>CM053515.1:31225699-31894852 GCA_028627145.1 Eidolon dupreanum
ACAAAACCACGCAGAAAGTTGTACTTGTATTAATAAACCTTCACCAAAGTATAAAGTCAGGGTTTTCTCTGAAATCCCTCCTCTTAGTTATTTTGCTGCTGCTGTTCCAATATTCCAAAGTCCAAAATAGACTTATTTTGTGATTTGATGGTTTACAGTCATTAAGATGTCACTGGTAGAGGCTTTTTGTCCCTTTACCCACGTTGGTGCTATGTCATTTACATTGTAGAGAAACAAGACATGCCTACCCAAGAGAGGTAAGCAATAATGCAAAAGCAGTTTCTGATAAGTGCCCAGTGATGAATGATGTAGGCAGCAAATACTGTTATTCTAAGTACTATTATTGATCTAGGAAGTGAGTTCTTTTATTGATAAGAACCAAATGATAAATGGTAACAGTAACATGTTTTCAGAAGATTCAAAGGGTAACTCAATGTGGATCAGACTCAACTTGAAAAGTAGGTGTGGGAAAGGCAGTAAAGTTTGAAGGCTGGGCATTATTTTTTTTTTCTAATTTTGTTTTATTTTTAACTAATATGCAATACAATTGTTTGGTGCGCAGTTCTATGGACATGTGAAGAGTTGTATAACCACCACCACAATCAGGATATAAAAAGTTCTAAATATAATAATTCATAATTGATGGAAATCATTTATGAAATTAAGTAAGTAAAACACAATGGTTTTACAATACTTTATATATAAGTGCAGATATCTAGAGGGTATTGCCAAACCTGACTTGGGAACTACTGGATTACATAAAGCAAAATAATTAATTAGAAAATGATTTATTATTTCCCATGGGTAACTTTTGAACAACACTCTCCTTTTATTCTATAATTTCTCTGTTAAAGGAAGACTCCATAAAATCAGAATAAAATATTTATTTTCTGGGGCTATTGGCAAGTCCCATTAAGGTTATACTCAAGATTTATAATTTCAAAGGACCAGAAAGACTCCTGTTTTCTCTCTCTAGTTCTCTCCTACATTTTCTGCCTTGGCCCAAGAGAGCATTTTCCCTATCTGTGACAATCACAGGGCCTCTAAGTTCCTTGCAAGTGCAGATAGGTTTGGCATGGGCTGTGCTGCCAAGATTTCCAGAAAGTGGTCCTTGCCAGCCTTTCTGGTCTGTCCACTGAGGGCAGCCTAACCATTCATCCACAAGCTTTATTAGAGTTGCTTCTGGAAACTGAAAGGAGTCCCTGTTTACATGATCTTACCTTACTTAACCCAAGGTGGAGTGAAAAAGGAAGTGGTAAAACAATTAACTCATGCAATCTCATTTTCACTCTCTGTGAAAGGCTGCAAATGACAATTCCAGGTTGCAATTCTGGCGGGGGGAGGAGGGGTTGCTTAAGAGCATGACAGCATCCCAGTCTCCAGTGCAGGAAGGAGCCCTGAGATGTGCCACATAGGATGCATTCAAAATTTGGCATGTACTAGATTTTTCAAATGCTGAAAGTATTTCATATGCTGACAGGAAGTCAGAAGCAGAGAGAGGCTAAGAGGTGAGAGAGCCTACAGTGCCTGAGATCAAAAAGAAATAGAGCCATAGTTTTCTACCATGAGGCATATTGATCCTACTCCCCAGTAAAACTGGTTGATCAAGTAGTTCCTCCCCTTGTCCTTCCTGGGGACATGTGAGTACCAACATAGAAAGAAGCAGAAGTCTCTTTCCCAACATTGCCCACTCCTGGGAGAGAAAGCTTAAGTAGAAGATTCCTAGAACCATAGAGAAGAAGAGTCCCCTCCTTACCTTCCCCAAGACAAAAGTCAAGCAAAGCAATGATTTAGGAATTAGGCAGATTGAAGAGGAATTACAAATAAACCATAGCTGGAGGTTGATGGGGAATCCAGAGAGTTTAAGGAAGTTGTTGCATGGAGCCCAAGGCCAGGAGATTGCAGAGGCTCTGACAGGACAGCAGATAAGGAGGGCAGGTTTTCTGCAGACAGGATTTAGTTCCTTGATGTGAGGAAGCCAGAGTCTTCGGTAGAGCAAAGAAAAGTGTGCCAGTCAGACTTATGGATAGAGAACTGAACAGAGTCAGGAGACCCAAGTGGCAGTTCCAGCCATGCTGGCTATACTGCTAACTAGCTACGAACCTCTGAACTAGCCTTATCATTCCCTTCTCTGGACATCAGTTTCCTTGCATATAAAAGAAAATCTTTTCTTTTCTCCAACATTGACTGATTTTAGAAAAGAAGAGCCAATATGCTGTAGATTTGTTTGGTGATTAGTGTGATGCAGTGAATCTGCTGCTCTGTTTCATCCAGGTGTGAAAACCTAGGAATCACTGTCTTTCCAACAATAACAGAGGATTACATCGTGGACCTGGGATATCTGTTCAAATATCACCTCGTAGTCCCAGAAATGCTGGGTGTGGTCTCCAAAAGGAAATTCCATTTAAACTCTACAAGCGGGCTCACCCTTCTTTCCATATTTTTTTTCTAGGAATTAATGAAACAAGAGAATAACTCCAAGAACAGGGCCTGCATTTGAAAATAATGATAGATGGTGCATTCCGAACAATTATTGATGATATTCCTTCTGTGCCTTTTTCTCTTTCCCAAGCCCACATTTATGAAATCTCTCAGGAAAAATAAAAAAAGTCTTCTGTTACAAAAACTCCTTCAGGATAGAGAAAACCTTGTTACTATTTTTTTTTTCAGGCCTTAAAAATATTATGCATTCAAGAAACTGAACCTTGTAAAGGGGAAATCTTACTCATGGGAAAACCTGAAATCTAAAAGGGATCACAGCTGGTGGGATTTGCCTGTTTCAACGGCAGCCAAATGGCTCTTTTCCTTCCTCCAGTAGTGGAATCAAGGCCTCACAGTTGAGTCTCTAAATTGTACCATTCTGAAAACCCACAAATGAAGAAATGCTTGGGAGGGGGAAACAAAAAAGGTAGACTCCTATTGACCAATTCCGTAATTGCAGAAATATTCTCATAGTCATTTCCTGCAACCAAAAGGTCAACTTCCCAAAGATAGCCCCAACTTCTGGACAGGTTTCAGCCCTGCTGAGGGGAATGTGGCTGGTCATGGGAGCCAGGCATGGTGATGGCGTCACTGAGCCCTGTGAAAACGAGGATTTCTCTGGGCTCTCAGAAGCTCTGATAACATCTCACAGAGCTACTGTTAAAAGGAATTTTTTCTCTTCTTTGTCTAACTTTAAAAGGAGGAAATAATTAAAAAGATGGCACTCCTAGGGACATATAATTACTGCTAGCAGCTCTTGTTTTTCCCACAGTTTACATTTTGTCATGAGGACTGAATGTCGTTATCCTACAAGTAGCCCTATCCAAACACAAGCTCATTCATTACTACAGAGCACTGGAATCAAATGACTATCCCCTTTCTTGTCAGTCACTTGCAGAATTTTCCAAATATCGAGAATTTAGCTTACTGCACTGTGGTTAGGTGAACTGAAGTTAGATGAAATTTTATTCACAGCTTTTTCATATATATATATATTTTTTAACCTGACCAGAACTGATAGTTTCTAAATGTGTCCAAATGTGTCCAAAATGCGCCTCAGCACATTCACTGTGTATAAAATTCCTGTGAGAAACCAGAAGCCTCTACCTTTCTTAGACCGCATCTGGTGGACAGCACGAAACCAGTTTTGGCCCTGCATTCCTCTGGAAGAATCGGGAAGAGCCTCAGCCAGCCATGCTGACATCTGGAAACTTCTGCTGCTGCTGACCTGGTTTCCGGTTTGAGGCCTGAGTCCACCACTGTGGTTTCAGCTGCAGGGCTAACCGCGACTACATGTCTATGCTTCAGCCTCGACTTCCTTATCTGAACCTTTGTCCTCTCCTTGGAGAGGTGGACCTAGGAGAGTTCTCCATTTTGATTCTTCTTTTGTCCACTAGGTCCTGCTGTAAAATGAGATAACCCCTAGGAATCCCCTTGCCTTTGTCTCCCGGACGCCTGGGGGTTGTGCATAGCACTGCAATTGGAGGTCCTGGCTAACAGGAACAAATTCCCAGGGACGACAAATTCCCACTTTGGGCAAGAGGTAAAATTGCCAAAAGTTAGTGCCTTTTGGAGATTTCGTTACTAGCTCTTTCAGATATTTTTGCAGGAATGGTAAAAAGTGGCACAATAGATTGTTTTGAATTAAATTCCTCATCTTGACAAAGTTCTTCCTTGATGGAGGAGTACCTGTGAATTTTAAGAGCCCAGAGGAAAGCAAGAAGAAAGAAGAATGAGGGAATCTGTGGAACTGACTGCTGAATAATTAAGAAAAGATATTACATGTTGATAAAACAGGAAGTCTGCGCACATTTGTCCTCTGATGAAATAAAATTTGTGGTCTAATGATGACTCAACAAAAGAGCTGTAAAAATTGAGAATGATATATTTAATTTCATATACTTAAAACTTTTAAATATATAAATGGAAGAATACAGTTAGCCAGATTTATCCAAGACATGATGCTTTCATATTAAATACCAAAAGAATTTTTGCAAAAGCTATTATATCATAAATTAATCTCTGAAATTAAAATGGACATCTTTGCTAGAATACTAAATAGTACATTTCTGTTCCAGTAAGTTTTTTGTTTAGAATATTTATTCTTGCAGAGTAAAAAGGTGAGACAAAATGTAGTTATTTTAACTATTATCAAGCTCTTCTGAGGCTGAGGGCTACATGGGGGTTCATCAACCTCTTCTTTCTACTTTGTATATGTTAAAAAATTTATACCACGTTTTTCTTTTCTTTTCTTTTTTTTTTAAAGATACGTTCTTCTTGTAAGACAGAGATGAGACCTCTTTACTTTATTCTCAATAGATAACTTCCATCTCTAAAACAGAGATGAGACCTCTTTACTTTATTCTCAATAGATAACTTCCATCTCTGGAACATTTGAGCATCAACATCAAAGAGTGTCAAGAGTTCTGAGCTGCTCTTCCCATGTCTTATCCCCTGTTCCTTGCAATAATCCTGCTGCCACTACTGACAGCTGAGGATAACAAACAGACCCAGCAATCATCAGGACTGTGGTCTAACCTCAACTTTTTACCAGGTCATTATGTGAAACGGATGTTTGCCATGTCCAGCTATTAGAAAAGGCCCATCCTTGTTCAGCCATGGCAGAAAAAGAGCGAGAAATGATGTTTGCTGGCTTGAAAGGGTTTGAGTGGAAGCTCTTTTATCAGCTGAGCTAAACACTGATCCCACAAAAAGAGTTGGGCTGTGCATCAAAGACCTGTCCACTGCTTCTTTTTATCTCCTGTGACCTAGAGACTTGTACAACAGTGTGCTCTGGCCCCAGATCCCCCAGATTGAATGAGCCCTTTCTTCCCTCTGAGTTCCCACAGCACTTTATCTTACTTTCAGTGACATTGATTCCTTTCTACTTTATGTCTCATAAAACATGACATTTATCTATCCAATGTTCAGAGAATTTGAAAGACAGCATCTCAGTCATTACATAGATTCAGTAAATGCCCTCTCCATCAAATATCTCCAGCTTCCCCTGCAGGTCCAATAGAAGACTCAAATGAATTTAATGAGGCAAAAAGTCAACACATATATTCCTTCTGATATGTATGATAATAAGGCAAGTGAAGATGCTGCCATTAATGAAATCACAAGGAACCACCAACTGAAAAGTACTGGTAAATAAATGGAGTTCAAGTCCATCAAACCTGATACAAAAACCAACCTGGATCTGCTGAACAAATTCAGTCTTCAAAATAGAGTTGTTTTGTGTGTGAAGAGATCTAGTTAATTATCAGAGAGACCACTTAGGCTGATGAACTGCTTTTGGTCCTGTTTTAGTTGCTGGTAAAAACAGAGATCACTAAGTGGATGGAAAATTTGAGCTACCTCAAAGACTTTAGCTGCTCAGCAAAAATGAATTAGAATATTGCTGACCTCAGTTGAGGAAGCCTCTCTGTAAAACCTTCCATGAGATCTTCTGTTACTATTTCCTTTGTGGTTCAGTTCTGGGGTTTGGGGAGTATGAAGAATAACTCTTAAAAGTCCCCCAAGAATGGTGTTGCATAGCTACTTAAGGAGCTGTGAACTTTCAATACCATATAAAAAAATTGAATAAAAAGTGCCCAATTATTTTTTTTAAATTGAAAGTTTGTCAGTAGGATCAGGACTGTTATTGCTCAACATCAAAAATCTCTGTTACCTGCTCAAGGACTCAGTTTTAGAAAAGGCAGGCAGAAATAACTAATTTGGATTTCTTGACCATAGTCAGGATTCTCTATACGAAACCATTAATTTGTAGAATCATAGGGATGTGTGAGGTCTGTTATATTTAGTAGGCTATTATTTGCCTGTAGGTTAGTCTGGATTTTTCAGTAATAAACTAACATTTCCAAATGATACAGAGATTTAACTAGGGATAGAGTGAATGCATTTCAGCTCACTAGAATGTCACTCTAGAATGGTAGTGCTGAACTACTTCACTGCATACAGACCTGTTAGAGGTAACGGCACAAAGAAAACTTACAAAATTTACACTAGCAAATTTAAGGCACTTCTGTTTTAGTTTCAGCCAAGAGCTCTAAGGAATGAAGTATCATCTGATGTTAATTTTCTTCTATTGCAGAGCCTCCCACAGAAATGATAGGTTAAAACATTTGGGAAACAACATAGGCCAGTCCAACTAGGCTCACTATTTAGGCTCCACTTCATTTATTTGGTATAAATATGTTGATGTATTTTGGTCTTTTTTTTTTCTATGCCAGTATACTTAAAAAAATTGGAAACATGATAAACAAAATAGATTTAAGTATACATGAGAATTTAATATATGACACCAATGTGGCATCTTAAACTAGTGAAGCAAATGGATTTACTTTTTAAAAGGTGGTTTCAACCAACTAGCCATTAATAAAAAAGTAAAGCTGGACCTACCACTTAACAAATTCTAGCTGAATCAAATATTTTAATATTAAACAATGAAATTTAAAAGAAAATATGGAAAACAATTTAAAATTTATTCACATGAGAGAAGAAGGTCTTTCTAAGTAAAGCATGAAAACCAGAAAAGACTGATATATTTCACTATGTAATAATTTAAAAAGTTTTTAATGATTTAACAAACAAACAAAAAACAACTTAGTCAAAGTTAAAAGACAGCAACATATTGAGAAAAAAATATCTTCAACTAATATGACAGTGAAAGGATAATTTTCTTCAATATATAAATACCCTTAAAAACATCAATGATGCAATTTTTAATATAGGATGTGGGCAAACCCTTTATGCACACAGATGTGTGCACATACACACACATATAAAAACATATGTAATTAAAGACAAAGTTAAAATAACAGCAAAATACCTTTTTAAACCTATGACAAAGATTTTAAACTTGGTGAAGTGTGAATAAACAGCCACTTGTATATTGTTGATTAGTGTATAATTTGCTACAGACATCTTGGAAGCTCTGTTACTATCAAAATTGTAAATATAGTCAATTCTCATTTATTCATGGTAGTTATGGTCTATAAAGTTGCTGCAAACATTAGAATTAGCAGATACTGTATCATTGCTCCTAGGGGAAATACAGAATTAAGTTTCTGCAGATCTCTGGTCACAGTATTTTCATCTGATCAACATAAAATCTTATTTTGTGTGTTTTTCTCTTTAAAGATACTGTATTTACTGTACATTATCAATTCGTTAATATTGAACTCACTATAACTCCTGCCCTAATGAAGCTTATTTATTGCAAGTATTTTCTCCATAAGGCACAGCACAGCCTTTATAGTTTAGAATTACTAGGCAGTGCTTCAGCTTATGCTTGGGAGCCATTTTAAACAGCAAAAGCACAAAAATGAAAAAAAAAAGTGGTACTAAATAGATCTCAAAAAGGACACTTGTTTCCAGGGTAAGAGCTGATATGAAGGAAGAGCATCACCTTGTTCAGCCACAGCTGGGAATGTCCATGGCAACCTGACTGTTTTGCAGTTCTGCACATATCCACAAATGACTGTGAGAGCACAGCAAGTATTGATTTGGAGGTACAAATACACTTTAGCAAGTAGGTGAATTCACAAATACAGAATCTGCAAATAATAAGGATAGACTGTATATGTGCTCTATAAGCTAGCAATTTCACCTATAAAAATGTGTCCCACAGATATGTCCACACATATGTCTAAACTGCCTTTATAAGGCTATTTATAGCAACAATGTTTGTAGTAAAAAATGGAAACTATGTTTATTTTAGGCAATGAACTCTGATATCTTCTTTTCAAATATATTTTATTTTAGTCTACATTTTTTTTTCAGGTTGCTCTCTACTGTTTAGGTAGCAACTCACATTGTAAAAACAGTATCTTAATGAAGACTTCTCTTGACAACCATAAAATAGCAGCTCCTTTTAGTCTCTATTTTGCTACTCTGTTTAGTTTTTTTCCCACAGTACTTACCAATCTAACATTATATTATATATATGTTTATTTGCTTAATTTTTGTTCCTTACCTGTCCCACCCTAGCAATAACCAGGAAATAAGCTTCTTGAAGGTAGCAGATTTGAATAGCTTGTACAATGATGTATCCACAGTGCCTAAAACAGTGCTTCATTTATAGAAGGTGCAAAATAAGTATTTATTTGTAAAATAAGGAATCACACATAACTCATATAATATTTAAGAGCTAACAATCTAGTGCCTAGGTTCAAATCAGCTCTGCAATTGCCCAGGCGCTTCATCTTGATTTTCTATACTTCAGCTGACACATATGGGGATATAATATGCTATTACTCATAGATTATTGTGGAATTATGGACATTAATTAATTTGTATAAAACACCTAGAATAGTACCTGACATATAGTAAGTAGTAAATAAATATGTTATTATTGCTATTATTTACAAAATAAGATTAAGGCACAAAGTTATGGATCAGGAAGTCACTTTAGAGATATTATCATTTCATCTTAATACTACAAATATTTAAGTGATTACCACATGCAAAAATCTTTTGTAGTGCTTTGATGATGAGATGCATCTGACACAGACGTACCTCAAGTTATTAGTTCTAATATGCAAAATGATAGGTAAGTAAAAAACTATAGGCTCTTTGAAAAGAGTTATCTTTCATTGAAAAAACATAGGGAAAAAAACAAAGTTGTTCAGAAGAGAGAGAGGCCCTTCTCTGTAGGTCCCTGTGAGGAAATAAAATTGCCCTCACTTTTTATGCATTCCAGTTAAAAGCTGTAACTCCCTGAGACTTTTCACACACCATGCATGAGAATTAGATCTATAGCCATTTGTTTAGTAAACTATTCTGACTCAAAAAGATAATAAAACTCTTATTTTGACAAGAGGGCAGATGGCTACAACCTAGACTAGTTTCCTATGTTAACCCCACAATGTGCCAGGAAGATTAAACTGCTATCTTTCTATATGTTTTTATTTCAAGAAAGAATGAAGTCCAGGAATTTGGAGACAGTCTCTGGCTTCTGGAAAGATTTTATTAATTCATTCATTCATTCATTCATTCATTCAGTGAATAAGTTTTATTTCTTTATTTTTTAATTTTTATTTTTATTATGGTGACATTGGTTAACAAAATCCAGTAAGTTTCAGACATACAATTCAAGAGTAAGGTGTGTGTGTGTGTGTGTGTGTGTGTGTGTGTGTATACATTGTATATATATATATGTGTATATATATACATTGCATTGTGTGTTCATTAGATTTGTTCCTAGGTATTTTTTTCTTTTTGTTGCAATTGCAAGAGGAATTATTTTTTTTCCATTTCTTTTTCTGACACTTCATTATTAGAGTATAAGAACACTATGAATTTTTGAACATTGATTTTGTATCCAGAAACTTAACTGTATTTGCTTATTGTTTCTAGTAGTGTTCTTGTGGAGTCTTTAGGGTTTTCTATATAGAGAATCATATCATCCACAAATAGTGACAGTTTAACTTCTTCGTTTCTTATTTGGATGCCTTTATATATTTCTTCTGTCTGATTTCACTCTCTAGTACCTCCAATGTTATTTAAGTAACAGTGGTGATAGTGGACAGCCTCTCCTTGTTCCTGATCTTAGAGGGAAGGTTTTCAGTTTTTCACCAATAAGTATAATGTTGGCTGAGGGTTTGTCATAGATGACCTTTATTATATTAAGGTAGTTTCCTTTTATACCAATTTTGTTAAGTGTCTTGATCATAAATGGATGCTGTATCTTGTCGAAGGCTTTCTCTGCATCTATTGATATAATCATATGATTCTTATTTTTTAATTTGTTTAAGTGGCATAGCACATTAATTGATTTGCATATGTTGATCCATTCTTGTGCCCCTGGGATGAACCACACTTGATTGTGGTGTATAATCCTTTTAATATGTTGCTGTATTTCGTTCACTAGTATCTTATTTAGGATTTTTGTGCCTGTATTCTTGAGAGATATTGGTCTGTAGTTTTCTTTTTTTGTGTTATCTTTACCAGGTTTTGGTATCAGAGTAATATTGACCTCATAGAATGAGTTGGGAAATATTGCCTCCTCTTCAAGTTTTTGGAAGAGTTTGAGGAGAATAGATATTAAATCTTTTTTGAATGTTTGGTAGAATCACTGGTGACATCAACTGGTCCTGGTCACTTACTTTTTGGTAGGTTTTTGATGATTGTTTAAATTTCCATATTCCTGATAGAAGTATTTAGATTTTCCATTTCTTCTTGATTCAGTTTAGGGAGGTTGTATTTTCTAAGTACTAGTCCATTTCTTCTAAGTTATTAAATTTGGTGTTATATACTTTTTCATAGTATTCTCGTATGATCCTTTGTATTTCTGCAGTTTCTGTCATAATTTCCCCTCTTTCATCCCTGATTTTGTGTATTTGTGTCCTTTTTCTTTTTTCTTTAGTGAGTTTAGCCAGGGGTTTGTCAATTTTATTAACCTTCTCAAAGAACTAGCTCTTTGTTGCATTTATTTTTTTCTATTGTATTTGTTGTTTTCAATTTCATTTATTTCTGCTCTAATTTTGATTATTTCTTTTCTTCTGCTAACTTTAGTCTTCATTTGTTCTTCCTATTCTTGTTTTTTAAGATGAAAGATTAGGTTGTTTATTTTTGTTTTTGGAGGTAGGCCTGTAATTATATGAACTTTTCTCTTATGACAGCTTTCATCGTGTTCCGAGAGTTTTGATATGTTGTACTATCATTATCATTCGTTTCTATGTATCTCTTGATCTCTCTTTTTATTTCTTCCCTGACCCACTTATTTTTCAGTAGCATGTTATTTAATCTCCATGTATTTGTGTTTCTTCCTGATTTCTTCCTGCAGTTGATCTTTAGTTTCAAAGTATTATGATCAGAGAATATGGTCGGTATGATTTCAACCCTCTTCTCTTTGTTGAGGCTATCTTTGTGTCTCAGTATGTGGTCAATCCTTAAGAATGTTCTATGTGTACTAGAAAAGAATGTATAAGCAGCCGTTTTGGGATGGAAGGCTCTGTAAATGTCAATTATGTCCACTTGGTCTAATGTGTCATTTAAAGATGTGATTTCCTTATTGAATTTCTGTTTGGATGATCTGTCCATATCCAACAGTGAGGTATTTAGGTCCCCTAGTACAATAGTATTTTGGTCTGTTTCTCCCTTTAGTTTTGTTAGTAATTGCTTTACAGGGTTCCCTGAAATAGGGTTCCCTGATTGGGAGCATAGATATTAATAAGTGTTATGTTTTCTTGGTGCATGATTCCTTTTATCATTTTGAAGTGTCCCTCAGTATATTTCTTTATATTTTTTTAAGTCTATTTCATCTGATATTAGTACCAGTACTAATATCAGATAGCCATTTTATCTTTTACTTTTTGGTACCTTAGTGTTTCCATTACTTCCTTGTCCTTATGTTTCTGTTTTCTTTATGTTGGTTTGCATTTGTGGGTTTTTTCTCTGGTCCTTCTTGTTTTATGTTATATACTTTGGTTCTGAATCTTTGGTGTGTGGTTACCATTACGAATATGTAAAGGTTAGTTATATATATTCAGTCTTCCATTTTCTTCTGTGCGTGCCTTTTCTCCTTTCCCCTTTGTGAATTTGGATCTTTGAATCTTCCCCTTTTTAGTCATTGTTGTCTCAATTTGTCCCTTTATATGCTGAACGTTCATCACTATCTTGTTATAACAATTCTCTTCTTATTATTTAAGCTCATAATGTCTTGTTCTTAGTAAAAGTTACACTCCTTTATTTCTATTTGTCTGATAGTCACCTTACTCCTAATTATGTATTTCTTTTTGTCATTTTGTTTTAGGTGAGCTGACCCTTTCAGTATTACCTGTAGTGCAGGCCTCGTAGTGGAGAATTCTCTCAATTTTTGTATGTCTGGAAAAGTCTTAATTTCTTCTTCATATCTAAAGGAGAGCTCAGCTGGATACATTATTCTAGGCTGGTAGTTCCTTTTATATAATAGTTTGAATATATGATTCCACTCCTTTCTGGCTTATAAGGTTTGTGCTGAGAAGTTTGATGATAATCTAATGGGTTTTCCTTTATACATTTCCATCTTCTTTTTCCTGGCTGCCCTAAGAATTGTCTTTGTCATTGGTTTTTGATAATTTTAATATAATGTGTTTGGTGAAGGCCTTTTCGGGTTGAGATAATTGAGTGTTCTGTTGACTTCTTGAATCCCAAGCTCCAGCTCATTCCTTAGATTTGGAAAATTCTTGTCAACTATTTGTCTGAAAATGCTTTCTAATCCCTGCTATTTTTCCTCTCCTTTGAGAATTTCCATTATTTTTTTATGTTTCCTCTCCTGATGGTATCAGCTAGTTCTTATATTTTTCTTTCATTATTTTTCATTCTTCAGTTTTCTCTTCTTCCTTCTGATTTACTTCTAGATTTCTGTCTTCGATATCACTGATCCTTTCCTCCATTTGGTCAACTCTATTTCTCAAGTTGTTATTTCATTTTTCAACTCCTGCAGTCTGTTTTTTTTAATCTCCAGAGGGTCTATTCGGTTCTTTTTGAGGGTTTCAGTCTCCTTGCTTAAGAACTCCTTCTGTTCATCTAGTTGTTTTTCAATTCCTGAAATTGTTGATATGATTTATTTTGGTCTCATTGAGGTTTTTCAGAAATAACATCATGGAATCTCTGTCATTTAAGTCGCATATTTCTATGTCTGTAAGCTTATTTTCTGGAGATTTTTCTCTTTTTTGTGACCTTGGTTGTTCATGGTGTTTAATGGACTATTTCTCCACTTAGTAATTAATGGAAGTGTCAGGGCCAAGTGGATTGATCAGGCTGACTACACCAATTGTCATGGCTGAACTGACCATGTCCACTCCGCCAAGTGTCACCAGTATTTCTGACTGAGAAGGGAAGATTCCATGGTGAGACACCCCATTGGAAGAATGCACAAGAGGCAGACATGGGTATGAAATGGCAGACATCAACTTTATTGCGCAGGTGTACTTCTTTTGGGAAGTGCAGTTCTATTGAGAGGTGGGGGAGCAGTCTATTGCACGGGGTGCGCAGTCTTATGGGTACTTCTTCTGCTCCCCTTTCTGTTCTCCCCTTCTACTCTCCAGGGAACCACATGGCTCCTCACATAGCAAAGTACAAAAGTGGCGTTCAGCCACACATGCATGATACAATAAGCTCAAGCATTTTTACATATTTTCTAAATCTGGGGTCCTATTCCTAGCCATGAGCCTGGATCACAGTCAGATCTTGGACCAGCCAGATCTTGGGCCAGTCAGACCTTGGATCAGCAAGGCCTTGGATAACAGCTGCACCTTTGATCACAGCCAGACCTTAGGCCAGGCAGGCCTGGTGCCTATTCTGATTTTCTTTTTCCAGAAAGATTTATTACATAATAGTCCCTAGCCTGTTGCAAAGAAGGTGTTTTTCTTTTGGTTTCCAGTAGGTGGTGTCTAAACCTCTTGGATCTCTGCTTTGTATAAAGTCTTAATAATGTCTTTTTTTTTTTCTTATAGAATTTTAATCAAGCTTGCTCTCCTCACTCCCAGTTCCTGTCAGTGTTAGCGACAGTTTTGGTAGTGTTTGTTCAGATTCCCCTGGGGCTCCACGGTGTTCCTTCTTGGAGGGTATGGGGGGAGGGTTCCTCTGGATTGGGGGATGGGGGCTGCAGCTTAGCCTCGGTTTTGCAACCATTTCTGTCTTCAGTATCACGAATCTTTTCCTCTATTTGGTTGACCCTATTTCCCAAGCTTGCTATTTCATTTTTTCAGTGTGTTCTTTATCTCTAGAAATTCTATTTGGTTCTTTTTGAGGGTTTCAATCTCCTTGCTAAAAGCACTCATTCTGCTGATCTAGTTGATTTTCAATTCCTGTGGTAGTTCTTATTCACAGATCCTACACTCAGACTTGCTGGTGTGCAGGTTGAGTGTTTTTTGTTGAGTTTTAGATGTTCAGCTTATTGTTGTTTCAAGGGCAGAGATCTGGAGATATCTCTCACTCCGTCATGTTTCTGATGTCTGGAAAGATTTTATTTATACACCAAGGCGCTGGAGTAAGAAGGAGACCCTTTTAAGGGATAAATGGACATCTGTCTCCTACCACTTTATAAGCATAGAAAAATCATTTTTCTCTTCCTTGCCTATGAATGAATCTGGCCATTGTATAAGACAATTAACTTGGCTCTCATTTTATCACTCTAGGGGTAGGTATTAGGGCAAAGGGAAGATGACTCATTTATCATATACTGTGAAGTATTTAATAAGAAATCTACTTTTGATCTAGAATACCTCATGTATGCATTCGGGATAAAATGAATAAATATAAATATTAAAATCTTAATAGTACCCAAACAATTTTTCAAATGAATGAAGGAGCAGGTCCTCTTTAAAGTAAATTTAGATTTTTTTCTCTAAAAAGAGAAATAGCTATTGTAAATACTCCAAAATTCTCTTTTCCAATCATCAGGAGTTGTAAGGAGTTTTAACCATAGTGGTTAAAAACAAAGACAATGGCACTAGACTTGATTTGAGTTCCTCGCTGGGCCTCAGTCTCCTTACTTATAATATGGGAACATTAATACTACATATCTAGTAAAGTCTGACACCCAGCTTTATGAGTGAGCTTGGAAGTAGATCCTCTGGCCTTCAAATGACTTTACCCCTGACTGAGAGCTTTATTCCAAACATAAGAGAGATCTAGAGCCAGATTCACACAGCTAAATGGCTCCTAGATCTCTGACCTTCAGAAACTGTAAGAAATAATAAGTGTTCACTGTTTAAAGCTGCTAAAATTTGGTATAACTTTTTACACAGCAATAAATAAATAATACAGGTACTACATGTAGCCATTTTCATACTACTTGGCATATATTCCCATAAATGCTGGCTAACAGAAGCAGCTGACAGTACCTAGAAGGAAGATATGTGATTCCATAGCAAGGTCCTCATGGATGCAAAGAAAGGAACTGTTGTAACAGTAATCTAACAACTACATAAAAGTCAAAGGCAATCTTCATAGTATGATAACAATTCAACTTCTGTAAGCACAGAGACGTTGCAGATTTAATCCTTTGTTCCAAAGGCAATGAGAGTGTACCAACTCTCACCTGGTTCTTACCCAAAGAATCCCTTTTCTCAAGTACTTGAAACTTCTGACCCACCCTTGAAATGCCAAAACAGGGAGAAAAAAAGTCCTTCTTGAGGGAAAAAGACTAGGATTTCTCAGACCAAAGAGAAAAAACTGAGCTTTCTTCTCTGTGGCAGTGAATAAAAACAATAATGTGTTATACACAGAGACACATATATACCATATACCACATCCATACAGAAGAGAATCTGTGTTCTAGTGTCATGATTTAGTGAGTTCAAATTACCTTTTATGTGCTAATAAGTTTATATTTCCATCTATACATATAGTATTAATTAGGAGTGGGGGACAGAGACAGAGGACAGAGCTCAAACTGTAATTTGATAATGATAATGCACAGGCCATGTTATTTCTTTATAGAAGTGTGGCAAAGTCAAAAGGAATACCCATCAATCATTATCTAGTAAGAACCCCAGGTTAGTAAAAGTGACGAAGACAGATGGGCCATGCTTGTATATATGTTACTTTATTTCACAGTGGACCCTATCCCTGTGATGGATCATCAGTGTCAAGAAGTTTGCAGTTTAATAATTAATGAAATGTTTCCATGCCTGTCAGTAGGACCATGAATAATAACCATTAAATATTTACTCATCTTAGAAATTATTTAATCCACCATAGTCATCTCCAATAACCCAAATTTTCAACAAATCAAGTTTGAATTGCCTAAAATATTATAATGCCTAACATTTCTCATTTTTTAAAGGAATATTTGTGATTAATTTTTTTAGGCTGTTAATACCTTCTGAAAACTGGTCCTAACCTGACTTACCCCCATACCACTTTATACATCCTCTGTTCTAGGCTATTGGAACTGCTTGCCCTTAATCACACTGCTCTTACTTCATTTAAGCTCTTCATGTTTAAAGACGACCAATATTTCAAGAATGCCACATTTCACCTTTGAATGTCCACAGCATTTTCTTTAAACCCAGCAGACAATAGGATTGCTACTCAAAAATCTATTAGAATTGACAAAAAAAGCCACTGAAACTAATGAGTAATTTGATAAAGGTTGCAGAATGCAAGATCAACATTAAAAAAGGCAATTATATTTATTTTAACAACAATCAGAAATTGAAATTAAATAATGTTATTTACAAAGTATGAAACAGTGTGGAATAAATCTGAAAAAAGATGTTAAAGACACTAAACTACAAAACATTGACATACCATATTCTTGTTCAGAAGACTATGCTTTTAATAAAAGTTATATAGAAAAGAATGGATATAATATGTTGTTTGTATGTTCTTATTAAATGTAATACAGTTGATATTTTTGAAATTTAGTTAGAATGTCAGATTTTTAAAAATTAATAATTGAAAGATATTTTTATGTTTACTGTTTACTGTTAATTTCTTATATTTCTTCCCTCAAGTTCAATAAGAAAACTGAGTGCAGATGTGACTATCACTTATAATATGATTTCCTTCCATATTGTGGGCAGGAAAAGTTCATCTACTTTAAACCAAAATTTTCATAGATTAAATTCCCTTAGAGTCTTACAGAGGTCCCTGACAATGTATAATCAGCATATTATTGGGGAGCATATAAAAATCATAAAAATCATCATAAAAATCATACACATGGATGGCAAACTGAAATGAAAAACTTTGACAGAGAAAGGAGTGACAGCAGGCAAGCATATAGAGATTGAGTTTAAAAGTGCAAGTTTTAGTGAGTAGGAAATAAGTAAGTTTAAAGTGAAGCTAAAAAAAACAGTTGAAATATTAAAAATCCATTAAACTACAGAAATACTCCTATAAGATAAGACTGTCAAGAGAGAGGCTATGGAATCTATAATCTCCAGAGTTATTCTAGGCTAAGAGTTTGACACCTGTCTACCGAGGGAAATAATTAAAAAGTAATGATATCAACACTGCCCATCCACCAGGTGAGATGAGGCTCCGAGAAAACTTCATGCCTCAAATGGTTCTATATATATTCACAACTGTCACCTTTCTCTCATTTTAGAGAATTTCAGTTCTCATGTCAGGTCAAATCAGCTTTTGATTGACAGAATCCTGTGATGCTGTTTGTATTTCTATGCAAGTGGAGAAGTGATTCAGCAGGAAGTGCTAGTCCCTGAATACAGAAAGAGCTGATGAGGTGTTCTGCTTTCCCAAAGTAAAATCTAGTGGATGTTTTTATTTCCTTTCTCCTTCTTCTCCTTCTCCTTCTCCTTCTCCTTCTCCTTCTCCTTCTCCTTCTCCTTCTCCTTCTCCTTCTCCTTCTCCTTCTCCTTCTCCTTCTCCTTCCCCTTCCCCTTCCCCTTCCCCTTCCCCTTCCTCCCCCTTCCCCTCCCCTCCCCTCCCCCTCCCTCCTCCTCCTCCTCCTCCTCCTCCTCCTCCTCTTCTTCTTCTTCTTCTTCTTCTTCTTCTTCTTCTTCTTCTTCTTCTTCTTTTAAAATTTACTGCCTTTCCTCAACAACTATCAATGTAACAGTGACTGAGGAAGACTCTGAATGATGTTTTACTGTTGTCCATTTTTAATGAAATTCTCAACTGACTTTAATGACTCATTCTAAAGTACAAAAATGGATTAGCAATTTTCAAATTCTCTTCACACAAGCAGTAAATGTTTCTGTATAAAAATGATGATCCCATGGTAGTAAAAACAAACATCACCAAACTTGTATTTGAAACAAGCATATGAATTAAAAGTGACCCAAAATTTCACATGAAAAAAAGTTAAAAAAAAAAATTTACCAACTATTTAAACTGCTTTAAAGCAAGTGCTTACCAATATCTCAGATGGAGATAGTGGTGATTTAGGGCCCAAGCCCAAATTTCCCAATATTCTAAGAGTCTGTGGTTTTAGATAGCACTCACACAGCATGTCGACACTTTGGGGGGGACATAAAGAAAAATAATAAAAAGAGTTGGAATTCCAGAGATTTGGACCAAGAGAAGGGGTTTACAAAGTAAGAAAGACAAAATTGTTTAAGTGTGCTCAGAAGAGAATTTTGAAAGCTTTATAAACTGTGATAGCCTAAAACTAACTCGTAATTCAACTATTTTTAGCTGGTTCCATGATATTTACTTATAATCTAGTAAAAATTCAGTATAAAACACTTTTTGGTAAAGCTAGACTGCCATACATAAAGTGAGAGAATTTTCTTTCTACATAAATAAGTGAGAAAATCTGGCGAACCAAAGTTCATGAAATGAGAACACATCTTATTTTTATATAATTAGTGGTAGTGACGGAAAGTTAACCCAAGGCTAACAGTCTTAGTAGGAAAGATCTTGTATGGGGGCTTCCCACAAGTGAAGTCGCCATTGTGCTGAGTACTCTGTAATTGATGACAATACAACTGGAAGAGAGTGCTAACTCAGATTCTTGAACGCTCATAAGATTTTGGAAATGGTTATCTGCATTGCTTACCTCACAAAATGTGAGCAGAGATGACCTCCATCATTGTTCTACAGGAAAAAGCATTTTTTTTCCCTTCAGATCACGGCAAATGTTCCTAAATATCGAGCTATGAAATTAACATTTTAAATGTCCTGTTGTACAGGCAGTCAGCAATCACCATTAGCTCTGAGCACACAGATGTGTGTCTTTGCACTGGATAGCTACCTCTTTTAAAACCTTGCTCAAAGCTCTTATATAGGGTATGTACCAACTTAATCCTGTACATGGATTTGTGTATATGTCTGCATGTACAACAGAGACCCGTGATTCAATTTTCTAATACTGAATTGCAAGTTCACACACTCAGTAGTTCACACCAGCACAGAAAATTCATGTATACATCATTTAAGGACATGCTCAATGAAGATGGCTAAAGAGAAAAGCCATTATAGGAAGTAAGTGATAATTGGAAATTTCATTTTTATAGCTTTTATTCTCTCCTTGGCCCTAATAGACATCTAGACTTTACTTGGAAAAGATGGGGCACTCAGTCTGCTTAATGAACACTAAAAGTTTTTACCGTAGGAGTTATTAGTATGACATCTGCCATACACACTAAGTTTCTTAGGAATCTGATGTATTACTGAATAGCAGCAGAAGTCTACAGATGCTGACTCAGTGGCAGCTCAGTCTACTGCAAGGAAAGGCCAGTCCTTTCTCACATACACACACATACACACATATGCATAAAACATAAACATACACACACACACACACACGCACACACAATGTGTAAACATAAACACACCCACTCTTCTGTGGTTTAAACTGAGCTTGGGTTAAAATGCATAGAGAAGTAAACCCCAAATCTCTTAGTTTCACAATATCAGGAGCCAGAAGAATTCTTTTTCTTCTAGGGTACTGAATTCGATTAAGCTAAAATAGAATAAAACATAAACAGTGGTCAGCAGGCTGCCCACCTGAGAAGAGATGATCTGGGGCTGTTGACAAATCCGATAGAGACATTAAAGCCAATTCTTATATTCTCTCAAAAGCTTATTCTGAACCAATTGGTAGTTCTAAAAACAACTCACAGAATCATAATGTTTTACTTTGGGGTGTCTGATATACAAAATAATTTGAAATATTTTTTAAGAGTGAAAATTTTATCATGCAGTGTTTTTTTCCCTCATAAATTAGTATTTTAAAAAAAATTGCCACTCATCTGGAGAGAAATATACTCATGGATAAAATATTTTCTATACTAATAATTTTGAAATTGTGATTCCAAGTAGCATCACAGCCATATATAGTGTTTCATGTCAACACTGTACAATGAATTCATCAAGCCAATTACCAACAATAAGGAAGGAACAAGAAATATGGTTAAAGAAGAATCAGTATTCTGAACTCTTGCCTCAAATCATCTTTAGTCCCCTGCAGACACTTTTAATCACCAAAGGACGTTAGTAAGATTGTGAGCTAAAACTTTTAAGCAGTAAAGCCAGAAATAAATGGCTAAAGCTATGGCTTGAATTCTCATCATTTGCTTGTGTCACCATTTATCACACCTATGTGGGGACTCAATAGTTCATCTTCTCCTGACGTATCCATAAATAGACTCTCAGGGAGCATGTTTATGAGGTAATATAAACTTTGAAAAACTTCTCACATACATTATTTCGATTGCACAATTTTTCCTCCAAAGTGAATTTATCCCACTTAAAAGATACCCCTGCCTCCAGGTTCATTGATACTAATGGACATAAATAGGGGTGAAGCCAGGCTACAAAAGCTGGTGCTAGATTGCTGTCTTCAGGTTATCAACACTATTAAGTTCAGTGGGAGAGCCAAATAGAATCTTGTTTGCCTTTGTAATACAGCTGCTCATCTCCGAGGTCTAGAAAACTTCTTGAACTTGAGATCATTATCACTTATGTCAATATCCAAGGAGAAAATTCCATATCAGGAATTTCTGTCAGAATCAAAGTATAAGTTACTTGACATGTTTTTAGATAGTGTGAATGCTCATATCATAAATAATGTATTGCCTAGCCCCTAAAAATTTAAAGTTGTGTTTTAATATAGTCTAAGTATATTTTTGTAAATATCTACCACTTAGTTTCATCAATATTTTATAGAAAAATAATAAAATTCTCAATATGGAATTTTCTCCTGGATACTGATTATCACAAGCCTATCAGATGTTGATAAAGTTTCTGTAAACTCATACTGGCAAATCACATATCAGCTAATATGAAGGAATAAGAAAATCCATTGACTTTTGGAGCTGAATCCTGAAAAGAGAAATAGCTCATAAAATGTTAGAACTGAAATGACTTTAGAGACCACTGGACCCACCCTCTCTTATAGACATGAGAGCCTGAGCACACTAGTGGGAAGAACTCAGGAGGCATGACCTCCATCTAACACGTGCCCTGCACAGTTCACTGGCTCGGGAGAGGAGCTATGGAGTATCTGAAGCCAAAAACTGATGGGCATTGGTTCTTAAACTGTGGTCCCCAGTCCAACAGCATCAGCATCACCTTGGAATTTGTTAGAAATGCAAATTCTTGGGTCTCATCTCAGAGCTACTGAATTGGAAACTCTGGGGTTGGGGCCCAGTGATTTGAGTATTGAGAGCCCTCCAGGTGATTCTGATGCACACTGAAGTCTGAGGACCACAGTGACAGGAAAGTGTTAGTTCAAGAAAGGATATTTTAATTTTTCCTATTCATGTTTACAAAGCATTAAAAATAAAATTGAAAATTATAAATTAAATAATATAATTTATAATTATGTTGACCTGTTTTTTTTTTTGCATAAAAGCCAATTAAAACTACTGCTTAAAAGATATCCTAATTTAATTCACAGTTCTTTGATAAAATAACACTCTAAAGAGAACATAAAATTTAATATACCACACTTATATAATAAAACATCAGTATTTTAAAAAATGTTTATTTTCTGATGAAGACTCACTCTTCAACTGAATGCTGTTGTTTATTTTGCAGAATTTGTATTACTTTGGTATTTTTTGCTTTTCTAAGAAGTCTGTGTTGTGCCACATTCTATCTCTACCAACCAGGCAAAGGCACAATAACTGAACATGTCATTTTCTGTTTTCATCAACTAAAAGGACATATATGTATAGATCTATAAACTCCAGATGTCTGAAATATCAAGTAACCTTAAATTTTATCATATTCATTATGCTAAAGGATGAAGTACATCAGAAAAATCTGTTAAAGTGCAATATTTCTAAGATTCATCCATATTACACATATAGATATGGTTAATTCCTTTTTGCTGTTGCATAAGACTCCATTGTATGACTGTACTATCATTTATTTATCAATTATTCTATTGATAGGCATTTGGGTTATTTCTAGATTTTGTTCTTACAGTGGTGCTCTGAATATTCTTCTCCATGTCTCCTGGAATATATATTGAGAGTTTCTTTGGGTATACATATAAACATAGAATTGCTGCATCATAGGCTATGTGAACATTGAATTTTACTACAAGAAAAGACCAAACTGCTCTGCAAAGAATTTTATCAATTCATACTCTAATAATAATCTAAAGAATCTCACTTCTATGCCTGATTTAGTAAACATTTCTAGCACACAGAGAAGTTGAATTTTATCAGTTATTTTTCTATATTTGTTGGAATTATTTTTCTGATATGTTCTCATCCCCATACATTGTTGAATCTGATTTGCTATTATTTTGCTTTTGATTTGGATCCATTTTCATTAATAAAATTTGCTAAAATCCTCCTCATATTTTAAATGCATGCGTTGTTACTTCTATTTCTTTCCAGTCTTTCCCTAATTCCTAGTAGTTTCCTCATACACACATACTAATTAATACTCAGTTTAATACTCCAGGAAGAAACTTTTCAGATACTGAGAGTTCTCTCTGTCTGTTCACCCAAAGGAGTTCTATTTTTCTTTGTCTCTTTTCTTACCTTCTTTTAGATTGGTTGAATCATGTTCTTTATCGTTCCTCTTTGTCCTTTTGTCTGGAAATGTGTTTTGTTCCCATGCTTTTAGTGATTATTCTAGGAATTAAAACATGCATATTTACTTATCGATTTTTGAATGAATCAAAAGTTCAAAATATGCAAGGTAATAAGTTTTTGTATCATAGAGTAAGGCTTAGAAATATGTATTTTAACAAGTTCCCTGGGTGATTTTTATACATGATAAACTGGAGAAAGAGATTAAGAAACAATTGGACCAGAAAAACAGCCTAAATTAGGCTAAGGGAATTAAGCTTAAATTTTATCTATTTGTTTCTTGATAGTCAAAATGGAGGCAGACATTAATGAATTCTCATTATCTAGCAGAAGGAAATATTCCAGATGATAAGGAGAGACATATTTTGTGTTAGCAATGATTTTGAAGAATAATTTTCTCTGTCAGATTTTAAATATGCTTACAAATAAGTTTTTAAGTAAGAACATTGATCAACATAATGGTTGTGTCATCAGGAGCTATTCTACAAAAGATAAAGAAATATTTATCATCTCATCTACTGCATAAAGTCAGAACAATCATATTTAAATCACATTTCTGCAAAGATTTTTCTTCAGAGCTAAAGTAATTATTCTTAGTGTCTTTTTGAACTTGTGCAAGAGTAGAAGATCTAATGTTTATCGTGTTGCTGATATAAGAAACAATTTTAAGATTTATTCTGTACTAAACACTGTTTCTGCACTGGACATACAGAAACAGCTAAGATATGGCCTCTGTCATCAAGAAATTACAGTCTAGATAGGGAGACAAAACAGTAAACTAGGCTGTGACAAAGGTTTAATTAAACACGTTCCATAGGTACCTCAAGAGAACAAGTGACTGACTTACATGCTTCATGGGGAAGGCTTCATGTAGAGGATATTATTCCTTGACTCTTAAAAAATGTTTGCATTGAGTAGACAAATATTTTTGGCTGTTCAGCCATTTCATCTTTCTTTAGTAAGAGAATTCTTTTATTCCTGTGAAAACTGCTCTTCTTTCACCTGGTTAGACTACACTATCATTTATTTATCAATTCTTCTATTGGTAGGCATTTGTATTATTTCTAGGTTTTGCTTTTACAGTGGTGCTCTGAATATTCTTCTCTAGTGTTGCCACCAAAAGAGTCATCATGAGATCACAGCTTCAGTGAGTGTACCCTATTCCCAAAGTTTCAGTCCAGAAGTGGGCATGACTCAGGTAAAGCCAATCAGAGTTTCTTGTTCAGGAAGTGTTTTGGATGCAGGGAAGAGTGAATGCAGCAACTCATTTTCTGAGAGTTCAAAAGTACGATAAAGACATCATTTTCCTGAAGCTGTCCAGTGCTATTTTTGCTGCCATTTGGAGAAAGCCTGCTTGAATAAGAACAGTGTTTATTTTCTGGACCCAAATTCCTAGGTTCAAAATCTTACAAAAACAAGAAGAAATATTATGCCAGATAAAGATAAAATTCTGTATACAACTATGTCAAAAGAACTTGAGAATTTTGTCTTAGCTGAGAATACTTTTCAGAGATGAAACCAGAAAATTTCAAAGGAAGGTCTTGCTATGCCACAATCAAGAGTGTAAACTTTACCTTGCCTGAAATGGGAAACAATCTGTATGAACAAATGATGACCACACCTTTTAGATTATCTCTACTGAAGACACATTGTCTCAAGGAGATTTTATAGAAACTACATAGACAATTGAATGCTGAGATCTTTGCCAAGTGGTGAAATATAGACATTATTCTACATTACTGCTTTATATACTTTAATTAGAAAGTATGTAGAGAGCAAAGAAAATTTTCTTTAAAATTAAGATAAAAAAACTAATTTTTCTCACTGAAGTGGGAGGTTGCTTCTGCATGTGCATGGCTGCAGAAACACCATCAGATAAGGTCAAGACATTTCTTTAAGTTCCTGTATCTCCAACATGGGTTCAACTGAAGGTCCCAGACCCTACACTACAAACTATTAAAAAAAAAGTCCATTCCTAAAAAAATTCCAGACCAGATGTTACCACTTCTACTGCTAAAGAGATTTTCTGTATTTTTCTGTATTTCTGATATATTCAGTTCTTTTTAGCAAGACTCTATTTTGATAGGCCAAGCAAGATGACAGTGCCAGGAAAGGCATCCATAGATAACAAGTTGAAGAAAGTTGTAGAAGAGAGTTGTTTAGTATTACCCATCTGGAAGTCAAAGAATAAAAGCCACAAGGAATGGCATAGTTAATATAGTAGTGTTTCTAATGATAATTCAATATGTATTGGATGAACCAAGTTAACATATAATACAAAACTTACCCTCTGCTCACTAAAGCAGGACAGCATGAGAAGATTTATCTTAAAGTTGTATCATATATTTAGATGGAAACTAAAAAATAAATATATTTGAGATTTATTTGTAGCCCCTGGTTATTATAGGCAATATAAAGATAGCTTAAATATAGCAGATAACATATTTGATTGTTAACTAGTAAAAAAAATCCCAGGATTTGAAACTCAGGTATGATTCTTATTGTTGCTTAAACTCTCTTTCCTTGTATCTAAAACATATATATTTAAACTTATTTCAAGGACTCTGATCAAGATGGCAGAGTAGGAAAATGCTACATTGCCTCCTCCCATGACAATGTCCAAATTACAACTAAATTATAGAACAGTCATCATTAAGGACCACTTGAACACTAGCTAAACAGAAGTCCTATAACTAGGGACATACAGAAGAAGGCAGCTTCAGACTGGTGGGAGGGGAAGAAATCCAGAAAGGGCTGATCCCACATCCAAGTATGGTGGTTAAAAATCAAGAGGGCTATCTCAGCTGTGGAGGTCCCCTCTGAGGAGCAAGAGGTCCCAGTCCCACAGCAGGCTCCCCAGCCCAGGGCTCCAGTGCTGGGAAGAGAAGTCCCTACAACTTCTGGCTGTGAAAAACAGTGGAGATTGTAGCTGAGTGAAGTTTCAGGTGTTTCTCTTAAAGAGCAAGTACATGAACTTACTTGCTGACAAACTCACTCTGAGCTCCAGTGCTGGGGCAGCAGGTCAAAAGGCATCAGAAACATACAGGGTGGAAATGAATTGTCTAGCTTCCGGGCAAAGGCTAGAAGGGCAGTTTTCTCCCAGTCAGAAGTACTGGCAGAAGCCATTGTTCCTTTGTTGACCCCTCCTCTCTTCTAGTTTGCAGACACAGGAGGGTGGCAAGACAGAGTTTCCATCAGCCTGGCTAATACTGCCTCCTCTGCCCTGGTGATTCCCTGAGACCCCACCTCATCTAACTTGTGGACCCTCCCAAGCTGCTTCCAGTGGCTTTTCATACAAATGGCCTATCTTGTATGAAACTTTCCTAAAATCTCTCAAATGTTCACAAATCCCAAACAAACAGCATCTGTCTCAGTGTGCCCTGTATCTCTTGCTAAGTGGCCCCAAGCCCAACACTAATGGAAGCTGGTCTTGGTTTTCAGGCTTGGTTAACCTCTTGCAGGCACTTTCAAGCCCAGCACAAGCGGCAACCATCTATAAATCTCTGTGTTGCTCCAACTAGGTTGCCCTGGGCAAAACAGAAGCAGTGGCTGACCTTGGACAGTACCAGAGGCCCCAGCCCCAAGAGGCCCCAGAACCAACACACCCATATCCAGCTTCAGACCACACCAGAGCACTACCCATCCACCTCCACAAATGACACACAATAGACTTGGAAGACACCTGCTAAGGTGAATCCCACTCTCTAGGGTCAGCCCCTACACAACAGGTCCTCCAATGTCATCATGGCCAGTTCTCACGATCAATTAGCTTGAGAGTCAATCCCTCCTGGTAATGTGCCAACAGCAATCAAGGCTCAACTATAACAGGAGGGTACACACAACCCACAGAAGGGACACACCTGAAGCACCCAGCTCGGGTGACCAGAAAGATTTTGCCACTGGGCCCCACAGGACACCTATTACATAAGGCTGCTCTACCAAGACTGGGAGACATAGCAGATCTATCTAATACATAGAAACAAATAGAAAAAGGCAGCCAGAATGAGGAAACAAAGAAACATGTCATGTATGAAAGAACAGAACAAAACTCCAGAAAAAGAACTGAACAAAACAGAGACAAGCAATCTACCAGATGCAGAGCTTGAAACACTGCTGATAAGGATGCTCAATGATCTGAGGGGAAGAGTAAATTAACTCAGTGAGAACTTTAATAAAGAGATAGAAAACCTAAAAATGAAGATAGAAAACATAAAAAAGAACCAATAAGAAATGAAGAATACAATAACTGAAAGGAAGAACACATTAGAGGGAATTGACAGTAGATTAAATGGAGTAGAGGATTGAATCAGTGATTTGGAAAACAAGGTAGCAGAAAACACACATTCAGAACAGCAATAAGAAAAAAGAATCCTAAAAAATGAGAATAGTTTGAGAGGCCTCTGGAACAACACTAAGCATACCAACATTCACATCATAGGAGTACCAGAAGAAAAGAAAAAGCAAGGAATTGAAAACCTATTTGGAAAAATAATAACAGAAAACTTCCCTAACCTGGCAAAAGAAATAGACATACAAGTCCAGGAAGTGCAGAGTCCCAAACAGGATGAACCCAGAGACCCGCACCAAGACACATCATAATTAAAGTGCCAAAGGTTAAAGACAAAGAAAGAATCTTAAAAGCAGCAAGAGAACAGCAGTTGGTTACCTACATGGAAGATCCCATAAGACTCAGCTGATTTCTCAACAGAAATTTTGCATGCCAGAAGGAACTGGCATAAGATATTCAGTGAAGAAAAGCAAGGACATAGCACCAAGATTACTCTATCCGAAAGGCTATCATTTAGAATTGAAGGAGAGATAAAGAAAAGGCTAAAGGAGTTCATCACCATCAAACCAGTATTATAAGAAATGTTAAAGGGTCTTCTTTAAGAAGAAGAAAAAGAAAAGATAAAAAATAAGAATAATAAAATGACAATAACTACATGCCTATCAATAATTACTTTATTTCTGAATAGATTAAATGTCTAATCAAAAAACATAGGGTGGCTAAATGGATAAGAAAACAAGACCTATACATTTACTGCCAAGAGACTCACTTCAGATTGAAAGATACAGACTGAAAGATATAGACTGAAAGTAAAGGGGTGAAAAAGATATTTCATGCAAATAGAAAAGAAAAAGGCCAGGGCAGTAATATTTATATCAGACAAAATGGACTTCAAAACAAAGACTATTATAAAAGACAATAAAGAATCCAGCAATTCCACTTCTAGGTATTTATCAAAAGAAACTCAAAACACTAATTCGAAAAGACATACATTCCCTATGTTCACTGCAGCATTATTTACAATAGCCAAGATGCAAGAAGGATTGTTTTCTTAATTTCTCTTTCTGATGATCTGTTATTGGTATATAAAATTGTAACTGATTTCTGAATATTAATTTTGTATCTTGCTACTTTACTGAATTCATGTATTAGTTTTAATAGTTTTTTGCTGGATTCTTTAGAGTTCTCTCTATATAGTTTATATTCTCTTTTTACAGCTACCATTAACTTTTCTCTTTCTTAAGTTTAATGAAACTTTATTTATGTTTTTCTAAAAAAGTAATCTTGGTTTTATTTAATGATTTTACTGTTTTGAGTATTGAAAAAAAAATTTCTGATTCTTCTAATTCTGTTTTAATTTATTTCTTTCCCTGGCTTTTAGAGTTTTTTAAAAATTAACTCATAAATTTAACGAGGTTTTTATTTTAACAACAGAAGTGGTATAAAGATTTCAGAACTAGGAAAGACATAATTTTATAAAAATGTTCCAAGGACTCACCACCATATTTAACAAAAATGTCATATTTGCTGTAGATACATTATTTATTTTGAAAGTAATAGTTAAATGTCACTAACATTCTTTGACTTTCCCACCTTCCTCAAAGTAGGCCATTACTAATGTCAAACTGTATCATTTCCATGGCTGTTTTTTATAAATTACAAACAATATATGCAATTATAAATGATACAGTGCTAAAACATAGCTGTTTTTTAAAAGTTTATATAGAATATTATATTTTTGTCATTAGTCTGTGCTTAATATGCATTTGTGATATAGTCATGTTGATACATATAAATGTAGTTTATTCACTTGAAGTGAGTTTCTCAACTTTGGCATTTTGTGTTAAATAATTCTTTGCTGTGGAGAGATGTCCTATACATTTAGGGTGCCAGTAGCACTCCTGGCCTCTGTCAAGTAAAAAGATGTTCACCCTTACTGGTAACCAGAGCAATGGAACAATCTTCACCCCCAGCTGTGACTACCAAACATGTCTTTAGATGTGCCAAATGTCCCCTGGAGGGCAAAACTGCCCTGGTTAAGAACCACTGATTTAAATTAATGTGTAGTAATACTATAAGAAAGGTTTTTCATTTCTATTTGATGGATAATTACCCTGTTAACTGTTTTAGTATTGCAAACAATGCTGCAAAGAACAACCCAATGCTTGTTTTCTGTGCACTTATGCTAGAATTTCTTAGAGTACCTACCTAGTAGTGGATTTGCTAGATTGTAAAGACTGTTAGTTTTTGAATTTAAAAGATATACCAATAATTTAAAAATAGTTAAACCAATCACCATCAATGTGCATATTTCATGTTTCTTCACATCTTTGCCATTATTTTATTGGAATTTTACAATTCTTATCAGTCTCTTTTGTACAAATAGTAACTCATGATCATTTTAATTTCCATTACCATGGTTACCAATGAGGGTGAGCATCCTCGTTAGCATCTTACTAACCATTTTTTATTCCTATTCTGTGAATTGCCTACTCATATCCTGTGCCATTTCAAATTAAGTTTATACTTTAAATTCATTGTAGAACTTCTTTATTCTAGAAACAAGCTTTCTATTTTTTCAGTCTGTTCCTTACTGTGACTTATGTTCGACATTTTAAAAGAGTCAAAATCTCCAGCTTTTATTTTTGTAATTTTATTTTGTATATATATTTTTAATCCTAAAGTGACAAAAATGTTTTTGTTTTGTTTATTTAAATATTAAAACTTTGTTTTCTCTCAGTTTGGTCTTAAAATCAACTTATTTTTAACAGATTACTGAGGTATTATTTAAAATATATAATAAATTGCTCATATTTAAGTGTATGTACAATTTATAATTTTTAATGTATGTATAGTTCTGGGAAACCATTACTGAACTTATGATAAAGAATATCATTCATCCTCAAATGTTTCTGCATGTCCCCTTTAAATTCTGCACTCCTTCTTCTCCTTGATAACCATTCCCTCCCCAGGCATCTCCCTAGGCATCTGCTTTCTGTTGCTAAAGACTAATTTGCATTTTTTGGAGCTTAATAGAAATAAAAGCATGCAATATGTATTGTTTTTTTCTGCTTCTTCCATGCAGCATAATTACTTTGAGATTCACCTATGCTGTTAACACACATCAAGAATTCATTATTTATTTAAAGTATTTTTTCATTGTATGGATATATTGCAATTTGTTTATCCAGTCACCTGGTGATACAATTTTGGGTTGTTTCTAGACCTTAATTATTAAAAATAAAGTTCTTATAAACATTCATATAAAAATTTTTATATAGATATATTCTTTCATTTCTCTAGGGGTGAAATTGCTAAGTCATGTGGTAGGGGTACAATAAACTGTAAAAAAAATACCATTTTATTTTGTGCCATTTTATATTTCCATTCTAGTTACCCTACATTTCCCCCAACTTTTGGTTTGGTCAGTGATTTAAATTTAAGCTATTTGTAAAGAGATCTTTATAAGAGCTCAGATATTTCTATTTTTATAATTTTCTGACATATATAATAAAAATTAATTTTTATATTGGGCATATGTACTGCAGTCACAGGATTAAAATATATCATATGCTACATTGATCTACATCTATTTAGCTATTAAAATCCTTTGAACTTTCTCCAATTTCATGTTAAGCTGAAATGATAACATTTAAGTAATATATTTGTTTTACTATTGGAAGATAGTCAAGTATACAGACGTTCTCACTAACTTGAACTCATGGTAGAGGTGAAAATGTAGAGAAAGATGAAAACACTGTAGAAAAGCATTATATCCATGTTAGGAAATATAATTTATATTTCCAAGTTTTCTATTTGCCTATGACATTAGAGAGTCATCTGTCCTCTTTGGGCACAATTTGAAAATTAAATGAGTATTCTTTTTGAATTGTGTATGTTTTCTTTATACCTTTACATACACCTTGAAATCAACTTTATTTTTTGATGTAAGTTCTTATTACACAGGTTTAGTAAATGTAAACTACAATATCTGTCTTATCCAAATTAGTTTCAATTATCAATTAAGCATACAAATTAATGAGGCTTCACTATTCTGAAAATTAAGCATTATAAGATTCATATAGTTCAAAATTCTACTGTAGAAGATTATAAAAATATTCCTTTGAAGAATAAGTTGACAAATTTTAAAGGCATATGGGAAATATTTTCATCAGTATTAATTACTACACAAGTTTAAGTCTAGTAATAGCTAGACTTTCTTTATATAACCTAAACTAAGATTTATCTTGAGATATATATAACTTAGAGAAATATTAAGACTAAGTAGAAAAACTAAACAGGAGCCAAAATGTTGACAATAATTACAAACTAGAGAGTAAAGGTGCTTCCTGTGATTTTGTCTGCAAGTAGTTACATGTTACATTTGTAAAGCAAGTACATATAACTGTAAAAAACTACTGTTTCTCTGAAACATAGGCAAATCAAAAATAATTTAAAAAACCTGAAACCAATATATACATTCCATGAGGAAAGTAATGAAATCCATTGTGTTTCTATTACAAATGGACTATTGTTACACTTTAGCACTTGATATTAAATCACAAAATTACAGTTATCTTTTTAGAACAGCAACTTACATTTTTTTTGTTTTTATATTTCAAAACCTAAAACTGACTTTGTGAGTTGTTTATGCAAATGTGCAGAGATAGTAGTTTATAATTAATACAGAGAGCTGTGAAAGAAAGTTTTGAGAATCAAATTGCATGCTATTGTTAGCAACTTCAGAGAGTATACTATTATGTTACAATTATCCAACCTCTCATTTGTCCCATTTCTTCCCCCAAAATAGATTTAAGAAAACGATGGTAACATTGGTTTCTTCTTTGATACAAGAAGAAAGGAGTAAAGGCAAAGAGACCTCTTTTAAGTTGGTCATCACCTTTCAAGAACTTTTCTGTAAATCTCTGCTTTGCGTTCCATATTTCTTCTATCTCATTTGCTACCTCTATTTGTAAAGGAAGCTCGGAAATGTAGGTTTTATATGCATACACATATTAAAAAACCAAAAAGTCTAATACTAAGGAGGAAGCAGAATAAGTATTTGGTTAGCAGTTAGTGGTCTCTGATGCAATAAAATAGCAGACCTTCAGCGAGGAGAATTAACAGAAGATGTACTGTATGAAATGCAATATATGATTGTCCCCAAATTGGAGATTGATAAAAATGTTGTGAGACAAATTTTCATATTTTTTTTTTTTTATCAAGAGAATGGTCTATTTATTTACTACCATGTTTATCTTAAACCAATTGTGGTATGACTAGAAGAATATTGCCAGTAAAAAAATTTAGGTTACATTCTCCCAAACTTTTTGAAAATTAAATATGATTACTTTGAGAGGAGGATGACTAACGTGTCTTCTTCTGTTACTTCTTCTTTGAAATTCCTGTTTAAGATCCATGACTTATTTGTCCTTTAGCTGTCTCACTTCCTCCCTCTTGTCCCTGAAGGCAATGGTAAGTGACAACCAGGAAAAAGAAAATGCCCAGTAACAAAACCTAGTACAGCGTATTTGAAAGAGGATTAGAGTCTACAAAAAGTGTTCTGTGTAATTTATGATTTTATAAGTGGATATAAATTAGTCATGTCTAATTTGACAATTTAAAAATTCTTCATTGTTTATGTCATAGAATGTGGTTGCTTTTAATCATTAAGTAAAAAAAATAAAAAATCATCTCATTCTCCAAACCCTTAAACCTATAACTAACAATCAGGGTTGACTTAGGAGGCTAATTTAGCCACAGAAAGATTTAAATGATTTCACTGGTTGTTCAAAAAGGAAAACAAAATGGCTAGACAACGACAAACATGAGAATACCTTATATAAAAAATATGGCATGTAGATAAATGTTAAATCACTATATTGTACACTTGAAAAGAAGATAACCAATATAATATTGCATACCAACTATACTTAAATTTTAAAAAGTCACTAACTACTCCTCCTTCTCAAACTCTGTTCTTGCCTCAGTCCTCTCTAGTCAGGATTCTATCCCTACCACCCACTGAAAATGCCCCTTTTAGGATAATCAGTGTTTCAAAAGTATTTATTTCTATGTGTCCATGCTTCCCCTTTCAGCAGAATTCCAAGGAGTTATTCACTCCTAACTTGAAACATTTTCTTCTCTTAGTTCTTAGTTCTTCTCTTAGTTCTTCTTTTCATCACACCAACCCAGACTTCTTCACTGAAGTGAGAAATCACGTCACCAACTGCTTACTTGACACCTCCACTTAGATGTCTCCTAGGTAGCCCACATTGAGATAATCTAAGGCAGAAACCCTAATTCTTGCCTCCTCATCCATCTCCACCATCTCTGTTGATTAGGCAACTCCACCCGCCACCCCCACCACCAAGTTGCTGGCGGAAAAGCAAGAATAATCCTTGATTCTTTCTTTTCTTCTTCTTTTTAAATCATTACCCATGATGAACTACCAATTTCATAGGTTTTAATCTTCAAAAAAAAAAAAAAAACAAAAAAACAAAACAACAAAACACCATATTGAGTCTGATTATTTTCTCAGTTTTCTCTAAAAGTATTTCAGTTTTATGCAGTTATCTTTGCTGGACTATTAAAATATCTTCCCAACTGTCTTCTTACAGCCCCTTTTGCTACCCTAGAGCCCAATCTCCAAGTAGCAACAGGGAGAGATAATTCAAATCTAAATTATTTCTTATTCTTTTCCTTACACCTCTCTCCTGTCTCCCACAGTAAATGTGCACTGCTCATAACATCCAAGCTCTTTAATACAACCTAGAAGTGCCAAGACAATTTGGTTTTTGAATATATCTCTTTTTCAACTTCCATTCTCACTTGTCTCTTATCCTCTTATTCTCACTTATGCTCTAGGTATCCAGGCCTCTCTCTTTCTCTCTCTCTCTCTCTCTCTCTCTCTCTCTCTCTCTCTCTCTCTCTCTCTCTCGCCCAAGTTCTAAAACACATGAATGTTGTTTTAAACTTAGTAGTGGCTTGCTTGTTCTTCTCTCTATCTGGAATTCTCTAACCATACAGTCTGAAGACTGCAGAGCAAAAAGATAAATTAAAACCTGACCACATAAAAGTAAATTAGTTATGATTTAACACAGGGAAGATGGAAATGAAAAATAATAACATTTTAGTTTCCTTGGGAGGAAATGAAATAGAAATGCAATTTCACTTCTAATAGTTTTTGTCCTATGCTCCGGGTATATGTTTTGTCTAATTAGTTGTATTAGCAGGAGACTAAAATTTGTATACTGATTCTTGAAATTTTTACTGAAGGGGGATAAATTAAATTTGGGCTGTAATTCAAGCTGCCTAAGAAAAAGCAATTTGTAAGCACAATATTCAGTCTCTCAAATTTAGAAGATAGTAAATCTCATGGTTGGGGTCCAGGGAGAACTTTTAGAAAGGATATTCTTGACAAAAACTCCCTTTCCTACTTAGCTGCAAGCTTTAGGAATGAAAATGTGTCTGTACTTTCTAATATTTATTGGGAGGTCTGCTATTTAATAAGGAAGTCCACTCATTCAAGTAAGTGTAGGAACTGTGGAGTTGTGGGTTATTCTATAGGTTTAAAAGAAATCAGATGTACATATTGATATGTAATGATTGAGAAGATATTGTCTTCTTATTGAAAATTCTGAATATCTTTCAATAAAAATTACTTAGTTGCTTAGGATGTTAGTTTGAGACTTATAGGCAAGTTTTGAGAGGTTGTGACTACTTGGAAAATAGCTGATTGTTCACTATCATAATGGAAATGTCATGGTTTCCATGCACTATCTATAACCTCAAAAGAAAGATGGCTGTTTTTATTTAGCTTTAATTATCTTGTCATCTCATTGTGAGCACCCGGTGCCATGTTCCTGGTGACGTGAGGAAGGTCATATCATCATTTGTTTTCTGATATCTCACCCAGAATGAGTTGAAAACAGGAAAAACTAATAAAATATGAAGCACTTGACCAATATGGAGGAAATTATAAAGATTAAATAACCATTTGACATGAGAATTAAAGCGATCACTGAAGACATATCAAGAACTGAAAAAGAATCACAAAAACATAGTGTATATTACAAATGAAAGATTAGTTTACATACCATGGAGGGTCTTGTCTCTGCTTTATTAATTTGTCCATTTTTTGGGGGGAAAACAATAACTTCTACTTTTTTTACTTTTTCTTGTACAGATTATTATCATAATTAATAGTAGCTTGATTGGATTTCACCACTGAACATTGAAATTCTATTTTTCATTTATTTGCTTTTAACTTGATTTTCTTTATTGAGGATTACTTTTGGGTGTTAGTTTTCTGCTCATTCAACTGAGTGGCCTATATAGATTTTTATCTTTTAGGGACAATATTTCTGTGATGGAATAGCTTATCAGCACTCTGCTAGGGTGGCCAACTTTCCTGGTTTGCTTGTGACTGCATAGTTGTCCAGGACATTGGACTTTCAGTGCTAAATTTTGGACAGTCTGGGGCAGTTGATCACTCTCATACCGACAAAGAGGAAGCATATGTAAAGGTCTTTGAAAACATAAAATAAAAGAGAAGTTAAGATGTCTTTAAAAGTTTATTTAACTCTATGTTCATCTGTCATTTCTGATATAAGAGTGTTATCTAAAATTTAGGATATTTCTAAGTGAAAATGTGGAGATTTAAAATTTTGCCAACTTGAGAGCAATGAGCGGTGTCAGAAAGGAAAAGTATTCTGTGAGAAGTGGAAACTGGCTCAGGGCTCTGTCAAAAAAAATTGGTTGAAATCTTAATTTTATGATTTTCAGATTGTTTCAGAGGCTTACTGAATTAAGCCAAAACTAACTTTGTTGTCAATGTCCTTCTTGCCATACTTCTATCTTACTGCATTTATAATTTATTAGAATTTTGTTACATATTTTATTAGCTCTAAAGAATGGGTTCATGTTACCTGAGATTGAGAAACTAATTAATATATCTTTAAATGACATATCTTTAACTTTCCTCTTGATCTTTTGAAATCACTTCCTCTCCACATTCCCTGATACCACACTTCCTATTTTCTTTTGAATCTTAGAATGTATCATTCTAAAACTCCTTCTCAAGCCACTTCGATGTTGGGATTTCCCAAACCTCTATCCTCCTCTCTTACTTTCTTTTTCTTTTCTTTGTTTTCACTACACTACCTTTCCTTTCCCTTTCCTGCCCTTCTTTGCTCTTCTTTTTCTCCTCTTAGAGAAGGTGATCTTAGATCATACTTAGGAGGTGACCTCACCCTGCCCTCATGGTTTCAATTCCATCTAAATACTTGTGATCTCAAGTTTATATCACTAGCCCAGATCTGTTTTGAGCTTCAGACTTTACACACACACACACACACACACACACACACACACACACACACACACACACACACTTGCTACAGGCCCTATGCAACCAATTTCATTCATTCTTCAATATCAACGTGTCAAAAACTAAACTCATCATTATACAACAACTCTTGTCCCAAATGGTTCTTGTTCCTGATTTACCATTTCAGACCATGGCACCACCTTTCTCCAAAGCCTAAAATTTGAGGCTTATCCTTTCTCTCATACCCATCTACTCAACAATTCTGATCAATTTTAAACTTTCAAAGCTTTATACGTCTCTCCATCTCCTCTGCTGCAGACTACTTTGTTCACCTGGATTATTGCAACAAGCTATAATTTGTCTTCTTATTGATGAATGGCCTTGTCCTTTCTTCAATAAATTCTACTCATTACAGCCAGTTTCCTTTCTAAACTGTGAATTTTATCATGTCATTCCCAAACTAGAAATCCTTCAAGGCTGAAGTCTAAATTCCTAAGCATAAATTATACACACTTTCATAATGTATCACCTATTTACCTGTCCAGTCCCTTTCATGAATACTCAACTCCCTCACCCCTTCCGCCAACTCTCAACCCTCAGGAGTCTGGTCCAGCCAGAGTAAGCTGCTTAGTTTCTTAAGCACGTATTTTCTTGTGTCATTCCTGTTCCAGGAGTATCTTCCCTGCCTGGCTAATACTTTTCATCCTTCAAGATTCAGCTCAGGCATCACATTCTCAAGGAAATGTATTAGTTCCCCCTACTATGTAATAAAGTAACTGTGTATGTCTCCTACATAAGTATTTATCTCAGCTTATTATAATTTTTTGTTAACTTATTTGTCTCCCTCAATAAACTAGGAGCTCCTTGTGAAACAGACCATGAATTATTTATCTTTGTGTTTTCAGCTTCCAGCACTGGAGGTGGTACATACTATGTGCTTGACAAATGTTAAGTCAATATCTGGAATGTGAGCCATAAGGGCAGACTTAACATAACTTTCTAAAGCTCACTAATATAAATTTGAGGCATATCTATGAAATCTTAAGGAACAAAGGGAAAAATCTTCATCCTGCTTTTTTTCTTATGCTTCTAAGAATCAAGACAATATTCTACATGTTCTAAAAGTTTGAATTTCATTTTCTTTTCCTCTTGAATCTTCTCAAAAGGAATGTATTTTCTACTATATCTCAGTCTCACACATCTATTAGTGTATGTTTTATATATAGACTGCTTAGCACAGAGTGATGGTAGAGTAAAAATAAAATTCTCTTAAGTCAAACAGATCTGGTTGTGAATCTATGCTCTGTAATTTGTTAGTCAATAATCCTTTACACATTACCTTCTATTATTCTTAGTTTTCAGATTTAAAATGGTAAAATAGGCATAATACAATTTTTCATGTAAGATTGCTATAAAAATTAGAAATGATGCATATCAAATAACACATAGGAAATGTTCAATAAAATATTATAATATGGTAGAGGCAACAGCAGTTCCGCATTCCAATGACAGCAACAGCTATAATTCCACCAGAAAACTGAAATTCCTGTTTTTAAATAGAATCTGTGATCAAGTATAAGAAATAAAAAACTCTTAGAGTGTAGGTGAGATCATATTTTAAAATGTACTATAATAAGAGCACCAAGCTGTAGATCTATCATAATAAATGATGTGGGTTCTTATTTAGATTTTTTTATCTCCATAAAGTTATAAATTTAATGCATTTGGTGAAATTTATGTCAGGTATTTTATTAAGCATTATAGAAAGGTGCAAAATAATTAAGGCCTAACTATCATAAAGAAACCTAGAAATCCACTTGGATGTATAAGACATGACCTAAACTTAAAATGCCTAACATTAAACATTCACATTTCTACTTTCAACCTGGTCTTCTCCATGTTGGTAAACTCCATTCAACCAGCTTCTCAGGCCAAAATTCCTAGTGTGATACATTTTTCCCTTACTTATCCCTGCCAGTGACTATGTAAGGCCAATCTCTTTGGCCTTGCCCTTAGAGTAATCCAGAATCTAACCACTTCTCACTGCCTTGACTTTTAGCCTAGCCTTGGACATTAAAACTACAATATGGGTTAGGGCAATGGCCTCTTCTCTGGTCTCTCTGCTCCCCTATAATTTATTCTCCACACAGTAGTAGCCAGAAAGCCTTTAAAACATAGTTCAGGTACTGTCAACTCTTTGCTCAAAGACCTCTTTTGGCTTACCATCTACCTCAGAGTAAAAGTCAAAGCTCCTGCAATGGCCTGTGAGGATCTATGTGATCTGACTACACTACCTACTTAACTTCACGTCTACCACCTTCCCCTTATTTATTGTGTTCCAGTCACGGCTGACTTCCTTGCTGTTTCTTGAACTCATAAGGACTCAGGATCTTTGTGCTTTCTGTTCTTTCTGCTTGAGACATTTTCCCTTGATATCTGTCCAGCTTGCTTCTTCATCTACTTTAGGCCTCTGTTCAAATTTCACCTTACCAGGGAAGCTCACCTTGTCTGTCTTATATAAAATGGCACCTACTTCTGACACTCTCTCTTCTTCTGACTCCAGAGCACTCATTTCCGCCTATCACATTACACATGACATTTTTCTGTCTCTTCTTGCTAGACTGTAAGCCATGAGAAGTCAGTGATTTTTCTCTCATGTTCATTGCTTTACCCATAATGCCAACCCAGAACAGTGCTGGGCACATGAAGAAACACTTAAGAAATAGAAATTGAATAAATCATTGAATAAATCATATCATGCTGTCAGTGGGAAACAAAAGAGAAAATATAACTATCTCAATACATTTCAATAGGATGTTAACTCTAATATCAATAAAACCATTTACTTATCATCAATTAATCATCTTGCTGCTGATTTCTATACTCTTAATTTCCAGTTGCTGAGTTTATTCAGAATTATGGGTTGTACTTGTAACATCTTGATACTCTATTCAATTAAAATGACAGTCTTAGAAAATAAAGTTTTCATTTTACTTTGTAAATATACAAATTACCTTTGTAATATTCTTTTGAGTTTCTTAATCATTGCCTCTTGTCTCAGCTTCACAATAGTCTTAAAGAAATATTTACCTTCTTGTCATCTATAAGGCATTAGTTTGTCATAATGGTTTTTTAAAAGCAGAATACATTTTCATTACTTTGTAGAAGGCAGAAAATGTTAAAGTCGTTCAATAAAATTTCCATAGGCTTCTCTAAAAGCCTTCCTACATATTGGAATAAGGTATAGGTTCTTCTTATAAGGTTACCATTTTAAAAATTATCAGTTTTAAATTATGTCCTTGTTGGAATGTATGTTTGTGTTTTGAGTGTGAGTAGAGGAATAATTGATGAAGTAAAAGTCTAAGAAGGATTGTTATAGATTTTGTTAAATTAATTTAGTATTTTAGATCTTAAGTCATGAGATACAGCTTACACTTTCTTGCTTTACCCTACCTTTCAAGAGGTGCATAGCTTTCACTCCTGAGGTTTGATATTTACACTTTTTATCTACAGAATTGTCATACTGTGAGAATGCCCCAAAGGAAAGGCACTTGGAAGATCAGACCTGTTTATTGCCTGCTCCACCTCTTTCTAGCTGCCATAGCAAGTTATTTAACCTTTCTGAGCTATAATTTCAATGCCTATAAAATGAGAATAATAGATATTTCACAGAGTTATGTGAAGCTCAAATAAATTAACATTTGCTAAACAATCACTTGGCAAGGAGGCTGATGGATATTTATTGGGTTAAAAGTGTATGGTAGCCATCAGTGGCTACTGACAGGGAACTGTGAGGTAGTGCCCACATCTGATGGAGAAGCCCTGGCACCCAGGCCTGAGTTCACATTTCCACCTGGAGGTCTAGGTTTTCTGAAATAGGTAACAGTTCTGACCACATGAGTAGCCCAGGAAATTGTGCTGGGATGGTAGACCTTCAAGAGTCTTCTTTGAGGATTCCTTACTAATATGGCTGCTAACTTTTATCTCAGATTTCAACAGTAACATAAAGAAGTCCTCCAAATTTCTCTGAATAGTTTTTATAGGCCACAGTTGGACTTGGTTATAGACAGATACTTTCATATATGATAACAGGCTTCCTTACTGACATCGAGCCATGAAAATGTTCTGACTTGATTAACATTCCATGATTACTACATTCTTATAACCGCTGCTTAAACTATCTGTGAAGAGTTTCTACCTTTTATATGACTTAGTAACTGCCTTGAGTTTATTTCTAAGCCTATATAATATTCAATCAAACATTTTGTAAAATTTGGGAATATTTCAATGCTGGAGTTCTCATCTACAGGAACTAAGCATTTCTATGGGTGTCAGTAATTCTTTAATGAATAGACTCTGTATCTAGTCATACATATACTCCATATCTATCCAAGAAATACATAATGGTATGCCAAGTACATTATGCTAGGCACTACTCAGGCCTCTCTTTCAGTTCACCCTTAAATCACTGTCTGAGTTATCTCTCCCAAATCCAAATCTGATTATTTAAGTCACAACCTAAAAAACCTTCACTATTACCATAAGAAAATATTTTCAAATGCATTATTATAACATAAAAGATATATTCTGTATTCTTTGCAACTTAAATTCCACCTACATACTAAAGTCTTCACTAGTATCAGCAAATAACATGTCCTTTTGTTCATCTCTTCCAGTGTAAACATTGTTACTTTTGCCTGGAAATATCCTATTCCTTTTTACCTTTTCTCTAAGATAGTTCATAGCTTACTTCCTCAAGTCCTATGTTCAGAGTGCACATATTCGTGCTTCTGCTTGACCTCTTCACATGCTATGTTGCATTTTATCTCAAAATGATGAAAGTGAGAAATATGAATGGAGGAAGCAAAGTTATACTGCAGTAGCAGTAGAGAGAGTGGAAAAAAGGGGGAATAAATAAAAAGACAAAATTTTTAAAAAATGACCCGCATATGAATTTAAGTGTCCAAATGATTATAGTCCTGCATTGTCCATCTCAAAATAGAGCTCACAGTCTTGCCAGGACCACATTGACAGATGCAGGGAAAATGGGAATCCATGGGACTGATTTCTTACTGATCCCTGGAATGTCAATTTTCTCTGAAGACTAAATTAAAAGATATCTTACAGGTAATTATGCCATTATGTATCAGACAAGAGAATGTCAAATGTCAATGAGTGGTTATGATATTCAAGTCAGTTTTTGTTTGCCCAGGTTCTTTCAAGCTAAGCTTACCATCCTCCTCTTTCTAAACATTAGCTTAAGTGTTCACTCTCTTCTTCTGATACTGATGGTTGCCTTTAAGTGACTCAAACAAGATTTATTTTACCTTAGTATTCAACATGTCCTAAATTTTAAAAGGAGCAAAATACCATGAAAAGAGAAATGAAAGGAAATGAGATATCAGAGGGAAAAGAGGTACTCGCAGGTAGTTAACTGGAGAATTGCTGGTGAATAGCATCTAAATTTAATCTGGAAAGAAAAGAGAATCCTACAAGAGGCAGACACTAATATGGGACAGTTCATGCTAGAGATTTATTGTGGGAAATACTTATGAAGAATAAAGGATGAAGATGCAAGAGTAGGGGGGACTGTCTCAGACTATGATGCATTTCTGTTCCTTTTGAAAGGAGAGAGGGAAAGAAGAATTGGGTCGGAAGAGCTTCAGATAACAGCTCATTTCTGAGAAAGTCTCAGGCAGGATAGGGATTCCTGAACTAAAGTTGTCTACCTGAGGAATACTGCACAGGGCAGGAACTAGTTAGTGCATGTGACCTGCTGTGCTCAGTTACTCACTGGGAGTAGCCCAAGGGAACTGTGGCCTCAGCATTCACAGGGCTGGCTGCTGAGTTAACTCTGCTCCCTGCAGCAGGTTCTCTTAAAAGGTCTTAACAGCAAATTTCCATGGGTGCCCTAGGGAATAGAAGGTGATCAGGCACACAGAAACTGCAAGATATCACAACAAATGGCAAGATCAGATTTTGTAGAATACAGTGTACATGAAAGGTAGTAATGAAAATAAATTTTAAAAGTTAGCCAAAACTTGAAAAAACAGACTAATAGAGTTTAGACTTAATAATCTTTCATAATAATGATTCATTACAAGTTTAACTTTTGAAACAGAAGGATGATGCTCTCAGATTGTCTTGTAGAAGAGTATTGCAGAAATGCACATCATTGATTTTAGCTAGAAGGGAGATTCTAGGTAGCAGTTTTAGGTTTATGTCTAGAGCTTGGGGCCCAGAGAGAAGATTTAAATTACCCACTGAGGTGAGAATTAAAGTCGTGAAGCTGAATGACATTGCCTAGAGAGAGCTAATAGAGAAGAAAATGACCAAGAAAATATCCTTAAAGTACATGAGTTTAATTTTAAGAAGTCATAATTAATGTGTTGAGGAATATTATTTCTTACCCCATTTTCAAAGCCTGTATATTAAAAATTTTTAAATAAACAACTTTTCTTTCCTCTAATACATAAGGTTAAAATGTCATTTAGACTTTTTCCTAGAGCAAAACTTAAGGAAAATATTTTAGCACAATTTAAAATCATTAGATAACAACTGTACAAATACATTCATTTCTATTTCATTCCTTCTCTTAAGATAATAATGGCACAAATAAACCCAAATGAATAGGCCATCCAGTGCAGCTTTATATTTGAATTGACAATATGTACATAATGATGCATATCTGCATAGTGACTTTGATAAATCATTATCAATTAATGCTATTCAAGTACACATCAGGTATGTAGAATATCAAAAATCATTAGTGAGAAAACAAGAATATCTTTCTCTTTGGTGCTGATTTTCCTCAACATTCACCTATGCCACACACATTTACACATTCGATATGTGATGCTTTCTTCCCACCTTATCCTTGGCCCTTTATATTTTTCCTAATTCTTTCTACTTTTCTTCATGTTTCCTTGTGCTTATTCCCTTTATTCCCATCCTGCTCTTACCATTTGAATGATCCAGACCTTTAGAAATAAAGTTTGTATCAAGCAAGCCCTTATTGGGGCACCTTTTTTTAAAGATAAATTCACTCAGTTTGTAAGGCTTACTCTTACCTAATAAATAAATAATTTCTTTGCAGATCTTGGCTGAAATTGTGAAATACTGCAGGCAAAACCAACATCTAAAAGACCTGAGGCTTACAACGAGGTCAGTAAACTTGAGAAGCTGATGACGAGGGTCCAACTGGCCAAAATCCAGACCAAAAAGTTGGGGTATAAAGTAAATAACTTTCATCTGGTTGTGGAGTGCAGTTCTCACCAACTGAAAGGGATATTGAGGGATGCCATGAAGCTACAGCAGGCTCGTTTGTTGCTATAGGGTTGAGCCACTTAGAAAAATCTATTTTACTTCCTAGAAAATCAAATCTAGCACTTTCACCTGCAGAGAGGAAGGGTTTCAGGAATGGTTGAAATGGATTTCTTGTTTGAGTAACCGGAATCTGATATTTAATTCCCTGGTTGACTTGAGATGAGTAGTAAAAACCCATTTGATATGCACAGACTGTTGGCCGTAACTGCAAAATGTGATTGCGTTGATATTGGCAGTATTGCAATGCTTTGAGATGATTGCTGCAATAGTTTTAAAAGTCTTCATGCTTAACCAAAATGCTTTTTATGTTCTCTCCTCTTAGTCCAGCTGAGCTGTACAATAAAAAATGTCAAGCTCCAAGTCTCAGGTATAGACTACACAGGTCTAAAAACAGCCTCAGGTTCTTGGTGCCACATGCTTTCATTTAGTGTCACACAAACCATATTACGTGACCTTTTTTTATTACAGATGAATCACAAGTTGAGTTCTGAAATCAGGGCTGATGACAATCACATGCCTTATTTTTTCTCCTTCCTTTAGGAATTTCACTATTCTAAATGATTAGAAACAATGCATTTTTATCTAGTTCGGTAGTTATTATTTTAATTATTTCTTTTGAAAATCACGATCTATAAAGTAAGATGACTCAAAATCTCATAATTTTTAACTAGCTAAGCACAATATCTTTCTGAACGTTTGATTAGGTAAGGCACCCAACTAAAGAAAAATAAGAAGTGAAATGCATTAAAGATTACTAAGACTGTTCCCTTTAGGAAATGTTTTAAAAATTACTGGAGCCAGAAGAAAAGAAACCAGATAAACTAGTGAAAAATTAGTGTTAGTAGATTCAATTGCCCAGAGGTTCCTTCTCAAGCAAGCAGGATACGTAGAAATGTATTGAATGGAAAGAGGAGAGATCAATGGAAATCTTGTTAAAAACCTGCTTGGAAATAAAAACCTTCATAGAAAATGGAAGTAGTATGATGGTTACAAGTGACTTACATTTTTCAATTCTGTAATAATTGTAACCTGAATTTAGGCTGTTTTTGCTGTTCATTCATATTGTTCCTTGCTGTTTCTTCCACACAGACTGAAAGAAGCAGACAGATAACCTTTGATCTCTCGTTTCTTCCCACTAACAGTTCAAACCATCAGTAAGTTCTGTTTTCACCACCTTAAAATATACCCTGAATTTCCACTCCTTCTCATCTCCATTGCTAACATTCCTGTGCAAACAACATCTCTAACCTGGATGCCTGCAGTGCCCTCCTGATTGCCTGCCCACTGCCACTGTCCCCTACAGTTTTGTCTTTGCTCAGTAGCCATATTAAAAATTAATCAAATTATGGTCCTGAATGAAACTCTTCCATGATACACTTAGGACAAAACCCATATCTATAGTGTGTCTCACAAGTCCCCTCCTGTCTGGTCCAGCTCTCTGACCTTATCACCTACCATTGTTTCCTTCCTTCACTTCTCTGCAGCTGAGCTGCCCTGAGCTGCTCTAGACATGTAGGATTAATTCCCCCTTCAGAGAATTCACTTACTCTTGCTCTTCTGCCAACCTGAAATGGACTTACCCCTGTCTTTATTTGCCTTACTTCTTATAATTTAGATCTTAAATGGCATTTCTTTAGAGCCTTCCCTCCAGCTTTCACCATCCCCTTTTTCTGTTTTATTTTTCTTTCTAGCATTTATCATTATGTTATACTACATTGTCTATCTACTTCTTTGCCATCAGTCTCTCCCGCTGGAAAGTCAACTCCATGATAACAAGGACCTTGTTCTTAGCTATACTGACAATAGTTAGTGTAAGGCCAGAAATAAAGCAGGTGTTCAATACATATGAATTCAACGAAATAGAGAATGAATAAAGGAGGCCAACTAGTTATCATTTTTCATATCTTTGAAACAATCGAAATGGCATTTCTTTACTGTACAAATTTTCAAAGTTGCTATTTCAAAGTCACTACCAGGAAACCACTAATGTGTCAAATGAATACCATATGATATAGATGAAGGTGAAAGTAAATAAAATAACTCAGAATCTCTGTACCATTGGAGGCAATTTTTTAAAAAGTATTTTACTTTTTTAATATAATTTTTTTTTAATTCTCCACCCCCCCACCACCACTTCCACCCCTGACCTACTGCCGTTTCCCCTTAAGAACTGGATCTCTGAAGGTGTGGCGTTTCCTCCCACACACTTGGGGTGTGCAATCGGCGGGGGCGGGTGGGGAAGCCGGCAGGCCATGGCTTGCTGGAACTCAAACCTAGGACCTTCTGCATGTGAAACAGACGTGCTAACCACTGCGCTATGGAACCAACCTTGTAGGTGATTTCTTAACCCATATCTTCCTGCTGCTATGGCCTGAAAAATCAGGCTATGCCAGATTGTCTAGTAGTCTAGGCAAGCACATTTTTTTCTTTTCTCTTTTTCTTAAAAAGTCACTAAGTACTTCTGATGTGGTTTGATTGTTGCTGCTGACATTACTGTTTTGTTAGTGACTTTGATTTCATTGCATACATTAGCAGTTAAGGCAAAGGAAGGTTTCAGAAACTTTTAAATGTTGGTAAACCTTGTTGTTTGACGGGTTTTTATTGTCTTCATAAGCAATGTAATATAATGATGTAACATGAAAACTCAAAACAGACTGGCTGGGTTTGACTCCTCATTCAAAGTATTTGCCAAATGATCTTTTCATAAATTCTTCATTTATAAAATGTAAATAATAATGATATACACAGACATACATGTCAAATAGTGTTCTTGTGAGGGCTCAGTGAATTAATAAATACAAAGCTCTTAGAATAATTCTTGATACAATATGAGCATTTAAAATGTTGATTTTGAGTTTCTGGCATAAACTTTCCCAGACAAAAATGATTACCATGCTCCATGGGAGTATTAATGACTCCATCAGAGGCTCTTGGGTGGGGAGTGACGATACTTTCATTTCTGTGAAGCAGGAATTGATTGAGTGAGTCTTTGTAGAAGAAAGCCTCAACACTTGGACTTTATAATCAATTTGACTGAATTGATTTGCTGTTTCAGTCAAACAACTTGTGAATTTGTAAAAACTGCAGCAACTACGTTCATGGTTGAGACCTATGTTGCTTCATTTTTTGTTTCTTATGGCTTATGCATATAAACCTTGTGATAATCAATGTAAACAACGTGTATTTTGTAATGTATCCAAGGACATGAGATTGGCATGAGAATAAGGAGATGAAAACAAAAGAGAACACAGGGATATAGGATTTATATCATTCTTATTTTTAAGTTTTAAAATAATTCTCACTCAAATGTGATACTGACAATATATTTTAGAGGTTATGGGACATTAGTTTGTTGATTTGGGAATCTTTAAGATCTATTAATAGAAATTTTATTCCAAAATAATGTAGTATTAGTGGCAAAGTGTGTGTTTGTGTGTGTGTGTGTGTGTGTGTGTGTGTGTGTGTGTGTGTGTCTGCATATATGCAGCTGTGTATATGGTGGGGGTGTCTTATAAACAATGGAAAAACCCTTGCTTAGCTTAGCAGTCAGAGGTTGGGAGCTCAGTGAGTTGGTTATCTAACTTAGATAGTGCTAATAATTAATGCAGGCAGATAACTCTTACTTCATGAGCTTGAGTTTTTATCTTAGCCATTATAAGGACTCTTGACCATGCTTACCCAAAGGTGTGCAAAAATCCTAAACATCTTTGCAGCAAAGGTTGTTTGAGAAGTCATTCCTACTTCTGCCCTTTACTTGCCCAAGCCCTCAAGTTCCTTAATGTCCAGTGGCTCCTGAAATTGTACTTATTGCTTGAGTTTGAATAGATCGATTATCAGAGAAGATGCTAGAAAGGTCATTAAAAACCATCCCTGGAAAAGGCATGAGGACCACATTGTTTCACCATTTTCAAGTTTAATACATAATGATCAGATAATTCCAGTTCTATTTAAATTGATGTAGGGCAAAGAGAATGATAGAAAATTTCATAATTATTTTTATAAGGTTAGTATAAAATAACACAAAATGCAGCAAAGATCATTAATAAATTTGAAGGCCAAAAGTCACATATGAAAGTTGATTAGAAATTTAAGTAAAAAGAATTCAGCAATATATGAAAAGAATAATAGTTTATGGCCTATCAGCATTTACTCCAGGAATATAAGAATAGTTTAAATATTAGAAATATGTCATAATAATGAATTTGATTAACAAAGTGACTGAGAAAATAAAATTAATTCAATAAATGCTTTAAGGCATTTAATATAATTCAGCAGCTATTTATAAGAAAATATCTAAGGAACAGAAAAAGAGTAAAATTTTGTTTAGGAGTACTTACTACTTTTTTAAATTGAAGAACAATATAAATTTTAAATAATGAAAGCTAAAATATTTTAACAAAAAACAGAAACAAAAAAGAGAGACATACCCATTTTATTTTGACACTGAACTGCAGGTTCAAGTGAATGTAGTAGGACAAATTAAAAAGAGTATAAATGCAGGAAAAGAAGAGTTAAAAGATTTCTTTTTACTATGATATAATTTTATGCCTAGGAAAACCAAGAGACTTTAGAAATACCCTGCTAGAATTAACAATATATTTTAATACTATGGCTGGATTCAAGGTAAATGTAAAAAAGTTAATACTTTTTCTCTATAAGCAATATTTCTCTAGCTATGGTAATAAGAAAAATTAATTTATAAGAATGACTTAGAATACAGAGAATTGGAAAAATATTATTAAGTGTTATTATATTATTAAATTAAGGTGCTAGAACTGTCTGAAGAATTACATTTTTAAAAACATTATAAGAGAAGGTTTCGACAGAGACTATTATCATACTGTTAAATAAAACTTAACATCATAAAAGTACTAATTCTCTCCTGATACTAGTAAGGAAATTTGACACAATCTCAAATAGAATTCCTATCAGATATTGGGGTGGGGGGAGCAGGCTCAGATAAATATTTTTATGTCTGTATGGAAGAATAAGGGAGTATAGGGAAAAAATAGCTATTTTCTTAGCAGAATTGTTTTCTTAGTAAATGTAAGAATATATTCCCTCTTTGTACTTTCACAGCTATTACCTTAGTGCCAGTTCTCTTTAGAACTTGATTATTTTAATAGCATTTGTTAGTCATGTTACTCATGTAGGCAGCTAGTTAACTACTCAATAATTTCTTCCTCTTTTGTAGTAACTTAGCCCCTATATCATTGAGTGTAGCAGTGTATAACAGCTTTCATTCCATTTTGGAGTAGCCAATAAGATGAAAACAGGATGTCTGGTGGGGTCCCTGGAAAGCTCTTTAAAAGGGGCTGGCACAGCTGCGTCATCCTTTTTCCCTCTCCCCTATCCTTCTTTCTATTTGATGTCTGAAAGGCAGATGAACATAAGTGGATATGCAGTTGTCATCTTGAATTGAACTTGCTGATATCAGTCATGCACTAAAAGGATGACAAACAGAAAGATGCTAGACCCCTGATCATGGTGGAGCCACCCTGCTATCTCATGTCTGCCTCCCTTTGCACTTAGCCACTGCTATTTTGTGATTTCTGTTAAGTGTGGCCAAACTTAATTAAGTCAATAGAGTGCATCTTCAACCCATCTCCACCCTTGGAGAGACTTTCTAAGTGTACGTGTAACTGTCTCACCTCTTGCTTAAAAAACTTCATTGAATCCTTATTGCTTCAAGGAGAAAACTGAAACTCTTTAGGTTGGTGTTTACTATCCTCTATTATATGACCCTTTGTTAAATCTCCCTTCATCTCTTCCTTTCAGATCTGTTTCCAGTATGTAAAATGACAGGGAGACTTTTGAAAAGTTGTGCGTGATCCTCCAAGTTCCATTTTGAAGACTTTTCTTGGCTATTTTAGGACTCTGAGTTCCTTTATCAATAGTGTGGATATTCAAGTTTTCTATGTATTATTTATCTCTATATCAACCAGACAAAGAGTGTTTTACTTGAATATAGATGCAATGTCTTTCTTTTTTATACCCCCAGGTCCTTGTAAATTAATGGAAAATATCAGATGTTTCATACATATGTTTCATAATTACAATTTATATTAACTAAATTTCCAAGGAAACACTTTCCATCTATAGCTTCCTTTACTCCTCAGACAGCACCAGGGATCCCTCCTCCCTATGAGAATGTCTAATTCTGTGCACACTGGGATAAATAATATTCACTGAGCACTTAGGGAATGCCAGGTATGGTACTGAGCACTTTATATGCATTTCCTCATACAGCTTAAAAACGACACAATGATACATGACAATATTATCCTCTTCATTTTGTATTTGGGGGATCTCAAGAGTTATATAGAAAATAAATGAAGCACCCCAGGTTACACAGATTGTGAGTTATGAAGCTGAGGTTTGCCCCCAGGCAGTGAGATTCAAGTGCTACATGTGTTGCATGCCTCCTTGGTGTAGCTGTGAATCTAGACCCACGTTCTACTGGCCCCTCTGCCATTTATTACCTATGTAACCTCAGGGAAACCACTTAAATTATTTTAATCAGTGTCTTCTTTGTAAAATGCAGGTAATAATTATCCCCCTCAGTGATTTGTGGTGATAAATAAATGAGCTGGTGTTCAGATTATTCTAAGTCATTTCTTCTTAGAACATGGGGTCTTTGCTTGTTTATATTTTATGGCATTCAGTTTGGAGAATTTGAGATAAGATGTAACATGTTTTTTTTTTTTTTCAAATGAAAGTATTAGTTTTATTGAATTTTTAGCCTTGGGTGATTGCAAAATGCCAGGAAGTCAAGTGGCACTGTTAATGTTCTTTGCTTCCATAGTGGGACTGTGGAGTTAACCACAATAAGACAGCATCCACTCCAGCCCTTATGGAAATGAACCAAATCTTCTCATAATTAAATGGGTCAGGTAATTATGCACGTTCAGTGAAATGATAGAAATGCTCATACCTCCAAGGACTTCACTTCAGTTAATTCTGATTGATTGTACACACATTTCCTATTCCGTTAATCAGAATTAACAGAAATAGATTTTTTTCCTTCATCTGAAAATTTTACTTCTGCATAAATCCTTTGAAAAATATTCACAGCTTTTCTGAGTAAAATATTTAGAATCTTTCTAAGTCAAGGTACCAGGCAGAAGGAAAATTCAACATCCAGGACTGATTAGGAAAAATAATTCCTTGTCAATAATACACATGATCAAGAACGGCAGCAGTATTCTGTGTGTAAGATTATGAAGACCACCAAGTACTGACTGTGCATGAGTGAGACTTGACATCGACAAAGTCTTCTGGGAAAATGTTGGAGCATCTGTTTTAAGATACCACTAAAATGAACAGGATATAATTAGGGTGCAATCTAGCAACTTTCAAAATAGTGTTAAAAAAATAATACTCAATTTTTCTAAAGGAAAGCTACAAGGAATTTTTGGGTATACTCGTAATGTGGGACCATTGTTTAGAAATATAACTGGCAATCGCATGTGGTAATTTGTGACAATTACCACTACTTTTCAACTCTAAGAATTCCCAGCTGCAGTCTTTTTTAGCCTTTCTGCAAGAAATTGAGTGACTGGACCTCAAAATCTATTAACATAGATCTGTATCCATGTGGTCCCTTCCCTTTGTAATTATGGCATCATTTAGCAGAGGAACCAAGAAATTAACATTTATTAGTTTCCAGAGGGAGAAGGATTTGTTAAAATTCTGAACACAGCTTCCTTACTTTTCACCTTCTGAGCCCCCAACCTAAACTGACAGCTTTAGAAAATAATTGCCTCTATCACCATATTTCCGGATGAGGGGCTGAGTGTCTTCAGCTATGTGAGCTTTAAGAACTGCCCTATGACCCACATTTGTTTTATCTGGGAAAAAGAGCACCTTTGCCTGCTTCTGTTTTATGACCACACCAGTTGGCACTGCCCTCTCTATCTCCCAGGTTCCCCACTCCTTTCTGCTTTGTCAGAGGAGGGAACTGCAAGGAGCTGAGCAGCCCTAGGATCCAGCACCTGAGAACTGGCCATGCACAGCTCTGCAGACATTCACTGTGCTCCTTTCTGGGTTTATGTGTTTTCTCATCAGTCAAAACTCTGATGGATCTGATTCTACTTGTCCTTTGGCAAATAACTGCTTCTGATAGGTTATTTCCAACAATCCCTTTGAATCTAAACTAAATAAAACAGCATTTCTCTTGTTTAGTTAATTGTATGCCCAGCATGTCAGCAAGGAGCTTTCATTAGAATGAGGGTGGAGAATTAGGGTTTGGGCTCCCTGTGGTTCCATTTGACACACTTCTTAAGGCTGGCCCTAAATGCCAACATTCTTTAGACATCTAGAGGTACAGTTTGTTATTAGTCAGAGTGGCTAGATCCCTAGTCATTTTCTTGTTATCTTTCTTGATTAATAAAATAAATACTGCATATTTAGTTTGTTTTCAATATTTGCTACTCATGTCCCATGGTTGATTTAGAAAGAAAAAAAAAGTGATCCTTTTTCCTTTTCTATAATATTTCCCATTTAGAGTGAAACTAAATTTTATATGAAGGTGATATCGGACACATGTGCTAGGTTTATAGAATTAAATTATAACCCAAATGCTTTAGGGAGTGAATGTTGCACAGTCTTTCATGGGACGGTTGTCATCTGTCATTTACAATTTTTTCATCCATTTTCCTGCAATGGACTGCTGAGATAGGTGAATTGAGAGTATAATGAAGTGTTACCACACTACAAACAAACATATTCAATAAGTGGCTATAGAAAGTAATTTTTTTATGAAAGGAAAATGCTAGCAAATCTTATTTATACTAAGGTGATTGCTACTTTTTTATAATGGAAAAGTTCAAACATGCTGAAAAGTTATATAGTATTTGATTTATTAATTCAACAGGTATTTACTGAGTATCTAGTTTGTGTGAGATGTTCAAGTTACTGAACATGGCTGTGAGCAAGATGAATAAAAGTCCTTGATCTCATGGAACTTACATTCTCATGGGGGAAACATTCAAGACTCAAAAATATATGAATAAATATATTTATAAACTGTCAGGTTAAAAGTGATAATGAAGACAATATAAAGCAAGGTAAGTGTATTGAATATAGAGAATCATATATGGTGATCAGAGAATGTATCATTGAGAAGGTGACAGTTAAACAGAAGCTAAATTAAATGAATGCTTAAACTAAAAGTGTCTTTGGAGCAATCTTCTAGGCAGAAAAAATGCAAAAAGAAAGATTTTAAAGCAAGAACCTTTGTGACTTGTTTGGGAAACAGCTGTGGAGCTGTTTGGAGAAGTAGCTAGTGGCCAGGTCACATGAAACCCAATAAACTATAAGAAAGAATTAAGATTTTGGGGAAAGAGTCATGGTACATCAATAGAGATTTCTGCATGGGAGTGACATGTTCATGTTTACATTATTCTGCATGCTACATGGAGAATGGGTGCAACATATCTGCTTTAGATATGTTAAATTTGTGATGCATTGTAGGCCACTGTATCATGAATCAAAAGTTCAGGAAAGAGGTCAAGATTAGAGAATAAATCTGGGAGTCATCAGTAAACAGAGATAGTATTTAAAGTCATGATGGTAGATAGATCACCCAAGGATTATTATACATACAGAAGAGCAGATATCCCTGGGGTTCCCCAACATAGTGTTCAGAAAGAGAGTCACCTTAAAATTTATTGGGAACATAATACACTCAAAGTCAAGTGTTACAAGATATAGCAAGTGGTCAACTATGTCAAATGCTATATGAGAGGTCAGGCAAGATAACTGCCAAGTTACCATTGGACTTGCAATCTAGAGTTTATTGTAAACTTTTTACAAGATTGTTTTTAATGGAGTAGTAGAAATAAAGCCTGATAGAATTGAGTTACCTCTCAAATTTTAGATGAAGTTAACATTATATCTTATTTGCTTTGAGTCTGTTTTTAAAATGAGTAAAATTTTACACAGATATAGTTTGAAACCTCTCCCTCCCTTTCCCCTGCCTTATCCCCTGAAGAATAAACGATCCTAGATTGATACTTCCTGGGCTTTTAATGATTACACTGTGACTATCAAATTTCTGCCTACCCTTTTGTCATTTGTTTTTCAAAGCTCATCTTTAAAATACACATATTCTCCATTTTGAGATATATATATATATACACACACACACACACATAACACATTAAGAAATTTATTTTAATTATCAAAATGTATCCATTATGTACTCTGGGTTATTTATGGGTTATCTCAATTGATGAATGTTTACATTTTGATTTTTTGCTATTATAAGTGAACAAAAAAAATCCTTTTATATATCTTTGCACACATATCAAAGAGCTTTTAGGATATAAATCTAGAAATTCCTGCTACTTAAATGTCCTCAATTTTATCTCACATAGTCACTCCCACTTCCCCCCTAAAAAAAGAAGGTAGGAGTGTATGTATATGATAAATTACTCATTTTGTCTTTCATATCTCTTAATTACATTGTTTTCTCTCTTTTTTTTATCTCTTCAGCTGTGTCTAGTGTGTTGCTTTTTGAATTTATCAAGTTTTTAAATTAAATATATTTTTTTAAATTTAAAAAGTTTTTGATTATTTTTATAAACCTATTTGTTTTAAAGTATTATATTAAATACTTTCAGCTCCTTTATTTCTTTAATCACATGAAATATATTTCACATCCACTTTCAGATTTTCTCACTATTTCCACTTCTTGGGATGCTAATTTTTGTCTTCTTGTTTATCCTTTCTTGGTGTGTTATTTTCTTGCATGTTGTGCAATATTTTACCTTGAGTTCATCTACCACAAGAGATGTCTATTCGGTGAATATCCCCTGCAAACTGTGTTTTGAAAATATCACTGTAGACCATTTTGAGTTACTTCTGCTTTTGGTGGTCCATGACAAGTTTATGAATATTTCTCTGTTATAATACTTGAACCTGAATGACTGCACATTTATGAGTGTTAAGGTCTGGGGACTCAATACCTATTTCTTTTAAAAATGTATTTTATCTATATTTCCATGTGTCTATAGCAGAACAGGTAGCATCTGCTCAGCACAGTCTGCTTTGTTGATAAAAGTAGCACACTTTATTGCTACTGAATTTTACATCTAATTAAGTTCTATCTATTACATTCTCATGCCATTTTTTATTTCCATGTCATTCTCCATTACTAAATTCACCATGCTTTTGTAGCACTTCCACCTTTTTGGATGAGCCTGCTATGTTCATATCCTGGGACAGGTTAGAAAACAGCCCTTTAGGGATTATATTCCATGGACATGTCTGTAAAATGTGTGGGTTGAAGAGTTTGTTAAATGATGGCATTTTATCCCTGTATATGAACACTTAGCAAGATAATTTGTTGAGATTGTAGCTGAAGTTTTAGAAAAAGAGTCAAATTTAATACTTAAACCTGTAAGCAACTATTCTAAAAATACACACTAAGTATTTGCTAAATTTTACAACATAGTATTGACTTTATTCTCTTCCCCGGGAGGTTATGAAAGTTAGTAATGAGTTGTAGAGCTGTGCTGATTTCATGCCAAGCCATTATGTCATGTGGATTGTGGGGTGCCGTATATTACCAGGAATAGATTGTCCACAGAAATGACAAAGTATTTGTCCTCACTAGTCAGGTTTCTCTTTCTTTCCATTCTATTGTGAAAAGATGTTTTACTATGGCATAACTATAGGATTATACTTGAGAATTTTACTAATGTGAACAAACACATTATTTTCTTGGCTTGGTTAATAACAAAAATCTTCAAGAACTGTGGATACAGTAGAAAATAGCAGTGCTGGGCTGCTGCTTCGAAGCTACCATGTTACTATGAGTCCCTGTAGAACATAATCAATCAGCTTGAAATTCAGAAATCCACTCTTCTGAATATTCTCTCTGAACATTTTCATTTATTAACTCAGCATAAGTGAGAAAAAAATTCTTTAAGTCTTCTGCTCAGTAATTTACTTGCTGATGCCCATTCTGTGGCACCTCGGCTTTGAAATCTGCACTTTAAAATAAATGTTCTTTCAATGCCAAATAATACATCTCAATTCTATGCTCTTTGTCAATCAAGTCCAAGCAAATCTTTGAAAACACACTAGAGTTCATATGGTTCCCTAAGGACTGTTTCAAGGCCAACGAGAAGGTAAGATTGATATGACACCCCTGCACAAGATCCAATAGTCACCCAGAGCCAGGACTTAATGGTTTCATAAGCAGTCAGTATGAGCAATGCTGTTGGTGAGGAAATTTTACTGAAATAAGTAGTTGGGTACACAGAGCAATTCTTCTTCAAAATGGGATTGCTCTGTCATTCCTCAAGGAAAGACAGTGAGAATCACATGTGTAGATAATTTACTAAACCAAAATAAATAAGTATGATTCCTTTCCAGAAAAATAAGGTAGCTAACTCAGGAAGTAAAGGAGGTAAATATTAAACAGTCTAATAAATTGCCTTCTTGGGTTTTTTGTTTGTTTGTTTGTTTGTTTGTTTTTGCCTTCTGCTGTAAATGTGGTGTTACATTTAGATTTGACATTAGTTTTCAAGGCTGCAGTTGAAATTGTGAGCTCAGCCAATAACAAACAAACAAACAAACAAACAAACAAACAATGACAGAGTAAGCCAAGAGTACTACTGACGCCAGAATTTTATAAGTAATTCCTCTTTTTCTTGTCATTCTTGCCGCTGTCTGATTAGACATAACAAATAAGAAGTACCCATAGAAGATATATGAATACATATTATCTGTAAATCTTAAATTTGACAAATATAATGACCTGTCAGAAATATTGATTTGTGAATTTTCACAATAATTAGGCTAAACCAATTTAGACCTTGTTTGGCTACTGCGCAAACCTCCTGCAGCTACTCGCAGCCTGAAATTCTTGACCCTGTGGATTCCTGAGTTAAGACATGACAAAAGCCAACACTCTGGAAAGGTGGGAGAAGAAATATGGCAGATTCCGAACTCAGACCCTTTCAAAATATAAAAACAGATTAGCTCATTGGATGATAATATATGCCATGAACTTCTTATTGATAATAGTACACAGAATATCTAAAGCATAAAGGAATATACCACCAATTTTCAAATGAGGTGTACAGTAATTTGCTTATGACACTTTATAGTGGCAATCATAGAAACTATGTACAGTATAATACATGAAAAAATGTCTCTCAGCATATGCTACAACACTGTGTTATTATAACTCACTCAAAGTCTATGTTAAATTTTCAATCAGGTTTTAGGTATACTGCAGTCCCCCCCGAGGTTTTGCTTATGCTGTTTCAGTTACCTGTGGTCAACTGCAGTCAGGAAATATTAAATGGAAAATTTCAGAAATAAACAATTCATCAGTTTTGAATTGCACACTGTTCTTAGCAGCATGATGAAATCTCACTCCATCCTGCTCTGTCTTGCCCAGGACGTGAACCACCCTTTTATTCGGCGTATTTACACTGTATGTGTTACCTGCCCCTTAGTCACTTAGTAGACATCTAGGTTATCAGATCGATTATTGGGGTATCGCAGTACTTATGTTCTAGTCACTCTTATTTACTTAATAATAGCTCCAAAGCACAAAAGTAGAGATAATGGCAATTTGAATAGGCCAAAGAGAAACTGTAAGTGCTTATATGTTATATAAGTGACAGTTATATATACTGTCAGAAGTCAATGGTAGCTTAAAACTATAACACAATGCCTATGCCATTCACCTCACTTCATTGGAGCCATTTTACCGTTTCACGTCATCACAAGAAGGGTGAGATAGTATAATAAGATATTTTGAGAGAGTAACCATATTCACTAACTTTTATCACAGTATATTGTTATAATTGTTCTATTTTATTATTTGTTATTGTTGTTAACCTCTTACTGTGCCTAATTTATAAATTAAACTTTATCATAGATATATATGTATAGAAAAAAATATATACAGGGCTTGATAATATCCACATTTTTAAGCATCCACTGGGGAGAGAGGCTTAGAATGTACCCTCCAAGGATAATAGGGGGGCTTTCGTAATAACATTACATTTGCACGTATGCTATAAGAAGTGCTTTCTCATCCATTATCTCTTAGGATCTATGTATAATTATATATTATACACAATCAAGAGTTCAAAATAAATCTAGGGAGCAATAAAATTGACACTATTTGTTATTTTTTCCATATCCTGGATTTATGAACCAGAGTGTGTTAGTGATACACATTGGAAGGAATGAACTGCACCTAGGAGAATAGGATTAAAACTCACAAGCTTCATGATGATTATAAAGTAGGATAGTCATAAATAGAAGAGGTCCTGTAGGAAAAATTGTTCAGGTTGAAATTATAAAGGAAGTATATCTCAGTCTTTTCGATCCGCTATAACAAAATATCATATACTGAGTAGTTTAAATTCAAACTTTTTTTCTCATAGTCCTGGAAAATGGGAAGTGTAAGATCAAGACACTGGCAAACTGGGTGTCTGGTGAAAGCCAGCCTCCGGGTTGGAGACGATGTCTTCTCTCTGCACCCTCACATGGCAGAAGGGGCTGGGGAGCTCTGGCAGTCTCTTTCTAAGGGCACTAATTCCATTTATGAGTTCTAACAAAGAGAGCCCTATCTCTCAATACCATCACATTGGGGGTTAGGATTTCAAAATACAAATTTCAAGGTGACACAAACATTCAGTCAAAGGAAACAAAGATTATTTTCTGTAACCTGCACCCTCTTTTATCCTTAGAGAGTATAAGTTCTGGGATCTCTATTCATCCTCTTTATCAATATTCCTCTAAACTTTCTAATACTTTGGTAGTCAGAATAGTACTGTCTCCCCCGTCCCATCCCAAGATGTCCTTGGGCCTATAGATATGTTACCTTACATGGCAAAAGGGACTATGCAGATGTAACTAAGTTTATGAACCTTGAGCTGGGGAGATTAGCCCAGATTACCCACAGGTCCCAAATTAATCACAGAGCTCTTAAAAGTGAGGAATGTTTCCCAGTTGTGGTCAGAGAGAAATGTGATAGAAGAAGGATCAGAGAGATGTGGATTGCTGGTTTTGAAGATGGAGCAGGGGGCCATGAGCCAAGGAATACATGTAATCTAGAAGCTTTTGAAAGGGCAACAAAATGGATTTCCTCCCAGAACCTTCAGAAAAGACTGCTAAAAAGGATTTTGCCCAGTGAAACCCATGTGGAACCTCAGACTTACAGAACTGTATGACAATGAATTCATGTTGCTTTAAACCACCAAATCTGTGATAATTTGTTATGGCAGTAAAAGAAAACTTATACAAATACTGAGGGCAAAATAACAAAAACTCATATCAATAAATATTTGAATTGACTCCATTTCATAAGATTGTTTAAAACTGTTTTGTTTATAAACTGTGATTTACACTGGGGTGGGGGAGGAATGACTACATGCACAAAAATAAATTTTTATGACATTTATCAACATTTCAGAGTTTTAGTAAAAGGATGAATAAAATATTAATGGAACACCAATAAATGAACTTAATAAAAGGCTCTTTGGGTTACAAGATGTATTGTCAAGAAGCACTTTTTCTCCTTAAATGGGAGAAAACTAACGAGAGTTCTCTTAAAACAGAGTCCTATTTCTCGTCCATTTCTGCACCCTGAAAGATCAGAGAGGAGCTGTAAGTAGGTACTTGGTCTATTATTTGATTTCTTTATTCGTTTATTCATTTGTTCAATCACTCACTTGTTGACTAGTTTTTTTTTTTTTTTTTTTTTGCCAACCACTGTGCAAATGTGGGAGCATAAACGAAATATAAATAATACCTTCTTTCATGGATCCCTTAGTTTTAATGAGAGATTTCCTGGGATGATGAATAACTAGCTCAAATGCCCAATTCGGGTCTTTGTTAAAATTGAGCTTGAAGGAAAGCAGTTAACACCAGCTGAAGAATAACAAGTTTGGCTGGAATAATTGACTGTCAAAGTTCCTTTTAACTCCACGAGAGAAAATATCTGCTCTAAAGAGTGAAATGAGAACAACAAACTGAAATTATGGAGAAACTTTTAGAAATCCAAATTTGGGTAAGAAAGTCAAATTTTCCTTCTAGGCAGAAATTAGGCAGAATTTACATAAGCACTATGGTTAGCAGTTGAATTTAAGAGGGAATTAAGGCTGTCTTACTGCATATATTTAGTTATGGATGCATACATTTCTTTAAATGTTATTTTACATGACATTTATTTATATTTAAAAAATACATTGTGTACACAAATGTGCATTTTGTTATTATAGTAAAGAACTCCATTCTTATAGAATAAGTAGAATTATGAAGATCTTATACTTCTTTCAAGTTCCCACTTCTGATGAGTCTCTCCACAGAGTCGTAAATCTATTAATAGGCTACCGGAATGGCATGCATTGAAAAAAGGAGGCAGGGTCCTGAAGGGATTTATGTGAGGCAGTACTGAGAAATAATCAAAGCAACAGTATACAGAAGAAGCATGTCTATATTTTAAAACAGGAAAAAACTAATCGTAAATTTATGGGGGAAAGGAATATAAGAAATATGTCTATGTCTAGGGAATCAAAGACCTTGGGAAAGGAAAATCTAACTCCAATTGTTTCAAAAAATTACTCTGCTCTTCAAAATAATTTTTTGCTATTCGGGGGACTATTCATTTTCTACACTTACATTTTTAGTTTTATTTAAAAATGGACTAAGTAGAGTTATTGAATTCTAAGCCTCTCTTATGTTTTTTGCCTTTTACCAAACAGAGCACAATTTAATTTCCTTTTTCTTATTAATTTGATAGTATTATTAATACTAATATTTTCTTGTCCTACTGATGTTTATTTTTACCTCTGACGTTAAATTTTTTAATGTTTTACAAAAATCTACAATTATATACATATGAAAAGAGCAATGACCTTGAGATATTGTATGTTTTATTCCTCCTGTGCATCTGCCCCATTAATTCACAACAAAAACTTTTATTTCATATTCCCTTCATCCTTATTCAAATCTTGTGCTTTCTAGAGATAGTAAGGAAGTTTTGGTCCTATACTATTATTATATTAGTCCTTTTACCTATTTTTCGATTTTACAAATAATTAACACATGTATTAAAGAATCCTATTAACTTTATAATCCATTTAGAATTGCATCACAAAAAATTTTACTATTTCATATATTTTGTATCTGTCTTCCTACTGTGATATCTGTGTTTAATTTTTAGTGGTTAGAATGTTTTCTTGAACATTATCTCAGATATGTAATTTGGCTAGTAGACCTGCTAAATCCTTTCGTGACCAAAATGTTTCTCTTATACTTGACAAGTAAATTATATCTAAGCTGCATACAGTTTTCTTGAAACACAATCCTTCACTCTCAATAATATGTAGATAGCACAGGGTTTATTTTAGCCTTCCTTTTTTTCCATATTCGTAAGTTCTTTCTGTATTGTTGAGAAATCTGGTTCTCATTATCCACCAAATATAATTTATTGTCTCAATCCCAGAATACAAGTAAAATTGATTCAGAGTTGAACTGTTAACTTATAATTTTGTGAGAAACAAATTAACTAAATAACATTACAGTGTTTGTGTCTGGTATCTTTTTAAATCAACTGTACAGTTTTCGTAAAACTATACAGTTTTGGTGAAAATGATGTTTTGACCAAAATGATGTTTTCCAAAGTTGCTTAGCTATTTTCTTCACTATCTCCTTCAGTGTGGATCTATTATTCATTTGAAATGGAGTTAGACTCATTTTTTACTCTTTGTATTTTATCTTTCCCAACTGCCCTCCCTATCTGTCAATATAGTGATGCATACTGTTTAGTTAGCACATACTCTGTATCAACCATATACTAAATACTACTATAAAAATGAATATTAAATGTTACTTTTCAATTTTTACAAATTAAAAAAAAGACCTGATATTTGGGTAATACTTAGCCAACATTCTCACAAAGTAACTTAGCCAACATTCTCAACTAGGCTAATATTGGACTTTTCTATGTCTTCCTTTATGAGTTAATAGTCTATGTTCTTTGCCCTTATTCTTTTCAAAATAAAATGTCTTTTTCTTTAATTTTTCAAAAAGAGCTCTTTAAATGGTAAAAATTAAATCTCTCCTGCATTATAATAAAATTGTTTTTATTTTCTTTACCATTTGTTTTTTAAGTAAGTCTATGCTGTTTTTGGAGGTATACATATCATTTATTTTTAATGTATTTAAATGTATCAGTGTTTTCCATTATGGTTTCTTGGATGTCTACCAAGACAGAGAATGTTCAAGAGCCAAGAAAGAACAATAAATGGTACCAGCTAAGTAAAATAAAATCGTGTTACCCTTTCCCTCTAAAAGGCATCTCCAACCTGAAGGAACTGGATACAGTAGCCACCAGAAGAAGCATGACAGTGTGAAAGAAGCCTTGGGCTCCCTTCTCTAAGCTGCTCTCCACGAGGCTCAAGTGTGAGCCAGGAAAGAAGGCAAGTGTTTAACTGAAGATAGGAGTAATATTTTGACTTAGGCTTCACTTTTTGATAACTACAACTAAACAAAATTCATGGATTCTGTCTAAATTATGCCAAATATAGGAAAGAAATACCCATCACAGCAGATGTAAGCACAATAATAGGTCAAAAGGGTTGTGACAGTTTATATGTCATCTTTACTGGTCCATGGGATGCCAGATAATTAATCAAACATTATCCCGGTGTGTCTGTAAGAGTATTCATGGATGAGATTAACATTTGAATTGGGTAGACTGAGTAAAGCAGACTGCCCTCCCGAATGTAGGTGACCCATATTTTTGTATATGGAACTTTTCTCCCATGGATAGAATTACTTAGAACTTGTGAAACTGCACAGACTCCACATGAAATGGAAAAGAGGCAGTTCATGTGTTCTTTACAATGTGTACTAAGAAAAACATTACAGGACTAAAAAAAAAAACTGCTATGTCCTTTAACATAGAGTGAATTCCTGATTTACTTTTATAAATATGTTTTTACCTTGGCAACTGGCTGGAAAATTGCTGCTTTATATTCTTAGTGAATATTAGATCAGAAGTAAAGTAAGTGGCATATTCTATTTTAGAAATGTGAAATGATAAAATGGCATCATAGGAAATGCATGAAAATTTATATTTTAATAAGCTAAGTCATCCATAGGATACTAAAGAAAAGAAAGGTGAACTATTTATGACTTTAGGACATTTTTAACATAAATGGATATGACATATTATAAAAATTAACCTCCTATATCACAGTTTTACCCTGCTTTCAGGAAAACTTGATTTGAATCAGAAGCATACACATACCCACCTTTCAAACCTCAGCTGTTCCTTCACCCACTTCCACATGAGGCTCTTTTACCTCATATAAGTCTTTGCTCCAATGTTACCTTCTCGGTGACATATATTCTCTAACTACTCCATTTAAGATTGAACCCTTTTCTTCCTCCCACCTGTCATGCTTTATTTTTCTTCTGAACACTTATCACCATCTGGCATCCCTACCAAGAATGTAACTTTCATGAAAGCAAGAAACTTCTCTATTTTGTTCATCTGTCCCAGAACACTGCCTGACACATAATAGGTAATCCCTGCAATGTTGACATTCTCGCATATTTTAAATTGCCTTTTAAATTTAATTTTCTTTTAGGATTTTTCTTTGACATAGGAATTACTTGGCACTTTATCTTTCAAAATATATGGAGGGTAATTATCATTTTGCTAACAGTTTCCATCTTTATTGTTGAGAAACAATGCTATCATTGTGCTGCTTCTTTGAAACTATTTTTCACTCTGTTTATGTCCCAATATTTAGTCAATTTATAAATGTTCCATGTGTACTTAAAAAACGAGCTTTATTTTTCAACTATTTGGGACATGATTCTAAATACTCATTTAGGCAGACTTTTCTAAATCTATATATATTTACTGATAATTTTGTTTGCTTCATCAATTACCAAGAGAAATGTGTTGAAATTTATCCAGGAAATATCAAATGGTGGATTTAAGTATTTCTCTTTTTAAGTTGTGTTAATACTTTTACGTATCTTAATGATTGTTTTATATATCTTAATGATTTTAGCATTATCATAACTTCTGTTGAATTAAACTTTTAAAATTTTTATGGTGATCTTTGATTTCTAGTCATATTTTTTGCCCTAAAATAAGCTTTCATTATGTTAATATAGCTGGACCAGTTGTGTTTTTGTTTATGTCTGTCTAGTGGTTTTTTTTTTTTTCATATTTTAACTTTTAATCTTTTTATTTTTTTGTCCTACAGAAGCAACATTGGAAACAGATTTGCAACCTCAATGTACTTTACTGGCCAGAAAGAATTAATGTAACTACCAAATTCCTAGATGATATAATTTAAACCTAGAGAAAAATAGTGACCTAATATGATGTCATAATACATCTTTTTATTTATATTATGTATCTTCTATGCTATAGTAAGTGTCAGACTTTATGGTAGGCATAAAAGAATAAATATTGGCTGACATGAAAGTATATAATTCTTATGACAACTTTGTGAGATAATGTGTTATCTTTATATTACAGTAGGGAAATATAGGCTTAGAGAGTTTTTAATGATTTTTCAAGCTTACTCAGGTGGCACAAAAAGAATTGGAATCAATATCTTTGAACTCCCAGTCTAGGATTCTTTCACTCCATGACAATGCCTCTCTCTAGCATTGCTATTTGTCAAATAAGCAAATATAGGCTGTGGAAGGTAGTTTCAGATTAAAAGAAAATACGAATGTTAAGGTGCTCGCTGTTTGCTTCTTGTTACAGGCTTATTGATGGGGTCACCAGGACTAAAGCCATTGCTAAAACCCTTTGCACAGGAGCATAATGAAAATAATTAAACTAAGAAGAATAACAACATCGCAAAATATATTAGCTGTGGTAAGTCTCTGAATCTTTCCTTTCTCCATGATTAGTTTTAATTAAAACTAATGAAATCACTATATTTGTGTTTAATATGTGCCCTCTCTTTTTATTTCACAAACTACAGGTGTTTAAATTTTACCTTTTCTCAGTGAATAGAAATATTTCTATGAAATAAGTTTGTCTTATGCAGCCAGGTACAGAAATAGCCTTGTGGAGCTGGGTATTTAAGGCAATCAATTGCACGTCTGGTTAAGGAAATATGCCATCATCATTAAACACGTGAATGGTAACGAGCCATTTCCTTAATGAATCCCTATTAAGGTACATTAAAGCCAGCTTTACAAAGAGCCTTAAAAAATCATTTGGACTAACATTTATCTAGCCTGCCATATTATCAGAGTCCTCAACTGTGTTTCACCTTCTTCTGTGTTCTGAGAAACTCACTCTACCTCTTCAGCATCCTTTTTCCTGTTGTGGCACCTGACAATCTCTCTGAATCCCTCAGTTTTGTTCTTAGGCTCTGTCTGTTGCTCGTTTTCTCTGTGACCACTGTAGGGTGTATATGGTGACAAGGACGCCCTCTTAATACTTAGTTGGATTTAGTGGACATTATCCAGACTTACAACACTTGTGTCTCTCTACAACACCACTCACAAGTTCTGTAGAATGTCTAGACTGATACAGTGTTCCAGCATCTCTATTCACTGATGCAGGCTTCCCCATAAACATGACCTTCCAACACTGACATTCTTTATTTTCTCTCTTTTCCCTAGACAGCATTTTAGCTACAATCAATGTGATGTGGCACTTTGAACCATGCTGAGGCTTTCAAGGTCAAGGCAAGTGCATAACATCAACAGATATCTATTGAGATTCTTCTTTATGCCTTACACAATGCTTAGTGCTGAGGTGTTGAGTGTAGATAATTGGAAATTATGTTTTATAAACTGAAATCGTGATACCAGAAGTCATTACCAGGTTGAAAAATATGCATGATTTGTCATCAGAATAGCACCAAAACATCTAAGGGAAAACCTATATGACTAAAAAGTGTGAATAAAATTCTAGACAGTCTCCATCTTAGACTTTAATTCAACTGCACAGCAGTGATACTGGAAGCCCTGCAAGTATATGTAACCTTTAAAGAAAAGAATTGCAGAGAATATGGCCATACCTGAACCATGTGAAACATCTACCTGTGAAAGTAGAAAAGAAGTTACAATGCAAGAGGTTAAGAGCAGACCCATGATATATCTGCCAGAAACAGTACAGCAGGGCTTAGGCCTTTTCAGTGCTGTAAAAAAGAAACGCTGAAGAAAGACTTTATCTCTCTGTAGCTTCATTAAAAGCAAATCAGTTTCTGGGGTCCAAAATGGCAGCATAGGAAGACCCTGAACTCACCTCGCCCAAAAAATCAAATATACACCTACATATAAAGCAAATCCTCCTGAAAAACAATTGAGGGTGGGCTGAACACCTGCAAAACAACAAGGAGGGACCACACACAATAAGGTGGAACAGATAGAGAGGAGGTGACCATAGGAACCCTATCTGATGGGACAACCTGTAATGGGGAAGGAAATCACTGTGGGGTCCACATGCAGACATGCCTGCCCTGGGGCACAATGATAAAATGTCGATTTATAGGGCATCTAAACTACTTGTGAACAAAATCCATTTACTAACCCCACAGCATCTATCAAATAAGTTGGGAATTGTGGGAACTGTACCGAATTTGTGAGAACTCTCTGGGATTAGAGGTGCCAGTGAGCACCATTGTTTACATCCCCCCCCCTAGATATTTCAGGTGGAAAGTGGTATAAGCACTCTAGCTTGCCTGCAAAACTACCACAATGTGCCCTATGCCACCTCAGTCAGCATTCAAACCCAGGCACCTGGCCTGCCATGGTGCCCCCAGAACCACACACCCCAGGACACCTTAGCTCATGCGTACCCTAGCTTCAGCTAGCTTGCCTGCCAGCGTACCCCTGGTGCCACACATGCCCACATCAGCCCCAGGCCTGCCAAAGCCACCTGCATGACCTCTGTGTGCTCTGTGCCTACACAATGCTGTTCCTCCAAGATTGAGAGATGTATATGTTTCACCTAATTCATGGAAACAAACACAGAAAGTCAAAGAAAACAAGGAATCAAATGAATATGTTCCAAATGAAAGAACAAAGAAAACTTCAGAAAAAAAAAAACACCCTAAAAAACCCCTAATAAAACAGAGATAAGCAATTTGTCAGATAAAGAATTCAAAGTATGGTCATAAGGATGCTTACTGAACTTAGGAGAATAGAAGAATATGATGAGAACTTTAACAAAGAATAAATATAAAAATGAACCAATGAGAACTAAAGAATACAACAACTGATATGAAAAAAAAATACACTCGAAGAAACCAACATCAGGTTCTATAATACAGAAGAATGGATTAGTGACCTGAAAGATAAGATAGTGGAAATCACCCATTTGGAACAGCAGAAAGAAAAGAAAAATTTAAAAATACAAGGATAGTTTAAGGAAACTCTGGGACAACATCAAGCATACTAACATTCACATTACAGAGAGAAAGCGGCAGAGAATTTATTTGAAGAAATAATGGCTGAAAACTTTCTTAACCTGGGGAAGAAAACAGACATCCACATCCAGGAAGTACAGAATCCTAAAAAAGATAAACCCAAAGAAATCAAATTAAGACATATTATAACTAAAATGCCAAGTATTAAAGATAGAGAATCTTAAAAGCAGCAAGAGGAAAACAATCAGTCAAATGCAAGGGACACCCCATAAGGTTATCAGCTGATTTCTTAGCAGAAGCTTTATAGGCCAGAAGGGAGTGGTAGGACATATTTAAAGTGCTGAAAGGAAAGAACCCACAACCTAGGATACTCCACCCAGCAAGGTTATCATTCAGAATTAAAGGAGAGATAAAGCTTCCCAGATATGTGATAACTAAACTAGCTCATCACCACTAAAACAGTTTTACAAGAAATGTTAAAAGGTCTTCTTTAAGCAGAAAAAAAAAAGGATGTAACTAGAACTAAGAAAATTGTGGAAGAAAAAAATTTCACTGGTAAAGATAAATATATAGTAAAGGCAGTGGTTCACTCATTTAAAAAGCTACTATGAAGGTTAAAAGAAAAAAATTAGCCAACTCAACTGTATCTGCAATAAGTAGTTAGGGGATATACAAAACAAAAATATCTAAAATACGATGTCAAAAACAAAGCATGTAGGGGAATTAAAAATGTAGCACTTTTAGAATGTGTGCAAACTTAAACACCTATTAGCTTAACATAGACTGTTATATATGTAGGTATATACCATAAACCTCATGGTGATTACAAATGAAAAACATGAAAAAAATACTCAAAAAATAAAGAGAAAGAAACCCAAACATAACACTAAAGAAAACCAGCAAACCACAAAGGAAGCAACCAAGGGAAGAAAAAAGGGACAGAGAACTACAAAAACAACCAAAAAACAATTAACAAAATGGCAATAAGTACATATCTATCAACAATTACTTTAAATGTAAATAGATTAAATGCCCCAATTAAAAGACATAGGTGGCCGAATGGATAAAAATACAAGACCCATCTATATGCTGCCTATAAGACTCACTTCAGATCAAATGACAGACTGAAAATGAAGGAAGGAAAAAGGATATTCCATGCAAATAGAAACAAAAAGAAAGTTGGGGTAGCAATACTCATATCAGATAAATCAGACTTTAAAACAAAGACTATAAAAAGAGACAAAGAAGGGCATTATATAATTATAAAGGAGTAAATCAAAGAAGAGAATATAACATTCGTTAAAAAGGGGGGCACTTTAATACCCCAGGTACATCAATAGATAGATCATCCAGATAATCAATAAGGAAACACTGGCTCTAAATGACACATAAAATGAGAAGGCATTAATAGATATATACAGAATATTTCATCCAAAACATAAAGAATATACATTGTTTTCAAGAACATATGGAATGTTCTCCTAGATAAATAACATGGTAGGCAAAAAAACAAGTTTCAATAAAATAAAAGTGCTGAAATCATATCCAGCGTGTGTTTGACTGCAACAGCATGAAACTAGAAATCAAGTACAAGAAAAAAAAAACTGGAAAAGACACAAACACATGGAGAGTAAACAACAGGCTGCTAAACCAATGGGTCTATGAGGAATTCAAAGAAAAAATTTAAGAATACCTTGAGATAAGGGAAAATGGAAACATAACTTTCCAAAATCTATGGGATGCAGCAAAAGCAGTTCTGAGAGTGATGTTCATAGTATTACAGTTCTACTTCAAGAAAAAGGAAAATCCCAAATAATCTAACTGCACCTAAAGAAACCATAAAAAGAACAAAACCCAAAGTAACGTAAGGAAATAAAGATCAGAGTGGAAATAAATGAAATAGACTTAAAAAAAAAAAAAAACCCACATAGAATGGAAAAGAGGAATGAAATTAAGAACTGCTTCTTGGTAAAGATAAAGTAGATAAACCTTTATCCAGACTCAGCATAAAAAGAGAGAGAGAGAGAGAGAGAGAGAGAGAGAGAGAGAGGGAGAGAGAGAAAGAGAGAGGTAAGGCAAAGAAATAAAATCAGAAATGAAAGAGGGGTAGTTACAATCAACACCACAAAAATACAAAGGATCATAAAAAATTACTACCATTATATGCCAACAAATTGGACAACCTAGAAAAAGTGAATGTTTCTAGTAACAACTTTTTAAGAATGAAACATGAAAAAACAGTAAGTCTGAATAAACTTATTACTAGTAATAAAACTGAATCAACTAAAAAAACAATGAATGGACAACAAAACAAAACAGAAACAGATTCATAGATACAGATAACAAAACTAACAGTGGCCAGAAAGGAAGAGAATGGGGGGATGAGACACAAACTTCCACTTATAAATGCCACAGGGATATAATGTATAGCACAGGGAATACAGTTAATTATATTATAATAACTGTGCAGTGACAGTTACTAGACTTTAGGGCTGATCGTATCACAAGGTATATAAACGCTGAATCACTATGTTATGCTGAAACTAATATAATATTGCATGTCAACTATATCTTAACAAAATAAAAAACAAATTCTACATTCACAGCACAATCATTCAAAGGTAATTTTCAAAAATTAAAAAAAAAAAGCAAAAAATCTCCAATGAAGTTGTATAGTGTAAGTACAACTATTTTACCTGTGTGAAAAACAAGGCCCACAGGGGTTAAAGAATTTTCACTAAAAGACCAACAATTGATGATGGAACAGGAATTATATTCTAGGTGTTCCATTCTCTCGCATTACTTTCTATCCAGGTGTGCTTGAAATGAGTGCTGCTTATTTAATTAGCAAGAGTTGAAAACCCACAGCTGTTGTGAGAGGTCAGAACATCTTGAATGATTGAAAATTCCCTTAAACTCATTTGTTTTCTATAGTGAGTCATGAGAATTGGTTACATTTCCATTGAAAATACTGTATACTTTTTACTCATCTGGCCTATAAAGAGCATGTTAGGAATAGGGCAGAATCTGTGTTACATTAATTGATAGATAATAATTTAATAAAGAATAAATTTTTGGCATATTAAGATGTTCTTATATTTTAATCAAAATAATATTTACTCCTTGTGATATGTGCATTAAGAAGGTCTAGGATAATATCAGAAGGGGAAAATATATGATATTTGTTCCAAGATATTCAGGTGTTTGTTCCAGAAAGACAACAGTAGTGTGGATGATGTGGTCTTGAAAAGGCACTTAAAAATCTCTTCTAAAAAAACCTGTCACTCCTGTGGCTACTGTGAATTCTCCTACTTTTTATAGTGAGCCCCAACAATAAGCCTTTCAGACAATTATTAAACCTATTCATTAACATGCATGTTTATCAAAATAGAAATGCAGCCAGAAGCTTCCTTTTGCTTTTTAGTTCCAGCTGCACAAATTAAAAATGACTGAGGATATGGCTGTATTAATGTTTGCACTTTCATAGCCAACTTTCCTGTGACCGGGCAGGAGCCCTGGGAGTGCTAGTAATATACCCTTTCTTTATAAGAAATAGTGGTTTTCAAGATTATGTTCACATTTTAAAAAATCACTTCACTAAACACTTAAAGTTTATGTACTCCTTGCATGGATATTTTACTTTTATAAAAATTTTATTTTAAAAGGAAATTATATATAATATTAAAGGTTTTATATGTGCCTTCCAAGAAGTTGTCTGCTTTAGAAAAATCATAGGAGATAACTGAAAGAATAAATGTGATAAATTTTCAGAACATTAACTCTAATTTGTCCAGTGAAAGTGTACCAAGTGAAATACATTGTGGATTTTAAATTAAAAGAAATAAGTCGATTGCTAATCCTTTCTATAAATGTCAAGTAAACATTAAAATAATTTTACAGATCTATAGGAAGATGAAAAGAAACCCAAGAGCTATTAAGTGAAAAAAGTAAGCTGTAAAGAGGTAAATATTGTATGACCTATATTGGGAATTAGATTTAGTTTTTTAAGTAGGTTAGTTTTTGCCTGTTTTAAAATTTTATGTAAATAAAACTAGAAAGCATGCATTTTTTTCCTTCTTTTTCTTTTTTTATTAGTTTCAAGTATACAGTACATTGGTTAGACGTTTATATAATTTATGAAATGATCCCCCTAATTGCTCCTTCTCTCCTCTGGTTTTCCACCTAGCCAATATATTAATGCTAACTGCATTCCCCATGCTGTGCTCCCCATCCCTGAGACCATCTATCAACTACTAATTTGTACTTCTTTCACCCTTCACCTCATTCTCCCATCCCCTCTGTCTGTCACCAAATCATCCTCTATATTTGTGAGTCAGTTTTTGATTCTTTTGTTCTTTTTATTCCTTAGATTCCACATATAAGTGAAATCATATGGTATTTATCTTTCTCTATCTGACTTATTTCACTCAGCATAATAACCTGTAGATCCATCCAAGTTGTTGCAAATGGTAGGATTTCATTTTTTTAATGGCTGAGTAACATTCTATTGTATATATGAACCATAACTTCTTTATCTAATTGTCTCTTGATGGGCATTTAGGTTGCTTCCATATCTTGGCTATTGTAAATTGTGCTGCCATGAATACTGGGGTACATAGATCTTCATGAGTTATTGTTTCAGTTTTCTTTGGATAAATACCCAGAAGTGCAATTGTTGGGTCAAAAGGTATATCCATTTTTAATTTTTTTGAAAAAACTCCAGACTGTTTTCCATAGTGACTGTACCAATTTGCAACCCCACCAACAATGTATGAGGGTTCCCTTTTCTCCGTACCCTTGCCAACATTTGTTGTTTTTTGATTTATTGATGATAGCCATGCTGACAGGTGTGAGGTGATATCTCATTGTAGTTTTAATTTGCATTTCTCTGATGATTAGCAACCTCGAGCATCTTTTTATATATCTATTGGCCATCTATATTTCCCCTTTGGAGAGTACCTGTTCAGGTCTTCTGCCCATTTTTTAATTGGATTGTTTGCTTGTTTTTTGTTGTTGAGTTATACGAGTTCTTTATATATTTGGATATTAACTCCTTATCAGATGTATCATTAGTGAATATCTTCTCCCAAACAGTTGGTTATCTTTTTGTTTTATTGATGGTTTCCTTTGCTGTACAGAATTTTAGTTTAATGTAGCCCCTTTTGTTTATTTTTTCTTTTGTTTCCCTTGCACGAGGAGATATATCTGAAAAGAAATTCCTGTTAGTATCAGAGAGTTTACTGCCTATGTTTTCTTCTAGAAGTTTTATGGTTTTGGGTCTTACATTTAAGTCTTTAATCCATTTTGAGTCTATTCTTGTATACAGTGTAAGGTGGTCCAGTTTCTTTTTTTCTTTTCTTTTTTTGCTTGTATCTGTCCAATTTTCTCAACACCATTTATTGAAGAGACTGTCTTTACCCCATTGTATATTTTTGCCTCCTTTGTCATAATTAAGTGAGTATATAGGCGTGGATTTATTTCTGAGCTCTCTATTCTGTTCTACTGATCGATGTATCTGTTTTTATGCCAGTACCCTGCTGTTTGATTATGGTAGCCTTGTAGTACAGTTTGATATCAGATAGTGTGATACCTCCAACTTTGTTTTTCTTTCTCAAGATGGCTGTGGCTATTCGGGGTCTTCTATGGTTCTATATAAATTTTAGTATTATTTGTTCTAGCTCTCTAAAAAATGCTATTGGTATTTTAATAGGGATTGCATTGAATCTATAAATTGCTTTGGGTAGTATGACCATTTTAATGATGTTGATTCTTCCTACCCACGAGCACAGTATAAAAAGCATGCATTCTTGTATGTGAGTAAATAAATAGATATATGTTACCAAATTCAGGGAAGAATAAGGTCAAGTGAAACACTCCCAGAATTGTCAGTGGAATTTTCATCTGATGACTGAGATAATGAGAGATTTTCAGTCACTATATTTTATATAGTTTTGTGATACTTTCTTATAACAATGATATATTAAATTGGTAATCAAGAGAAAAAAGGCCATCTTTGACTTGACAGAAGTTTCCTCATTTATTCTATCATTTGGGGATTTCCTTTTCTTTTATCGAGCTGAGCAATTAACATATTCTTTAGAAATATTTTAATCACCATTTTCATGTGTTTTTCATGATAAGGGGTTCCATGTTAGCTCAGTCAGTCATCTTGCCAGAACTGAGCATTTTGCTATTTTTCACTCTTTCCAGTATACCACAAATTTATCTTCCTTTGATGATACTCTCCATTTTTTACAGTAACATTAAACTTTTGTTTTTCTTCTTATATTTTTTCTGTTCCTTTGCAACAAAGGAATTTGTGCTGAGAGAAGAAGTAGAAATATGTTTCAGTTATCACCTTTCTTTGATGACCCATAATACTTACTATACTCACTGACTATGTTTGATATCCTGGGGTGAGCCCTAGAGAAATATAATTAGCCAGGTTGTATGATTGTGAAGATATGGAAAAAGAAGAGCAGAAGAATCACATTCCTTGATCATATCTTCATGTGCAGGTCACAGTGAGAAGTACTATAAATTACTATTGTTTGTCTATAGAAAAATCCAGTGAGATAGATTTTACTCTCTCTATTAGTTTTGCATTCATTTTATTAAATTTCCACAAGCTTGGTGGCTTAAACAACAGAAATGTATTCTCTCAGAGTTCTGGAGGCTTAAAGTCCAAAAAATCAGTATCATTGGGCCAAAAGTCAAGGTAACATGCAGGCCACACTTTTTCCAGAGGCTCCAGGGGAAAATCTGTTCCTTGCCTATTATAGTTTCTGGTGGCTGCCAGCATTTCTTGGCTTGTAACCACACTGCTCAAAATCTTTAAGGTCAGCACCATCAAATCTCTTTATGCTTCATCTTACACTGCAATTTGTATTTCTATTTCTCTCTGCCTGTTTCTTATGATATTGATGATTACCTTAAGAGTCTACCCTTTTTCTTTTTTTTTCTGTATATATTTTAAAATAATTTTTATTATGGTAACATTGATTAACAAAATCTAATAAGTTTTAGGTACAATTTAACAGTCAGGCATATATATATTGCATTGTGTGTTCATTGCCCATAGTTAGATTTCTTTCTGTCACCACATATTTGACCCCTTTTGCCCCATCTACCTTCCCGCTCTTTTTCCAATTTCTATCTTCTGCAATTGGAATGCCTATCCTATGTCTGTTCCATCACTGTGTTTTGGAAGCATATAACTTCACGTTTGGTTTCACAGATTTACTACTAGAGAGGAATTCTGCCCCAACATGCATTATATCTCAAGTATTACCCTTATTTGATTTAGATAAACTTTAGATGAAATTTTGGACTTAGAGTTGATGCTGGAATCAGTTAAGACTTTGAGGCTATTGGGATAATGTTAATGTATTTTGCATATTAATGTTAATGTATTTTGCATCATAATTCATTTGCATATTATAAATTTGGGAGGCTAGAGGATGAACTGTTCCCCCATCCCAGTTCGTATATTAAAGTCTTAACATCTAGTACCTCAGAATATGACTGCATTTGAAAATACAGTCTTTAAAAAGGCAATTAAGTAAAAAATGAAGTCATTAGTTTACACTCTATAAAAAGAGGAACTTAGGACACAGATACGCACAAAGTGAAGATACTGGGAGAAGATATTAGCTATCTACAAGCCAAGGAGGGAGACCTCATGAGAAACCAACTCTGCTGGCACCCTGACCTTACACATTAGCCTCCAGAATTGTGAGAAAATAAATTTCTGTTGTTTAAGTCACTCGGTCTGTGGTCATTTGTTATGGCAGCACTTGGAAACTAACATACTGCATCTCAAGAACCTTAACTTAATCACATCTGCAAAGTCTTTGCCATACAAGATAATATTTACAGGTTTTGTGGATTAGGACCTGATACTTTTGATGGGCCATTTTTTAGCCGATCATTCTTTAATTTTACAAATGAAAAAATAGAATTTGAGAGGTTAAAATAAGTTGGCTAAGCATAATCTATTTATAGTTTGAGGCAGGATTTACCCAAAATATAGGTGACATGAAAACCAGTGTATGAAATAAAAAATGGTACTTTTACAGTGCTGTGCTCCACTGCCACTTCCATCTAGAATGGAAAACTAAAATGATTGCAGATATTGATGGAAAAAGGCCATGGGGTAAGTAGTGAGATAATGTCTTACTTTTCCTGTATCTTATCTGAAGTATGTACAATCATTCTGAAGTAGTCATAATATTTGATGACATATAGTAATCAGAAAAACAACTGAACAGCCTATGGATCCCACACCTATGAGTAGTAGATACATGTAGAGCACTAAGCACAAAGGAAAAAGTAAGACTCTTTAAAAGGAATTCCAGTGCTAGAAACCTGGGAGCATTTATTCTTAACCCTTTTCTATGGTTTTTCAAATATACATTTCAAAATATTCATGCGGTTTACGTGACACATTATGTAACTTATTATTTTGAATAGTTATTCCTTTCTGATGCATTTAAAAGATTAAACTTTGTCCACACATCTGTCTTCTACCATGTAGAAAAAATATTAAAAACCTTTCCAATTAAAAAACCCAAAATCAGTTCTATGGAAATGACAGATATTTGGCAGCAAACATCAGAAGTGCAAAGAATGGTTACACTCTGTGAACTGTATTTTCAGTTATTATTGAAAGCTGTTCAAGCTTACAATTAGATTTCTTTCATGCCTGACCTAAAGTTTTCTTGTTTTGAGCCTTCAGGACTATGCTAATTTGAGTTGTGAAAAATTTATTGGAAATTCATTTCAGTTTTTACAAGCAATGACCTCAGGACCCTTTGAATTCCTCCTATCTAGAACTAGTATCAATAATCAGTGATATTTGGCTGTTGCCAAATCTACATAGACTGCTTATGAATGAGGTACCTGGGATTTTTAATCCACTCAGTAGAGAAATTTTTTCTTGGCTTTAAATTTGTTAATCTTCTATGTACTTTGGTCTTACTGATTTCCTCCCTCCATATACTCCACTTTCCTTCCTGTCCTCTTTTTTTTTGTGCTAGTTGAGACAATCCATTGTTGGACTATTCACCATCTCCATCTTTCCCCAGAATAGCAGTACCTTAACGTCATGTCTCCTAACAGACCATAAGATATTATGTCAAACATTATTTATATGAAGTATAAGTTAAAATGTCAAGCATAGCTAGTGATATTAAAAATATTATAAAGAAAGCCTATGTCTTGCCTTCATTCAGCTGATTATCAATCTTGGCTCAGCCCTGAACTAGCTGTTTCCTTGGACAAGATACTGAAACTTTCTGGAATTCATTGGCAATAAAATCATTAAGTATGACTATACACTTATGCAGTTTTCAGTTCTGTGACTCTTATCTAATCATCTAAGAATTATTTCATAAATACTGTATATTTTCCAGTGAATAACACTGTTTGAATTACTTTAAAGATGTATTTTGTATTTATATTTGTCCCAGAAGAATTAATGCAAAAATAGAGTTGAGGCACTATAATAAAATAAAATATGTTTCAACACATTATTTGATGAACACAGATAATACCTATAACCTGTTCAAAGTACTAGAGATGGAAATATACTGGCAAGGTCAGAAGGGCTTCTAGAAAAAATAATTTGAAGTGAAATTACTCATCTATACATTCATCAATTCATTCATCAATTAAATATTTGCTGAGCCCTGTGGCAAGTGCTGAGGACACAGAAATTAATCAGACTTAATCCCTATCCTCAAGAATTTTAATAGAATTTTACTAGGGATGGAGAAACATGGGAAAAGAAAATGTGACTCTAATAGGTGCTATAAGCATTTGTTTAAAAACAGTGGTTATAGAGAAAGTCCATAATTCATTATTTTTGGAACATGGAGGAGGTAGGTTTATTTGGTGTTAAATAACAAGTATCAGCCTTAGTTAGTTTATGTTAAAAAAGAGAAATTGATGGAAAGGATCTCAGATGTCTCCAGTAGCCATGAATGAAAATACAACTTGGATTCTAAAAGCTGGGAACCAGAAGCTAAAAAATAATATCAGGATTATCTGTATTTTTTTTGTGGTAGTTTCTGTCTACAAATATGAGAATTTTCAGTAATAAAGAGAAATAATAGTGAAGATATAATCCATTACAGTGGTAGTATCAGAATGAGAGGTTGAGAAGACACCAAGTTCAATCTCAAACTTCTAGTTTGCAGTTTTTAGATTATGTTCTAATGAACCAACCTTGTGATTACAGAATGTGGACAAGGCTAAGAGTAAATATAATAAGTTCATTCTGGCATTTATTGAGCTTAACATAATTGTGAAGTTTTTATGAGGGGATGACTGAAAAGCATGTGGATATGTGGAAGTGGAACTCAGAAAAGAGTATGTTACTTAGTATTTCAGAGACAATGGTGGGGTATACATTGGAAATCAAAATGAGAGGCACTGTGTACAAATGTAGAGGTAGGAATGATTACCATGTGCCTATATAGTTGTGCACAAAGAATTGTGAATAATAATAAGTGGAGAGATCAGTGTGAGGTGACTTAATCAAAGAAATGATTTATTTTTTTCATGTATATAAAGTTCATGTATGTAAATTTTATCTTCTCGCCAAAACTATAAGGCAGCAACTATGTCCTCATTATATGACATATTGCTTGCATTGGTATAGCTTAAGTGCTCAATAAATATTTGTTGAATTTACGAATGAAATAATAACACTTCAAGATCAGGTACTAACAATATGTTAAGAGAAAATGTTGCAAAGCCTGAGTGGCTTTGTCTGTGTTTATCACTTTAATGGATAACAAAGTTGATAAGAAATACTCCTAATAGTATTGCTTATGGTCATAGAAAAATAGAGTCCATAAGTCTTGGCGAAAACTTTGCGGAACGAGACAGCAGATTACCTAATAGTGATGTTTGCTTTTCATAGCTAAACATTTTGAACTATACAAATACCTTTAAAATTTGAAATTTATACAGGGAAAATGAATGTGTTGCTCCAAATCTGACACTCTCTAGACTTTAACCACTGAAATGACAGATTTTATAACTTGATGTTTATTCTTGTAAGTTTTCTTAAGGACATAATTATATTGACTGGAACAGGCTGAAGATGTTTAGTTTTAGCATCCCACATCTCCAATATAGACCATCAGGATGAATATCTCTACAAGAATTTTTAGTACTCCATGTTAAGGAGGGTAATTGCTCAGAAAATTAGCAAAGGTGACATTTTTGGCCTTTACCTGACAGACTAACTTGTTCATGGAATGAAGGATTTGAGATTATAAAATTTCTTGAAACTGACTTATAGATTTAAAGTGATCACATTTGAAAACTTAGCAGGTCCTTTTATAGAAACTAACACGCAATTTCTAAAATTTACATGAAAATACTAAGAGCTAAGGATAGCAAAGACAGTCTTGAAAGAGAATAAAATAGAGATGTAGGCTACTGAATAGCTAGTCTTCTAGTAAAGCCACATTATTTTTTAATGTTTTGGCACTTGTATAAGGATGATCTAATTACCCAATGGAACACACAAGATTCTGGTGATTAACACATTTATGGACATTTGATTTACGATAAAGATGGCACTGCAGAGCAGTGGAGCAAGTAAATATTTTGCAAATAAGAATCTGGGTCAATTGGATATCCAAATAGAAAGAAAAGCTAAACACTGTCTACTACATTATATAGTATTCTTCATACTATATATAAAAGTCAATTGCAGTAGAATTATAAATATGAATATGAAACATAAAATAATGTATCTAGAAAATAACATACGTAAGTATCTTCTTGATTTTTAGATAACTAAAAATTTCTTAAATAGTTCATACAAAGCACAAAATAGACAACAATCATGATTGATAAACCGAACTACACTAAAATTAGGGAAATCTGTACATCAAAGCCTCTCTTATGGAAGTGAAGAGTATCCCAGACAAGAAAAAGCTGAAAGAATTCATCACCACTAAACCAGTATTAGAGGAAATGTTAAAAGGACTTCTTTAAGAAGAAGGAGAAAAAAGATTAAAAATATGAATAAGAAACTATCCTAAAGAGAAAAAATTCTTACTGACAAAGACAAACATGTAATAAAAGCAGTAGATTAACCAATACTAAAACTAGTACTAAGGTTAAAAGACAAAAGTAGAAAGATCATGTGTAATTACAACAGTAAAATAAGAGATACACACACACAAGAAGTAAAAAATAATAACAAAAACATAAACGTGGAAGGGGTGAGTAAAAATGGTAGTGATTTTACAATGTGTTCCAACTGAAACAGCCATCAGATTGAAATAGACTGCTATAAACATGGCTTGGACTATATGAAGCACATGGTAACCATAAACCAAAAATCTATAAGAGATATACAATAAAGAGAAAGAAATCCAAACACATTACAGAAAATCATCAACATACAAGAGAAGAAAGCAAGAAAAGAACAAAGAACTACAAAAACAATTAGAAAACAATAAAATGATAATAACTACTTTCCTATCAATAATTACTTTAAGTGTAAATGGATTTAATGCTCCAATCAGAAGACAAATGGGTAAAGAAGTGGTACATCTGTACAATGGAATATTACCTGGCCATAAAAAGAATGAAATTTTACCACTCATGGCAACATGGATGGACCTAGAAAGTATTATGCTAAGTGAAATAAGTTAGATAGAGAAAGACAAATACCATAGGATTTCACTTACACGTGGAATCTAAGAAACAAAATAAACAAACGAACAACACAGAAACAAACTTATTGATACAGAGAACAAACTGATGATTGCCAGGTGGGAGGGGAATTGGGGGCTGAGTGAAAAGGTGAAGGGATTAAGAAGTATAGATTAGCAGTTCCAAAACAGTCACGGGGATGTAAAGTACAGCATAGGGAATATAGTTGAGAATACTGTAATAACTATATATATATATCAGGTGGGTGCAAGATTTATTGGGGGGATCACTTTGTAAGTTATATAAATGTCTAACCACTATGCTGTACACCTGAAGCTAATATAATATTGAATGATAACTGTAACTGAAGAATTTTTTTTAATTTTAAAAAAGAAAGTGAAAGTAAAGATGTGTAATGAGAGAAAATATTTACAAAACATAAAATCCAAAAAATCTGTTACTGAACTAATAAAGAACTTTTACAGATAAATATGAAAAACTGATAGATAATCCTCTCCCCTCGAATCAGAAAAATATCTGAACAGGTAGTTAACAAAAGAACACGTTAAAATGGTGGAAACATATGAAGGTGTTCAACCCTGTTAGTCATCAGGAATGAAAATCAAAATCCAAGTAAAATACCATTTACATCCATGATAATGGCTAAAAATTTAAAATACAGAGAAAAACGTTAGTAAGCATTCCAAGCAACTGAAACTTTACTACACTGTTATTGGAAGTGTAAATTAGCACAATTAAATAAACCATTAATTCTGGAGTGACATCAGCATAACGGTGGCCTGAGATGCTCCTTTCCTTTCTCCTCTTCAATTTACATCTAGTGGGACATCCATATTGCCACATAGTTCCTCTGTTTAATACACCAACATGTCAGAGAGATCCAAACATCTCAGCCACTGCGGAGGAGCCTACAACCCCAGAGAATCCACAGCAGTGGCGGAAGCGGGCCCCATGAACTGGGTTTCTAAAACATAGGCCCAGCAAAAAATTTAAAAGGCAGTAACAGAGTAGATGCGCACGACTCCAGCACCGCCCCCCCACACACACACACTGGTTGTGGCAGTGCCCCTTTCCCAGAGAACCTGGTAACAGTAGCAAAGGTGGCGCATGTGACCCCAGCCCCTTGGCGCAGCGGTGCTTGTGGCCACAGGGAACTGAACAGCAGCAGCGACAGCGGCCCACAATCCCAGTCTCCCCTGCCACAGTGGTGCCTGAAACCTCGGTCCTCCTGTTCATGGTGGCGCTGCCTGAGAATCCAAAAGCCTAGGGGACAGAAAAGGCGACCAACATCATGGTGACCCTGGCATGATGCCTGCAACCTCAGTGACACCAGCAGAGCAAAGCATCAGCAACCTCAGGGTCACAAGCAGCACCAACAGCACTTCCGGCACAGGCAATGGACAGTGAAAGGTGCTGGCTTTCAAACACAGCCAGAGGCAGCTTGTGTAAGAGAAACCAAAAATCTTGTACTGTAGCGCCACCTACTGGAAAACGAAAGAAAGGCACCTAATTACCAACGAGCTGTTAGGATCAAAGTAAATAAAGCTCTACCTAAATTAAGGAAAGTGTCCACTACTCCGAATACACTGGTGGACAGGACAGCTCACTGAGTACTATGAAAACTCATGGTCACACAGTACCTCAAAAAGAAAACGGCAATTCTCTAGAAACCAAACTTAAAGGTACAGAAGACTGTGATATAACTAATAGAACTCAAAGTAACTGTGTGGAAGAAACTCAACTGGCTACAAGAAAACTTAAGAAAGCAGGTCAATGAGCTCAGGAATAAAATTAATGGACAGAAGTCGTTACCAAAGAGATTGAAATTCTAACAAAGAACCAAATGAATTCTGGTGCTGAGGAATTTAACAAATGAGATGAAGAGTACATTACAAAAAATTGGAAATAGAGCAGATCATATGGAAGAGAGAATCAGTGAACTTGAAGACAGAAATCTAGAAATGATTCATGTGGAAGAAGAAAGAGAACTAGGTGGTTTTTTTTTTTTTTTTTTTTACGACTGAAAGAATCATTCAACTTCATTAGAAAAGGGAGGAGAGAGCTTATTTAAAGAAATAGTATTTGAGAACTTCTTAAAACTGGGGAAGGAACTGGATAAGCTAATAAAACACTTAATTATCTCAATGCAAAAAGATCTTCTCTAAAACACATTATATTAAAACTGACAAAAGGCAATGGTAAGAAATAATTTTAAAGCAGCCAGGAAACAAAGGCAGTAACTGACAAAGGAACACCCATTAAGCTATCAGTAGATTTCTCAGCAGAAACTCTATACATCAGAAGAGAGTGGACTGACATATTCAAAATATTGAAAGATAAAAACTGCCAATCAAGAATACTCTACCCAGCAAAGTTATCCTTCAGATATGAACACACAGACAAAAAATGAGGGATTTCACCACCGCTAGACCTATGCTACAAGAAATGTTGAAAGGAGCTCTTTTACCTCAAACAGAAAGGCAAAAGTACACAAAACTTTGAGAAGGTGATAAATAGAATCAGAAAACTGCAACTCTCCTTCAGAATAGGCTGTTTAAGATTTAATTATAGCATAAATGTCAAAGGCCAAACACATTAAAAATAACTTTAGCTACTTCAATTTGGTAACGAACTAACAATAAAAAAGGGATAATTTGCAATAACAAAAACATAAAAGGGGAGGAAGAAAAGGATGGTACCTTTATAGGCAAATGAAAATAGGATGCTACCAGCAGAAAAAGAACTAATTAATCTATAAGATGTTTTATACAAACCTCATGGTAACCACAAAACAAAAATACAAAGCTGAGACACAAAACATTAAAAAAGAGGAACTAAAAAAATCATGGAAAATCAACAGACTAAAATGACACACAGAAGAGAAAAGAAACACAAGGGAAAAGAAACAATGAGGATATAGGGCAATCAGATAAGAAAAGATAAAATGGCAGTAGTAACCTCTCATATATCAATAATTCCCTTAAATGTAAATAATTTCAACTTACCAACGAAAGGCACAGAGTGGCTGGGTGGATTAAAAAACAAGACCCAACTACATGCTGCCTTCAGGAGACTCATCCCAGCTCTAAGACAAACATAGCCTCAAAGTGAAAGGGTGGAATACAATACTCCAAGCGAATATTAGTCAATAAAAAGTGGGTATAGCCAAAGCAAATAGACTTTAAGCCAAAAAAAGTAATAAAAAGAGATGAAGATTGACATTATATAATGATAAAAAGACATAACAGTTATTAAAATATATGCACCCAAAATAGGAGCACTGAAATACAGAAAGCAATTATAAACATACCTAAAAGGAGAAACTGATAGCAAAGCAATCATAACAGAGGACTCTAATATACCACCTATATCAATCGATAGATCATCCAGACAAAAAGTCAACCAGAAAACATTGATCTTAAATGACGCATTACAGCAGATTGATTTAATAGAAAAATACAGAACATTGCACCCCAAAAAAGTAGAATGCACATTTTTCTCAAGTGCACATGAAACATTTTCACGGGTAGACCATGTGTTGAGACACAAAACAAGTGTCAATAAATTTAAGAAGACTGAAATCATATTAAGGATACTAGTATGAAACCAGAAATTAACTATAAAAAGAAAGCTGAAAAAGTCATACATATGTGAAGATTAAACAACAAAGTACTGAACAATTATTGGGTCAATGAAGAAATCAAAGGACAAATAAAAAAAATACAACAAATGTCTAATTACTATGTTGTACACTTGAAACTAATATAATATTGTATGTTAACTATAACTCTAAAATAATTTTTTTAAAAGAGAAAAAATACATGGAGAAAAATAAAATGAAAATAAAACATACCGATATCTATGCAATGCAGCAAAAGTAGTATTAAGAGGGAAGTTTATAGCAATAGAGGCCTATGTCAAGAAAGAAAAATATCTCAAAGAAACAATCTAGCTTTATACCTAAAGGTACTAGAAGAAGAGAATAAATATAGCCTAAATTTAGTAGAAGGAAGAAAGTAATAAAAATTAGACAGAAATCAATGAAAGAGACTAAAAAAGACAATATAAAAAAAACAGTAACACTAAGAGCTAGCTCTTTGAAAAAAGAAAACTGACAAACCTTTATGAGACTAAGAAAAAAAGATATAGGGCTCAAATAAATAAAATCAGAAACTAAAGAGAAGTAACAATGGCTACCATAGAAATAAAAGGATCTTAAGAAAATACTAAGCAACTATATAACAACCTAGAAATTCTTTGAATTATACAACATTCCAAGACTGAATCATGAAGAGATAGAGAATATGAATAGATTGGTCACCAGTAAGAGGAATGAAACAGTCATCAAAAACCTTCCACAAAAGTCCAGGACCAGATGACTTCACTGGTGAATTCTATCAAACTTCCAAAGAAAATTTAATACCTATCCTTCTCAAATTCTTCCAAAAAAAATTGAAGAGGAGCAACACTTCCTAAGTCCTTTTTTGAGGCCAACATTACCCTGATACCAAAACCAGACAAGGACCAGACTCACAGACACACACACAGACACACACACACACACACACACACACACACACACACACACATAAATCAAGAACAAAAAAACAAACAACCCAATTTAAAAAAATGAGCAAGGGTTCTGAATAGGCATTTTTCCAAAGATGACATATGGATGTCCAATAGACACATGAAAAGATATTCAACATCATTAATCATCAGGGAAATGCAAATCAAAACCATAATGAGATACTACCTCACACCTATAGCATGGTTATTAACAAAAAAGATAAGAAATAACAAGTGTTGGAGAGGATGTGAAGAAAAGGGAACCCTTGTACACTGCTGGTGGGACTATAAATTGGTATGACCACTCTAGAAGACAGAATGGAGATACCTCAAAAAATTCAGAATAGAATTACGATATGATCCAGCTATTCCACTTCTGGGTATTTATTTGAAGAAAGCAAAAACACTAATTCAACAAATATATGCACCTTTATGTTCATAGCAATATTTATAATATCCAAGATATGGAAACTACCTAAATGTCCATCAATGGATGAATGGAAAAAGAAGTGTGGTATATATTATGTACAAGGGAACAATACTCATATAAAAAGATGAAATCTTGCCACTGGCAACAACAGGGATGGACCTTGAGGGTATTATGATAAGTAAAATAAATCAGATGGAGAGACAAATACCTTATGATTTCACTCATACGTAGAATATAAAACAAAAACAAAAATAAACTTGTACAGGTAAACAACAGATTGGTGGTTACCAAAGGAGAAGGTAAATAGGGTCAAAAGTGTCAATTGTATGGTGACGGATAGAAACTAGACCTTTGGCACACTATAGTATATACAGATGTTGAATTATGATGTTTTATACCCAAAACTTATATAATGTTATAAACCAATGTTACCTCAATAAAAACAAAATGAAAACAATTCTTTTTGTCAGAATCTAAAGTTGTGCAGATAATGTAACCTAATCCAACAATTGCACTCATAAGTAAATAGCTAAAAAATATAGGTACATGTGTGGGTGTAGACATATACCACAGTATTCATAGCAGCATTATTCATACTGAAATGAATAAATTTTGTATATTTATATAATGAAATATGATCCAGTGATGAAAACAAATAGATTACTGCCACTTGGAGTATTTGGATGAAACTTATACATATAATATGAGCAAAAGAAGACAAAAATATATATACTATGTGATTTTATTGATATAAAGTTCAGAACTAATCTTTGGTTACATGTTAGAATACCAGAGTATGACTGAAGAATAGAAAAGGGTATTAGTGACTGGAAAGGGGCATGGTATGTTTATTTTTCATAACTCTGATAACTCATCGATCTTTCTGACATTTGAGAAAATTGACCGAACATTCATGAAGCAAAGTGTCCAATAGAGCACAAATAATACTTATTGGCTATTTTGTCTCCTGGGTCAAAAAACTTTTTGTATACTCAATGGGCAAATGAAGGGCCCCATAGTGACTATCATGTTACAAGGAAATGTATTCATCATTTATAAAAAAAAAAAAAATACTATAAATATACACATCATGTCTAGTGGAATTGAGAACAATCTGTTATCATCACCAACATCATTTTTATATTTTTGAAATGTTAAACACTTAGACTAATTAATTTCAGAAAGTTTTCCTAAAGTTATTGAATCAAATATGACTAGAGAATAAGTTGAATGCATGGACTTTTGACTGGCTCCTACTTCTAGGAAGCTTCTAAAAAGTAACTCTTAAATATCTTTTCAATAAGTGTGGTCACCTTATGTAGTTTAAAAAATGTTTGAGTCTATCATTGACCATTAAAGATCATTTTATCACCTATGTTTAAATGTTTTAAAAATATTTTACATGAGGAGATGTTTTTAGTGAAAGAGAAGAAGATGAGAGAACAAAAATAAAGAAAAAAAATCTAAGTTATATTTCAAAAAATGGAAAAAGAGGATGCACCAGAATGATACATCTGGTTGGTAATATCATGAGCATTTTCACTTTTTTCATTTTGCTTACAGTAATTTTCTAATTTTCTTAATGGACATGTATCATTCATTATATAAGAACAAAACATTATAAAGATTATAGAGCTTTACATACATACGTGGTTATTTACTGACATTTAATTCAATATTGAGAAAACTGTCACTATGTAAGAAGAAACCTTAAATTTCAGTGTACTTACTGGCCCAGTGACCTAATGCTTTTGTGCTTTTTTTGATTCATAAGAATCACATTCTTTCTGGTAGGACTTAGCTGAACAACAACAGGCAAGAAACATAAGCTAAAGAGAATTCACACAAGCTGACCTTACATATTTGCAAATGATGGCCTGTAGAAAGGTTGCCCGCATATTGTGCCTCAAAAATGACAGAACAGTTTTTTAGTCATCTTGTCTTTTCTAGTGGGTATCCTGACACGCAGTTACTTTAAACACTAGTTATTTTGACGTACTGTTTTGCTATTTTAAAAGGGGGGTAATTGGAAGAGATAATAGCATGTAAAATAAAAAATAAATCTATTTTCTTCAAGCATATGTTTGTCTATCATAATGCTTGATTTTCTGAAAAGATGGGAAAGCTCTAGACAAAAGTAATTAACTAAATACTTTTCAAAATACAATTTTAATGTGCTATTTAAATTCATGTTTTCCTTCATAGTGGAAAATATTAAACTTTCTAACTTTCTATTATTGTGTCAAGAATAGACAACCTACTTTATTATAAAATTCCCTATAATAAGCTAGAAACATAAAATGAGAAAATATTATACATCATAGCAAAAATATACTAGAGCCATCAAGATTTTATGCCTAGTCTCCAAAGCCATGAAATAAATTTACTTAGTGCTTATTGGAGGAAAGAAATGATCATCTCAGGATCTACAGGAATTCTTATTCCTACTGCTAAAATATTATAAAAGAGTTCAATTTTGAAAGAATTCTTTATAAGATAGATAAACTTAGAAAAATCACATGGCTTTGGGTTTGATGTACATAGTTCCACATAACACATTCACTTCCAGAAATGTTTAACAATATGCTATAATAAATATGAAATATAAAGGAGCTGACATCTTTAAAAAGATAATTATGTCTTTTAATTTATAATCATTTAACTGCTTGAATTCACACACTTATAATTTGTTGAATCACAATTTTAGAACTTTCATCAGATACTCAAGTTTATTCTTTTAATTATGTATTGTTTCCTTTTTTGGCTTAAGCTTTTTCCACGTTGCACAAAATTTATAAAGTTTGGAACTCATCCATTGTACTTACTCAATTTGTCTACACTCTAATGAATAAGAACCCAAAATTGGTTTGGGGGAATATCAAACATCAAGTTTCTCTGCTAAACTGGAAAATTATGAAATCTCCACTTCACTCTGTGTGTGTGTTGGAAAGAGAACTGAACTTTGAATTGGAAGACCCCCATTAGCCTTGGTCCAAGTCACTTGACTGTTATTTTTGGAGTGCATAGAAGCACAGGGGCCGGTGTTCTTTTATGAGACTCTCATACTAGATGGGATGAGAATCACTAAAATACCTGTGATATAAGTAATAATCCTGAGGAACACCTATCTTTCCTTTATTTTTTAACAAAGATAAATAGTTTTTACTAGACAAAATGAAAGAGATTTTACAAGCAGAAAGAATCAAAGGCTATAGAAGAAAGCAAAAGCCAGTGTCAAGAGGCTGATGAATTAAATAACAGAGAAAAAAAGAGTTCGAGGAAAAAACACTATTTGAGCTATATTTTCGCCCACTGAACAGGACAGTAAATATATATATTCTGATAAAATAACAGCAACAAGTATCCAATATAACCTTCAGATGAACAAATAGTCATACATAAAAATGGTGGTATTCTTTTAACAGCTCCATGGAATCGCTGTTAGTGAGTCTCTATAAAAGTAGATGTAGACTCAATAATGATGGTTGTTGTCTTCATTTTTAATGTACTCAAGAACTTTCCTAAAATTTTTCAATCCCATTGACTTTAGATGACTCACATGGGAAGACATGTAGTCCTAGTCTCTTTAAAATCACTGAAAGGAAAGAGTAGAACAATAAAACTAATTTAGTTTTTACCTTTTCTTCTACTTGAGATCCATCTGGCAGTCACATTTCTAAGATAGTATCCCACTTTTTAATTACTCCCTTTCACATCAACTTGTATATTTTCTTTGCAGCCCTGGTTACATTCTGTAATTGCTTTACATGTCTGGCTGTCTGCTGTCTGTCTCCCTCACAGGAGTGTGAGCTCCATGAGGGCGTGAACTCTGTTAGAAGTGACATTACTTCATCCCCTGAACCTATAATGTTTGTTGAATTAATCATTCAAAAAATATATACTTGGCATTATAGAAAAAAGTATTTCATAGATGATGGCTAAATATTAAGTGGCCTTTAGACAAGAAGAAAGGGTTCTTTAGGAAATTAGTATGAATATTTTTGGTAGGCAATAGAGTGAATTTATCAATGTAAAAATTGAAATTTGAAACCACGAGAACACAATCCTAAATTACATTTGACATCCACATACTAAGTAGGATAAAGGTGTATTATAAAAAGGAAGAAAAATTGTAGAAAATATTTTAGTAATTATCAAAGGAAACTAAAGGTGATGATCAGGAACATTATGTACATTCATTTGTCATACATGTGCCATAAACATATATACAGATAGGACTTATGTCCTGGTTATGTATCTGTCTCATTGTATAGAGTGTAGATAATGAAATAAGCTTGGCTGTAAAATAACAAAATTTATATGCTCTCATGAGTATATCTGAGACTTTTGCAGGACTATTTATGGCTTGAATACAAGAATAGGAAATAAACTGGCACTAAAGATTAAAATAGAGATTAAGATAATTACATTTTTCAGCACAAAAATTCAAGACTTGTGGGTGGAGTAGCAGTGGGGGATGATAGTCTAAAGGCAATTAACACTGGGAAAGAAAGAAGCAATATTTGGGGGGAAATAAATATGCAACAGATATTCTAGATGCATAGAGAATGTGGATAATCACAGCAGCAAAACAAATATGTGGTTAAAAAATATATCACCTATCTGGACATTTAATGGTTATCTTCTGCCAAAACTGTTCTCAGAATTTGGAAGAAGGAGAATGGTTTTTGTTAATCTGTACTTGTTTCTGGAGTTAGAAAGGAAATGGCTAATAAAAGTTTGGGAAAAAATGATGATAGAATTTTTATGATTCTAATAGTAAAGGAATTAAGTAATTAACACATTCAGATAAGTACATGTATACCAGGTTTTAGAAAATCAGATTAACAGGCTAAACACTCACTGTATTAAGACCATGATGGGTCCACAGCCCCTAGTTCTTTCCCTTGGTCTGGTTTTATAAATGCGGTGATAAACCAAGTCTGATTTATATGATGCATCTTAAGTGGGAAATGGCTCACTCTAGGTGGCTTTGATCAACCTCAAGAAATAAGAGCACATCTAGTACAATAACTTGAAGATAATCACTGCTAATTTCATTATTACCTGTGCCATTAGATGAATTATAAATTTTTTAAAAATTAGATTAATTTTTAATGTGAGAAAAGCTTTATTTTATCACATGATAAGGAACTCTAAAAGATATGGTGACTAAAGATAGGAAAGTCTTCAATTAAAGTTTTATAAAATACAGATGAGGACAAGAAGCAGCCATTTAATTAAAGATTTGCACTATGTACAGTACATGAACATTCGAAACTAAATAATATGTTTGAGAAATGGTTAAACTATAAAGCAAAATAAAAAAAAACAATAAACATTGAGTTTAGATTAGTCATTATTTCTGAATAGGTAGAGGAAGGGACAGAACTGGGAGGCACGCAGGGAACTAAAGCTTGTTGGTAATGTTCTTTTACAATAACTCGGGTGGGTGTATAAATGTTCTTTACACCATGTTTCTTTAAACCTGACATATCTTATAAACATTTTTTATTTTTGTATGATTCAGTATTATTCAAAACATTAAGAATAAGTCACCCATTCTGACTGTGTCATGTTGCTTCCCAGGTAGAAATACTTAATGTATCATAAAAATGGGTATTAGAAAATGTTAATATATATAAATGTGTATATAAGGTGGTATGGTCTAAATATTAAATAGGTCTAAATATACAGACAAGATATAATAGTGCCTACTTCTTACCTTACCTATGCTGAAAATAGAACTGTCGAGAGAAAACTGAAAGAACATTTGTTTTACGTACTTACTACACTCTTCTGTTTCATCTGAATTTATTTTTAATAATAGTCACATACTATACTGCCTGAGATAAAAATCTCAATTTAATCATGCATTGTCAAGTGATATAACCTCTCTATCTCAGTTCATTTGTTTGTAAAGGTAAGCTAATGACATTACCTACAACTCTAAAGTTATGGGGAGAATAAAATGAGCAGTGTTTGTAAGCACTCAAATGTTAGAAATTACTTCTATAAGACATAAATAATATAAAGATTTAACACTAGTTGGTAACACAAAAACTGTGGAATATGTTATTTCAAAATAAGATAATGACGTAAAAAAAGATCAACTTCTCAGCTTGAGTATAGTTACTATTTCTGAAAAAATTCAAATACGTACTTAGATATGTTAATGGTTAGTCTATTATTTACAAATTACAAGCAAGTCCGGAAATATCTTTTTAGCTGTATGATTTGATTCAGACTCATCAACACAGACTATATATGCTATTGGAATGTACAAAGGTTTCAAATGAAGGTGAAATAAAACATTTAACTTCTATGTCAGAAAAAGAAGTAAAAAAAATAATTCCTTTTGCAATTACACCATAAAAAATAAAATACCTAGGAATAAATTTAACAAAACAAGTGAAGGACCTATATAATGAAAACTACAAGACCCTATTAAAAGAAATAGAAGAAGATACAAAGAAATGGAAAGATATTTTGTGTTCTTGGATTGGAAGAATCAACATAGTTAAAATGACGATATTACCTAAAGCATTATACAGATTTAATGCAATCCCCATCAAAATCCCATCGATATTTTTTAAAGAAATAGAACAAAAGTCATCAGATTTGTATGGAAGCACAAAAGACCCTAAATTACCAAAGCCATCTTGAGAAAAAAGAAAGAGGCTGGAGGCATCACTCTGCCCAACTTTAAATTATACTACAAAGAGATGAAATGGCATGGTGTTGGCAGAAAAACAGACACACGGACCAGTGGAACAGAAGCGAGAGTCCAGAAGTAAACCCATATTTATATGGGCAAATAATTTTTGACAAAAAAGCCAAAAGCATACAGTGGAGAAAGGAAAGCCTCTTCAATAAATGGTGCTGGGGAAACTGGAAAGCCACCTGCAAAAGAATGAAACTAGACTGTTATCTATCACTACATACCAAAATTAACTCAAAATAGATTAAAGACCTGAATATAAAACCTGAAACAATAAAATGCATTAAAGAAAACATAGGAACTAAACTCAAGGAACTTTGATTTAAAGAGGATTTTATGAATTTGGCCTCAAAGGCAAGGGAAGTAAAAGCTAAAATAAATGAATGGGACTGCATCAAACTAAAAAACTGCTGCTCAGCAAAAGAAATCATCAATAAGGTAAAGAGGCAACCATTGAATGGGAAAATATATTTGCTAGCAACATTTCTGATAAAGGGCTAATATCCAAAATATACAAAGAACTCATACAATTCAATAACAACAAAAAAACAAACGATCCAATCAAAAATGGTCAGAGGACCTGAACAGACACTTCTCCCTAGAGGACATACAAATGGCCAACAAATATATGAAAAGATGCTCAATGTCGCTAGCTATTAGGGAAATGCAAATCAAAACCACAATGAGATATCATCTCACACCTGATAGAATAGCTATAATCAACAGGACAAGTAATAACAAATGTTGGAGAGGATGTGGAGAAATAGGAACCCTCATACACTGCTGGTGGAACTGCAAATTTGTACAGTCACTATAGAAAACAATATGGAGGTTCCTCAAAACACTAAGAATTGATCTATTATACGATCCAGCAATCCCTCTACTGGGTATTTACCCCAAAGACTTGAAAACCCATATCCGAAAAGATATTTGCATACTGATGTTCATAGCAGCATTATTCACAGTGGCCAAGACATGAAAGGAACCGAAGTGTCCTACGATAGATGATTGGCTAAAGAAGCTGTGGTACATATATACAATGGAATGTTACTTAGCCGTAAGAGATGAAATATTGCCTTTTGCGACAACATGGGTGGACTTCAAGATAATCATGCTAAACGAAATAAGCCAGACAGAAAAAGTCGAAAATTACACGATATCACTTATATGTGGAATATAAACCTAAAAGCAACAAATGAACAGGATAAACAAACAGAGACACATGGACATGGACAATGGACTACTGGTTACCAGAGGGTGGTGGGGGAGGAGTGGGGAGGTAGATGGGGTAAAGTGGATCAAATATAGGGGAGGAGGGGGAGGATGAAGTGGGTAAAGTGGAACAAATATATGGTAGCTGAAAGAGACTGGACTTTGTTTAGTAAACACACAATAGAATATATAGATGTCAAATTATAATGTACACCTGGAAATTACATAATTGTATTAACCAATGTTATTCCAAATAAACTTTAAAATAAAATAATAAAATAAAATAAAATAAAATAAAAAACATTGAACTTCTAGCGGAGTATTTAAAATTTGCCTGTTCTTCCTGTCTCTTTCTCTCACTCTTAATTCCCTCAGGGAAACTGATGTTGACTTAAACACAAATATTACGGGGAAAAAAAAAGACCAGGTACAAACCAAGAGTACTTTCTCTCTTACACTATAATATGTACACTTTTCCCATTGTTCACTTCTATTATAATATTATTTGTAGTGTTCTACTACCAACGGACATTTATAGCCAATGATTTAGGCACAAGGGCATATAAATTATGAACTAAATAAATCTCCAGAGGCATCTTTAACAGAAAAATCCCTGAAAATACTTTAATGCAACTGAGAATTATATCTGTATGTTAACCAAGCTTCAGTAACTTATTTTAAAAATTGCTTTGGAACTAAGAACTAAAACAGAAGATATACTGACATAGTCATTTAATAAGATGAGGTAACAATAAGTGAATGTGTTAATAAACTGATAGATTTGCTGTACTATGTTTATAATGTCTCAATAAATACATGATTTTTAATATGTATTACTTTTATTACAACTCCATCTACCCGAGATTTTATATTAATTTATTCATCCAGATTCAATGTTGGCACCCTTCAATATCATTTTGTCCTAACTCCTGGAGTGTTGGAAGGAAACTATTAGTTTCTCCACCCCATTCTTTTCTTTCTTCCTCAAGGTAAGAGAAATGACTTATAAGATTGATGTAATTGGTGGCTACCAAATGGACTGCAGTACAGAAAACTTGAATGAAATTGTTATAAATTTAAATACAAAAATAATTACAAGCTTATAAATTGTTTATTACATGAGAGTTAATTTGGTTAGGTTAGCACTTTTTAAACTTGAATATAAATATAAATCACCTAAAGATCTTGCTAAAATTCAGGTTCAAATTCAGCAGATCTAATTTAATAGATCTAAAATTTTTCATTCCTAATAGCTGTTCATGTGATACTGATTATGTCAATCCAGGGATAATACTTTTATTAGCAAGGGACTAAGATATCTGGCAACAGGATATTATCACACATGAATAGAGAACTATTTTCAGGATACGATTTAACTTCAAAGAGATAACAGAGCAAACTGGAAGATTACCAGGTGACAAAAGTAGGAAAGTAGATGATTCAGAGGAGGCTGAATAAATCCACAACTTATTAAATTATTTCCGCAAAAGGAAATAGGATCCAAGAAGCCTTTGAGAGCCAATTTCTTAAAACTTTAAATAGGAAGTCAATTATATGAGCTATTGGAAAATTCTTTCTAGACAGTTAAAATATAGCTATGTGAAGCTGCAACACACAATTTGACAAAGTCGAAAGAGAAAGGCCAAGAAGATCAATAAAAACACATGAGACTTATACAGTGTGTTTCATGGTAGCAGTTACTTTAGGTAGGAAGCATGACCAAGACATTTATGGAGTCGAGAATCTGAGTAAAGATCTAAGATATAGTACATAAAGTAAAAGGCAGTCAAGCGTGGCCACACAAAGCACAAAAGAAGTCTGGTTTAAATGCTAGCTGATGGAAGTCTAAACATGTGGGTGTTATTTCCCAGGAAGTTAATGATGGGAGGATTTTTTTTAAAAACAATGGGTAAATTCTCCTATGAGAATACATACAAGACTCTACTGCAGTGGTCCCCAACTTTTTTGGCACCAGAGACCAGTGCTCCTATGAGAATCTAATGCCTGATGATCTGAAGTGGAGCTGAGGCGGTGATGCTAGCACTGGGGAGTGACTGCAAATATAGATGAAGCTTCACTAGCTCGCAGTTGCTCACCTTCTGCTGTATGGTCTGGTTCCTAACAGGCCATAGAATAGTACTGGTCCATGGCCTGTGGGTTGGGGACCCCTGCTCTGCTGGACTAAATTTGGAGGGGTACATTGATTAATCAGGCATTCTGGATTTAAGGCAGAGAGAAAGACTACCGCTACGCCTGACATGTGAACAAACATTTAGATCTATGAGGTCTGTGGCGGCCTTAACGATGGCCCTAAAGACATCAAGTCCTATTTATGGGAACCTATGAATGTTACTTTATTTGGGAAAAAGGTCTTTACAGATGTGATTAAGTTAAGAATCTCTAGATGGGGAGATCATCCTGGATTTCCTGGGTGGGCCCTACATGCAGTCACATGTAACCTTATAAGAGAGGCAAAGGGAGATTTGACACAGATACTGTAGAGATGGCAATGCTAAGAAAGGGGCAGAGGTTGGAGTGATGCTGCTGTAAACCAAGGAATGCTGGCAGTCATCAGAAACTAGAATAGGCAAGAAATGAATTTGTTGCAGAACCTTAGGAGGTAATGTGGCCCTCGTGACACCCTGATTTCAGTACAATAAAACTGATTTCAGACTTCTGGCCTCCAGAACTGTGAGAGAAGAAATTTCTTTTATATCATAACATGAAGTTTGTGGCAATTTGTCACAGCAGCCATAGGAAATTAATAAGGAGTCTGAAGAGAATATGAAAGCAGTGTTCAAGGTAGTAAACCAGACATAATGAGATGGATGGGAGAATATGAATCTGAGGAAATAAAGATCATCACAGATATGAAATGAAAGGGCTGATTTGAAAATAGAACTAACTTATTTTCAAAGTATGTTGTCAAAATTATAATGTTCATGGATTTTTTTCCCCAGTAGAGCTACCTGCTTTAATGGAGAAGTGCCAATCTCAGGAAACTACAGAAACTTTGGAAACTGTTTAAAGTTGAATTTGGGACAGAAATATTGGATAAAGCAGTAGATGAAGGCTACCGATTCAATCCAAGAACAGCGAGCCCAGAACTAGCAGGCACAGCTGTCCTGGCTGCAGTGTTTTACGAGAACTGGATCCATGGGGCTCTATTCCAGGGAGTGACTACGTTAATGGGTGGGTTATTTCTGTGAATGACTGGGACTTAATTCAAGGAGGTAGAAAGTTTTGGTTTACAAGAAGTTAGTCATTTTCACTAACATTTCACCTTGGGATATATATATGGTCTTCCATGAACTGGCATAAGTCTGCTTTGCTTCCAGGCAAGCCACATATCCACAGTCCTTTTGTAGAGTACTTATTTGTTAGCTTCCTTTTCAGCTGACCAATCTCAGTGTCTACTGCAGAGGTAATTACCATGTTTCATTTACTCACTATCTACTCACACTGAAATTGATTCTTGCAGTTATGATGTGTGTACGTGGGAGTGTTAAAACCTGATTTGCCTACCTTGTTATAAAAGGCACTATATACTGTGCACATCAGATATTCTATTAATTGGATGAAATCACTGCTTCAGATACTTAAATTGTGCCCTCATTTCTTGGTTGATTCTGCACACTGATTTTTATCTGCAGAGATGTGTGCTTTTTCTAAATGTTATTTCTCTTTCATTCCTGTTGACAAAAGTATTTCATAGATTATGGTTTGGAAGTGTGGCTGTCTCCTGTTTTCATAGGCAATGGGGTTTTCATCTGCTTTCACTTTATCTTTTGCATTCAGTATTTCTCAAGCAAAAGCATGAGGAATTTACTTTCCCATCTTTAACAACAGTCCAAATGTGGTTATTTGCCTAGTAAGTAAGAGTTCCCGCAGTGGAGACTGAAATGTGTGTATTCTGTTCCCATGGTTACAAGCCATGATGTCATAGAAAGGGTGGTCGTATCTCCATGGGCCTGAAAATTATAGGGCTTAAATATTGATTTTCTGGCTGCTAATGAAGATAATATCACTTGATTTACATGAGAGATAATAGCATTACTGCCACAGATTCAACAGAATCATATTCTTTGGCTTATTATCATAAACAATTTTTTTTTTTATTATAAACTGGAATGAAGATATTCTGTGGTTGTTTGGGAAGTTAGCGCAAGCTGTAATTTTGAAATCTCAATCTAATAGATATGTAGTATTGGCATTTGGGAGGCATGCAAGTCATGAAAGCTATATTTCTACCTGTTCACTCATAGGTCTAGTTCCAACTCATTATGAGGCAATTCATAGCTCTTGATTCGACAAACCTAGTGCCCTGTTCTGAAATCTCCATTTTTATGACCATTAATAAATGTCTTTAAAAGAAATATATTAAAAGGCAAATCTCAGAGACAAAAATCTCCACAATTTACTGCCCCTAACATAGACACACCATTTATTTCTTTCATCGAACCGGTGCAGTTAAACAATGTGCTATTGTCTATCACCTCTTATGGTTGTTGTCATTGTTTGCATGTTAAACAAGATGGAATCCCATAAACAATTAAGTTCAATATTCCATGTTTTTCTTCATAAGAGGAGAAAAATAATAATCTTATATTAAAAAAAACAACCCTATTAAATATATGAGACCTATAAGTCCCATGAAGATAGGGACTTTTCCTTACCTAGAATCTAGAACATCACCAGGATGATTGCAGAATTTCAGGAACTCATTAAGTATCTTTGATTAAAAGAATGAATGAGAAATATCTATATAGCATTTTATGGTTTACAATGTATATTTAATAAATCATATTAATTTGTACATTTGAACCACAGAACAAACTTTGATCAGCCCCTGCTTTCTCCAGGTCACAAATGAGAAAATTCTATTTAAGTAACAGCATTAACCAGGCATAAGCCCACATATTCTAGCACTTGGTACACAGCTTGAACACAAGAACATGTTTTTTTAAAAGTGCTCCCTCGACCCAAGGTAGAAAGTCACATAAAAATAATGACAAACATGATGCTATTTGTCTATTGCATATGACAGATAGACAGCAAGTGAAATGTACTACATTATCAAGTATAGCATTGATAACTGCTATTCGAAAATCAAATAATAATTGCTATCTCTGGCCCCTAGGAAGGGGCATTGTTTCTTCTAGAGAAAATGAGCTTTTGTCTGAGAAAATACCTGAATATGCAGATACAAGATCATGCTTTGAAAAGAGACAGCAAAACAAAATGATAATCTCACTGTTCTAAATTAAGAAAGATTAGGAATAAAGGAGTTTTAAAAGTAAAGGAAAAATAAAAGGGAGAGAATTCCAACATGACTGTGGAACAGAGACTGTTCTACATGACTATAAAATGCTATTAATAAGATGTTACTAGTGGCAGGCTTAGCTAAAAGGCTTTATGTGCAGCAACACAATCCCCTTTCCATTGTACCACATCTTTATTGAAACTTACTACACAGAAATGGCTAGTGTGCTAGGTGTTCTGCAGAGGACTGAGAAGACTATGTTCTATGCTCTAGGGCCTGTGGAATAAAAGAAGAAAGTTATACAATGTGAGATACGAGTGAATAGATTAATAAATCAAGTGCAACAAGAAATTAGTGCAAGAAAAGTTCTTACTATAATCCACTTGGAATTCATAGATATGAGCAGTAAATTTTACTTCCCATAAAATGTGGAATAGAGGACTTACTAACATGAAAATACATGAATATATAAAACTGGTAAAGGTAAACATAGTCAATTTCAGAATATTTTAATAGCTAATAACATAATGTGATAGTGCATTAATCATTTAACTTTAGTATAAAGGTTAAAGGACAAAGTATTACAAATAACTGTAGCTATAATAATTTTTTAATAGATATACAATGTAAAAAGATGTTAACTGTGACATCAAACACATAAAATAAAGAAGAAAAAAGGGGGAAATGGTAGTTTTTTGTATGAGATCAAAGTTAAGTTGCTATCAACTTAAAATATAGCTATATTTTATGGCTATAAGATGTTTTATATAAACCTCATAGTAACTACAAAGCAAAAAACCTACAGTAGATACACAAAAAATAAAAAAAAGAAAATCAAAACATATCACCATGGAAAATCATCAACTCACAAAGGAAGACAGCAAGAAAGCAAGAAAGGAACAAAGGAATGAAAAACTATCCAAAAAACAATTAACAAAATAGCATTAGTAAATCCTTACCTATCAATACTTTAAATGTAAATGGATTAAATTCTCCAATCAAAAGACACAGAATGGCTGAAAAGATTATAAAAAAAAGATCAATTATATGTTGCCTGCAAGAGATTCACTTTATCTTAAAGGTCACAAATAGCCTCAAAGTGGAAGAATGGAGAAAGATATTTCATGCCAATGCAAACCAAAAGATAGCAGGAGTAGCTATACTTATACCAGAACAATAGACTTTCAGTAAAAAACTAATAAGAGGCAAAGCACATTACTATATGATAAAGGGATCATTCATCAAAAGGATGTAACCATTATAAATATTTATACACCCAACATTAGAGAACCTAGATTCATTAAGCAAACTTCAATACCCTACTTTCAACCATGGGTAGATTATCCAGGCAGAAAATCAATAAGAAAACATTGGACTTGAAATATACATTAGACCAAATGGACCTAGCAGATCTATATAGAATATTTCAACAGCAGCAGAATACACATTCTTCTCAAACACACATGGAACAGTCTCAAGAACAGATATGTCAGTCACAAAACAAATCTTAGCAAATTTAGGAAGAATGAAATCATACCAAGTACCTGTTCTGACCACAATGGTATGAAACTAGAAGTCAATAAGAGAAAGAAAACTGGAAAAATTCACAAATATGTGAGAATTCAGTAGCACATTTTTCAACAACCAAAGAAGATATAAAAAATATTGAAATAAACATAAATGGAAATACAACATACCAAAACTTTTGGAAGTTTATAGTGATAAACTTCCTTCATTAAAAAAAAAAAATGCCGATAAACAACCTGACTTTTTACCTCAAGGAACTAAACAAAAACAAAAACAAAAACAAAACAAGAACAAACTAAGCCCAAAGTTAGCAGAAGGAAAGGAATAACAAAGATCAGAGCAGAAATAAATGAAATAGACACCAGAAAAATAACGGAAAAGGCCAACAGAGCTAAGAGCTAATTTTGTTGAAAATATAAAGTTGATGAACCTTTAGCTTGATTAACAATTTAAAAATACTCAAGTGAATAAAATCAGGAATGAAAGAGGAAACACTACAACTAATATCACAGAAATAGAAAGATCATAGGGACTATTATGAACAGTTAAAATACCAACAAACTAGATAACTTAGAAGGACTGGATAAATTCCAATAAACATACAACCTACCAAGCCTGATTTATGAAGAAATAGAAAATCTGAACACACCAATAAAGAGTAAAGACATTATTAAACCAGTAAACAGAAACCTCCCAACAAATAAAAGCACAGGACCAGATGGTTTCCCTGGTGAATTATACTAAACACTGTATTAGAGATACTATCAAGTGTAGTAGGACAAGAAAAACAAATAAAATATAACTAGATTGTAAAGAAAGAATTAAAAACTGTATTTACTCATAGATGACATTAGCTATTTAGGGAAACATATTAAAAGAAATGTGCATGACACTGTAATTCTAAAACACTGCTCAGAGAAATAAAAGAAAACCTAAATAAATAGAGATATGTTGTGTTCATGAGTCAGATGATTTAATATTTTAAGGTATTAATTCTCCCTTAATTGATAGATCCAATTCAATTGCAATTTTAAAATGTCAAAGTTATTTATATAGAACTTAAGAAGTTGATTTTAAAACTTATATGAAAATGAAAATACAATAGTAAAACATCAAAAAAGTCCTTAAAACTTTCAAAAAGATGACACTACCTAATTTCAATATTTATGATAACATTGAAGTTATGAAGATAGTGCTGTTTTAGTATAAATAAATAGATTAACAGAACAGAGGTTCCAGAAATTGATCTACACATGTTTGGACAAATGATTTTTGACAAAGGTGAAGACAATTTAGTGGACAAATTATAGTCTTTTCAACAAATAGTGCTGGGACACTTAGATATCCATATGTAAAAATATGAATTTCAATCTGTACCTTGCAATATTTACAAAAATTAACTAAAAATGCATGCTAAACCTAAATGTAAAACCTATAACTATAAATTTCTAGAAAACAATGTCAAAGGAAATATTTGGGTCAAAATTACTTAGACACAAAACCAAACACACAGTCCTTTAAAAAATACATAATTAATTAACTTTAATAAAATTTAAAAAGTTTTGCTCTACAAAATATCCTGTCAAGTACATACACAAACACACACATGTAGAAACTGGGAAATATTTACAAATCATATATCTGATAAAGTACTTGTACCTAGATTGTATAAATAACTCTCAAAACTCAATATTAAGATAACAAGCAATCCAATGGAAAGAATGTACAATGGATTGATCAGACATTTCACCAAAGGAGATATACATTAGACACATAGGCACCTGAAAAGATGTTCAACATCATTCATTATAAAGAAAATACTAATTTAAACCACAAGGAGATATCAATACTATTTGAAAAGCTAAAATTAAAAACTGATCATACAGAGTGTTAGCAAGAATGTGTCTCATTCACTGCTGACTAGAATGTGAAATGGTAAAACTTTGAAAAATAGTTTGGCAGTTTCTAAAAAAATAGAATATACACCTACTTTATGATTCAGCCATTCCACACCTAAGTATCTACCCAAGAGAAATAATATATGTCTGTGCAAAGACTTGTCCATGAATGATTACAGCAATGAAACCCTCCCTACTCACCAATACAAAGGAACTAACAATTGATATGCCCAATATCATGTGTGAATCTCAAAAGTATACTGACTGACAGAAACCAGATACAAAAGATTACATACTGTCTAGTTTTACACAGTTCAAAAATTTCAAACTAATCTATAGTGACTGAAAGCACTTCAGTAGCTTCATGAAAAACACTTTAGTGATGGATATGTTTATTATCTTGGAGGTTTACAAAGCTTCATGAAAAACACTTTTTTGGTGATAGACATGTTCATTATCTTGATCGTAGTCAGTTTCATGGATACAGGTGGGATCACAATCCTCAGAGCCCAGCTGGCCACAGGTTGGAACTAAGATGGCACTCAGAGTGTCCTCCCATCAAACCTGTGCCACTGCCTTAGGCTGTCATCTCCTGATAAAAGTCATGGTACTATGTTGAATATGGAGAAACACCTATTTAACTTGAACTTTGCAGCAAAAGAACTTCATAGGAAGTTCGACCAAGAAATGCGACAAAGAAGAAAAGGCCAAGATTAAAGTCCTTTCAGAAAGGCAATACAGAAGTGGCAAGAATACATGTGGTAATGCAATCTGCCAGAAGACCCAAACAATTACTCAAGTGCTCAAGTTGACACTGTGGCAGCCAGAGTACAAACTGCAGTAACAGTGGGCAAGGGAACCAAGTCCATGGCAGGTATCCTTAAGTCTATGGGTGCTGCACTGAAGAGTATGAACTCTGAAAAGACTTCTGCCCTGATGGACAGATTTGAATACCAATTTGAAACACTGGATGTTCAAATACAACAAATGGAAGACACGACGTGCAGCACTACAACCTTGATGCTACCACAAAACCAACTGGACATGCTGCTTCAAGAAATGGCAGATGAAGCTGGCCTTGATCTCAGTATGGAACTACCACAGGGTCAGACAGGATCTGTTGGCACAGGCGTTGCTTCCACAGAACAGGATGAACTATCACAGAGGTTTGTTTGCTCATCTACGTGATCAAGTATAATTAAAAAAAATGATGCTTTTATTTACTTCACCGGCTTTTGAAATATTTTGTGTGTATATATAGATGTTTCCCTCCAATTACATTAAGAACATCATATATTACAGAATGCTTAAACACTATGTATAATGCTTTCTTTTGCCATGCTGTACCTTTCAGCACTTTAAGAAATTCCAGAGAGTTTCTATCTTGACAGATTTAACAGTTTTGTATATTATGTTGAAAAGTATGAGGGACATTTTTATTTGTAGATGTCTTAGCTTGCTCTATATGAAATATCTACCTCAAAAATTACAACAAAAATGTAGTGCCAAAGTACTAAAGAAATAAAGTATATGAAAAACAAAAGTTCCATGGGTACATACATGCATCAAACTCATCATTAACCTGTATTCTGTAAATATTTGCAGTTATAGTATGCCATCACACCTCAATAAATCTATTTACAAAAGATAATACATATGACAAAAAACATGTATCTAAAACATAAAGAACTCCTATATATCAGTAATAAAAGAATAGATAATCCAATAAAAAAGGATAAGAGACCTGAAAAGTCATTTTACATGGTCACTAAGTATATTTAAAGTTGTTCATCACCAATTGTTAGGGAAATAAAAATTAAAAACCACAGTGACATATTAATTTCAAACCCACTTAAATAGCTAAAATTTAAAAGATGGATAAAATGAAATGATAGTAAGAATATATCTCAACATTCCTGGTGGGAGTATAAAATGGAACAACTACTTTGGAAAACTATTTGGCAATTTCTTATAAATTTAAACCTATATTCCTCTCATGGCCTAGAAATTTCACTCTTAGATATTTACCTAAGGGAAATAAAAACACATGTCATTACAAAAATTTTTGCAATATTGTTTCTATCAACTTTATTCATATTAGCATCAAATTGGAAACAATCCATATGTCCTTCAACAGGACACCTGATAAACAATTCATGTATCTTTACCCATGAAATAGTACCAAGTAATACAAGGGAGCAAGCCACCGATGCATACAACAATAGAGATAAGTCTCCAGAATACTGTGTTGAGAGAAAGAATCAAACACAAAATGGTATACAGAGTTAATATTGCATAATTCCACCTGTATGAAGTTTAAAAACAGGCAAAACTAACTAATGGTGATAAAAATCAAAGCAATTGTTTCTGTGGCATCAGGCACTGTCTAGACATGGGGACAAAAGAATTTCTGGTGGGATGGCAATGTTCTATATCTTCACTGGGATGATGATTACATGAGGGTGTATGTTTGTTAAGCTAATCAAATCGAACACTTAAAAGTATGTGTATTTCACTGTATATATGTATTTATTTTACCTCAATTAAAAATATATGCAGATTAAAAAAAAAACTAACCTTTTTATCATGGCTTGCAAAGCCCTTACCTAATGCTGCCCAGCCCATCCCTCTGACCATCTCCTACCACTATGGTTCTTGGTCAGATTACATTGCTTGAATTTGAATGTTTCCTTTGAAATGTGAAATAAACTACAGGAATGAATCTAAAAGTCAGAATTCCATTTAGTAGATAGTTTTTTGCCCTTCAGTGTCTAACACTGGTCCTACCTGGCAAGTTCTCTGGAGGAAAGCATTGAGTCAAGGTCTAGAGATGCTATGGCTTCATTAACTGCCATGAATGTCATCTTTCTGGTGAACCTGTGCATGGAGCTGCCAGACCACCTAGAGGACTCCCCTCTCTAGCATCTAACATTACAGACTAGTTCTTGCTTATTAGCAAGAAGGAAAGAAATATCTCCTTTCAAATAATTGACATTGTTATTCAGGGTGCTGTAGATTAATCAGAAATGGTTAATCAGAGCTTTTGAAAACCACTTAGAACAATTTTGCAAAAGAGGATTATGGAAAGGCCTAACACTTTGCAATTCATTAGAAAAGTTGGCTAATCCTTTTAGTTAAAAAAGGAAGAGCTATACCAAACATTTATTTTACATTCACTATTCCCTGCTTAATAAAGAAAAATTAAAGATTTTTTAATGATCTTTTTTGGAACATAAAGACCACTGCTGTGATGAAAAACTTTCCATGCCCAGTTAAGATTTAATACAACATTTTAGTCTTTATGACTTCATGAATGTAATAACTTTCTTAAGTTTTAGATATTACAACTTCTCTTAATTGGGTATCATCACGTAATGAGAAAGTCTAGTTAGGCAAGCATTCTCAATAATAATAATAATAGCAGTAATAACTTCAATTTATTGTGTTTAATATGTAGCAGGCACCTAATTAAGTACTTTACACACATGTTCTGATTTACTTATCACAACAGCTCAGTGAGGTGGTTACTATTAACTACTTTTTTCTGAGCAATTAAGAAAGACTAAATTTTATAAATTCACATAACTAGTAAAACAGGGAGGAGGACTTGAAACCAGGTCTTTCTAACTCTAAAGCTTACACTTTTACTCTTCATGTAAAATTTCCTCCTCATTCATTCATTCATTCATTTATTATTTCAGCAAACTGTCTTGACTGGCTACTATATGTGGGAGGTACAATATTAGGTGCTTGATACAAAGATAAATAAGATGTTATTAGGAAGCACACATTAGGGCAAGAGTAAGATATGTAAAAAATTACAGAAACCCTTTCTTATTATGAATAAGATTATAATTTACTTCCAGTTAACAATATTGTTTGGTAAAGAAAACCAGAAAGGTTTAAGGAAAAAATGTTAATTTACACAAAAATTAGACTATAATATCAGTGTACATGTTAATAACCTAATAAGGTAAAAATTACGAGTGGTAAAATTATACTCAGTTTATCTTGGGAAAGTGTCATGCTGGATAATGAGACACCATTGCTCAGTAAATACAATGTTTCCTCCAGGGGCTGATTCTCCAGTTGAGTCCCAGAAGAGGCATATATGTGTTTTGAGTAAAGATGCCATGTCACAAGGAAGTTACTTATTTTTATACGCTAGAACCACATTCCACATTCGGATAGGCTGGATTCTCACACCATTAGGTCCTTGGGAGCTAATATCCATGAGGGATCATGATTTTTATATTTCCAGTGTCTTATTCATTGTCAGTGGATAAAATGGAGACAATTTAAAGTATTTCTTTTTTTTTTAAATAATTTTTTTATTACTCTATACCCATTTTCCTATCTACCCCACACTAAATAAACATCATTCTGAATTCCATATTTATCATTCCTTTTTACTTTCTTTTTGTATCTATAAATTCTCTGAACATGTTTATTTTTAACTGTATTAAAGTATATTAGACTATATAATAATATTTGTGGAATTGCTTTTGTTTTACTTAATATTTTTCCTAAACTCTCAACTTTCATTTTATACAATACATTCATATTATATAATATTCTATTGTGCAATGTACCACAACTTATTCACTGACATTTATTTTCACTATTGTCAACAGTGCTGCTATGAATATCCTTGTACATGTCTTTTATTGTACATATGGGGTGGGGTTTTTTTTGGTTTTATATTTAGGAGTGAAATTTCTGTGCCATAAGGCATAGAATGTTTAAGTTTAGAAAAAAAAGCCAAAGTTTTTCAAAGTGGATGCATCAATTAGCACTTCCTTCAGCAAGATGTAAGAAATATTCTGGTTATACATGCATTTTAATACTTGGTATTGTCCAATTTCTTCATTTTTTTTTCAAACACGTATAAATGGTCTCTTATAGCAATTTTGATTTGTATTCTCATAATCACGAATATTTTTGAGCATTTCTTTATATGCTTATTGTCATATATAGTTCTTTTTTTAAATTGCCATTCAAAACATCCAACCTTTTCTATTTAATGTTTATTTTGCTCTTCTTATTGATTTGTAGGAGAATTTTATGTATTTTCCACACCAATTCCCTGTTAATTGTGCATAATACAGATATCTTCTCCCAATTTGGTCTAGGTTTTTTGTTAACTCATGTTCTTAGTTTTAGTATAGTCAAAATTATCAATTATCTTCTTGTACAATCAATGCTTTTTGCATTAGTGTAAGAAACTTTTCTTATCTCAAGGTCTTAAAGATATTTATCTATATTTTCTACTAAGAAGGTTTAAGTTCTAATCCCTATGGAATCAATTTTTATATGCTATGAGGTAGGGAATCTAATTTTATCTCTTTCATTTGGAGAACTATGTTCTCAATCTCCATTTACTAATAATTCCACCTTCATACAGAGATCTGGCATGCGACCTTTGTCATATAACAATGTTCTAAACATATTTTCAGCATTTTTATTAACTGTTTAGAACACAATATCTATTCCTGCTCCAATACTATACTATCTCAAGTATTATGGCTTCGAACTATCTAGTAGAATAAGTCATCAATCCTGCATTTATTCAAATGAACCCTGGATATTTATTGGCATTTTATTATGTCATATAAATTTTATAATAATTATAATGACTCTATTACATTAAATTGTAGGTCCCCTTAGGGAAAACTGATAGTTTTTATAATACTAAGTTTTCCTTATAGTATATCTCTGAAGTTCTTTCAGTTATTTTTAATAGCTCTAAAAGTTATATATTTTACTGTAGAAATTTTATACATCTTATGATAGATATATTCTTATATTCTTATAAATTGTATTTACACTGTTGTTTTCTCTTTATTTTTGTTTTTTAGGTGTTTGCTTCTGGTGTATATAAATGTCAATTTTTAATGTTCTGTCTTTAGCTAGACTTACAGATTCTTTTGCATTTTCTACGTTAAAACAAATTATCTCCAAACAATTTTTTGCTTCGCTATCCTATGCCCCTAATTATCTTTTTTGTTTCTTCAAATACTACATAGGACCTTCAATGAAACAGAATAAATTTGGTGGTAGTAGACATACCTGACTTGTTTATTATTTTTAAGAGATTGCTTTTATTGTTACCCTATTTAAAACAATGTTTTTTTCTAGATTTTTATGAAAAATTCTATTAGGCTTTGAAAATTCCTATCTATTTCTAATTTATTAAGTGTTTACTTTTTTGTATTATAGTTGCATATTGAAAGCAAATGCCTTTTCCCCATCTACCATGCTCTGGATCATGCTCTGGGTACATTGTTGGTTAGTACCCAGTTTAGCCCTCTGAAAATAGTTCTCCAGGGCTTTTGGCTCTGTCCTCTGTAATCTTGGTTCCTTCCTCTGAGTCATTTTTCTATGAGAAATTAACTGTATTTGCACCTGAGTAGCTCTCTCTGCCTACTTTCTCCCCATAGAAGAAGTCTGGGGGCATAGAAACCTCTTTTCATCTTTAATAATCTCTATTCTTCAGTCTGAGATGGCACAAATCCTTTAAAAGTAGCAAGTTTAGATTATAATCCACTCCACCAGACAAAAGCCACACCGATACATATCTTCAGCCCAGGTTCATTACTACGTTGGACTGAAAAGACAAGAAGCTATGAGAGAAGACCTTTAAATTTCTCTGAAGCCCTTTGGTCTAGCTGAGTAGCTATCAGGGCCACCTCAGATTTCTCAAGGTTTGACCAAAGAGTACTACAGTTGCACCCATGACTTGATCTGATTTCCAACAGATTTTGGAATAAAAGCTCTTTACCTGATGGACTTAACCAAATTTCAGTAGTTAAATAGGTGAAAAAGAAAGAAAGCTTATTCTCAGGGAAAATAACACATACGTGTTTGAATATATCAATGATAGGGTGTAAAATAAAATAAAATTAACAATCCATTTCCATTTCATTTTTAAAAAGGCAATTATGACATATCCCTCAAAGACTAGTTAAGTTTTCCTTTTAATTTTCAAATGCAAAAACATTTGGGTGGGAAGACAAAGAACCTGATTTTTTACCTCCTGAATTATAAATTATTTTTAAGGGTCCAGGTCATTGTCTTCATTCTTCCTTTCTGTCAGCTTCTGAAAAGATCAGTTTCAGAGCCTCTTCCTTATGATCAGCTTTTTATGGAGAGAGTGTACACTGTTCCTATTGCACTTCTTCCTGACAAGGTACCTCTGGACTAACTAAAGAAGGGGACAGGATTTCATGGAAAAAAATGTGGTCATTAACTACTCAACTGGATTAATTAAGGTGGGTCATTCTACTTAATTCTATTTAATTCTCATAATAATCACTGATACATTTAAATATTCAATTGATGGCTTTTAAAATTAAGAGGAAAATCAATATCCATTTAAAGTCATAGAAAGTGATAATGTTTTTTGGATGTCTAAGGAAGAGACTCACAAATCTATTTAAATGGAAAGATCAGTCATATAAACTTAAAGTAAATCAAAAGCTAACCAGCCACGGCTGTTTCATTATCTCCAAGTGAAAGGCAATCTCTGGAAATTGTGAGCTTATGATTAATATAATTTACATGGCTTGTGTTTATTTCCCTGCCAAATATCTGCAGAAAAATGAGTAACTACCAAATCTTCCTTTCGCAGATAATGAGACAAAAGTTACAAAACTTTTATCAAAAGAAATTAATTTTTTAACTTATATTTATATAGCACCTACTGTGTGCCACACTAGGCACTGAAAATACCAGGATCCTACATGAATGTAAGATTTCTCTATAGAAGAATAAATGACCATGAAGACTTTATAAATCAAAGAATATGCAATGTAATTTATGATTGTACAACTTATTTTAGAAGTGTATCAATTTTATACTATTCTGACTTTTAATGGTTTAAATCAAATGAGGTATTAAAAATTGTTCTAAATGTGGAATAACAGTGAATTATATGTCTACAAGGCATAACTTTTTGCCATTTATTAGGGATTCAAATTTGTGATCTTTAATCCTAAATCAAGATGCTTCTATCTTTCAGGTTATAAGGGGTTTATTTATTTATTTATAATGAAGTCCAAAGACTCAAACCTGACTATGAATTAATTGATGTTGGCTGTATTTTTAATATGCGTTAGTTAGCATTTTTGTCTTGGAATTCCTCTATACCAGAGGTCAACAAACTTTGTAGAGGGCCAGATAGTAAAAATTTAGGCGTGGCCAGCCTCTGTCACAACTAGTCAATTCTATAGCTGAAGTGGGAAAGCGGTCATAGACATAAATAAATGAGTCTATGTTCCCATAAAACTTTATTTTGAAAACATGAGGTGGGCTGGATTTGGCCTGTGGGGCATAGTTTACCAATTCGTGTTAAATATCACAGGTGTTTTTCATTATTATTAATTGCAAAATCTCTTTCTCTTTTTGCCTTTATTTTATTCTATTTTAATCAAGGGCAATACATTGGCACTAGATAGTATCATGCAACTGTGAAATATAGGATTGGAGAAAGATGAAAAATAAAAGGAATTTTCCTGTGCTTAACTAGCAACAGAGTCTCCCAAAATTCTCCTGACATGTTGCTTTTTCCACTGTGCCATGATAATTTTGAAGTTAATTTTATTAATGTGCATCTTTTCCTGTTATATTTATGGCCCTTTTCATTTCTCAGTAGGATCTCTATGTCCTTGATGCAATTTATGTGATCATTATTTCATTTCTCTTAAGAAGAATGGTAAGTACCTTTTTTGGTATTATTTTCTATACTTGACTAAAAAATTTGCATGCTTCATAATAAAAAAGATATCAGAAAACAAGCTCAATCAGAAAAACATATAAACTCTTCTACAGAAAGGGAATATTAGGTATATTTCTTGACCCTTTACATAGTAAAACCTAGCAGTTGATTGCAATAAGTGATGACCTATTCCTCTTTAATAATTATGTTATTTTTTAAAATAATTATAGCATTTTCTTTTGGCTAAATGTTTTCAAATGATTTGGGAGGAAAAGAAGAAAGGGTGACCCAAAAGAAATACTAACTTCTAAGGAGTTGTTTATTTTTTTCCATATTTGTTCGGTGTGACTAGTGAATCATGCTATGGCCGTGCCACCCTGAACAAGCCCTATCCTGGCTGATCTTGGAAGATAAGCATGGTCGGGCCTGGTTAGTACTTGGATGGGAGACCATCTAGAAAGACCGAGTGCTGTAGGCGTGTAAAAAGAAAAGAAAATCATGACTACTAGGTCTATGATATTATATATTTATAGTAGAACACTACTGATGAATAATATTTCAGTATTCCTACAAAGATATACTTCTTAATTTTTATATTGAGAATTTTTAAATTAAAACAACAAATTAGTACAATTATCCTGGAAGAGATATTCGTACAAAGCTCTCAACTTTCTGCCTTTTCCTATACATCTTTTGATGTTTGTTTTATTTTTAATTATATTCCCTTTTGCCTCACCCCCCAGGAAAACAACATCAACCAAGTTTGCATTTTTGAATCAAAGCTAAGTTTGTGTGCATGCATGTATAAATATTCTTATTACTTAATTCCTGGTAGATGGGTTAACTTTTTTTTTTTTTTAGATGCTTACAGCACCCGGTATTCCTAGGTGGTCTCCCATCCAAGGACTAACCAGGCCCAACCCTGCTTAGCTTCTGAGATCAGACGGGATCTGGCACGTTCAGAGTAGTATGGCTATAGATGGGTTAACTTTTTAAAATATATAGATCCACCAATCAATAACATAAAAAGTAACTTATCTGTTTATATTTTATTTAAATAAAATGAAGAATAAAGCATGATTTTACTTGGCCTTACTCATTCATTCCATCCAAATTATATTTTGCTAAGAAAATTTGTGATTGTATATATAGATAATACATTTTATCATTATTTGTTATCTTTGTATTAAATTTTATAAACACATATACAACAACTACTTAGATGAAATTTTTATTTATTTATTTCTTATTATTTATGCCTACAGCACCTGGTCTTCCTAGGTAGTCTCCCATACAGGTACTAACCAGACCTGAACCTGCTTGGCTTTCAAGATCAGACATCAGGCTTTTTCAGGGTGCATTAGCCATAGACTATGGACCACAGCTCCACTGGGGTGTGAACCCAAAGCCTTCTGCATGTAAAGCAGACGTGCTAACCGCTAAACTATGGAACCACGTCCACTAAGTGGAGTTTTATTAACTAGGTTTTGCTACTAGGTTTTCTGGTTCTTGTAACAACACTTCCCATTTGCTGTTAGTTTTGATTCCTGAAGGCCATATCTCTCCAAGAGGTAGTGCAACAGTTCATTTCTTCCTGCGGTTGAATTTTATAGCCCTTTTGTGATTTGATTAGTGAAGATTCCTTTGATAGCTTGTAGATAATTAAATTTTTAGAATTATAGTGGTGTTACATATATATATATATATATATATAAAATATATATATATATATGCATATTTTTGTGAATGTTTCAGTGGAAAATAAGGTGCCAGTTCAAATTCCATTAGTAACTAGCCACTACTGTATTCTGAAAATTTGTATTTTCAAATAAAATAGCTTAAAATGTCCTGAAAGTATTATCATAAAAAATGTTGTTTTTTTTTTTTTTAAAAACCCAGATACAACAAAAATTCACTACTTACTCTTACTTCAAACAGCACAACTATTTTTGATCACATTGTTTTAAGATAAAACCTACCTATTAGGAACATTTTTATGGCCTGTTTTTCTTCCTTAAAATTGAGCAGTTTAAAGAAAATATCTTTATTTATATAAAAGTTATTCCCTAAAAAACAATAAACATGACTATGTTTTGAAATATCTTTCTGATACATCTGAAGTAACATGATGAAGAAATAAGGGAATAAGAAATAAAGAGAATCATATTTTTAAAAGGTCAATATTTTCAATACAAGTTTGGAGCTATGTTTAATAAATCTGAGCTATGTCCAACATATTGTCAGGTCTCTGCAACACTCTTGTTGGTACACGACAAACCAAAACCTAGTAGAAAGATAAATCTTCTAAAGGGACAGTTACACAATCACTAAAACATGAGAAACATTTCACTAACTTTAACTTAACATGTTTGTTTCCAGTGTATGACTCTATGTTCTTGATTTTTTTTCTTTTCCACTAGGCAGAGTTGATGCTGTGCAATGGTTTCTTTGCAAATTTTACTGTAAGGTTGCATACAGGAAACATTTCTCTGAGAAGTGGACTCTTTTTCCAGATTCTTACATGAAGTCTATTGACCATACCTGCTGAAGGACCCCATATACTTAATTGGGCATTTGAGGAGGGTCTGGAAAAATCAACCAGTAGCACTGAGACAAGATAAACTATTTTTATATGAGTAATTTTATTTTATATTACCTTCCTCATTCACAAGTATTTCACACATATATACATTTCACATATATGTTGTATATATGTCATATATACAATTAAAAAATGAAGATTACATTTTGGAGGAATTGGTAAAAATAGTTATTTTCCAGTATGAAAAGATATAGGAGAATCAGCAGTTAAAATAAGATCTAGAGAAATTCCCAGCTCTTCAGTGTTCTTACATCTGCCACCAGTTGTCTACATCTCTGACATCCTTAGATCTGAATGATTTCTACCCATTTTCAATGCAAAAGACTATCTTATCACACCTTCTCTTTAAAATTAAAAAAAAAAAAAACTTCTTGTTTGCTTGCAGTACACTGTGCTGTGCTCAGGAGAATGACATAAACATAAAATTAGAAGAGAAATGAGCATATGAGAACCAATTAAATTTTTACATGTTTCCTACAGCTAATTTTCATTAACGAGAATACATGCTAAAAGCTGGTTCCTTCTGTATAGAAGAAAACAGGTTATATTGAAAGGCCAAGAATTTGTTCTAATTAAAACAAATAATGCCACTTAAATCTTCATTTTCTTATGAAAAGTGAAGAATACACACACACACACACACACACACGCAAATTTTCCAAGCTTTGTGGCTTGTCATCACTATCAATAAATAGTTCATCTCTCAAACCTCAATGCCTTAAGCTTCCAAAATGATTCGTTGCTATTAAGTGGAGATATAATGATGAGAAATAGTCTATTTAATATATTCCACTTATGTAGGTTTCAGTATATGATAGATAACAGAGTCTAGATTTTGGAGACAGATTATAGAGTATCACAGTCCATCCAGGCTTAGAGGGGAGAAATACAAAGCCATGTGCATTGCATTTTTTAAAAATAATCTTGTTTATACTAGGTTGAAAAAAGCCAAAATGTAATTGGCACTAAAACTGTGGTTTTATGCCACTTTGAGCAAAAAAAGAATGACAAAAAGTAATTATAAGATTATGGATTTCAATATGTTCATCAGAGTTAAATTCTAGGAAGCTTATTAAGTTGCAAATACTTAGAAATTCTATGAATACATATGTTTTCTGAGGAATACATATCATTCCTCAGGTAGTGGTTCCCTCATTTCATTTCCATAATACAGAGCTTCTCTTTTTCACTAGTACAAACATTTAGGTTAGATGAAATGACATAAAAAAATCAGTAACAAGTAACAAACAGTGAGCAGCATTACTTATATTTCATATAAAATGTTAGGAGATAACATGAGCAAAATTATTTCCTAAAATGTGGAAATTTAATGTAAAACATTTACCCTTGGAAAAAACCATTGCTCTGCTCATTACACAAGAACCAATGCCTCTTGATGAGTGCACTGTGTGTGACTCAAGACAAATGGGAGATAAGCTGACCTTTCACCTATAATCAGAATACATGAGGAAATGTGTCATGTTTAAGTTTGCATAGAAGCTTATTTTTTATATTATTTATGATGAAATGCTCTTCAAATGCAAACAATTTGCATTCTATTTTGTCCATACATCCCCAATCCAGTGTTCACTCATCACAAACCGAAGACTTTGCTGTAGGTTCCCCAGTACACAAAAGCCTGAAAATTTACCCCCAAAAAGAAATTTCAAAATTATCCCTTTCCATCACATTCTTACCTCAATTCTCCAATGTGAATTTGTATACCTTCATTCTTTGACTTCCTTTCTCATCTGAGACATTGAGAAAATAAAAGATGAGTCTTGTTATTGAACAACTTGGGGTTCTTTGCTCTGGAGATTAGCCTTTAGTCACAGCTTGCCATGAGTTTTTCTCATAAGGCTCACTAAACTCAGATATATGCAGCCTGAATGAATTCACAGATTGTATTAATATCACTCACTCTCTCTCCTCCCTCTTTCCAGACCACATGTAGCACAGATGACCAGGTGAGACTGTACGGTCCTTAACTTTATCAAATAATTTAATTTCTGGAAATGTAGGTAAGGCATGTAATGGGAGCCAATAAATACTTTAGCACATAAAATCTAGCTTATGCTTTAGAATTTCTTTTTTATCACTTTTATAAAGTAAAGCAAAAGTAACCGCATTAATGTGAATAAATATGAATTATAAGACATTAGTATCAAATTGTAGGAAGCTTTTGAAGTTCTGGCCATGGGAAAAATTCTAATACCCTTTTTTGTTATGGATACTACTAATGTCTGCAATTTTAAGTATGCTCCACATAAAAAGTCTGAAACCAGGAAAACAGAAACACATTAGCCAGAAACACATTTCTGTTACTATTCAGGATCTTACTATACTAACATCATCATAAGCAAGCAAATAAATAAATCATAAAGTACTTTGAATCAGAGCTATATCTTAATACAAAAATTAATTAGCTATTACACTAAGTTGGATAAGGCACTTATGTTAAGAAAAGTTTTGCTAAATAACTTATTCATTTAAACTGAAAAAAAAAATTACAGTGGTCTATTTATAGTATGACTTAAAAATTATGTAAAACAGAGTAAAATTTATGTAAGAGTTATAATTTTTCATTAAAAATTTAAAGCCTTATGCTAGAATCTATGTTTTTTAAAAAAAGACATGATGCAATTAATTCTCTCCAAGAGCTAAGTCTTTTAAACTTAACCTCTCTCTTGACCTTGCATTCTCTTAGAACAATTCTCTTTCTCATCTCATTTGAATCTCTTGGTAGTTCTATATTTGTTGTTTATTGCTCCATTAAAATCTCTACAAAGTCACACCAAATTCATAAACACAAAGGAAAAATTTCAGCCCCTTCTCCTTTGGCCATTCAATGACATTTCATACCGTTCACCATTCCTTTCCTCACATAAACCTTTCCCCTCTGTTTCCTGGCTCTCCTAGAGGTCTCCTCCTCCTCAGCCTGCCCTTTTCATGGTATTAATCCTTAGGCTTTCTGCTCCTCTTTGCTCTCTCTGAGAAATTTTAAACCTTCCTTCTGCTTTAGCCTTCACGATTGTGCCAACTGTGATACAGAAGCTTAGGATTCATTGTCACTTTATCCCCTGTTACATGCCCATGAAACAAAACAGGATCTGTTTATAAGTTTTTCCAGATTTATTCATCTTCCAAACCCGTCACATTGTAAACTGAAAATAGGGTTCATTTCCCCAGATGAAGCTCAATAATAACAAGCAAATCACCAAGGATGTGGGAATGAATCCAAAGAAATATAAACTGGTTGTTTCTCGCAGTGTCTTTTGCAAAGATATAGCTCATAAGTGGTTCAACAACTTTATATTAAAAAATAGCAGTTGGGCACAGAACATCATTGCCAGGAGCTCTGGGCCTTTTGCATTAATAGTCGAAATCAAAGGAAAGCAACAAAAATATTATTAAGAATGAATCAAACCCAGGTAATTTTCTGACTTGGGCAGCCTGTCTTCTGTATATTAGTATATTCATGTGAGTTTGTTTCCTATGTTTGCTGTTTATATTCAAAATGTATCAGCATATTTATGTAATTTTCATTGCACTATAAATAGTCAAAGACAAAAATCAGTAAGTTTATATAAAAAAGTTATACTTCACAAAGAAATAAGGTTTGTAAACCATTAAGTGATAGTTAATGTTAATTAATGTTAATTTTTAATTGCTAATGTTAGTTAATTGTTAATGTTTAAGAATGCTCAGATACTTAAAACTGTTAATTACAAACGCCATTATCTGAAAAGTAAATGTTACTGACAGGCTAAAAAAGTACAGATAGAACACTGGCTGGGCTTCTCTGATTATTCATATCATAGTAAAGATAAGACATTTCATTAGAGGACCATGGAATTTAATCACTGGAGGCATGTTAGAAGTTTTACTGAAAAAAATTGTTAAGAAATTATCATTTGTAGAGGAGGCTATTGTGTCTAAAGAATATCTCATTCTTAAGCTTTAATTTTTCTCAGTAAAATCTCTAATTAACATGTTTATCAACCAAAGTTATGAAAAGAATTAAATTTCTACAATAGGTAACAAAGCTGCAGGAACAAGACTATTTTTAATTGGATTATTCCTATCTCTGTTAAGCTTTCTTCAAAATAATTTTAAAATACTGCTTTTACCGAGGATAAAACATTCAAGCAGAAATAGTAAGATAAATATATGAGAAAAAAGGGGACAAACTGATATTTGAATCGATAAATTGTCATATTTATTTGTTTTCCATTATGTGTAAAGTGCTTCAAAGGATTATGAAAATGCGATGAAGTCAGGATGAGTGTTCTCTTTTCATAACAAATGTCTTTTTAATACACTAGTTAATTGAACTGTTTTCCTCCAGAGACGGTCACAAAAATATTAACCACTGGAACTTTTAAGTCAAAAGTGCCACACTCTTGCTAAAAATTAGGAAAAACATCTTGTTACATGTACTTCTATTAAGTTACAAGAAGAAATGACGCATAATCTTAAAAACAAAGATAAACTACTGGCAGGGCTACATTTTTATCACATATTTTAAATAATTTTGCTTATTATTTACACTGATACGTCCCATAAGCATAGAGAATATACATGACTGCAGTCAGCGCAATCCTTATACCTAGGCAAGAGAGGCCTTTGGGTTGGTTATTGTACTTCACATGGCCGTTCTCTCGTCTTCCTTTCATTGTGCACTGGAATTTCCTTCCCAAATAATGCCGAGCCCGTAAAGGAAGCCTGTACCAACACCTTCCCCAGTCTACCTTCCCGAATTTAGACTACATCTCCAGTGTGATCATCCCTAATTATATAAATGGCCAATAGAAGACGTATGAGAGAAGGAAGCCAAAAATGGTACACAGCTGGGGGAGGACAAAGAAGGGAGGTGGACCATGGACCACCTTTTCCCCAGTTGCCACACTGGTACCTTTGCTCATGCTGTTCTTTCTGTGCATTGTTCTCCTTATTCTCCTGGTGAATTCTGACTTACCCTTCAAGACTAGCTCAAATGCATACCATTGATTTCTCAAACAATTTATACATGTTCCTATCACTACAGTTATGATATGCCATTATGGTTATTTGCTTATTTATTTCTCCTTTGAGGTCCTGAATGTTGATAATATATTTTATTCATTTTTTAAATCCTTATTGACTTCCCCAGTGCATCTATTAAATTATCATGTGATAGACATTAGGGAATTCTTCTGAGCTAAAGAATAATCACATACTTCTATTTAAAAAAATCTGAGACTATTCCATCTGTTTAGTGGGTGAGCCAAATGGATTTATTTTATAATATCCTTGTCATTGTGGAATTGCTATTCTAAATATGTCTTCTGGAACAAGTGAAGGTTTTGTTGACATGATATTGTATTTGTTAAATGGGCATCTGAATATAAAGGGAAAATGACTAGAATTAAAATAAAATTAATAATTCTAGACATTCTGACTAATTGTTGAACTCAATAAGCACTCAGAAATCAAGAGGATAATTGCTAATAGAAACAAAAGCAATGATGTAATGGAAGTTGTCTTTTAAATTATTCCATTAAGATTTTATACTTGGTAGTATAATTTCACCATCCACAGTAAAAGGAAAAACTCTATTTCTGTGTGTCTTGCACTATTTTGTGGCAAATTGCCTTGTATTTAACTGTGTGTAAAACTGTCCTTTTAAAAATGCTAAGTAACCAAAAACATTTTATTGAAAAAGTGTCAAGAAGCCTAATAATCCCTAAATATTTATTTCTATCAATTGCATTGATTTGAAGTTGCTGGCTAAATATCACTCCATTTAATTTCTCCAATAAACACTGGTTAAAGTTTTGTTTGGCTACCATTTGTTGAATATCTTTTATAACTCAGCATTGTGCTATGTAGTTTCCAAGAAAAATAATAATGAGTTGTAGGTCATAGTTCAAATCATGAGGATATCCTAGAAAATAAGAGCAAATACATTCGGAAAAACAAACAAAAAAGCAAGAATAAAATAAGTACTTAGCAAAGGACTTGGAAAATTTAGGAAAAGGACATCAGTGCAAGCTAAAGGTTTCAAGTTGGCTTCATGGAGGGCAAATGATCCTTTGGGTCTTGAAGAGTCAGTAGGAATTAAGTAGTTATTAAAGGGAAGGGAACTTCCAGGACTGAAGATTAGAGGTGGATCATGGTTGTTACTAAGAGGTGACACTATTGGAGCCACACAGATCAGAGCAAGTAGAAACCTGGTTAAGAGGATTTTTTTTACCTCGTTGGAACCAAACACTAACCAACTGCCTTATTATATTGGCTCAGATTAGGACACAGGGGATAAAAACTTTGATTGGAAATAAAACAAGCAATTCTGAAAAACAACTTATTACCATATAAAGCATTTAACCCAAGATGGTAAAGCAAAGTAAGGGCTCTCTGATAGGCCCTGAAAAAGCTTGACAGGGGCTGTCTAAACAGTGACCTGAGACCCCTGGTTATGGCTTTTATATGTGTGAGGATGAGAAATGTGAGGAAAGTTGCCTACTTCTAAGTGGCTGTTTTAAGAAGCAACTTCTAAGTGGCTGATCTAAGTGGACATTGTATTATGTGCTAATATAAAAAGGCCAATAAGGATGGCTATAGAAAAGATTAATAGGAAGGAAACAAATGCCTTGGGTGAAAATAGTTTAGGCCTCATTTACATGAACTTCACTAGAGTTGTACCTAGTCCTGAGCATATGATCATATTATCAGTAGAAAGAAAAAATTCCTCCAAATATAACCTATACACTGATAATCTCTAAATATGTATTTGTAGCCCCAAACATTCCTCTGGGTTCTAAATTCTTATTTCCACATGAATTCTTAATTAAATACTTCAAACATGTCAAATTCAGTATGTAGAACAGAATGCTTTATTTTCACTCAAATACTAGTTTCCCAGATATCAATAACTGTTTCACCATATACCTAGTTTCTTAAGGCAGAAATCTAGATGTTATTACTTTCTTCTAATTTGTTGCCAATCCCTGCTTACTACTACATCATATGGTCAAGTTTTAATGATTCAAGTTTTAATCAATCTACCTCTAAAGTATATGATGAATATCTCTACTTTCTAATGTCTACAGCTGCCACATTTATTGATCTTACCCATCTTTCATCTGAACTTCTGCAGCCACCTGTCAAGTGGTTCCCTTGTTTATACCTTTGAGACCTCTATTCCTTCCCTACACATCATCCTAAAATGTAAAGCAGATTCTATCTTTTCCCTACTTAAAATTCCTTAATGGTTTCCCATTGAACTTGGAATAAAAATTCAAATGACCAAAAGATTTTCTGATCCTTCTTGCCCTTCACTGATCAAAATACTCCCGCCACATTTTTCTTTCCTGAGTTCTTCTGTTTGTCATTCATTTGCTTAAATTTTCACATGGCTAACACCTTCTAATTATTCAATTCTCAGTTTAAATAACCAAAATAAACAGGCTTTCCCACACATAAAATAGCTGCGTTCTACCTACAAACTCATTTTCACCCATTCCTTTTCATTTCTTTCATAGCATTTACCACAATTTACGAAGATTTTTTATTTGCTAGCTTTTATGTCTGTGTCTCTTATTCAGTGAGAGCAACAGCCATGTCTGCTGATTTACTACTGTATTTCCATTACCTAGCATGGTTCCTGATGCATAATAGATACTCAAGTAACAGTGTTAACAAACATATGGATTTGGGTAAATTTACCAACGTATAGTATTCTGAAGCACTCTGAAAAAATATTTTAATGTAAATCATGCTATTTTCCTCTTACAATTTTGAGACAAGATGGGGTATAAGTATATAAACAAAGAAGCAATCAATCAAGCAATGCAATTTTATACAACAGTATGGAGAGTCCTAAAAACTTTTAAATGAAGCTACCATATGATCCAGCGATCTTCCTTCTATGTATATAATTTGAAGGAAATAAAATCAGAATTTCAAAAAATTATCTGTATCCCCATGTTGACTAAAGCAATATTCACAAGAGCCAAGATATGGAAATAATGTAGGTGTCCATCAACAAATAAATGGATGAGGAAAATTTCACAGACGCACACACAAACACAGAAATGGGGGGGTGGGGTGGGAGGGAGAAAAGGGAAGGGGAAGAGAGAGAAAAAGGAGAGGGAGAGAGATAAGGATTATTCATAAATATTATTATAAGAAGGAAATCTTGTCATTTGCAACAACATGGATGAACATGGAAGACATTATGCTAAGTGAAATAAGCCAGGAACAGAAAGACAAATACTGTTTAATATCACTTACATGTGTAATCTAAAAAAAGTTGAACTTAGAGAACCAGAGAATAGAACCTTGGTTGTCAGGGTTTGGGGAGTGGGAAAAATGATGAGATGTTGGTAAATGGGTACAATCTTTCAGTTATAAGTTCTGGGGATCTCATGTGCAGCATGGTGACTATAGTTAATAATACTGTACTGTATACTTAAAATTTTCTGAGCTTATATCTTAAATATTTTCACCACACAAATACAAAAAATATCTATGTGAAGTGATGAATATGTTAATTAACTTGATTGCGGTAATCATTTCACAATATCAAATCATGGTGTTGTACATCTTAAGTATATACAATTTTTATTGGTCAATTATATCTCAATAAAGCTGGAAAAAATGATGAAGGTAACATATAATTTGATATATCACTATCCTACAGTCCTTGGTAATCTCTGATGTACGCATCAAGGGCAAAAAAAGACTTTCCAAAATATTTGTCCTTAGGATAGTGAAAGGCATTTGCTACTTTCAAACTAGTTTGATTCTTATAATTGTATTTGAGGAACATGAATCCCTTAGAATGTCAAATTTCATCTATTAATTTCACATTTCACCTGACAATTTAAAGGTGACTTCCATTTGTCAGTGAGATATCTATCAAAAACATGTCTATAAATAACCTCTCATTTTTGAAATTAGGTGTGAAAGAATACTGCAAGTTTTTGCAATTTCATGAAAATAATAGGCACATTTTCTGAGAAAAAAGGTACTCTAGCCAAGCTTGTTTTTCATAGTTTGGTTTGGGTTATATTTAACAAAACAACAGATCAAATCAACTATGTTGTGATGTAAACCCAGATAGTTTAATATTTTAACAATGTCCCAGATTTTATCATGTACACCTAAGTAAATCTTGTGTCTATATACTTAAAATGAAATGGACATTTGAAATGACAATGATATACAGATGACCAGATCAAATGAGAAATAACTCAGATCTTAATAAGATTCTCTTTTTGGCTAAAATTTTCAGGTGATTGAAATAAAAAAAAAAGTTTAAGCCCAAATAGCCCCAAGTTTGCATTTGTTTGCTTTGTTTTGATGTACACTCAGTCTATATTTAACCATAAGTGTAATACCCCAAAAGCTGTCCTTAAGTATAAAGTAGAAATTCATTCCAATCAGTGTTATCTCTACAATTCAATCTCTTGGGGAAAGAGTGCCAGCAAAACACCATGTTAGCAGTAATATGAAAACAAACCATGTTAGATGAGGTATGAAATGGAATAAATTTTAACATTTATATGTTTATTTTTCTCTCTTCTGCAGAACAACTCTATTCTTAAGAGGCAGAGCAGTATTTATAATAACAGAATTACATTATTGAAAGACACGCATTTTGGATTTTAATTTTTCTGTTTCAAAGCTCTTCATTCCGAGGCAAATTTCATTGTGATTTTTTTTTTCTACTTGCCATGAGTAAAAAATTTCAGGACACTAACATTTAGGAAGCAGTTAAAGGATTTATATGTCTTTGTATTCTCTATGAAAAAGAATGTATAAACCATATTCAGCTATTATTCATGACTCTTTCCAACATCTCTGCCTGGACATGGCAAGTTCAGTGGTCCATGCAGCCTTTCGCCCCAAGTCTTTACTGTTTTGATATATTGGCGTCAGATAAATTAGGGAGAGGATGGACCACACCGAACTGTGGAGAAGATGGTTGAATAACTGATCTTGATGTGCCAGTCTATTTCATAATTTGTCCATGGTCTAAGAATGCAGAGGTGAGATAAGTGGTAAAATTCTAACATTGCTACACTGTTGTTTACTGTAAACTTTTAAGTAATATCTTAAACAGAGAAATAGACATTTTTCCAGATAGATTGGAAATAATCATGGGATTCCTGAACTAAAAATCTAAAGCCAGGAGATCCATACATAACATTTAACATTCCTCAGTGCAAACTTGTATATATTTTACAGAAAAAACGGGGACACTTTCTTAAAGCAATGTTTGTAATTTTATTTTATTTTATTTTATTTTATTTTATTTTATTTTATTTTATTTTATTTTATTTTATTTTATTTTATTTACTTTTTTCAGTGCACTTTTTAATTTGTTTCTATTTTTTAAAATTTTTAATTAAGTTTATTAGGGTAACGTTGGTTAATGTAATTATATAATTTTCAGGTATACATTATCATTTGACATCTATATAGTCTATTGTGTATTTACCACACAAAGTCCAGTTTTCTTTAACTACCATATATTTGATCTCCTTTACCCACTTCATCCTCCCCCTAAATCCTATATTTGATCCCCTTTACCCCATATACCTCTCCCCTCATCCCCTATCCCACTAATAACCACTAACCTATGGTCCATACAATCTGTTCGTTTATCCTATTCATTTGTTGCTTTTAGGTTTATAACCCACATATAAGTGATATCATTTGATTTTCAACTTTTTCTGTCTGGCTTATTTCGCTTAGCATGATTATCTTGACGTCCATCCATGTTGTTGCAAATGGTAGTATTTCATCTCTTCTTATGGCTGAGTAATATTCCATTGTATATATGTGCCACAGTTTCTTTAGCTAATCATCTATCGTAGGACACTTCAGTTGCTTCCATGTCCTGGCCACCAAATAATGCTGCTATGAACATCAGTGTGCAAATATCTTTTTGGATATGAGTTTTCAAGTTTTTGGGGTGAATACCAATAGAGGGATTTCTGGATTATATGGTAGATCAATTCTTAGTTTTTTGAGAAAACTCTATACTGCTTTCCATAGTGGCTGTATCAATTTGCAGTCCCACCAGCAGTGTATGAGGGTTCCTTTTTCTCCGCATCCTCTCCAGCAATTGTTATTGTTGTTGATCATAGCTATTCTAACAGATGTGAGATGGTATCTCATTGTGGTTTTGATTTGCATTTCCCTAATAGCTAGCGATGTTGAGCATCTTTTCATATATTTGTTGGCCATTTGTATGTCCTCTAGGGAGAAGTGTCTGTTTAGGTCCTCTGCCCATTTTTTGATTGGATCATTTGTTTTTGTGTTGTTATTGAGTTGTATGAGTTCTTTGTATATTTTGGATATTAGGCCCTTATCGGAGGTGTTGCTTGCAAATATATTTTACCATTTGGATGGTTGTCTCTTAACCTTGTTGACGATTTCTTTTGCTGAGCAGAAGCTTTTTAGTTTTATGTAGTCTCATTCACTTATTTTAGCTTTTACTTCCCTTGCCTTTGAGGTCAAATTCATAAAATCCTCTTTAAGTCCAAGGTCCTTGAGTTTAGTTCCTATGTTTTCTTTAATGCATTTTATTGTTTCAGGTCTTATATTTAGGTTCTTAATTCATTTTTAGTTAATTTTGGTGTGTGGTGATAGACAACAGTTTGGTTGCATTCTTTTGTAGGTGGCTTTCCAGTTTTCCCAGCACCATCTATTGAAGATACTTTCCTTTCTCCACTGTATGCTTTTGGCTTTTTTGTCGAAAATTATTTGTCCATATAAACATGGGTTTACTTCTGGACTCTCAATTCTGTTCCACTGGTCTGTATATTTGTTTTGCTGCCAATACCATGCCATTTTGATTATTGTCGCTTTGTAGTATAATTTGAAGTCAGATAGCATGATGCCTTGTCTTTTTTTTCTTAGGATGGCTTTGGCAGTTCAAGGTCTTCTGTGCTTCCATACAAATCTGATGATTTATTGTTCTATTTCTTTACAAAATGCATGAGATTTTGATGGAGATTGCATTAAATCTCTATAATGCTTTAGGTAATATGCTCATTTTAACCATGTTGATTCTTCCAACCCGAGAACACAAAATATCTCTCCATTTGTTTGTATATTCTTCAATTTCTTTTAATAGGGCCTTATAGTTTTCATAATATAGGTCCTTCACTTGTTTCATTAAATTTATTCCAAGGTATTTTATTCTTTTTGTTGCAATTTCAAAAAGAATTATTTTTTCCACTTCTTTTTCTGATGCTTCATTATTAGAGTATAGGAACACTATGGATTTTTGAACATTGATTTTGTATCCAGAGACTTTATTGTATTTGTTTATTGTTTCTAGTAGTGTTCTTGTGGAGTCTTTAGAGTTTTCTATATAGAGAATCATGTCATCTGAAAATAGTGACAATTTGACTTCTTCAATTCCTATTTGGATGTCTTTTTTATCTTTCTCTTGTCTGATTGCTCTCGCTAGGATCTCCAATGTTATACTGAATAACAGCAGTGATAATGGACAGCCTTGCCCTGTTCCTGATCTTAGAGGGAAGGTTTTTAGTTTTTTACCATTAACTACAGTGTTGGCTGAGGGTTTGTCATAGATGGCCTTTATTATGTTAAGATACTTTCTTTCTATTCCAATTTTGTTAATTGTTTTGATCATAAATGCATGCCGTGTCTTGTTGAAGGCTTTTTCTGCATCTATTGATATGACCATATGAATCTTATTTTTTAATTTGTTTATGTGGTGTATCACATTAATTGATTTGCGTATGTTGAACCATCCCTGTGCCTCTGGGATGAAGCCCACTTGATCGTGGTGTATAATCTTTTTGATATGTTGCTGTATTCGCTAGTATCTTATTTAGGATTTTTGCATCTGTGTTCATGAGAGATATTTGTCTGTAGTTTTCTTTTTGTGTGTTATCTTTACCAGGTTTTGGTATCAGAGTAATATTGCCCTCATAAAATGTATTGGGAAGTATTGCCTCCTCTTCAAGTTTTTGGAAGAATTTGAGGAGAATAGGTATTAATCTCCTTTGAATGTTTGATTGAATTCACTGGTGAAGCCAACTGGTCCTGGACTTTTACTTTTTGGTAGTTTTTTGATGATTGTTTCAATTTCCATACTGCTGATGGGTCTATTTAGATTTTCTAGTTCTTCTTGATTCAGTCTAGGAAGGTTGTATTTTTCTAAGTACTAGTCTATTTCTTCTAGGTTATTATATTTGGTGTTATATACTTTAGCATTGTTTTCTTGTACGATCCTTTGCATTTCTGTGATGTCAATTGTAATTTCCCCTCTTTCATCCCTGATTTTGTTTATTTGTATCCTTTCTGTTTTTTCTTTAGTGAGTCTAGCCAGGGGTTTGTCAATTTTATTAACCTTCTCAAAGAACCAGCTCTTTGTTGCATTTATTTTTTCTGTTTTTTGTTTTCGATTTCATTTATTTCTGCTCTGACTTTGATGATTTCTTTCTGCTGACCTTAAGCTTCATTTTTCTTCCTTTTCTAGTTTTTGAAGATGAAGCATTAGGCTGTTTATTTGGACTCATTCTTGTTTTTAGAGATAGGCCTGTAATGACATGAACTTTTCTCTTATGACCGTTTTTGCCATGTCCCCAAATTTTGATACGTTATACTATCATTATCATTTGTTTCTATGTATCTCTAGATCTCTCTTTTTATTTCTTCTGTGACCCAGTTATTCTTCAGTAGCATGTTGTTTAGTCTTCATGTATTTGTGGTTCTTTCTGATTTATTTTTGCAGTTGATCTCTAGTTTTAAAGCATTATGATCAGAGAATATGGTTGGTATGATTTCAACCCTCTTTTATTTGTTGAGGCTATCTCTGTGTCCCAGCATGTGGCCAATTCTTGAGAATGTTCCATGTGCACTAGAGAAGAATGTATAAGCAGCTGTTTTGGGATGGAAGGCTCTGTAAAAGTCAATTATGTCCAGTTGGTCTAATGTATCATTTAAGAATGTAATTTCATTATTCATTTACTGTTTTGATGATCTGTCCATATCCACCAGTGAGTTATTTAGGTCCCCTACTATGATAGAGTTTTGATCTGTTTCTCCCTCTAGTTCTGTTAGTAATTGCTTTACATATTTTGGGACTCCCTGATTGGGAGCATAGATATTAATAAGTGTCATGTCTTCTTGGTGCATGATTCACTTTATCATTATGAAGTGTCCCTCAGTATCTTTCCTTACCTTTTTTATTTTGAAGTCTATTTTGTCTGATATTAGTACACTACTCCCACTTTTCTCTGAATGCCATTTGCTTGCAATATCATTTTCCAGCCTTTCACTTTCAGTATATTTGTCTTTGGAGCTGAGATGTGTCTCCTTGAAGTAGCATATGGCTGTTTTTTCTTTTTCTTTTTTTGAAATCAATTCTGCAACTGTGCCTTTTAATTGGTGAGTTCAGTTCATCTACATTTAGGGTGATTATTGAAATATGAGGTCTTCTTATAGCCATTTTATCTTTAGATTTCTGGCACCTCCGTGTTTCCATTACTTCCTTATGCTTCTGTTTCCTTTATTTTGGTTGGCTTTTGTGGATTTTCCCTCTGGTCCTTCTTGTCTTATTTTATATACTTTGGTTCTGAATCTTTTGCATGTGGTTACCATTATGAATATGTAAAGGATAGTTATACATGTATATATATATACAGTCATTCATTTTCTTCTGCACATGCCTTATCTCCATTCCCCTTTGTGAGTTTGCATCTTTGAATCCCTCCCCATTTCAGTCATTGTTATCTCCATTTGTTTCTATGTATGCTGAACGTTCATTACTATCTTGTTATAACAATTCTCTTATTATTATTTAAGCTTATAATACCCTGTTCTTAGTAAGGGTTGCACTCCTCTGCTTCTATTTGTCTGATAGTCACTTACTCCTAATTATGTATAAATTTTTTTGTCATTTTGTTTTAGGTGAACTGACATCTTTCAGTATTTCCTGTAGTACAGGCCTCGTAGTGGAGAATTCCCTCAATTTTTGTATGTCTAGAAAAGTCTTAATTTCTCCTTCATATCTAAAGGAGAGCTTAGCTGGATACTTTATTCTAGGCCGGTAGTTCCTTTCACTTAATAGTTTAAATATTTGATTTTATTACTTTCTGGCTTGTAAGGTTTGCACTGAAAAGTCTGAGGATAATATAATGGGTTTACCTTTATAAGTTACCTTTTTTTTTTCTCCCTGGCCAACTTGAGAATTCTGTCTATATCAATGATTTTTGATAACTTTAATACAATGTGTCTGGGTGAATCCCTTTTTGGGTTGAGATTATTGTGTGTACTGTTGACTTCTTGAATTCTAAGCTCCAGCTCATTCCCTAGCTTTGTGAAATTCTCATGAACTATTTGTCTGAAAAATGCTTTCTAATCCCTGTTCCTTTTCTTTGCCTTCAATAATGCCCTTTATCCTTATGTGTCCTCTCCTGATGGTATCAGCTAATTCTTGAATTTCTCTTTCATTATTTTTCATTCTTCGGTTTCTCTCTTCTTCCTTCTGATTTATTTCTAGATTTCTGTCTTTGTTATCACTAGTCCTTTACTCCATTTGGTTGGCTCTATTTTCTAAGCTTGCTATTTCATTTTTCAACTCTTACAGAGTGTTCTCCATCTTCAGAAGTTCTATTTGGTTCCTTTTGAGGGTTCCAATCTCCTTGCTCTGCACATCTTGGTGTTTTTTCAATTTCTGAAATTGTTAATTTGAGTTGTTTTGGATCTTATTGAGTTTTTTCAGAAGTACCATACTGAATTCTCTGTCATATAAGTCTCGTATTTCTATATCTGCAAGCTTATTTTCGGGAGATTTTTCTCTTTCTTTCAGAAATGCCTTGTCACCTTGGTTGTTCATGGTGTTTAACAGACTATTCCTCTGCCTGGACATTAATGGAAGTGTATTCTGCTTTCCTTCAGAAAGATTTTTAATATAATGGTCCCTAGCCTGTTACAAAGAAAGTGTTTTTCTTTTGGTTTCCAGTAGGTGGCATCTAAGCCTCTTGGATCTCTGCTTTATATAAAGTCTTAACAATGTCTTTTTTTCCTTATGGATGTTTAATCACGCTCGCTACCTTCAGTGGCAGTTCCTGTCGTGTTAGCAACAGTTTCGGTAGCGTTTGCTCAGATTCTCCTGGGGCTTCACGGCGTTCCATCTCTGAGGGTATGGGAGGTGGGGCCCTCTGGGTTGGGGGATGTGGACTTTGGCTCAGCCTTAGTTTTGCAACTGTGGCTGGTAAAAATCAACTGTTGTTTCTCTGCCAACCCTGTTTCTCTACCTTCTGCCCTGATGACTGGGCACCACGGCCAGCTGCGTGGAGCTCACGGCTCTCCCAGGCAGGGCTGTTTGGGGAAGTCGCCGCACCTTCTCCCCTCCCTCTCCCACTACAGGAAACTCCAGCGGCTGCGAGAGGCAGCTTCTTTATCTCTCCCAATCTACCACCTGATACCCAGGGTTCTAACCTGTGGTAGCTCTAATGTGCAGATCCCACGCTCAGACGTGCTGGTGTACAGTTTGGGTGTTTTTTGTTGAGTTTTAGATGTTCAGCTTATTGTTATTTCAAGGGGAGAGATCTGGGATATCTCTCACTCTGCCATGTTTCCAAAGATCTCAGTCTAATGTTTGTAATTTTAAAAAGTATTCTCTTTTCCTATATGAAGGGAAACATTATATTACAGAATAAGAAATTAAGGTTTTCCCCTAAATTTCCCATAAAAATCCCAAACTATAAAGTCAAGACTGGGCTATGATATCCACTGAATCTCTACTAATCCTGGAATTAATTTGATCATATTTAGGAATCATCATAAATATAAATATTAAAAACATATATATTTGTAAGTTATTTTGTGTATCATGAGATACTATAGATGTAGAGAGAAAAAGGGACTTTTAAGAATCAGACATTTTTAATGGCTTCCCATGATTCAAGTAACTTGTAGTTACAGAAATTTTAACAGAAAAGACAGTTCACAAAAAGGTTAAATTTATAAGACTAGAAGCAGTTTACCAAATGGGATTAGCAAAAGCATCTAATAATCCAAAGCCAGAAAAGAAGGTGAGGTTTAAATAAACTGGAGAACTTGAATTAAATCAGCATAGCTCTCTCATGGACCTAATGAGCTTACACTGTAAGTATTTTTTATTCATTCCAGCAATCCTAAATTGCTTAAGCATTCCACTAAGCAGTAATTTTATTTCAAATTACTTGGCCTGTATATGTGCTGAATGGCCATGACTTGCGTTTTTATTAGTTTTGAATTAATAAAGATGACCTTCTTAGATATACCAGACGTAGCACCCAATTTAAATTCTGCTTATGTGTCTTAAAACCTAAGATTATATTTCATAATATTTAGTCCTTTGGTTCTTGGAGAAAACAATTACCCTTTTTCTCACACAAAAAATTATTTGGCAAATATGGGTAGCTCAATGGTATGTCAGGATGTATATTTGAGCTGGCTGGAGTATATAACAGAGTGCACTCTGGGTAAAGTCATCAGACATGCAATATCATCAGACATGTAAAAGTGAGTAAGCTCATGAATAACAAAAAGCACTAAAATCTTCATTTTAGGTACTCAACCTTGGGCAAAAATTTTATCTCCCAAGGTCTTGATTAACCCATCTATGAAATGAAGAGGTCAGACATTATTTATATCAAATATTTTTTGAATGCTCACTGTATTTCAGGCCCTGAAGATATAAAATGTAAATATACATTCAAAGTACTTACAGTCAAGTTACACGTGCTATAATAGAGTCCAGTGGGAGATGACCTTACAGGGAATCCTTCCTAGAGCAGGTGAATTCAGAGTCTGAAAAGGGTAGGGACTGAGTCAGGGAGAATACTGAGAACATAACAGGTAAAAAACCAAGGCCTAGCACAGCTGTAAAGTACTGGTGGGTGAATGTGTGTGTGATGGGAATAGAGTATTGAAGAGAAATGATAAAAGGTCCTTTTGACCACTCAACTCCTCTGAATGTTTGCTACTCAGTTGATTTTTAAAAATTTATTCATGTTCCACTTTCTCACTTCATTGTTATTTCTTAAGGATAGAGACTGCATTTTAATATTGTTTTGAGTTTTTCTTCTTCTCCACTGTAGCTTTCTAAACCTCCATCCTATTTACAGGACCACTCAGAAGAGACTAAATAAATAGGCAGATGAATGAATGCTATTCTCCTTTTCCCATAGGTAAGGGTACAAAGTTCAAACTGCAGCAGAAGCCTCCAGGCAATTAAGTGCCCACTGGCCTTTAGCATTAACAAGTCTTGGCCTCTTGCCTCTACTCCATCCTATAAAGCTTCTGTAGCTTCTCTCTACTCTCTCTCAACTTGCATACCTCAAACTGGTCTAAATGGAGAACTGTTATCATGCTCAAAGGACGTCAATGTAAAATGGAGCCTTTAACTGTGAAGAGTACCATTTAACATCCCCTTTTCCTCCTTGGAGGTAGACCGGGTGCTCAGAGCAGCAATGAGGTGTTGAAATTTGGGGGGCCTGTAAAATGAATACTAATTAAATCAAAGCTAGTTGCTAAGTCTGTTTTATCAGGCAGGTCTGTATCTTGGGGCTTCTTCTGAGAGCTCTCTACAGCTGCTTTATGTTGCTGCCTTGTTTTCAGACAGAAATATTTCTGTGTTTACTCAGTGCTTACTAAGTGGCTGATTAATTTCAGAAAGCCACATATAGGAAGCATCTAGCAGTGGCTAAGGTAGTGCAGTGTATAAGGCACAGGTTTGCTACTGAATACATCTGTGTTAGGGGCACTAATTAATGAGTCTTCAAATTGGGTACTTGACAAACAATCAGAGCCAGTAAGTATGAGTATCAATTAGAAATCAACACATACTATGTTTTCATCCAGCACAAGGAGTAGCAAATTCTCTATATGCCAAGTAAAAATGGAATATTTCATCAATCCTGCTAAGAGCTGTGTATTTGGGACCAGTCCTTTTTCCTTTGGTTCCGATTCATCCTGATAGCTTAAATGTGTGGTCAGGTCCCAAGTCTGATGAGTGATTTCTTTTTAGTCAGAGGACAAATAAAATTATTTGTCCCATCAGTAGAACATAGTGACTTGGCACTAGAATTAAGTAAAAAAATTGAGTCAGCTTTGTAACTCTCTTAAGAAATATTTACATCATTTGACCTAGGGGGAAAATGGTCACCTATCAGATGACTTCTTATTGAAAAAGGAAGAGAATGACATTAAGATCTCTCTTTACTAGACACTTTTAAATAAAATATGCTTCAAGTCTACAGAAAATTAAAAATGGCATTTGTAATGAAAAATTCATTCATAATATATACTATCACTTGAAGAAAGATACTTAATACCTTTGCACTATAGCATATGGATTATAGCATAAACTTTGGAGTCAGGTAGAGCTGGGTTCAAATCCTGACTCCACCACTGTATCATCATTACGAGTGACAGAAAACATAATTTAAACTAGCTGAAAGAATAAAAGGGAATTCATTCACAGAACTGAAAATTTCCGGCATAACTAAAACTTTGTAACCTTTGATCAACATCCTCCTATTTTCCTCATCTCCTGCCCCTGGCCCCTGGCATCCTTTCCATTTTCTGCTTCTAAGTTTGACTGTTTTAGATTCCACATATAAGTGAGATCATACGGTATTTGTCTTTCTCTGGTGACTTATTTTAGTTAGCATAATGCCTTCCAGGTTCTTTCATGTTGTGGCAAATGACAGATTTTCCTTCTTTTAGAAGACTGAATAATATTTCATTGTGTTTGTGTATAATGTTTTCAGTTTCAGTTATATGAGCTGAATAAGTGCAGAAGACCTAACATACAGCATGGTGACCAGTTAATAATACTGTATCATAGGCTTAAAATTTGCTAATAGATCTTAAATATTCTCTACACACACACACACACACACACACACACACACACAAACACACACACACACACAAACACACACACACACAAAGTGGTAACTATGTGAAGTGATGGATATGTTAATTAGCTTGTAGAAATCATTTCACTATACACACACACACACACAAACACATATATGTCAAAACATCATCTTAAATATATACAAATTTTTATTGATCAATTAAGTTCAATAAAGCTAGAGGGAAAAAGAATTCCAGGGAAATCTGGATTCAGGTAGATCTGAATTCAGGGAGCAAACGGTGTTATCAGAACTAAATTTCTCTCCCCCTTGGCCATGGTTTCCTCTCTATCATGCTATGACTTTATTTGGTGGAAAATGGCTACAGCTCCACATTTTCTCAGGTTACATTCCAGCCAAGAAGACCACAGGGTTGTAGAGTAGAGCTTGAAAAATACATGACCTGCAAAATGAGGCCTACTATTGGAGGTGAGGTGAATTGATTCTTGGTGTCAAAAATGCTATTTTCCCCTTAAAATCATTTACTAATTATGTGACCTTGGGCAACTCATCTAACCCATCCAAGCCTCACTTTCAAATGTAAAATGGAGATCACAATGTTGACTATTTTCCAAGGTGTCCTGAGGTTTAAATAAAATTTTGAACTGTTTCTAAAGCTCCTGGCAGAACACATGAAAAATAATGAGTGGGGAATAAAACTGCTGAAAAATGTTCCAGAAAGAGCTAGGAGCAAGAAAACAGGGTCCTGATCTCAGTCCCTGATCCATGGGACTGATGGTCTCTCTAAAGCAAAAACACATTCCTGTGACAAAAATGCATTTGAAAGTGTATGACTAAGCGCATACAATAGCTTACATTTGCCAAGGAAAATTACACCAGCAATTATGAAAGATATAGTCTGTTTGGTGGGAAAAAAATCCATATCATTGTTACATGAAAAATGCATCATTTATTTTAATTCTTCTGCCTGCAGAGGAAAAGAAGAGAACCAAGGGCAAAAACATAACTTCATGCATATACGTCACTTCGATATAGAAAATTGGTTAGATTCCCCTGTGAGTGATCTTCAGACTGATGGCTCAAAGGTTACCCACTGGACTACAATGGTGTGAGGTGGGGCGAGGAAGGGAGAGAGGGAGGAAGGAAGGATGAAAGGATAAAACAGAGATGTGTGCATTATTCTACACTGGCAAGTGACAAAGGAGCTCCTGATCTCCTTGGAAACGTGCTAATGACAGTATCCTGCTTTCCTTGTTAGCAATATAGATTTCCAGGAAGGCAACAAGAGATAATTGTCCTATTTAGCAAAATGACTAAAAGTGGAATAGATTCCCAAAACTCTGTTTCCAATAGTCTTGTGGTGCCAGAACTCAAAGCAGATTTTCTGGAGATAGAGAGTAGACAATGGAGATGAAACACAGTGGTTTCCCTATTACTTCAGCTGTACTCACATGGTAAAAACAGTACAAAAGGTACAACAGGGCAAGTTGGCTGATATGTTGTGACAGGCTTGGCAATTGTCTTCTTTTCCATTTCTGCATCAGAGTCCCATCAGGCACAATATGCATTTTTACAGAATGACATTCCATATACATGTGTGTTTTTGCCACATTGAATTCATCAGCATGCTGTCATAATGGAGCAACTTGGAATTGATAATTATCAAGAATAAGTTAACATACTACATTGGAGATGTCCTGGTGATGGTATTTTTTAGGGGAAAAAGTACTAGGAATAGTAGTTAAGGACTGTAATCATTCATATGACAAATAAAGACTGGTTGATAAACCCACCTAAAATTCTAGGCCTGGCCCAGGAAAATTCTGGAAAATTACATGGGATCGAGCAACCAAAAAATACATTTTACCTCTTACTAATTTTGCCACTAAACAAGACACCCATGCATTGATGTTATATAACCTTCAAATACACTGTTCTCTTTGAATTTTAAATTGTCAATTAGCTTTTAGAGTGATTAAAAATATTTTATATTTACTCTTAATTTTTCTTTTTCTAGTGCTTTCATATTCTTTATGTAGATCCAAATTTCCATTTGTTGTAATATTTCTTATGCCTAAAGAATTTCCTTTAATATTTCTTGGATTACAGATGTGCTTGCAATGCATTCTCTCAGTTTTTGTTTTTCTAAGAAAATCTTTACTTTGCTTTTATTATTGAAGGATATATGTGCTGAGCATAGAAATCTGGATAAGATTTTTTTTTTTAAGTTTCATAATGTTAAGATATTGCTTGATTTTTTTTCTGAACTGCATACTTTCTGATGAAAAGTATGCTATAATTCTTACTTTTGTTTCTATATCTAATAATTCTTTTTCTGTGTGTGTTTTCAAGGTATTTATTTTTGGTGTTCAGAAGTTTGACTGTAATGTGTCTAGTTGGTGTTTTGTTTTAGTTTTTTATTCTTTTTAATTTTGTTTATTCTACTAGGGATTTTTATGTTTCTTCAATATCTTCTTTCACTCATTTTAATAATTCTTGGTCATTATCTCTTCAAATAGTCCTTTGAAGGACTATTTCATCTGTGTTGTCCTTTTTGGATCCTAATCATATCTATGTTAGATTCTTCAGTACTGTCCCATAGCTGTTGGTGCCTCATAGGCTTCAAAGGTCTCCAGTCGTCAGCTTCTGTAACCTTGTGCTTAGGACAGGGCCTGAGACGCCAGAGCATCTTTCTCAGTGTTTCGACCCCACTCTCGGCTTTGGGTAGTTCCTGAGTGTCTGTGCTGCAGAGAGGGCATTTGCTGCTTCTTCCTTCATTAAGAGACTGCTGGGCTCATGGTGGTGCAGCAAGAAAGTTCTCAATTCCATTCGGTGAACTTTGATATTACGCAGGCCTGATACTGAGCCTTGGATAATGGGTCTTTGAAGCATTCCTGCTCCTCCATTTGATAGCTCAATACCTGGTCTTGGGCAGAAAGGAATTTACTACTCCTTCTCCAGTTGAGCAGATTTCTGCTTTGCATTGATGCCAGACCCAGGGACCAGTGATTTTCCTGCTTCTCCCCTGGGGCCGAAGGCTTTTGTTTCTTCCCTTTCGTAGAAGCAGTGGATCTTTATCTGGGTCTTGGGGTTGGGAGGGTTTGAATCCCCTCGCAAGGCCTGGTGCTTTTATTTTATATGAGATTAGAGTCCAGAAAAGCAGTTGGTATGTTGTGTCTGACTCAAGTGGTGACTGATAACCACTTGCATCCTGTGGGAGGCACTTTCCAACTTCCTGCTTTTTTTGTGAGCCCTATGGAAGAGGAGTGTCAAGGTAGTACTGCCTGCCCTCCTGACTGGAGAACTCAGTTCTTCTAAACTGATCCGCTAGCCCTGGTTAGGTGGCCTACTTGTTGCGCTGCTGTCAAGGATGTAAAGGACTATAGGTCTAGTCTATCACAGAGGGCATGACTATCACCAGGAGTGCACAAGGAATCAGGAGTAGAGGTGTTCTCATGCCTTGAGCTCAGTTAAAGAGGAATACTCAACATTAATAGAATTTAAGATATGAATTTTCAAGATTTTCAGTAATATAAATCCTTTTTCATAAGAAATGTCAAGTGAAATCTAGTGAAAAAACTCAGAATTTTATCAATATTATTTAACTATGTAGGGTTAAATGAATAACATTTACTTAAATGCATAACTTATTACTTATTATTATTGAGTAAATAAAATGACAAGGTTAGTTTTTGATGAACACAGGCATTTAAAATTTGGAGTTACAGACAATGGTTAAATCAAATGTGTGCATTCAAACTTCACTTACACAGATAAGTGGATGGTTATGGTAAACTGTTTTTTATAGTTTATCTTGAAATCTTAGGCTATTCTTCAAACAGAATTGGTAAGAAAAGATTTTCTCCTTGAAAACTGCATAAATATAAAGAATCTGACATACAATCAGCTTACTGATCATCTAGCATCCACCTGTTATTAATTTACAAGATGGTTATCCATAAAAATATTGAAATAAATTTTATCTATTACTTATAATTAGTCTGATAGAGGTAAATATATTACGTCCCACTCTCAGCCAGATATTTTGAATGAGGCTCAACACCTGATTTGCTCTCACATGTTCCCCTAACTGAGTACATTAGTTACTATTTTCTGATATTCAATGAGGTTTTTCAAGAAATTTAGCTTCATAATACCAACTAAAATAGTCATCTCTCATGAGATTGTGCCATTAAATTACTTTGGTAAAAGCATACAAGCTATTTTTTTTTGTATGATTAAATTAATCTAAAACCTTTTTTGGGGGGTGGGAGTATAATGCTCAGAATTTCATAAACATACATGAAATACATATATGTATATATCTTTTTGTCCCATGAAAACCAATGCAAGGTGTGACAAATCAAGGCCTTAAAATAATCATTTTGATACCCAGGACATGTCTATCTCAATGACAGCCTTATCCATAGGAGATTATATTTTTATCTTTCCAAACTCACTGCTGTAATGCTGTAAATTAAGCCTCTACCAAATTAAGAACATTTTAATATCTCCACAATACACTCTGGCTGGAGATTTAGTCAACTTTCAATATAAAGTGATTAGCATTTAAACATTTTTGCCCTTCAAAAAAAGCTTCCGGACAAATTGATTTGTAAACTAAACAAGCTATCAGTTCCATCTCATTATTAAAAAATAGCATTTGGGCACTTTCCCTGCCAGGTCCTTTAATAAACATGGCTTACATTTTGTGATAGATGGAGCCCATTACCTTGTTTATAATGCTTTCATCAAGTCCCCTGTGTCTCTTGAAGATCAGCTGAATCTCATTTCCTTTCCATTTCAGATTATATATTTGGAGAACCATGTAATGGCCTTGGCTATATGAGCAGTAGCAGAATGATGCCAGAACTGTTCCAACCATTGCTTTCAGCTTTAATTCACTTTCATTAGTCTTTGATTGTGTTGACAAAACCCAGTTGTGAATCTGATTATTAAAGCTTCTATAAAATCTTGATGCTTATGATATCATCAGAGCAAAAGAAATCAGCACTGGCGTCTTAACTAAACACATTATAATTTAAAGTGATTTTAAATTTCTGACAATAATGTGATGCCACTTTTAGACCAATCAAAAGATGATTCTTCTGCCACTGCAAATAAAAAGGAGAAAAACTGTATATGCTATCATTATAGTTTTGTACCAATGGGAGCTGTATCATTCAAAAGGTACTGATATAAAACTAGAATTAAGCAAAAAAGGATTTCCTTTGGTAAATATTTTAAAATCCAGTGTTAAACAAATCCATGTAGAAAATCCTATTACTGTTACCTTGAGGCTCATTTTTTACTTAACTCATTCTGTTAGATGTGTGAAGAGATCATACTGATGGTGGTTTGAGTGAGATTTTTTTTCCTAGCTGTGTGGATAAAAATTTAGGGTAAATCATTGATCATTTTTTTGGGGGAATTGTAATGGCTTTGTAATGTGTCTTTTGGTTAGTTTGAAAACTATGTTACCCAGAATTCCTGTGTTTGTATGTTCCAATTAGGGTGAGCCACAAGGAGAGTCTTGCAAGATTTGGAATAACTAGGAAAGGAAGCAGCCATTTTGTCACTGACCCACTTTGTTACTAATTAACTGACTCATCTCAAAGGCATAAAGCAGCATTTGGACCTGCAACTGCTCTATTTTCTCTGGATTTACCTTCAGTTTCCCTGATTCCTGGGCCAAATGTATGTTTAGCTCTGCAAAAAAAAAGGGCTGCTCCTCCAGGATACCTTTTTCAAACTCAACAGGAATGGACAAGAGTTTCAGTTCATCTTCATGGAGTTTCAGCACATTCTCTTGGGGTTTCAGCTCATGCTTATGATTTTCCCTTCCTAATTGCCTGACTGTGGACTCCAAGCTTCAGTATTAGATGTGGAGAAAGGCACAGCTTTTAAAAAAAACTGCTTAACCAGTCTTTGTGATAGGGTAAACCAATGACCTGCAACAAGTATGTGCATGTATATATAGGTATGCATGTATATGTAAAATATATCTTACTGGGAAGAGACTATGATATAGTGGATGGTAAAAAATATATAAAATCAATATACAATATTCTGTTTTCATTATTTTGCATCTTATATGTCTCTCTCACCTTGCATGAACTTGATGTATTTACTAACAAAAGATATTTATAGTTTAATGATTTACATCTTTTTCTCATGCCCAATAAAATATTATTTTTGCAGCTAAACCCATAGCTTAATAGTGAATATTGTTACTATCTAGCTTCATAGAGTTCCCCTAAAGAAAGTATGAGAATTATCATAATTGATATAATTACAATCAATATTCTAATAACTAAGTGCTAGAAGAAAATGGAATAATGTCTTCACAGCTCTAAGGGAAATTTTTGAGTTGAGAATTCTATACATTGCCAAACTTTTAATCAAGTTAGAGAGAAAAATGAAATAATTTTCAGACATGGAAGGACTCAGTGTTTTCCAACCATGCATTCTTTCTGAGAAAATTAATTAATAGTGCACTCTATAAAAACAGAAGAAATCCAAGAAAAAAGGTATGTGGAATCCAAGAAATAGGGCAACTAAACCACAAAAGCAAATGGAAGAAATTGAGAAAAGACAGCTGGGCAGTAAGCCTGAAAGTAACTTGTCCAAAATGGATGTGGGAAGTCTTAAAATTTCAAGATTATCCTTAGGAAGAAAGTGAACTTACTGCAACAATTAATATGATGAGGATGGTGAACAATCTTATGGATAAAATTAATTCTTATCTTCCTTTCATAAAAAAAAAGGTCACTGCAAACTCTAGGGGTGCAGAACCGGGAGAGCTGTACAAGAAAATCAAGATCAAAACATATTTGAGTAATTAATTCTGCATTAGAAAATGGTATGTATGGGATACAAATATTATGCTTAAATATTTTGCACATCCCTTCTGTGCTTGGAGAGAGTTTGACTCTGAATCTGTATAGCAAAGACAGAAATACCAAACTCACTATTCCAGCCTCCTTTCAGTCATGTATTTGATCCAGGCTCTCCCATTTACATGTACCTTTGTAAGACCTTGATTCAAAAGTAGACAATGTGAAGAAGCATGTACCACCTTCTAACAATGGGTTGACAGAGATGTCCAATGTTAGTGAGAGAAGAAACAGAAGTTTAAAGATCAAGGGTCCAGAATGCACAAATGTACTTTGGAGACTGCGTGTTTGGGTAGTATCAGAGCAGCTTCACTGGATTGCTTCCATGATATAATTTGTCAATGTGGTTCTTTACATTGCCTCCAAATATGATTGTCTGGCATGGACATAAAGTTTATAAATGAATTTATTTTCTGATTAAACTACATGTAGTAGGTTTTGCCATTTGAAATGAAGAAAATTCACTAGTGTAGGAACTGGTACCAAAAGTGGCTGCGGGAAGCAGAATTTGAAGGAAATGAGAATAATTAGTTACCTGACATTAGTGAAAATCTCACTAGTATTTGGGCATACAACTCTAGCAACTTATAATGGGCAGAAATAAAATAGCTAACTGAAAATCAAGTGTAATTTTTTAGAATAAAGTATAAACTGAAGTCAAGGCTTCTGAGGCCTTGTAATCACTGCCTATGAAAAAAAACAAGGAATAAAAGACTCTTTCTCTCTATAGTGGAGAAATTAAAGAAACAGAGGACAAATACAATGTTGTAAATTACTGGCTCAAATCATGAATAAAGAACCAGGGACTTTCTATGACATTACTAAGAAACTTTCTAATCTTGTTTTCACAGTGCTGAAATAACTTAAAAAAAAAATCAACAATAATTTTTGTAAATTGCTAAATTATGTTATTTTAATTTGAAACATCATGGGACATTTAGAACGCTGGTTAGAAAGGTTGGCACCCTGGAAATTCAAATGGAGATGTGTGGGTATGTTGGGATGACTCAGAGAACCCCAAATTTCAAGCCTCTCCAGTCAGTTGACAAATTAGCAATCTGTTCTTTTCTGTCTGAGGAGGCTGTCCCTGCCTGATACAACTGTCAACTGCTTCTGTCCTTCTCTTTTAATTGTTCTCTTTGGAACCTACCTTGTCAGGAGCTCACTCTCTTGATCAACCCTTTACAACAGGCTCTTAAATCTGAGGATTTAAATAAATAAATTCATTAAAAATATGATATTGGTGCTGGTTTGGCATATAAGGAGTCTGGAAATCACCACTCCATCCTAACAGTAAGAAAAAACTGAACAACCTGAAAAATTAACAACTCTTCTAGAGCCATAAGAAAAGTAGGGTCAGAAGGCAAACTGCTGCTCCAAAATTGGAGAGACAAACAGGAACATACAGAGAAGTACAATTTACCAGGATAGAAACTCATGAGCTGAAACCTCTGTGGGAACCAGTTTCTGGCAGGAAAACCAGAAGTGTAATTGACAAATTGCTGGAGGCTCACAGTGGACAGGTCTGAGAGTTAAAAACTCCAAGGAGGCTCAGTAATAGGGCCGCCCCCACAATTTTGCGAGTTCTACCTTCAGAAGTTTGAACAGATTCTCAGAGTAAATATCAGAGAAAAAAATCCCCTCACGCTTCCAACAGGGGTAGGGGAAAGGAACCATTTTGTAATATACCAGAGCACTCTTTTCTTAATAAGGCCTGACCTCAGGAGAACATAGTTAGTGAGAATCTAACCTGCTAGGGTATTTTCAGAACCTAACTAGCCTGGAAGAAGGGAAATACTCAATTCCAGCCATCTCTAACCATCCTCTCCCACCTAAAGAGGAAGAAAAAACTGAGAAACACATGTGAAATTCACAGTCCAGAGGCACAGGCTCACTAAAGGCTGAGACCTAATCCTAGAACTATACAACTTTCCCTCCCCCCACACCTCATCACCACATTATTAAAGGCCTATTTATTTTATAGATATGTTATAGATATACTTGTGTATGCTTATATATAAGTGAAATGAATGACAGCAATTTATTTTACCCTGTACACCATGTCAAGCTATCAAGAAAAATTTTAAGGCACACCAAAAAGCAAAAAGCACAAATTGAAGGGATAGAGCAAGCATCAAATCCAGCCATGCAAGGATGTTAGAATTATTAAATCTGAAATCTAAAACAACTATGGTTGATGTTGTTATTGGATAAGGTAGACAGCATGCAAGAACAGATGGGCAATGTAAGCAGAAAGATGGAAATTCCAAGAAAAAAACAAAAAGAAATGCCAGACATAAAAAACAAAAAACAAACAAACAGAATGTTATAACAGAAATGAAGAATGCCTTTGATAGATCTATTAGTAGACTAGACACAGCTGAGGAAAGAAACTCTCTGCTTGAGGATATCTCAATAGAAACTCTAACACTGAAATTAAAGAAAGCAAATATTGAAAAATACAGAACAAAATATCCAAAGAGAGTGGAACAACTACAAAAAGTGTAGCATATGCATAATGGAATTAATGAAGGAGAAGATAGAGATAAAGGAACAGAAGAAACATTTGAAACAATTATGACTGAGATCTAGGAAGCTCAAAGGACACCAAGCAGGTTAAATGCCCCCCAAAATTACATATAGCCATATCATTTTCAAACTACAGAAAATCAAAGATAAAGAAAAAAATCCTGAAAGGAGTCAGAGGAAAAACACACCCTTACTTTTAGAGGAACAAAAGTAAGACTTATATTTGACTTCTCAGAAACTGTGCAAACAAGAAGAGGAGTAAAATATTCAATGTTGAGAGGTAAAAAGCACCAACTTAGAATTTTGTACCCTCCAAAATTAACCTTCAAAAGTGAATGAGAAATAATGACTTTCTCAGATAAATGGAAATTGAGGGAATTTGTTGTCCATAGGCCTGACCTGCAAGAAATATTAAAAAAAATTTTTAGAGAGAAGAAAAATAATATAGGTCAGAAACTCACTTCTACATGAAGAGCATCAAAAAATGAATAAGTGTAGGTAAAATAGAACTTTTTTCTTATGCTTAATTGACCTAGGAGATAACAATCTGTTCGAAATAATAATAGCAACAAGGTATTGGATTATGTATGTTATAGATATACTTGTGTATGCTTATATATAAGTGAAATGAATGACAGCAATTATATAAGGGTTGGAAGGGAGAAATTAGGATTATTTTGTTAATATAAGAAACATATTACACATGAAGTAGTATAGTGTTACTTTTGAAAGTGGACTTAATTGCAAACTCTAAGGAAAGCACTACAATTTTTTAAGAAGTATAACTGATATGCTAATAAAGGAAAGAAAATAGAATCATATAAAATGTTCAATAAAAGCCACAATAGGTGAAAAAGAGTAAAAGACAAATTTGGAACAAAAGCAACAAACTGAAAACAGTAAAATATGATATAAAGAAGTCATGGAACAAATAAATGCCATCATTTCAATAAAAGTCAGGTAAGGAGACAAAGAAGGAAAGAAATATACCATATTATATACCATAATTCATGGTATATAAAATGTAGAATATAATTGGAATAAATCTAATATCAATAAATACAATAAATGAGAATATTTTAAAACCATCAATAAGAAGGCTGAGACTCTAAAATTTCAAAAAAGTAAAATCTAAAGCCACCTATATTTTATTTGCATAAATAAATCTTAAAAATTATGTTAAAGCAGTTTAAAGAGAGAAATATATCAGTCATAAGCAGACAAAACATATAATAGTAATAATATCAGATAAAGTAAAATTCAAGATGAAAATTTTATTTATTTTAAAATTTTCAAAAAATGTATTTATTTATTTGTTTATTTATTTATTTATTTATTTATGTATTTATTTATTTATTTAATGGTGACATCGATTAACAAAATCCGATAAGTTTCAGCTGAACGTTTTAACAATATATTTACATTGCGTATTCACCTTCCATACTTAGATTTCTTTCTGTCACCACATATTTGACCCCTTTTACACCATCTACCTTACTCCTCCCCTTCTCCCCTCTCCTCTGGTAACCACTAGCCTATTGTCCATGTCCACGAGCCTCTGTCCTGTTCGTTTGTGCTTTTAGATTTATATCCCACATATAAGTGATATCATGTGGTTTTCCACTTTTTCTGTCTGGCTTATTTCACCACTCCATGTGTGTCCCTCCCAAAGCTGTGCACTTGGTGGCAAAGGACAACTTTCCCCGACAGAGGAGAGGACTGTTCTTTGGTCAAGGGGATATGACGAGTAGCTGCACTCCCCTGCTAGAACCTCCAAATGAGCTCTCAAGGTGAAAAATTTAAATTCAGCAGATTTTATATTGACTAACGAATTTTCTAAGAGGAGGAATGCACCACAAGCATGTGGTAATGGCACCCGATAAGATTCTCTGTGGTCCCCATGAAAAAGCCATCATTTAAATTTGACAGAAATATTTGACAGAAATAAACCATGACAGAAATATTCCACAGTGTGCTCTTTCTGCACTCCAGCCAGCAAACATCCTGTCTGTTCTTCAGCAAACAGAGCCAAGCATATTCCTGTTTTAGGACTTTGCACCCACATTTTCCTCTATCTGAACTTTTCTCACTCCATATGTCCTATAACGTATTCCATCGCTTCATTCAAGTCTCTGTTCAAATGTCAATACATCAGAGAAAGTCATTCTTGAATACACTGTACCATAGAGCAGCCTCCCCATCTCTTTCCCTTGCCCTGATTTTATTGTCTTTATGCCCAAAATAATAACCTGAAATTAAATGTTTATTTTTTTATTTGTCCTTTTGTCTGTCTCATCCCACTAGTAGTGATGCCTCATAAAAGAAGAAACTTAGCTTCTTTTGGTCAATGTTTTATCCCCAACATCTAGAAGAGAACATGAGTAAATGAAAAAAGAAAATGCAAAAACATCAGTTATAAGATTTTGTCATGTAAAATAAAACTGAATGTGTTGGAAGCCAGTGGTTTGATAAAAACAAAACTTTTTCCTTATTGTACTGTTTTCACCAAGCCGATAAATAATTATAAACATTAAGCAAATTCAGTTAAAAATTTAAAGAGAAATAAACCCATCTAAATTTATGAGACCTAAAAATACCTCCCTTGAGTAGATTATAAAAATAGTAGATACTATAATAAAAATGTGATAGTGGATTTAAATTGGATTTTATGTAGAAGCTAGAAAACTTTTGAGATGCTTGACAGAAGAAGCCCAGATTGCCTTGAGGCAAATGTTGGTAGAAATACAGACATTAAAGGTGCTTCTCCTGAAGTCTTAGACAGAAATGAGGAACACGTTATGAGAAACTTGAGAAAAGGTGATCATTGTGATAAAGTGGCAAAGAACTTGGCTGAATTGTGTTCTAGCGTTTTGTGGGAAGTAGAACTTATAAATGAACAATGTTGATATTTAGGTGAGTATATTTCTAAGCAGAATGTTGAGAGTGCAGCCTGCTTTCTCTTTGTTGCTTATGGTAATATGTGAGAGGAGAGAGAGAAATTGAAGAAAGAAGTATTAAGCACGAATAAACTGAACTTAAGAAATTGGAAAATTCTCAGCCTATCCATTTTGTAAAAAATGAAAAAGTATGTTTCAAAGAGAACATCATCAGGGATGTGGATGGACACAATTTGCTAATGAGATAGTTTTGTGACTCATGTATCCAATCAACCATGTCAGCAGGAGCCAGAAACAGGTTGTTGTTATCCAAGAAAGATCTGTGAAGGACTCTCTTGTCTGACAGCTTGGACCCCCATGACTCCAGAAACCAATGAAATATTTGAGAATTTTATATCAGCAGAAATGATGCTAGCTTGGACAAAAGAGAACAAAGACAAGACAAAATGAAAAAAAGCTCTTGAACTCCTAGGAGTCAAGAGGGAAAAGGCTGATAGAGTGAATTTGAATGATCCTTCAAGAAAATGGGACAATGACCCAGAAGTGTTTCAGAAGTAGGCAAGGCTGCCACTGTCACCATGTGCCCTCTCGTGGAGTCATCTCCTCCACAGTTCCAGAAGGTAGGGCCACCTCTTCGATTTGAGAGTCACAGGCTGCACTGCCTACGGGAAAGAGGGCAGGGCTGCCACCTGCCACCCCTTCAGGCCAGGAGAACAAAGCTTTAAGCCAAAGAGGATCACTGTCACCTTAAAATCTAGTGGAATTTGTTCTACTTGGTTTCAGACTTGTCTGGGACCTGTGACCCTTTTCTTCCTTTCAGTTAACTTCCTTTTGGAATGGTGATGTCTACCCCATGCCTGTCCCACTGTTGTGCTTTGGAAACACGACTTTTTGTCTGGTTCATAGGTTCACAGCTGGAGAGGAATTTTGCCTCAGGATGAATCATACCTCCAGTCTCACCCATACCTGACTTATATGATTTTTACTTGAGATTTTGAATTTAGAATTGATCCTGGAATGGGTTAAGACTTTCTGTGCTATTAGGATTGGGGTAAATGTATTTTGCATGTAAGGACATGAATTTTGAGGGACCAGAGGGCAAGGTGCTATTCGTTGAATTACATCCCCCAAAATTCAGATATCAAAGTCCAGACCTGCAGTACTTCAGAAAATGATCTTATTTGAAGATAGGGTCCTTAAAAGGTAATCAAGTTAAAGTGAGATCATTATGGCAGGCCCTAATCTGAAATGATTGGCATCCATATATAAAGGGCAAATCTGGACACAGATCTGTACAAAGGGAAGGCAATATGAAAACAGAAATAACACCATGTGAACATGACGACAGACATTTGCAAGCTAAGGAGGGGCCTAGAGCAGATCCTTCTTTTATAGGCCTCAGAAGGAACCGATTGCCAACACCTTGATTTTGGACTTCTAGACTCCAGAACTGTGAGACAATACATTTGTTATTTAGGCCATTCAGTTTGTAATACTTTGTTGCAGCAGCCCTAGCAAACTAATATAGTAGGAATGCAAAGGATTTGATCATGTTAATTATATATTACAGAACAGATGCCCCATGTTGAATGCACAAAGATTTTTTTATATTCATCATAAGTAATGTCTACACTTTAGTAAGCAAAAGGTACATTAGTTGATTTAAAAAATGAACAAAGACTAAAGTAACAATTCACAAAAGCAAAAGCTCATATTCGTATAAAAAGATGTTCTACCTCACTAGAAGTCACAGAAATTCATATTAAAACAATAATATATTTTATCCCTCCAATTTGTAAAAACTAAAACAACTATTGTAGAGATGTTAAGTGAGAGTTAGTCAGAGAAATTTTACAAAATTATTCATAGCAGTATACATTTGTGCAATTTCTTTTAGAATTATGTATTGAAACAAACATGGGATTTATATATTATTTGGAAACAAAGGTCCAATTTTGGAAACTGCTTCACCACAATATCTACATGTGTGTGTACATATATATGTATATCTATACATGTGTCTATATATATCTATATCTATATAGCTACAGATCCACTTAAAATATCTACATATATAAATATATTCATTACAGTATTGATTATATTAGTAAAAAAATTAGTAACGCCTTAAATGTTAACCAGTAGGGGAATGGTTAACTGAATTAAGTTACCTCCAGAGAAATTCATACAGTAATTAAATGAGATCTATATATTCTGAAATGGAAAGACTGCTAAGCCACTATTAAGAGTAAAATAAATATTAAGAAGCATATATAGCATTATTCTATTTAGGCAGAAATTTCTATTTTCTTCTATATAAATCATATATTTGTATAAAGGCACAGAAAAAGTCTGAAGGATACACATAAAACTTTTTTAAGTGATTAAGCATCCTTGAGATGGGACTGGAGAAAAGTTTGGTAAAGGAAAATTCCCACTTTCTACTCCGAATCCTATGATTATATTATATTCATGTTATTATCATATATTCGCTTTTTAAAAGTCTGCATAAAATATACTATTTTTGTACTATTGTCCCATTATTATATCCTTGCACCCAGGACAGTATATGAGAAATGATAGACACCCATTAAATCTCGGATTCAATAAATAGAAGGAAGAAGGAAGGAAGGAGGTAAACATAAACTTTGAAGGAAAAAATTATTTTAAATGAATATGAGGTAAAAAGTGAAAAAAAAAACACAAAGAATAAGATGAAGTTAGGAAAATTCAAAATAAAGTTAAACATGACTGTATCTTGGAAATCTGTTGGTGAGGGAAGAGGGATACAAATAAAAAAAATCAGGTTGGGAATAAATCCTGCTTTTCTATCCATATAATAGATGTGGGGCCAAGCAGCATGTGAGAGATATAATTAGAGAATTATTTACAGCTTCGTTTAAGAAAATTTGTGTTCTTTCTATGTAATTTGAATTTATTAAAATTCTCTATTTTCTGGCCAACATATTCATATCCAAAGATTTTCTTTCTCTATGGTATGTTTTCCTTCAAACAAGAAGTATATTGTTATGTAAATGAGTGGAATATAGAGTCTAGATATTCTACACAGCAATTGGTAAAAATAAAATCGTCTGTAATAAAGCAGCTCTAAAGTGAAAACTGAACTCCAACTTAAATTTCTAGTTGCATTGTGGATGGGCTCAGAAGACAATATACTTCTTAAACTTAACACAGTGAACTCTTTGTTCTTTACTTTTCTGATTCATATGACAATAGGCAGGTTAGTCAAATCTTTGATGAGTTCTATGTGCTATAAAAATCAAGTTAATATCCATACCATTTCAGTTAGTATAGTAAAAATTTTTGTTATAAGTTTCATTTTCCTTTGAAAAATATCTGACATTCTAAAACTGATATTTGAGTGTTCTTTTACTTATTGCTTCAAAAAGTATTTTAATGGAAACTTTACTATGCAACTTAATGTTGATAAGATAACCTCATCAATCTTATCATTTTTTTAATTGAATAAGATGACAAGATAAATGATAAAATAACAGCTATTTATACTGCTTAATGAGAACGTTTTCATTATATCTATTCAATCTCTTTTAAAGACTCCTAAGAACAATATGGCCCAATCTATTAATTTAAAATATTCTAGTATGGAAAAATTTGTTAGCTAAATAAAATTTATTTTGGGATTTCAAACCTTTAATTCTATCTTCTTTCTCTCTTTTTCAGGGCAGTGTAAAATGGAAGATTTCAAGTCACTTTATATAGTCAAACAGCTGCTTCATCTTTGACTAAGTAAGTTCAGTTTTTCTACTCTTATTTATAAGATCGAGTGTCTTCAATTTATAGCACCCAGTCTCTTCCTAAACATCAAAGAATTTAAATATCCCTTGTACTCATAGAACACATAGAACAGATGCTACATGATTAAACTTTTCCAATTTAAGTCCATTTTAGAACACTTCAATGAATTTTATCACTGATTTGATATGGTATGATATCTTCTGCATCTTGGAATAAATTACTTTGCATCTCCTAGGCAATACTTATACCTTCTGTATGAAATTAATGTATTATTTTCCTAATGTCATATGTGACATAGAACCCAAATGCCTAAAATTCAACACCTTCTCATATAGTATATGTTAATGTAATGTTGCTCATGAATTATAACCCAACAAAACAATCCTCTATCATTCATAGTTAATTGCTGGGAATAGATACCACTCAAAGTATTTAAGAAGGAAGGGGTTTAATATAAAAAATTACAACATCATTGAAAGAACTGAAGGAGCTGGCTCCAAGCTAGACCTCCAAGAATAACTTCCAGAATAATTAAAACAATAATCAAGAAAACAATTCTATTTACAATAACATCTGAAAGAATAAGAGACAGAAATGAATTTAATAAAAGTAGTATAGGACTTAAAGTAGAATTTGAATTTGGCTAAGAAATCCCTGAATTGGTCTGAATTTCTTGATAAAAGTCTAGATTGTGTTGCCTGCAATAAGGCAGACTTGGGCTTAATCATAAAATACTATGCAAAATTCCATTTTTAAGATATTTGGTCTTGCAGGCCATTAGAACTGTGCAGTTACATGAGTCTATACACTCTAAATTTCTGCAGACACAAAAACTGTGCCTTCATGTTCAGAACACACTAAACTGAATTCAATCCACTGACTTAAAGAAGTATTTTTAAAAATCTACTAGATAGTGAATAATTAATTTGACTCGATTTTTCACTTTCAAATAAATTGGGTATTTTTCCTGGAGGATATATGACAAATACTTATAAAATATAGATGCTGGCAAGTTTTTATTTAAAAAATAAATTTTATTCATTGTTTCTAGCTCCTTCCTCTCAGCCCTCATTTAATTGCTTGTAAGCCCATAGTATGATATAATAGAGATAACAGTTCAACAAAAATGTTTTTATTATGGAAACCGTAGTACAAGTGCAAAATTAAAAATATTATAGCAAATCCTAGCTCCAAATTCATCTAACTGTATGAATCACTACACTGAGATTTAGCATCTAAATATTCTGTAGCATATTCAAGTCTTTCTCTCTCATTATTCAGAAAATAAATTATAGGGAAAACCACTCAAGCAAAATCTATTTCATTAACCTGGTTAATTATGAAAAATGACTATTACTTAGTTGTATCCAAGATGAGTTAAGACCATGGAGTGTAGAGGTGGAAGTTAACAAGAAGAAGCAGAGGAGGCCTATCATAGCTGATATTACAATATATCAAGAGAAATCATTTTAGAATGATTCGTAAAGCTTTCAAAATAGACAAACGGTTTCATATATGTTATTACCCACAAGAGTAACTATTGTTACTTCTGACAGCTTGGAGGTACAAGAAGGAGCTGATAGAGGCTGTCAACAATTACTTGTTTGTTTCTGTCATACCTGCATCATTAAATTAATAAAAGAGAAACTCAAGGTAGTTGTAGCTAGAAACCAATTTTTCTGCTGTTTCATTTTAAACATATTATTAGCCAAGGTGTCAGTCCTGAATTACACTGCAGCTAGATCTTTCATTAGTTATATATGATTCTTAAATTAAAATTATGTTTCTAATGACTCTATAATTAGATATCTTAATTTACTCATGTATTCTGAAGTTTTAAGAGTTTGTTAGGAATCCATATTCTATTTTGAGGATTTCTTCAGATCTCGCAATTTGCAATGAGGAAGTGACTTCCCTCTTCCATTATTTAGCTATTTTTGGGTAATGAAAGCTAAACAGAGAACTGGAGTTTATAGGTGATTTATACCCCAGACATAGTTATTTGGCCATGAGAAAATTATTTTAAACAGTGCTTATTTTTCATGTACCACACTCGCATATTTTAATATTCTTTTGATCATCATATTATGTCTTTCAAAATCTGTGGTTAGGGACCACCAGTTTTACTTTCCTGTGTCCCACCAGAGCACCAAATATCACATGTCGTCACAGAACACTGGAGCTAGCTAGACAGGATCATCTCGTTCAACGCCATCACATCTCAGAAGAGCAAACTGAGACCTAGGAGTCTGGATGACTTTCTCAAGGTCAGAAGGTTAATTAACTACAAATGCCGAGTGAAACCCGGGATTCTAGCATTCTCTGCACTGTGCCACACAGCCTGTGCAACAAGGGCATCGCCCCACATACCCAGCAATGATGGCCCCACTGTGGAGGAGGCTCTCCCTGGTAGGGCACACAATGATCATGATGACACTGTCCCTGTGCAACTGCTCCTTTCATAAAGACGTTGCTATTAATTCTCTGCAAGAAGAGCTTGCAATTCAGCCACGTTGTCAGTAGAGGCCACAGTTTACTGATAACCCAAACATACTGTTTACTTACTCCTGGGGTTTACAATCAGGGACTAAAGTAGAAACTTACCTACATTAGCATCATTCTCTCGATGAAATGCTTCGCAAGAATCAAACACAAAAATCTAGAAAGTGAAGTAGATCTCAGCAAAAGTTTTAGAATGTCAAAGGCAAGATCTGTTTTGACTGCAATTGGCACACCTCTTCCCAACCTGAATTGCTGCAACTGGATTCTGATCACCTTGCTATTTAAAACAATACTGTGCCTTTTCAAAGGCACTAAATAAAATTGAAACTGTCTAACAACGTCTACCAGGCCCTACACTATCCAGCCCTGTTTACCTTTCCAACTTCATTCTTCTGAATACCCTCTTGCTCATTGATTTCCAGACAACGTGGACTTTTTTCCCATGAAGATCTTAGGCTTGTCTTGGAGCATCTGTATTGGCTGTTTCCTTTGGTCTGGAACTTTCCAACTCTAGTTCTTGTGGCTGGCTCACTCTTGTCATTGAGATGTCAACTTAACTCTTACCTACTCTTTGGGATATCCCCTAGATACTTACTTCTAAGTAAAAAATTTCTTCGGCCACTCTCTATTACATTGCTACATTTTATTTTCCTCAAAGTACATATCACTTTTACATCATTTTGTTCATTTCTTATCTGTTTTCTCCTTCACTGGAAGCAAGCTTCACAAGAACAAAGACATTGCACTCACTGGTATATCCTCAGCTACCGGAACAGTACCCAGCACATGGTAGTGTCTCTGTAATCTTCACTGAATGAACAGATTCTTGACATTTCCTTCTACTCTGCCTCCATATTCAACATTCACTACATCCTACTGATATTACTTTATAAGTATATTTTGAATTTATGTATTCTTTCCATCTCCTGCATCACCTTGCCAATCTAAATTATCATTTATCTCTTAACTGAGATTAAAAGTCTCTGAGGCTGAGACTCTTATCTGAATTTATGATATCATCTTTTGTCCCTTTCTGCAGACAGGATAATCCTTTCAAAACTGTAAATCATGTCGACTTCCTATTTGGTACTGTTTGATGGTTTTCCATTGTGCTTAGACAAAGATCAAAATTGTTAACATGAGCTACAAGGTCATAGTTGTCTTATTCCTGTATAATTCTACAATATCATCTCACTAGTTTCTCTTTCATGCTCCCAGTTCTAGCCACTATGGTTTTCATTTAATTATTCATCTTATTCTACTTTTTGCCTACCATAGAGGCTTTGCACATGCTGTTCCATTTGCCTGGACCACCCTTCCTACCCCTCTTTATATATTTATGTTTCAAATTTCAACTAAGTGTTAAGTGCTTTAGAAAAGTCTTTTTGATCCACAGTCAAGGTCAGATTCTCAATCCTGGGTTATCAACAGGAAAACTTTTGAACAACAACAATTATAACAACAACAACAACAACAAAGTAAAGAAAAAAAAAAAAGACAGACCACATGAGATGACTGGATCTATCCCAGGCTTTTTAGATCAGAGTATCAAGGAGTATTTTTTAGTCATTCGTACTGTCTAAACAATCTCCCTATTTGTTTCTGATCTTAGATTATGAAACTCTAGCTCTCCAACTACTGCTTAAAATACTCCAGTGATTGAGACTAAACTGCTTCCAAGGCTGAGGTCCCACTTTGTATAGCTCCAATTAACTACTAGAAAGTTTAACTTTAGGGACTGAGCAAAAACTGGTTTTCCCTATCCTCTTCCAATGGATGCTCATTCTATACCTCTGACACATGTAACAAATTAGAATTTAATTAAGCTCAGAATTGCTTTTTTTAATTAACAAGTCATTTCACACTTTTGACTCATAATAAGCTTTCTTTTCAACTACTACCTAAGCCCTCTTGCTCCACTAGTATTGAGTTAAGTAATGCCTCCCCCTTAGTGCATGTGGATAATTTTCTTTGTGTTTGTTTTACCTGAGCATGCTGTTCTTTAGTCTACCTATAGTGTCTGATTTTAATCTATCTGATTAAAATTAAATAGATAAATTTTAATCTGTTTAATCATTTTAGCCTGTTGTTCTAAAATGACAAAAATCCTTGGAGTCTTGATTTGCTACTCTTCTATTTTATTTCATCTACTAATGAATAACTGTGCCTTTATAAAGCCATTATTGAAAATGTTGGACAAGAAGGGTCTAGATCATAAATCTTTATTATGCCACTGAAGACATTTTTTTACGTTAAATTCTTTCAATATCATCACCTAGTTATAAATTCACATAAATTACAGTAAAATTTGTCCTAATCCATTCCATTTAATCAATTTATAAAATACTAAGAACTTTCCCAAATTTTTTGATAAATACCTAGTATCTTGGTCTGTTCAGACTGCTAAACCTAAATACCATAAACTTTGTAGCTTATAAACAAAAGGAATTTATTTCTCACAGTTCTGGAGGCTGGGAAGTCCAAGGTCAGAGCAGTGGTAGATTCTGTGCCTGGTGAGAACTCCCTTCCAGGTTGCAGATTCCCATCTTTCCCTTCTGTCCTCACATGGTGGAGGAGGCAAGGGAGCTCACTCAGGCCTCTTTTATGATAGCATTAATCTTATTCATGAGGGATCTGCCCTCATGACCTAATCACCTTTCAAAGGTTTCACCCCCTAACATTGTAGCTTTGGGCATTAAGATTTCAACATATGAATTTGGGGGCACACAAGCATTCATCTATAGCATCCAGTATGCTTTAATCTACCCAAAGTTTCTTTAAAAATAATAGCAAAAATAACGGCCATAAAAATAGCTTATATATATTTTTTGAGCCATTATCATGTACCAGGCAGTGTTTCAATGGCTTTAAATCTATCAATTCGTGTAGTAAAACCTCAATTAAGAAAGTGAACGTTACTGCCATTGTTGTTATTCTTGCAATTATTATCTCTATTATTATTGTCCTTAGCATTTCTCAAACCCGCCAATCTCATAACCTTGTCAAAAAAATTGTAGTTATTCTGACATAATTTGTTTTAATGAGGTCATACTGGCTTTAATGACCACTTTTTTCTTTCCCAATTGTTCACATATCAACTTTTTAATAATGTATTTTAAATTTTAGCCTGGAAAAATGCCAAGTTTTCTGGTTGACAGAATGTGCATATTAGAACTACTTTTTTCTATCTTTTTGGTTTCTGCATAGTACCTTCAAGTTACTTAAGCATTTCTATAGGAGAAATGTATAACTCCTGGAATTCTGTGATCAAATTATTAATAAAATCTATATATTAATTCAAAAGGCAGAAATAATTAATACTTCAGTGCTATATAGAACACCAAAAGACTAATTAATTTATCTAAATAATTCATGTTTTATATTCTGAGGATGATTATTTCACTCTCTATATAGGTATATGTGATTACCATAGGGTTTTTAACCATTAAGTTAAAATTGTCTTGATTATAGTATAAGGCAGTATTTAGACACACTCTCAGTCTGTAAAGAGGTTTTATATATATATATATATATACGTGTATATATATATATATATATATATATATATATATATATATGTGATAACTAATGTATAATGTTAGAGAGAAACTTCCATTTCTCTGTTCTTATTTTTCCATGTAGAATGACAGTGACCCTACAACCCCCCATCCTCTTTCCTTATCCTTTCCTTATTCCACTTCATATAGAAGGAGTGAAATGTCTGTTGTTAATTGGCAAGGATCTGACAGGCATTGATTCATGTTTTTTAATTAGCAAAGCTCATTTCTTATACAGCTGTAAGCACTAGGAATTAATTTTCTTTTTTTCCTCTTCGTCTATTCAAGGCAGTTATCCCAGGTCAGTATATCTGCTTAACAGACCCAAAATTTCCCTTGGGTGAGTTCTAGCAAGTTTCTGGGTCTGTAAACTAAAGTCATATTCTCTGATTAACTTTATTGGTCTTAAAGCCAATATCTGACCTCTACAGTCTCCCTTCCATGTCTTATTCCTCAATTGGTTCTAAATTCAAGATGGAAAAAAGAAAGGGTGACTTATTGGTTTCCCCCACATTTCAGCACCTTTACTTCATGCCTCTCCTCTTGTTCTCTTGATAAGATTTCCAAGCACTGTCATCTTGCAGCCATGCACCCAGAGAAACCTATTTACTACATTACTCTGTGAGCAACTGGCAATAATTTTCCAAATAGTGGTTCTAGGCTTCGTGTAAAGGATTTAACATCCAATTCTTGCACTGGCAATCCTTATAAATCAATGTGTCAACATGGATTAAAATAATTTATTCAGATCAGAAGTAAATCAAGTGTTATATACAAATAGGTAATGTTATTCACAAATAAGCATTAAATGTACTATGTTTTCTCTGCCCAACACACATACACACATGCACACATGAAATGAACTATTTGGATATTGTGCTGCCTAATATAATAAACAGTGGGCAAAGATTATTGTTACAAACTGGAAAAAAACTTTTTACCCCTAATAGTTACTGATGGGTAGAAATATGAGGGGAACTTGTGGGAGCCAGATAACAATCCATTTCTTCACCTGAGTTGTAGTTGCATTGGTATTGATCATTTAGAGAAATTTCACCAAGCTGTACAATTCATTAGTTCAGGTTTCATAATGTCTATCATACAAGAAAAAAGCCTACTTTAAAAAGTCATACAAGAACCAAAGAAATTTAACAAGGAAAATTCAAATAGTATATGAAACAAATTTGAAATTTAATCGTACCCCAGAAGATCTTGACTTGTGAAAAGAATAGAGTTCTTATTTTTGTTGGATATATTTATATTCTTCACTGGCATAAAATAAAATTGAGAAGCCCTATATTCTAGCAGCATAAACATTAAAAATAATCATAACTTGTATGTAACTCTAGTTTTGCCAAATACTTGTCAAGCTTCCAATATCATTTTAATGTAGCTATATGTTCTCTACTAATTCAAATAAACATAATTACTGGGTACTAATTTCTCATATACATACAAGTAGTTTTCTGTGCAATTGATCAGTTTTAAAATTCTGTTCCAAATAACCAGTGTTTTAATTATTTTCTAAGAGAGCAAATTCTCTCATATTTTTGCTCTAAATGATTTTGGCTTTGTATTTTCAATTGAGTTATAACAAAAAAGACCAGATTTATCTTTCCACCAGAAACAACTAAAACACTGGACAAAATAAAAAACAACAGTTTTCAAGACATTGAATGTTGAACAGAAAAGGATGATGATCGCTGAGAGACAGGGAACCAATAAAGTGAGCCCTACAATTGCCACAGCTTACTGCCTTGAGTTTTCCAGGCAGTGCAACAGGGAGGGGAACCTAAGGCAGACCCTGGGAGACTGATTTGAAATTATGGAACTGAGAATCCAAGGAAGCCAAGATGGCTATAATCAGCCCTAGGCTAAAGACTGCTCTGTCACTACCTAACAAATCTCAAAAATAGAAACAGTTCTCAAGTAATTTAATTACATCTCAGAACGAAGCTCAATCATACTTATTATGTCAAAGCAAAAATGTCCAGCACCTTTTTTTTTATCGAATGTCTGGCTCAATAAAAAAGGCATTGAAAGACCAGGAAAATACAACCTCAAATTAGGAAAAAAATTCACCAATCAAAAGCAAACCAGAACTAACACAAATATTAATATTAACAATGATATTAAATTAGTTATTATAATTGTATTCCATATGGCTGAAAAATTAAAGGAAGAATGGAGTGTGTTGAGTAGAGATATGTAAAATATTAAAAGGGTCCAAAAAATCCAAATCAAAAGTCCATAGTTTAAAATTATTATGTCGAAAATGAAAAATCCTCCAGATGGGTTGATGGCCAATTAGATATTGAAGCAGAAATAATTGATGAACTTGAAGACATTGCAATACAGACTGTAGAATATGAAACAGAGAGCAAAAGACTAAAAATACAATGAAGAGAGAATTAGAGAGCTATGTGACAACTTCAAACAGCTTAATATATATGTAAAATCCCAGAAGGAGAAGAGAAAGAGTACAGAAAAAAAACTGAAGAATGGCTAAAATTTTATAAATGTGATGAAAATAGTGCAGTATGAAGTTCCATGAACTAAAAAGGCAAAAGACATATATTTTTAATATTACACCAAGGCTTGTCATGATCAGAAGTCTCAAAACCAATGATAAAAATAAAATCTTAAATGCAACCAGAGAAAAAAGTCACCTTACATATAAAGGAATAAAGGATAACAACTATTTCTCATCAGAAACAATGTGAACCTGGTCACAGTGGAGCAACATTTTTAAAATGCTGAAAGAGAAACATCAATGTTGAAATCGATAACTAGCAAGGGGTAGGGAGGGTCCAGAGAAAAGGATCACTAAGGATACAAGGAAACTTTTGGGGGAGGATGAATAGTTCACTATCTCAACTGTGGCAATTTCACATGTATATACATAGGTCAAAATTTATCAAAATATGCACTTAAATATGTGCAATTTATTGTATGTCAATTATATTTCAATAAGGCTATTAAATTTTTTAATGGAGAAAATTTATTTTGGTAATTCTTGAACATTTACTATTTTCTTGTGTGTTTTAGCATCAGCTGGTCAAGTTTCACTGTAATCCTTACTGGAATTTAAATTTGAATTCCACTCACTTATGATGTAATATAAGAAAAAACTGACATATCTGTAATTTTGACACTATGTTCTATGTGTGTATTTGTCCTGTTTCTGAAAATGTTAAATTGTTTAAGATTGTGGCATTTCAATGTTCTCTTTGTATTTCACCTTTGAACCTTATAGCCATACCTATAATTTCAAAAAGGCCCCAACTGACTCTTCAATGTATAAATGAAAGTGAAATTATTTCTTTACCAAATAACACCTGTTATTTTAATTCAGTAATATCTAGTTATCTAATAATATCTAGTTCCTCTTATTATCTAATAATATCCAATTCTAAATACAGGATCTCTGATTGATCAGATTCAGATATGGTATCTAAGTGCGATTAGTTAATCCAAAACATAATGGGAATAAAGATTGAATATTTCCCATTTAGAAACAGAGAGAAAGAAGGGACTGGTAGTAGAGATTACTGGTCTAGGATGTGTACCATATCCAAATAGGCAGGAGAAACAGTGTTTCCCAACTCTGGACTTAGTGCCAGTTTCTTGTTCTGCTTATCTGGCTGCCCCTAGCTCTGCTCACTGTAGGATCTCTCTTCCTCACACTCGAAAGGTACACTGCTAAGACTTGACTGACTGTTGGTGACTATGCCAGTTCAGCAGTCCAATTGCTGTCAGTGCCAGTTTTATGGTCTAAAAATTAACAGAGGTATTGAGCAATCAGAGGCCCCTAGATGCCAACCTCAGATTTCTTTGACAATTCAACTTTCATAAAACTCCAATTGGCTGGCTAACAATTTTGCTCTTATGGATTTCATTACCTAACAATCAAAGCCAGAATTTTTACTAGAGTTTTGAGGCAAGGCAGTATCTGAGCATCTTCTGATTTTTAGCAATTAGCATCTGGGTTTTATCCTTGTCCCTAATTACCAACTTAAAAAGTAGTGTTGGTTTCTGCCTAAGGACATTACAAAATTATAAGCTGGGATATTGAAAGAGAGCTAATCGGCCCCTTTACCCCAAGCTTCATTCTAGTGAAAAACATATTTAAATGTAGAAAATTGTTACTTGTGTCGCACAGCACAGGGTACTACATAGCATCAGGTGGTTGTGGACTAATGCTGCAATTAACCTTATTATATGCAGGTATCTGGCATCCTGTTTTTATTTCTTTCTATATCATATGACAGTTCTATTTTAAATTTTTCAAAGAATCTCCATCTGCAGTGACTGCACCAATTTACTTTCCAACCGACAGTGCACAAGAGTTCCTTTTTCTCCACATCCTCATCAACACTTGTTATCTCTTGTCTTTTGGATGATAACCATTATAAAAGATGTGAAGTGATTATCTCATTGTGGTTTTGATTTGTATTTCCTGGATGATTAATGATGTTGAGCACCTTTTTATGTGCATGCTGGCCATTTGTATTTTTTTTTTTTTTTTTTTTTTTTGGGATAAAGGTCTATGTAGTTCTTTTGCCCGTTTTTAAATCAGGTTGTTCATTTTTTTGCTATTGAGCTGTGTGAGTTCTGTATATATTTGGATATTTACCCCTTATCAGATATAGGTTTGTAAATATTTCACCCACTCCATAGGTTATCTTTTCACTTTGTTAACTGTTTCTTTTGCTGTGCAAAATTTTTTTAGTGATATAGTCCCACTTGTTTGTTTTTGTTGCCTTTGCTTTTGATGTCAAATCTAAAAAATCATTGCCAGGACTGATGTCAAGGAGATTACCTCTAAGTTTTCTTCTAGGAGTTCTATGGTTTCACATCACACATTCAAGTCTCACATTTAGTTTGAGTTGATTTTTATGTATGCTATAGATAGAGGTCTGGTTTTACCCTTTTGCATGTGGCTGTCCAGTTTTCTCAACATCATTTATTGAAGAGATTATTCTTTCCCCTTTGCATATCCTTGACTCCTTTGTTGTAAATTAATTAACCACATATGTATGGGTTTATTTCTGGGCTTTCTATTCTATTCCATTAAACCATGTGTCTGTTTTTATGACAATACCATTTCATTTTGATTACTATATTGTAGTATAGTTTGAAATCAGGAAGTGTAATGCCTCTATCTTTGTTCTTCTTTCTCACAATTGCTTTGGCTATTTGGGGTCTTTGTGGTTCCATACAAATTTTAGAATTGTTTCTTCTACATTTGCAAAAAATTCCACTGAAATTTTAATAAAGATTACACTGAATCATAGGTTGCTTTGGAATTATGGACATTTTTATTAATATTAATTCTTCTTATCCGTAAGCATGGAGTATCTTTCCATTTATTTGTATCTTCTTCAATTTTTTTCATGAACGTCAGAGTTTTCAGTGTTTCAATCTTTCACTTCCTTGGTTAAATTTTTTCCTAGGCATTTTATTCTTCTATATGCAATTATAAGTGGAATTGTTTTCTTAATGCCTCTTTCTAATGGCTTGCTAGTGTATAAAAGATCTTTCAGCTTTTCAGTGTTAAATATGATGTTAACTATGGGCTTGTCATATATAGCCTTGATTATGTTGAGGTATATTACATCTATACCTACTTTGTTGAGTTTTTATCATGAAAAGATGTTGAATTTTGTCAAATGCCCTTTCTGCATATATTGAGATGATCATATAATTTTTATCCTTCATTTTGTTAGTGTGTTACATTGATTGATTTGTGGTGGGTGAACCATCTTTGCATCTGGAATAGATCCCATAAGATCATGTATATGATCTTTTAACGTATTTTTGAATTTGGTTTGCTAATATTTTACTGAGGATTTCTGTCTCTATGTTAATTAGAAATTTTATTTTTTGTGGGGTCCACATCAGGGTAATGCTGTCCTCATAAAATGAGTTTGGTAGTATTCCCTCCTCTTTTACTCTTTGAAAGAGTTTGGAAGGGTTGGTATTAATTCTTCTATAAATGTTTGGTAGATTTCACCAGTGAAGCCATCTGGTCCTGGGCTTTATTCTGTAGGGAAGTTTTTAATTGCTGATTCAATCCCCTTACTAGTAATTAGTCTGTTCAGATTTTCTATCTCTTCATGATTCATTCTGGTTGGTTGTTTTTTCTAGGAGTTTATCCATTTCTTTTAGGTTGTCCAATTTGTTAGTGTATAATTGTTCATAGTAGTCTGCATTTTTCTACACTTCTGGATTTCCAAAGTATATAAGCTCTTCCTATAATCCTCTGTTTCCCTCTATGTGCTGGCCTCACTCTCTCCATTGCAGGTGAACTTCCTCCATGCTGGGGACAAAATATGGGGAGGGTGTATTTGTAGATAGCCTTGGGCTTACATGATCCCAGCTTACTAATCTCAGAGTAAAATATGCCTTGTCTCCCACTATTTTGTATTAAATCCCAGAAAAAGATCAGCTAGCCATTCTTTTGTAACATTCAGCCAATACATTAGCTGCTTGGCCAGCACTGGATCACATTATCTTTGTCAGATTTGGTGGAACGAGATAGGCATCCTTGCCAGGGAGGGGCAATATCAAAGAAACTGTGCTTACTTATAAGAAGTTAGAAATGATCTCTGGCAGATAAAACAGTAAATGTTCTTGATGGGAAGAGAAATAAAAATAAAAGCTCTGAAAGGACTGAATTAAGAACTGACCTCACCTGATGGAAACCAGTTATTTCCTTTGAGCCTAAACTTCATCAGGTAACCAAAAAGGATTATTCTCTAACCTCTAACATTTAATAGAAATACTATTGGATAAACTTAAGTATGTACTTGCTGAGAACATCAAAGATTCATTGCTTTGTTCTTACATTCTCTGATTACAGAAATTCATGCTTATGAAGTTAATAACAAAACAATAATAGTCAACATTTATATAATGTTCATGATTTGCCATATTCTGAGAACTTTACATATATTAAGTTATTTAATCCACACAACAACCTTAAGATGCAACTATTATTAGCACTCCTTTTTAAAAGATTAGTAAATGTCAGAGCTAGAATTCAGACTCAGGCATCCTGTCTGCTGCTGAGTGTATGATCTTCACCTCTTCACATGCTGCCTTTCTTTCAGTACATAGTAGACTCTCGATATGACTTTCCAGAATGGTGAGTACATCAGGGAATATAGATATAATAAAAGAAGGACCTTGTACATTTTCTTAATCACGAAGCACTAGAGTACATAATATTCTTTTTTTTAGGTAAATTCAAAGGAAAGATTTCATTCCCTTTAAAAATTTCTCCACTAGCACATTTGGTTTCATAAGAGCTGTGTTTCTTATCTTCCGGATGGTCTAAAAATATTACTTCCCTTTTTTAATTTCACATGCCATAGCTACTTTGACATAATCGATTTTTTGAAAGTAAAGTGCTACTTAAGAGTTGCTAAAGTACAGGAAGAATCTGAGTTCTAGACCCACTCACGAGGGACGAAAGTTTGTGAAGAGGTAACAGCACCTCTGCTGCTATTTTGTAGGAATAATGGTTTGCTATGCCTCTCCTTTGCCAGGTGCCATGGTAAAGTAAGTACTTTCTTACCTCGATCACCTCCTTTAGTCAGAGGAGTGAAACTCGGACTTCCATTAGCAAAGGCTGTTCTGGGAATAGTAATCCAAGGGATTGTCAGGCCTGTCTTCATTGTCATCACAGGCAAAATTCTTTTAATTGTGCTTAAGTCATCTCTGTGGGTCTCTGAAACAGGTAAAAAGTAATTTTCTGCTGAATTAAGCAATGCTGTAAACTCAAAGAAGATAGCTTACTATAAAGGCTTTAAGATTGCAAATCAATGTAAACAATTTACTTCAAAGGCCCTCTGCCCAGATCAACATTTAAAGTTGTAATGTGCTTCAAACAGTGCCTGAAAGCTTAAATAAAACCATCATATAGATACTCTACATTTTCAGACATTCCTAATTATTATAATAATTTGACATATTTTGAGTCACCAAGACATTTGTTTTAATTTAATGTTTAAGGATAAAACCAATAGTAATTCTCATTTCCTAGAAGGACTAACACAACCTTTGACAGAGCCATTTATTGTACAAGAATACGAGCAATGGAGCCACAAGTGTTATAGAAGCTGTAAACTTTTTTGCATTTTTAAATGATGAGGGGAAATTTTGTTTTTACCACAATGTCCATGTTTTCATTGTGAAAGAGTGTTAAAGCAGAATACTTCTAAGAACGAATTTTCATCATTCTTTTATTTGTGCCACAGGTGGAAATGTTTTATATCAAATGATTTTCTAAATCAGAAAAAATGAATATAATAGTTTATAGTGAGTAGAGATTACTAGAAAATCATTCTCCTTTTCCCTTCCAACCTAGGAAACCACACTTCATATGGAAAAGAGTTAAAAACACAGGATATGCTAAGTAACATTACTCTAATTTTCTTTTTACTAACTCTAATATTGTCCTAAAGGACAAACATGAACTTTTCATATTCTAACGGATAGTTACTTAAGACTTATTTCTAAAATTAAAAAGTCCAGATTTCATTATATGCTGTTTTGTAACTTTAGACTTAAAACATATAATATATAACATATACTATATACTATATGTACACACATATACATACTTTAAAATTATTTTCCAAATTAAAGAAAGAAATATTTGAAGTAGCCAATTTCTCAGTAGAATTTAGTGATAGTACCTGTTATAATATAAATTAAAAACTTAAACAAACAAAATTATACAAATCTGTTTAAATACTTTCAGATAGGGGGAAATCTACATGTGAGTTTTAGAAGGCATAACTGATCACAGCAAAAGTGAACCCTCAGAATCACCTGCATGTCACCAACACTCATTTTCAAGAGTAATACACAGAGGCTATATGTAAAGTTTTCACTAACCAGTAGGTTAGTCCTTGATACTATCACTTAATAATTCCACAAATGTTTTGCTTACCTAGAATTATACTACAATAACACTTGTCATTTTCAGGGTGGATTTAAAAAATAATAATGAAAATAAATAAGAATACTTCATACTATTACTAAACCAATACTATGAAACCTATAAAGATTGTGTTAGAAAAACGGATTGCATAGTGTTTTCCATGTATTTCAGCCAAAAATCTACAAATGAGCATTATTATGGTTGAATAATACATGTTAACATGCTGGCACTCTGCAGTGCCATGTTTACATGTTTATAACCCTGTGATATCATCTCTACAGTTTAAAATGCACAATTTTACCCATGATTTGTTGATATGGTATCTGAAACACCATCCAAAGCTGCGAAGTCTTAGATATGGCCTCTGCCCAGAAGAATTGCAATTTTGTCTTAACATACAAACTACAGTGCTTATAATTCTGTCTTAACATACAAACTACAATTCTTCTTAAAATCAACAACTTACATTTTTAAATATACATCCTATTTGCAAAACTGCATTCCATGGAGTTAGATATTCACTCTCAAGATTCTGTGAAAATTGCATTTCTAAAAATGACAGGTGTGAATCTCTTATTCAGTGTGTGAAAAACAGGTAATTGTGGTTCAATTGCTTTGCTACAGACCCATTTTTCTCTCATTCTGTTTTCTCACTAAAAAAAAAAAAAAATCAGCCATGTATATTTTAGAATTTTCAGAGTTATTTTATTGATCCATTGTTACTCGTGACTATACTGAGAAGAATTTTCATAGTCCAGGTTTCACAAAATTTTATTTTCAGATAGACTGGAATACCCAATAGACAAATTCTTAAATATATTTGTAAAATTTCCTTTAAAAAGACTGTTCAAACAATTCTAATAACACATTTTCTTTAAATTTTGGACTTTAGTACAGAAGGTTGTACATGAAAGTAAAATATATCTGAAAGGTCCATGTAGGAAAACCTCCATTTTGATCCTTTAGACCCCTTTCCCCCTATGCCACTCCCTCCCCACCCCACCCGCAATCAAGAAACCATTCTATACCGCTGAGTGCTGGATTTTTTTTGGTTCAGTGTATGTTTTATAAAACATGTATTGTTGTTTTATGTGCATGTGTTTTTAATTTATATAAATGATATTGGACTACATGGTTTAGTCTAGGTTTTTAACTTTTTGCACATAAGCACTGAGTTTTATTTTGCTTTTTTAGTTGAATTTTTTATCATGATAAAATTTATATGCTGTGAAATGCACAGAGCTTAAGTGTACATTTTGATGAGTTTTGATAAAGCATTCATTTGCATATAACATTACTCTGAAAAAATACTAATTCCTTTACTCCAGAAATTTCCTTTTGACTCCTTTAGTCAATTTTCAACCACTGTTTTAATTTATATCAACATTTTTAAAGACAAAAATTACAAATCAGAAGATATTGAAAATTATTCCTACAAGAGAAAGTGAGGACATGAACAAACCGAATGATGGAAGATCAGTTAACAAGATTTAATTCTGAAATTCTATAAGTATACTTTGTGATATCTTGACTTGTTAGAAGAATCTTTTGATAAAACTCCTACTTTTAATTGAAAAAATCCACATTCTATACCAAAGTAGAATTAAATTGATGCCTATGATTTGCATCTAAATTTGGTGAAATATTCAAAAAGATTATAGAGAGATGTTATGAGTTTGAGCCTGAAAAAATATTTATCAAATAAAGCTCTTCTAAAAGAGGCAAAAAAGCTGTACCTGGAAAAATATAATATTTATCCATTTCAATATGAAAAGAAAAAATTGAGAATATCCTCTAATATGTAAAAAAAAAATTTCTCCTTTAAAAGTAGAGGAGATGATTTAAAATGTCGAAATGTTTCACAATTACTAATAATAAAATCAACCTTTTTAGAGTATTGAAATTATTTGGAAAAATAAACGATCAGTTAAAAAAATATAAATCCTTCAGAAAACACCAGTATAACAAAGTACTAGAGACTAATAAAGTTTATTATTTATTTATTTGTTTGTTTGTTTGTTTGTTTGTTTTTATTTAGGTGTGGCAACCCTTAGTTGACCTCACAGATTGCAAGGACCTTGTCAGCTTACGATCCCTTATTTTTTATTTATTTTTTACAGCTACAGCACCTGGTCTTTCTAGGTGGTTTCCCATCCAAGTACTTAATAAAGTTTTTTAAATGATTAAAATGTATGAATAAGTATTTAATGTATGCTATTTTTAATGTTAGATAAGCAATGATTTTTAAATTTTTTGCTTTAATCTATACAAGTACTTGTTATTTTAAGAAAATTATATTTAAAATAATTTTTGAGCAAAAGTATTTTACAGATTCACACATATAATAATATTAATTTCTCAGTCAATAAGTAAATATTTAAAATTAAAATTATTTCAATTATTTTAACTCTCTAAAGTGCCCTGGAGCAGACGATAAATTATAGTCACCATCATAAGAGGGCAATATCCCTGAGACTTTTTACACATGAAATTCACTCTCTAAGAAAGTAAAAGTATAATCTCTAACAAAGAGTTATCTTTTTTTGTTTCTTGTTTGGATATTTCTTCCTACCTGGAATGGTAGCTTTCTATGGGAGCATAGACATTCTGTCTTGTTCACCGCTTTTGCTGAGCATTAGAATAGTGCCAAATAGTAAAAGAGGCTGACTAACAAATTCTCCAAAAAATGCTTGATCATTTTGGGATAGGGACATTTTCATCTCAATTAATGGGAATTTGCATTCCTATTTACCTATTTTATGAAGTGATTTTCCTTTGTGTTTGGTTATAGTAGTAAAATAAACTTCACCATATATTGTTACATTTTAAAAAACTATTTTTGTATTACATATTTATCTAAAAGAAATATTTATACTCAAGAGTTTTAAAAGTTAAATATTAAAAATTTTTTTCATTTTTAAATAGAGTCAGAATTCCACCTATAACAGTTTTGGTCCTTAGAATTTATTGCAATGTCCAGTATGAGATACAAATTACACCAAATACTAAGAGCATTTATGGTCAAGTGAGGTCACATTAACTTAAGTGACGTTCATTGTTACTGTGCTTCCAAACAACACAGTTGTTTTCACCCCTACAATTAAAATAATTACGTATTGCTTATTATATAAACAGTACTTTTAGCCCCCTCTTTTTCATGTATTTTTTATTTTATTGTGTTTTTTTTCCAAAAGGCAAATTCTTCAAGTTTTGTTTGGCCAACAATTAATATTTACAGCAATAGTCAACAGTATTGAAAACCTATAAATTAGTTATTAGTATATTACAGTGATTTTGAGTTTTAATGGGTAGCTAGAAGCACAAGCAATCAAAGATCACATAATTCTTTCCTAAGGAGTATGATTTTTTTTGAAGTTGGAATCAGTCCTTGCAAGTACTCAATTATTGGGCCAATATCCAATAAAAGAGAGAATCCCCATAAATTAATCCCAGCATTTGGGTCTGCTTTTCTTCTGATAATTCCAGAGGAGGAGGCTAAGAGTAAGCAGGGTAATGCTTTTGATAGTCTCTGGGGGCCAGGGAGACAGAAAATAATACTAAGTTTTATTTATTTTAGTAACAGTAGCAGCAGCAGCAGCAGCAGCAGCAGCAGCAGCAGCAGCAGCAGCAGCAGCAGCAGCAGCAGCAGCAGCAGCAGTTGTTTCCCTAAGAGGTTTTACTGTCCAGCAGATGACTGATGGACCTATAATTTAGTTCATCTCTTCAGAATATTTAATCATTTTGTATTACAACTATGTTTTTATATACATATTAACTTTTCCCCTTTTAAGAAGTAGATTTTAACAGATTCAATTTGTTCCAATTAGCCATAATTATGATTTTCTTTTTGAGTCTCTCTTTGTACCAATTTAGCTAATGGAAATGCCTTAAAGTTGGCTTCTTTCAACACTCTCCCAGACATTTTAAAAGCATCTTTGCTTTCTGGCAATATTTCAAATACTTTTTATTTTTAATGCTTTTTTAGCTACAGACATAAAACCAGCTACTTTTAAAATAACACTTTTAATGTAGAGTAAAATAGAATCTAAAATATGGGTATTAGGAATAACTATTATATCTTTTCCTCCATATTCATTGCTGGTTTTGATATCCTGCTGGGTCTCTTTGGTGACAGTGCTGAAAAATACACTTTTTACTAAAATAGTGGGCTCTTGTAGCTCTGACTGCTAAAACACTTGATTTTTTCCCAATATAAAATTTTGAGTAATTTTTATACATCATATCATCTTAATTTTGACCATTCTCCCAAGCTTTAATTTATTTCAATTCTTCTTTATTAGAATTTCCACTGAATGTGGGGCGTATACACACACACACACACACACACACACACACACACACACACACACCTCAATGCACTGGATTTAGCCCAGGCTCAAACTGGTATCTCTGCTAAAAGCATAGTAAAAAGAGATCTGTGAACAACTAAGACATTAATTTATTTTTATTATTAGGTAAAAAACAGGTTTACTAATACAATGACTGTTATAAAAAACCTAGCACACTTGAAATAATGGACATCTATGGCCAATTAACATTTTAAACTTCTCTAGTTTTATTCATTTCTCCAACTAAATTTTATTCATGTCTCTATGTTGAACTAGAATTTATAGTGGTTTCTTACTTCTGGTGAAATAAAATTACTTATTTCAAAAAGTATTTAATTGTAAATTTATTTTGTTTTTATCAAATGGATACATGTACCTACATAAAAAAGGGTGAGAAGAAGAATGGAATTTCCTTTCTCAATAATCACAAGCAAGGTAATTCAGACCAATATTTCAGTGAGAACAATCAGTAGCTGGACACAATATTTAAAATTATGCTTGAAGGTACTGGAAAGCTGGGGCACTGAAGAATTTTATGGCCAAGATCTTAAAGGAGGCAGAACCCTAGCAAGGTAAGTCCAGCATTTAGAGCTGCATTTCTCCAAATGACATCTGTTGAATTGAGAAGAGGTTGAGAAACTAAAGAGTTGAGCTGTAATTTTGACAACCTTGTGCTACTAGAAAAAAATTGGAATCAGAACATGCCTGGCATCTCTTTTTCCTCTTAGCTGAGATCCCAAAAGACAATATATCAGGAATAAGAGTAAATTTGGAAGTATACTGGCTCTATAATTTTGACTTGCTTCATACCCTTAGTCACATGACAGAAAATTCCTTTCTGAAAGAAGAACAGTATTTAAGGCTTAAAAATTATATCTTCACTTTGTTTTCATATTTGGTGTCTATCAGTCAAAACTAAAGTGGCATGTGAGAAGTAAAACACCATAAATATAAACCAAGAAAAATAGCAGACAATAAAAATGAGTGCTCAGGGAATACAAATAATGAGGGCCCAAAATGTAATTCAAATGAATGTACATTCAAGGAGATAAAAATAAAACCAAATAAGACTTATGGGAGAAAATTGGAAAACAAAAATACATAAATTCTGTAATTTTTTGAAAAACACAAACTCAGAAGAATTCTAAATATGGGTTTAACAACATATCAGAAAAATAGTCACTGGAAGACATGTCAGAAGAAAATTTCCAGAAATAAGTATAGAGATATTATTTTTTTTTAAAGAAAATGACAGAAGAAAAATATAGAAGGAAAAGACCCAAGGGATGGAGAGAAAAAGTATAAGACATCTGTATGCGTAATTGGAGTGGTAGAAGGAGAAGAGATAGAAGATAAGTAGAGTAAGACTAGAAAAGAAATGGTGGGGAACTTTCAGAATTTGTGGGAAAAAAAAAATCAAGCTATGGCTGCAGAGAGCTATATGCACTAAACAGGCTAAATCAAAAGAAAAACACACTGGACTTCCATTTCCAGTCAGATTCACCAAATAGTATAAAACAAGTTAAAAATCAAACACAGTACATACAAATGGTTTTCAATATATTAGGCATTAGGAAATGAAAGACAATGATTCCTGAGAGGCAAGAAATAAGTGAGCTGAAGCCTAAGATTGCCAAAGTTTACTTCTTGAAGAGCTTTCATGTCATGAATAAGGAGTGGGAATTCAGTAGGATCCTGGTTCTTTGAAGTGAGAAGACAGAGCAGTGAGTTCAGGGAGCCCTAGACACCTAAAGGATATAGGGCAGAATCCCCGAGACAAGAAGGCTACACCAGTAGAGACCCTGGAGATCTGCAGAGATTCCCTTAAATCTTTAGCTGAGGACTGATCAGTACATGTATGTGAGGAAACTATTTGAACACAGAGAAAGAACCACTGGAAAAAAAGTAGATGGAATAAGGACTGGGCTTACGCCAGCCAAAATGATAAACCTCAAATATAAAAACATACAAATTCAAAAATATAATACAAAAATATGCAGCACTAAACAAGAAAAAATTCACAAGTTAGCAGCCAACAAGAAATTACCAGATAATTTCCTTAAGAAGGAAAATATGGTCCATGATAAGGAGAAGAATCAAGGGAAAGGAACTAACAGAGGAAGAATACAGATGATAGAACTAGTAGACAATGATGTTAGCACAATTTTATAACTGTACTCCATAATTTCAATAAACTATAATACTGACTTATTAAAAAGAGGTAAGGAGGGTATAAAAAATAGACCCAAATTGTACTTTAAAGATGAAAATGATAATGTCAAAGATAAAGAAAATACACTGGCTGTGACTAATGGCGAATTGGACATGGAAGCCAAAAAGATTTGTGAACTCGAACATCAACAGAAACTGTGCAAAATGAAGCATGGGGAAAAATGACTGAAAATAAATAATCTGTGTGTTGAGTGAGCTACTGGACAACAAGTTGGCTATATGCATGTGCCTGGAGTTCATGAAGAGATGATAAATACAAAAAAACCATACAGTTGAAGAAATAATTGTTGAAAATTTTTCGAATTTGATGAAAACTGCCAACCCCACAGATCGAAAAAGCTCAAATAACCAACAGCAAGCATAAGAAACAAAACTACATAGAGGGACATCCCAACCAACTTGCTTAAAACTAATGGTATAGAAATAATCTTAAAATCCACCAGAAGAAATAATCTTAAAATCAACAATATGTATAGGTGAAAAGAAATAAAATGACAGTATATTTCTCATTGGAAATAACACAACCTGAAAGACAGGGCAAAATCTTCAAAGTACCAGGGCAGGGTGTGTCAACCTAGACTTATATTTCCAGCAAATATTTTTTTTAAATTAAGAAAAACTAAGCCTTTTTCATCACACAAAATCCTAAAGAATTATCACCAGAAGACCTGCACTTTAAGAAATGTTTAAAGTGTTCTTGAGACAGAAGGAAAATGATACTGGATAGAAATGTGAAGTCCAGATAAAGTAAGTAAACACTGGAAATGGTAACTCCATGGGTATAAGTGAAACATATTTTTCTTATTATTTAAATATTTTTGAAAGATAATTTAGAGTTTAAAGCAAAGGAATAAGAATACACTATGGGGTTTACAACACATGGAGGAATAAAATATATAACAATAACAGCATAAAAGCCAGGCAAGGAGAAACGAATATACTCACTCGTAAGGGCTTTATATGTGAAGTGGCACTTAAAGGCTGATTGTGATAAATTAATAATGTATACTATATAACCACAAATTACCACTAGCATAATAGTACAAAGAGTTATAGCTAATAAAAAAACAAAAGAGATAAAATTTTTAAAAAATACTCAATTCAAAAGACAGTAGAGAAGAACGACAATAACAACAACAACAAAAACAAGAACAGATGAGAAATAGAACATTAAGCAAGATGGTAGATTTAAACCCAACCATAACAATAATCACATTAAATATGAATAGTCTAATCACTCCAATTAAAAAGCAAGGGTTGTCAGATTGGATAAAAAGGTGACTTAACTAAATGCTGCCTAAGAAATACTCTTTATATATAAAACCACAAAGATGTTAAAAGAAAATGAATGGAAAAAGATATCTAATGCTAAATTAACAGTAATCAAAGCTGACTAGTAAGGCTAATTAATATCAGAAAAAGTAGATTTTAGTGTAAAATATTACCTGGAAAAAAGAAGGTCATTTCATAATGACAAAGCGGATACATGTCTGATAACAGAGTATCAAAATGCATGAAACAGAAACTGACAGAACTGTGAGGAAAAAAAGACAAATCCACATTTATAAGTCAGAGATTTTAATAGCTCTCTTTCAATAATGGACAGAATGAATAGAAAATGAGTAAAGTTGAATGGGATTATCAACTAACTTGAACTAGTTGAGATATATATATATCTCCCTCCAGCAACAGAGAATACACTTTGTTTTCAACTATACATGAAGCATTTACCAATTAAATCATAACCAAGTTTCAGTAAATTTTAAATAAGTCAGGTCATACAAAGTATGTTCACTGATCAAAACTAAAAATGTACCTCTCAATAAACCACGGGTCAAAGAAGATATCAAAAGTGAAATGAGAAAGTATTTTGAAATGAATGAAAATATAAACACATCAAAATTTTCATAATGCAGCTAAAACAGCTTTTAGAGGGAAATTTATAGGATGAAATACTTATTTATATGTAGAGGTATTAAAACTATGACTTCAGCTTCTAGCCTAATATACAAAATAGAAGTGCAAATGAAATCCAAAATAAGCATTAAAAAAAAAGGAAAAATATGAGACCAGAAATCAATAGAACAGAAAAAAAATCAATAAATAAATGAAGACAAAAGTCGTTTTGTTTTAAAGACCAGTGTAATTGACATAGCTATCCCATCTAAAGTTGTACATACGTTATGACACACAATCCTACTTCTAGGAATTGCCCTATGACTATACTCATGAATTTTTTTCCAAAACTTAAATGATCATTTTAGCATTGTGCATAACAGCAAATAAGTATAAACAACCAAAGTAACTACATCTATGATAATTATTGAGATGTTTCAATATATTCTGACTCCTTATTTTATATTAAGTACGATTTTATTTTTTCTTGTTTTCACCTTCACTATTGTTACATTGATGAAGTTTTCTTAACACTTTTCTTTTTCTGGTTACCTAGAAATTATAAATTTTATTTCTAAAGTTTTATTGACTACTCTTGAATTTTCAGTAAACTTATTTAACCATAGTTTTTTATCACTGTAGTCAAACATTGGTCTCCCACTAAAAAAGACAATATCTTCAAAACTTTCAAATATAACATGTCACACATCTCAAATATAACATTTAAATACTAAGACTCTGATTACCCCCCACTTAAATGTGCTCCTCCCTGGTATCCCCCATCTCAATAAATACCACCACGACCCTCCTTGTTACTCAAACCAAAGATCTAGGAACTATCCCCAAAGCCACTACCTTAATCCAAGATACCATCATTCTTGCTTACACTGCTGTCACAGACCATTCATTAGTCTCTCTCTTTCCACTTTGCCCTTATACATTTTCCACAGAGCTGATGTGGGTATTTTTTAAGACATAAAACCCAGTTGATGCCACCTTCTGGGTAAAACCTTTAATGACATCTTACGGATAAGAAAAATAATCCAGATGACATTTTTTCTACAAGGTACTTTTTGACATGGACCTTGCCTCACCTTACAGAATTATTCCTCTTTCTCATTACACTCCAGTCACACAGGCCTCCTTTGGATTTCTCAAAGATTACTGCTCCAATCCTCTCTGCCCATATACAAGGCTCTTTTTCTTACTATTCCTCTGCTCAGAATACTCTTCCTTGTAACTTCTCTGGCTCGTTCTCCTTTAGATTTCATCTCAAAACTCACATCATCACTGAGACCTATGTGATCATCCTATATAAAGTGACTGCCTTGTTACTCTCTAGCTTCTCACTTGCAATTTAATCTTTCGTAGTACTTACCATAATCTGTATTTTTCTTTCCTTATTGTTTGTATCATATCCTCTGTAAGAATTTTAACTCTGATGAGAAAGACCTTGTTTGGTTTGTTCATCTCTGCATATCTTATGCCTAGATCAGTGCTTGTCATATCAAATAGACTCAATACACATGTATTACCTGAATGAATTAATTTAGCAAATGAATCATAATGATCAATATAGGTAACTGGCTTGAATTGCTTAAACAACTGTGAAACTAGTTTCCATAACAGGCTTCTTTATTAATAAGAAGGATGAATTTTGACTCCGTGTAGTCTGGCTTTCCTTTAGGTAAACAGATGAGGAGCAGGCACTCAAAAGGCATCTGTCTTTCCTTCTTATTTTGTCTATTTTCATTTTGGTATTACCTTAGGCTCTGACTGGTTTTATTCTATCTCAACGCCCAATAAGGTGGAAGCTCTTCACTTAGTTTATTATATTCACTTGAGCTTGATAAGGACAGATGAGGATACTACAAGAAAAGGAAACCACAATATCTCTGATGATGATATACAGATGTAAAAATTCTGAACAAAATATTAGCAAACTGAATTCAACAACATACTGAAAGGATTACACACTTTTACCAGCTTAATCTATGATGCTCTATAGGAAGTAAAACTGAAGTTATGTAAATGAAAGGGACTATAAGACTGTGACACATTTCCAACTTAGAGTAAAACTAAGCAAGGCTGATATTTCCATACAGTGATGCTGAACTCTTTAAGAATGGAAGTTACAACTTACTCATTTCTCTAGTCCCAATGTATGCACAGAGCCAGAATTTTTCTACATATTCAGGGGCTGTTTGTTGAATGACTGAAAATAAAGCTTAACATTTCTAACATTAGCAGTGAATTTTAAGCAGCCAGGACATGGTTTTATTTGCCTTTTTAGCATTGACTCAACATTTCTTTCAGTTTGAAGTCTCTACCAATTAATCCATATTTTCAAAATGTCCAAGTATGATTATACAGAATTTATAATTTTTTAAGTCACATTCATTTACCTTACCCTTCCCTGATAATTATAAATGACTGTAATAAGAAGTGAAGAGCATGGACACCAGAAAAATATTGTTCCTGCTAGAAGCACAAGTCTGTAATCATACACCAACTTTAAAAAACAAGTAAGAGCATGATTTTATTGGGTGAATGTATAAAGATCAAAAAAAAAATCTAAAAAACATTGCTATGCTGACTAATAGAAAGTTTTTGTAGAAATTCCCAAAACAAGTTTGTGAGAAAGTGTTACCCTTCTTGTCCTTTTCCTGGCTTGTGTTTGATTTTAGTTATTTTAATCAGTGTTTTTCCAAGCCTAATAATGTTGTTTGCTATTCTCCCCATGTTACATCAAATTAATTTGAATACCCTCTGAGACATCTAAATAGCAATTGCAGTAAATATTCATCATGTGGAATTAATAATGGCATCTTGAAATGTTCTATTTTTTTATGGGCTCTCTTTACCACAAAGAACCATCACCCAATATGGTATTAAAAAACAAAGGCGGACAATAGCTGAATTTTATAACACAATGACAGAAGAGAAAGTAGAACTGCAAGATCACCCTTGTGACAAGCTCTGAATAACACACTTGCAATGCTTAAAGGCTTATGGAGCATGTTGGGAATTACAAAACCTGGGTTATTGATTACTCAGACAATACTTTTAATGCAAAATAAATCAAATAATTCTGGGCTGATTAAATAAAGAAAACATGTTAATTGCTGATTTCTGATAAAATAAAATTTCAAATTGAATAGTTTTCTATTGATTACAAGTATTTATCAGACTTATAAGGTAAAAATGGAAATTCCCCATCAGATGTTAACTGTATAGAGCAAATGAAGGAGCTTTGTAGAATGATGTTATATTATTTCTGATTTATGGAAAAAAGCTTTATCTTGAGTCACATTCGATTAGCATATCTTGTTTATAATTATCAAATGCAATAGAAAAGGAAAAGTTTTTAAAAAGGGACAGATTTGAATAAAATCAAATAATAGAAAACTTGAAGTCATTGAGATTTCTTTTAAATGTGCTTCATTGGTTGGGTGGTGCTTGTTTTGGGCCTATATCTTTGCCTTCTGTGTTTAAATAAATTTTCAAAGCTAGAAAAATAACTAGATCTGCCAATTGTTGTGGTCAGTTTTCTTCCCGCCACTCTTCTCATTAACATTTACTTGGAAAAGGAGCAAATTCCAAGAATAGTGACAGTAGTTTTAGTTCTATGTGCTAAATTTATTTTATTGAACTATTAGGAAATTTCAAAGTTTTAGTCTAGCTTGATACAAAAATTAATGTATTTTAATTTGTCTCTAGTGACCACCAGATTTTTTAAATGCATAACTTTCAAACAACTAGAATTAACAGAAAAGACCAAATAAAACTCAATGAGTTAAGTAAAAGGCAGGAAAGATAAAAAATCAAACAAACCAAAAATCCCCCCAAAACTTCAGAAAAACAATAATATAGGTCTGGGTAAATGCAGAGTGTCCATTAGTTAAACTGACTTTACAGCCTATTTGGGGCATATTTGCATATTTTCTTCTCCACAGCCTTTTCTTAAGACTCCATTAAATACTGAGATTAAAGTGTCCATTGCTTCTATTTTCCTGGCAAATAGAAGCGTTTCCATTTTGTAAAACATTTGGAAATCAAATGTTGGTATTTTTCTTATAATTACTGTCAAGAAACATTTACTTAGGGGTATCAAACTGACTACCTCTGGAAGGAACCTATTTCTCCATTTGTTCTTCCTCCAGGGACTGTTTCCCTTGCCACCTCTGTACCAATTGCTAATGAAAACACATTTGAACAAATTAAAACTAACAATCTGCACAACAGACACATACTGCCTTTCATATCATGCCAAAGGAATGACACTGGTACTACTGGTACAATTTGAATTTAGATACAATTAGACTTTGACTTCTGTTTTATTTTCTGAATTTGATCTATTTGCTGCTATTTATTGACGATTCTTCTACTTCATTGAATGTTTATTTTAAAGGCACCATAAAAATTGTTCTTATTAGAACACATGACTTTTCAGAAACTCTTCACAATCAAAGAGATGCTTCTTTTCTCCTTGTCTCCTAATGACGTGCATGAGTGACTATACACATACACAGAGCCAAACTATAGTTTCCAAAAATAGCTACGAAGAAATTAAAATCTTGAAAAGAAGTTTAAGTGGGAGTATTATTTCCACTAATAATTGTAGGTGGATGGTTTCCAAAAAGAGTTGAATAAAACAACACAAAATCAAAGTGAGATGAAGATCAAAATAGGTGGTTTCCATTTTTTTTTCTGTCTTGGTGAAAAATAGAAATATCTGACTGCATACATTAAAATTTGTAAAAGTCCCAATTCTTGTTGATTTAGAAGAATTTACCTAGATGCTCTTTATAGGCTGTGGGACAGAACTGGAAACTCCATAAATACTAAGTCTTGTTATAATCTACTAGCAACCGAAAAAGGGATTGGAAATCAAGTTGGACAAGCTCAGATTTCCCAGTGGAGTCTCAGACTATGGGTGACTGAGAAGTATAAAGGTGGAAGTAAAAAGTACGCCTTCATAAATTGGTAGAGAAAACACAGACTAGACTATGAATGATGACGTTTAACAAGATAAGAAATATATGAAAACAGAAATGATGATCTAATCATAAAATTAATCACTGATGCTTTAGTTTTTTGTACAAACAAGCAAGAAAAGTCATAATACAAAATGGTACATCAATATAGGTACTTGTGTCCACAAGTGATTATAGTACATACCTTCCAACAGTGTCAAGAAGAAGTATATCAAGAAATTTGGTGGTATTTACTCCAATAAATTCACCCTATATGACTATATATCATTATTTACTTTTGTGAAATGAGAAAAAGTTTAAACAGTAAGAGAATGACTAATTACTCTTATGGATATCCTCAAAGAAATATTGTGCAAGAATTAAAGATGTTTATTAAATTTATAGTAACATGAAAATCTTACACTGTTATAATGACAAACTAAAAAACTTAACACAAAAATCTGCATAGAAAGTTTGATTGAAACTATGTAAAGTAAACCAGTCTATGCAAAGAAACACCAAAAGTCACTGAAGTTTTCTTCGGGGGCTGATAACATCAATGATAGACATTTCTCTTCTTTTTATTTCCCTGTATCTTGTAAATTACAAATCTAACCATACACCTTATTTTTTATAAAATGTAGGGTTTTCTTTAGGATCATTTAGGCTATGCAAAAGTGTCCATTTCTTTCTCTTTTTCATATATTATTGAACATCACTACATTTACTTACCTCTTCTCTTGAGAGAGACATTCTTTTACAGGTCCCTCAGCTTCTATCACATCTGCTTCTTCTTTAGCCTGGATTTGAATGAAGCAAACAAAAACAATTGGTAAACATTTAACAACAGAATAATTATTTTGCTTCTTTTTTTCTATCAGACAGATCAGCTTTTTTCTTTAATTAATTGAATTATTTGACATTATAGTTCTTCCCCCAGTATCTTTTTAATATACTCTTTAACCAAAATACAATTCAAGTAAGCATACTACCATCAATATGATAGTAGAAGCAAAAGAGTGTCATGGATGTGTTGACTTAACAGAAAACTTCAGAACACTCAAATTTAGTTTTTTTAGGCTACCAACAACATGAAAAAAAAACCCTAAAAACAATTTATTCTGTTAAACCTAGAATTTAGTTTGCTCTTTTCTTTCTTAATTTCCTAAAGTATTCTAGCTCATTTTAAAGCCTTGTTTAATTCTCCTCAGTTTTTACATAATTATTTTAATAGAGTCTTTCCTCAGGTAAGGAACAAAAGTTACCAAAATATAATTATTCCATCTATTTCCACTGTCCTTAATGAGTATGTAACAAGATGTCTAGCCACAGTTAACACAGCCAGAGTACACAGGTCTATTGAATTTCTTACATTTTTTATAGTCACAGATTTTATATTATTTTCTTAATTATGTTAATTAATATGCATAAAGGCCAAAGTTCTAGTACATCCCTAAATCCTAATGATTTAAAATTTGTGTCTAAATTTTCGTAATCCTTCTAGGTTTAGTTCAAATAAAAGCATAGAAAACAAATGATTGTCTCTTACTGGTCTATTGTGACAAGTGAAAAAATTTCAAGGCTCATAAAACTTATTTTAAAATATAATTTTAATTTTCTGTTCACATGAATTCTATTTATACATAATTAAAGACCAAAACCAAAATATTCTAACAGGAGAATGAAAAGCACAAAGAACGTAGTAAGAAAAATTGTGACCAATCTGGGTAATTGCTTCCATTTGCTTAATAACACCCCTAGTTTTGCTTATATATAGTAGGTATTTCAATTTATAAAAGTCTGAAGTCATTATGGAACTCAAAATTATAAAGCTAAATGGAAACTGAAAATGCAAAACATATAATGTAATTGATGTAATATACTATAATGCAATTTCTCATGGTTAGGATTTTGTATTGAGGGTTCCTGATCGTTAGCTCAGCCATCTAAAATTATTGAGCAAATAATCAGCTAGAAAGGGAACAGGAAAGGAATTCTGTTCTGATTAAAGAGCTTATGAATAGAACCAAAGGACGTCTATCCATCTTGTATATATCATGATGGTAGTGTGGCTCAGTTTTACTGGTTACACTTTTAGACGTGGAGCCAACTGATCAGCTTTGCTGCTTAATTGTCAAGTAACCTAAACCAGTTGTTATTTTTCTGAATCTCAGAGTCTTTATCTAAAGAAAGTGATAATAATATCTGTTCACTTCTCAGATGTTTTGAGTCTCAATGAAATTGTTAGTACAATCACACTGAACAAATATAGTAATATTGTTACCAATCACTTTATTATATCTTTATTTTCTTATAGTATTCAATCTCAACATGTAGAAGCTTATTAATAATTATTTCAAATATTTTCATAATTCCTATATATAGGGTGGTCATATAAATTATTGTCCAAAAAATATAATAATTACTCTATACAGCAAGTGTTCTACTGACCTGGATGAATTTTTAGCATGTAATTAGGCATGAATGAATTCTAGCAAGTCATTTAACACTTTAAAATTGCCTACTTGCTAAGTGCCATGCATATGTAAAGGACTCAAATGGAAGATTAATGACATTATTTGAACAATTCAAGCCAAAACATCATTTTTATCTCTTTCACAAGTAATGGCTTTTGAACTTAATTTCACCTTTTTAAAAAGAATGCATACTTGGTCTGTTTTTCATTAAGTTCATTTCTGCTTAGTGTTGTGCATAAATTCTCTATTGTATGTAACAATCCCATATGGTAGGTGTTATCATCTCCATTTTTCAGATAAAGAAACTGAATTCCAAGAGGTTACACAAGACTTTCCTGAAAGAGCCATGAGTAAGTTACCTTCTGGTGACTGGGCACTATAATACAGATGTACCCTCTAAAGTTGTAATAAAAATCGAGATTTGTGTGAATCCAAAGCCAATGTATGTAAATACTACTCCATATCAACTACTAAATATAGTACCTGGCATACAGCAGTTGCTCAAAAATGGTTGCTGTCATTGTCACTAATAACATTTATAATAATCTCAGACAAAATCGTAAAGAACACTAAGTCACAATAAGAGTCTATAAACATCTTTTCATTTTATAATATTTTCAAGAATAGTCTAATGATATTTTGCACAAAATAATGAAAAGCCAAGCACATTGGCAAACTAGAGTGCTTTTTTTCTCATAACTTTACAGATCACTTATATTAACGCTGTAAATTAATCAAATTTCCTGAGCTCTACAGCATATCAGAATAAAACTGCTTAGAGTATTCTTTTGAAAGAGATCATTATATTGCAGCACGATTAGATGAACTTCATTGTATGAGAGAAAAAGGAAAGTCATTTAATTTATAAAAGTGATAAATTACTTTGATTGAAAATTGAGTTAATCAGTAAGTACACATTTTAGAAAGAATGAAGTTCAAATCTTCAATAGACTTACAGCTCCTCTTAAAAACAAGGATGTCCATAATCTTCAGTATACTGGAACATCAAATATTACCAGAATATTTTTGCTAAAATCATATTCATTTTAAAAATAGTTGTAGAAAGTAATTAGCTATTGTAAATCCCTATATATCTAGTTTTTAGTACTCTATTGATAACTATAGCAAAAGATTGATTTGACTTTACAATTTGGATAGCTAAACTTATCAGAGATTCTGAAAACACATTGGAAAAAAAACTTTACCCCTTTAACAAAATAGGATAGTACACTTTCATTGGATCTGTGTCATTTCCACACAGTGTTTACTATTTAAAATTGCTACCCTGAGAGTTTCTGATTGGTTGTTCCAAACATGAACTTCATCTTGCTTGTGAACATGGTGCCATTTACTCAACTGTGCCCCAAGTTCTCTCTCATGACTTGACTGGTGGCACAAAGACAACACGCAGATGTGAGCAGCTGCATGCTGAACCCAAAACATAGAGAGTAAAAGGGAGACAAGGCATCAGCCAAGCGCAAATCTTCCTGGTAGCACTGTGAAGTTCTTGAACTTGCATAGCTTGTTAATTAGGCTACATACACAATTAGATACAATTAATACATGGCTTTATTATTTTTATCTTTTCATAGTGTTCCTACATGCTCCTTAGGTGAAACAGCCACCTATATGGCATCGGTAATCCAGCTTGGTTTATTGCAGGAATCAGGAAATGAAAGAATTTTTCCCAAAGGAGGCACCTAAAAATTGTTATAATGACATAGTCCTGGGCCAAGTCTTGCTATGGCATCTTCCCAGCTGCCCTGTTTGCTAACACTCCTCCCTCTCTTTGATACCCTATTTTATCAGACTTCCTCTGACTGCTTCTGCCTATCCTTGCTTTGTGCAATCGATAAATTCTTCCTAAGGTGTTCGTTACAGTTGACCCAGTAAAGCAATAACATGCAAAAAAAGTAATCTAATTTTTCATCCACTGAAAAAAGCCTGTTGTTCAGGTTGCTGAACAGGTTTGTACTGCCTCTTCCAGGGTCAGCTCTGCCCACTTGTCTTTTTGAGAGGTGATTCTAATATAACTACTACCTTCCTCTTGATCACACACACACACACACACACACACACACACACACACACACACACACACACAAATTCCCCTTTCTTCTACTCACACAGAACAAAATAAATGAAGAATTGTTTTGTCCCTGAGTTTTTATGAACCCACTACCTCAGTCCCATGTAAGGAGGAAATCTGCCACCTACTTTGGCAGTCCACTGCACTGACCCACAGCATTCCTTACAACGATAGTCACTGCTCTGAACAATCACTGAGGCTAAATTGGGAAATTCATTTCTCTAGTTCTCCTTGGGTTGTTTTAGCAGTGAAAACAGTTATTTGGGATTTCAACATAATCATGCTCTAGGGACTAACATGGGTGACTTGAACTATGTCAAGATTGACTGGCTTGGTCCAATGGGAATATAGAAAGGTTGTGTGTACATGCACACACACACACAGCTGTGCACATGTGCAGGTGATGGAGTGAGGTTGCAATGAGTTTTCATAACTAACACATTTTTAATTCTAAACTGTCTTTTAAAATAGTTTTTTCTAGCTCCAGTTCTGCTGAAGAAAGCAGAGCAGTTTAGCTTACATCTTTCTGTACGGATATTAAGAGTATAAATTATGGAACATCAATTTAGGCTAAGGTAAAACATTAGATTCTGTATAAGGAAATAAAATTATAAGAATTTTTAGTATTTAAGATAATTATGAGAACAACTAATCTCTATTTAGATTTTATATGTGCTAGGCACTATGCTAAGTGCCACTCATGAAGTATTTCATTTATTGCTTTTAGCAACTTTATCTCTATTTCTAAAATTAAGAAACAAGCTCAAAGAGGTTAAGTTTCTTGCCCAAAGTACACAAATAGTGGCAAAGCATGAATTGGAACATAAGTTTGCCTCTGCCTGATGCCAAAGGTAAGCCTTACAGGATTTAAAAGCCTTACCTCTCTGAAAATACTATGTACCATTTCTTCCCTAGTTCTCTGTGTCCCAGCCACTCTGGTGCTTAGGCAATTTCTCATACTTTTCATGTTCCTTCCTATGTTAGGATTTCTCTATATAATGTTCCTACTTCTAGACATACCCCATTATAATATTTTATAATCATGTTTATTGTGATTTTTGATTAATTTGTTTCTCCATCGTTAGTGAAAGCCAAGTGCCACGTCTACCTTGCTTACTATAGTTGAGAGACAGTATGGAGTGGAACCAGACTGCCTGGGTTCTGGCTTTGCTGGTTTGTGTTACTATGGGTGGGTTACTTTTGTCTCAAGTTTCTTATCTATAAAATGGGAATAACGATAAGATCTATTTCATGGGAAGTATTGAGGAGTAAATGGGTAAAACAAAACAAACTACTTAACTCATATCCTGGTACCGACAGGACTTAATAATAATTGGCTATTATTATTTTTGTATATTCCTGACACTTGTCACAGTAGTGGTCAGATACAAGGCATATGATACAAATTTTTGGAATAAATACATGCATGCATGAATGAATAAGTGAATGAATGACTAAATCTTCTGGAGTTATCTTAGTATTGCCCCTAGTTTCATCATATCACAGCTATTCAAGTTTTGACATTGTCTACTAAAAATTTAGGCAAGAATTACTGTCACTTAATCCTGCATCAAAGAATAGATGTCATCTTTGGATGCTCTTGAAAAGTTCTGGCTTTGGAAGCTAGAGGCCAGGGATCTAATCCCACCATTCATAAAGAAATAACTTAGAGTTACAGTTTGGTACTAGCATCTTCAAAATATTTTTTGTCTTCTAAAAAGTGAGAACAAATACAAAAAATTCATTGACTACATCTGGGCTCAAAAAACCTGTGGGTGTATTCAAAATTACCTTATATGCACAAAGCAACAGCATCCATCCCCTTTTGATAATCACACTGTACATGGAACTTTCATATCAACAACAACATGTTATTTGGCACGAACTATGTTTAACAACTTAACACACATAATCCCCAATCATCATAACGACCCTATAAGGGAACTGCCATTATTTCAATTTTATCAGGGAGAAAACAGGACTTCATAGAAGTTAAGGAACTTGACTATACTCACACAGCAAGAAAATTATGAAGTATGATTGGAATACTACATCACCTCATTTTATTCTTATATATTTTACTCCTTGCTCAGTAAATTGGCACAAAATACATCTCTGAAGATAATTGTTAAAAGGTTACACTTTGAACATACTGAAGACAATTGGTAAAGATGTTAAAATATCATCAGTAATTTGGTTTGCCTTCAAAAGCCAAAGATAAAAATAAAATACTTTTGGCATCTTTATTGAACATCTCATCTTTGGGAACAAGTGAAGGCAATGGTTTTAGACATGCTTCAGAACCCTGCTAAGATTTAGTGGGTAGATTAAAGTGTAGAAGTTTTTTATCTATATCTCTGATAAAGCAGATTTGCAGAAAAGTACAATTTCATTGGCTTTAATATGGCAAAAGTAAGATCTTTCCTAACAGAGGAACATTGGAGATAAAGAGCATATTCCCAAGGTGGATATAATAGCACAAAAAGTATTTATTTATTCAAACTAAATCTTAAAGTCCTATGATCAGGCTTTAAATGGCCAAGCAAACCCTATCAGGATTCTGTCCTGGCAGATAAGAATAAAATGCCTCAGCTAGGAAAAGCAGTGAAGAGAGAATCCAGCAAGTGAGTTTCCCTTATGCTCCTTTAAACTGGACTCAGAGAAACGATGACGTTCACAGATCCACTGACAAGACAGCCTTAACAATCTCTTCAGTTTGATTAAACTTCAGACACGTTTCTTTCCAACTATAAGACAGTCACCTCCTTTTTCCTAGGACCATTTACTTTAGAAAACCGGCAAGTGTATAAATTTTGGGGGGATAGAGGTCCCCAAAACATGTAAATCTTCTTCCAACCTCTTGTTAGTTTTAGAACCCAGAAATGTCTTTCTCAAGGACCTGGGAGCCATCACTTTGAAAGATAATCATCAAGAAAGTACCCCAGAAATCTCCAGTCTCTGTTGGAGGGTAGGTGCCTAACTTCTATCTATAAGCACCAATTAGCCTAATCACATTGACCAACGATCCCCCCTAACATCCTGAAACACTTTTCCACTAGCTTCCCTCAGTGCTTAAAAACTCTCTCACCTCACTTTTTGCAGCAAGAGTTGAGTTCAATCTCTCCTCTTGAAATATTCTTGAACAAAGTTTTCCTTATCTGTTTAACTCTGTCCAGTGCAATTTTCTTTGACACCACAGAACAACTTTTTTCAGGAATATACTGCTAGTCGGGCGACTTTCTAAAACCTCTACATTCCACTCTATAATCAAATTGCCAAAATCTTAGTAAGACCCACTCCAGCCATTATAGTCTATTCTCTCTTACCAGCTCTGTGTATGACTCCAACAAAGAACCAATAACACTAAGTTATGAATACTTTTTGTTCCATTGGAACTGTGAGCTACTGGTAAGGGAGAAAGAGTTCTTCTTCACTTTTTTTATTCTCAGTATCTATGCCAGGTCCTGCAAGACACACTTATATCACCCTAGAGGGGGCACCCAAGCAACCATCTAGTACCTTGTACATGGAGTGACCATATAATTTATATAATTTATCATCTACATCAGGACAGTTTTGAGAGTGAAAGAAGTTACTAAAATGATTTGATATAATTCTTGAAATAGTTTTATCACCAAATTTGTTTTTTGAAATTATGGTTCAGAAAAACTCCCTCCCAAAATTACTGTTTAATGTGTCACCAAATTTAGATGCTAAAAAAATCATAGGCCTTCTAAAGTTCAATCCATTCCAAAACAGAATGTCAATTTATACAGCTATAAACAGAAGTTCAAACTCTTCTCATAAGTAGAGATATTCCAAAGCACAATTATAGAATTTCAAAATTCATCTTATACATCATTTGAATTCTCAGCATTTAATATTTTGTTCCTTTCTTGCTTTCTTGGAGATAAATTTCAATTTTGCAAGATTTGCTTTCAAAAGTTCTATCTGATTAAGCTTAAGATTTTTCGTGTTCCGTTTGCTGATACTTTTTTTAAAGATATTTACTTATTTTTTTTACCTGCGTGTATTTTTTTTCCGATGTAGATTGGTAGTGTTTTTTAGCTTATTTGGATGTATTATGCACCTCAACTAGTGTTAAGTTCACTTCTGCTCCATAAATGCTTTAATTTTATTAAGAACATCGGGTTTTTTTCCACTATGAGGCTCTGAACTACCAAAATCTGTATTTATATTATTAGCACAAAAGAAATTAACTACATTTTAACTATTGAATGACTTGATAGTTCTTCCTATAATGTCATTTTTGAGACAATTAACTTCTGAAAGCTTTACTTTCTTCTATGAAGTGGGTGAAAAAATGAAATCATTGTTAGAATTGATTGGTTTCTATTTCAAGCAATGATGATATTGACATTAAACGAATCATTGAGCAATTCCCCTTTTGCTAATGCATTAATAGCCTTCAATTCAATCTATGTGTATACATGAGAAAATCTGAAGTCAAAATGAGCAAAATTAATATTGATGAAGAACAGTTATTTAATCTAAATGAAAAGTCATGTTTCTAGAGTGATATGCAAATTGACCTTTGTAGCTACATTGTTAAATTATTGTCTTTGGTCACAGTCTTAAGATAACTAATACATTTTTAAATGGTGAAGCTTCTTAAGCAGATTTGTGTTCTCTGCTTTTTATACTGTCAGTGTTAACACTACTGTGCACTTACTGGATAGTAAATATACACAAACATTTTAAGTTAAACAGGTGGCTCTGTGGTCCAATGGATAGGGCATTGGACTTCTAGTCTAACCATTATGCAGTACATCTAAAACAAATATTGTCAACTATAATTGAAAAAGAAAACATATAACATTATTGACAAAAAATGATGCATTATTTCATTTTGTGCTTTTGTTTTTTAAACACTGCTTTCAAAATAATTTAATTCAAAATTGAAAACATTATAGAACAATAAAACGAATAACTGTAGATTTACAGCCTAGAATAAGCGGCATAATCACTGCTGCAAGAAGATGCTGCCCGGACGCTCAATCTTTTATGTACTCCTGCCTCTAGTCCCCGTGTCTCCCTCTGATCCTGCCCGCGGCCAGGCTGCGACACAAAGCGGTCAGCAGTAAAGTAGCGTCAGATACTTTCCTCACCAATTCTTCTCGACGTCTTTAGAAAAAAGTGGACAAACATATAAATCCCAAACTACGTACAATTCCTTGAAGGAAGCCTGTGTGGGACCTTGAATCTTATGCATCGTTGGCTTTATAGGAAATCAGCCCCTCGGGCCAGCCAAGTAAGACAGGCCTGGGTGTGCACAGCAGGTGCAAGCACTCTGATGACCCACAGAAAGGACATAAACTGGGGCTGCTAAGAGCAGGAACCAGACCACGTAAAATATAATCCGTGGTAAGGAACTTGAATAGGATAAATGAATAAATAGGTGAACGAAGGAGTGAATTAACAGGAAACCTTTCCTTGCAGGGAGAGAACTATGGGGCTGGGGGTTGAGGGGCGGGGGGGGGGGGGGCGTAAGGAATGCGCTGAGTTGAGCTGTGGTTCAGAGAACCCTGGAGCCCCGCCTCAGGTGCCGCAGCACGCACTACAGCCGAAGTCGGATATCGCGGGACCACGTGGGATCTCGCAGGATCTCGCGGTAATCTCGGGAGCTTGACAGGACTGGAGCGGGAAGCCTGGAATGGGAAACACCTGGGTGCGCCTGACTACGGCCCCTCCTCCAGCATCATCTGTAGGGAGTTTGGCTCATACCACCTGTCACGAAATTCCCACTGCTTGTGGACTCCTTGACACCCGCAATCGGTCATGGTGCAGCGGCGCCTCGCCCCAGAAGTCCGGCTATTGCGGGGAAACTCGCTCTGATCCAAATGTTGTGTATGGCAGGGACACTCCTCCACACACTCCACCCCCGAAACCAGAATGAGGGAGCGAACTGCACATTCCAGGCTGAAAACTAGATGGCCTCCCAGAAGCACACAGGGACCAGGGAAGTGACCCTGGCTTCTGGCACGGAATCCTTGGGCCCCAGTTCGACCTCTGCCAAGGTCCAAGGCAACAGCAATCTGAATGTGCCTTCCATTGCACTTTGACGGATCCAGTTCTTCCCAGCAGCTGCAAGGTATCTAAAATTATTCCCAAGAAATCTCATATGTTTCTCTAGCATTTACCTTGAAGAGCACCCTTGGGGCATTTCTGTTTCTGACCCAGCCCACCTATCAGCACTCTGCGATGGGGGCGCTGGCTCCTTCACCCAACCCCCTCCATCAGGAAATACTTTTGAATACTATGGCGGATATCACAGGCCACAGCCTGATCAGGTGGGTGGAGTTTGTAGCTTCCCAGGAAGGACTTGGGAGAAAGAAAAAAAGAAAGATTTTTTTCTTTCATCCAAAGGCGGCCATCTAATGGCATCCATATACAGAAATCTAAGCTGTTGGGTGGGTTAGGGTCTTGCACTGTCATGAATGTCCTCATCTACACTCATCTACAGAGTGTGACAATTAGACTAAGATTGCTTATACCTCTAAGAGTTTGTTACAAAATTCTTTGAAAACATTCTACTTTCCTTATATTGAGATTGATGGGAAGAGAACTTTTCCAGAGGTCCCTAACTCCAAGGTAAATTTTAGCTTGTTTGATTGTGATATCTTTTCTAGTATTAGGATGCAATGAGATTCAATCATTTGCTTTTATGACACATTTTATGACACATTTGTATCTTGAGTTTCCCTTTTAACTACAATTTCCATAAGGTAGTGACAAAGTAGTGACAGGTCTTATTCATCTCTGAACTCCCCAGAATGACAAGCAAAGTATCCAGCACATGCCTATTGCATCAGAATGCCTTTCTGCATGACAAACCACACTAAAACTTAGTGGCTAAAACAACGAACATTTATTATTTCTCATACTTCAGCGAGTCGACTAGGCTTTTCCTCCAGTCTGGAATGGTTTGGTCTAGAATGGGCTTCTCACAAATCTGGTGGTTTATATGCTGCACAGTCTATGAAACCTCAACTGAGATGGCCTCCCCCTGGTCTCTCAACCTCCAGAAGGTTAGTCCAGGCTTACACACAGAGTAGGAGAAATATTCCCTGCAGCAAGAGAGCTTCAGCTTCAAATTACCTGCACTTTTTACTCCTCTACCTGAATCATGTTTGCTAATACTGATCACAACCTGCCACGTGATCACACCCAGAATCACAGGCTCGTGGTGAGATTAATTTCTTTCAATCTACCCCATTCATTCAGCAGCGGTGATTTCTATATTTGTATTTCTACTAAAGCTGTAGGTGACACTGAAGTGAGAATGCAAGGACTTCCTTTATATCTCTCTGTCTCTGACCTGGTTGAAACTGTAGGTTAGGGGGAAGTGAAAGTGAAAAGCTATGAAGAATGGCTCTGTTTGTAGGTTAACTGGAGAATAGGAAAGAAACATTTCCTCCTTGTGAATATCTCCAGTACTATAAAACTACAGGAATGGGATAGAAGCTAAACAAGATATTTTACCTGTGATATTTTACCTAATTGATGTTCAATAAACACCATTAAAAAATGTTCCATTTCATACAACAAGGTTTGTTAATGTGAAGTGGTACAGAGTATACATTTTGGTGTTTTTCAGATTATGATTTGAATTCTATCTAGGGCACTTACTAGCATGTGCTCTTGAGAAAAATACTTAAACATTTACCTTTAGTTTTATAATTTGTTAAATGAGGTAATCATGTTGTGGATTTTGGCCCATGTACCCAGAAGAACCAAGTGGCACTCAGCGAACTAAGAATCAAAGGAGGTTCATTTACGCCGGTGGGCTCAGAAGAGTCCCTCTCCAGAGTTTGAGCCCCCAACAAAGGCAGGCAGGTAGATTTATACATTGATTACTTCTGCATGCTTGGAGGTCTTTCGTTTCACGCATGCGGGAAAGGTAGTGTTCCACGGAGAGGAGGTTTGAAAAATTCCTCTGGGACAGGGTAGCCATCTTAGATTTCTTTACATCTCCCATATCAATCATACCTCAAAAGACTGCTTTGAGGGTTAAACAATGTAACATATATGCTTCACATGTGTTAAGCACTTAAAAGTTGGCTTTTTCCCTTTCTTTCCTACAGTTCTATTTACTTTCTTTAATTTAAATGGTACTATGTACTTTTTGGAAAGAAATAACGTTTTAGTTCCTAAAGTTTTAAAATATTTTTGATGTTAAAAGTGAATACACATAATGTATAGGTGTATTTGTATACAGTAACACTGTAATGGCTCTTACTAGGTTCTAAGTAACTGTTCTAAACATTCTATTAAAAGTAATTCATTTAAATCTCACAAGAGATCAATGAAGTTGATAATATTACTGTGATTTAATAGAGAAGAAAATTAGAGATACAGATGTTTTTTACACCTGGTATGAAATGAAGCTGAACTTCTAACCCACAGTGGTGTGTTTTGGGCTATGTCCTCCTAACCACTCTAAGCTGCCACTTACTCTATGATAAAGATTTGCCACAGCAATAATTTATAAAATGATTTTAAAAAATTTATGAATTATATTAATTAAGCTGAAATATGAGTGTTTAAGATAATTAACGGATTTTTCCCATATTCTCAAACTTATCCCCTAATAACAAAATAGCTTGTTTTAAAAGAAAAATCTAGAAAAGGAAATACTGTCCACGTTTAACCGCTCGTTTTCCTAAAATTGTTTTGGGAGGTAACCTAAATTTGAGAATATTTTCATGGTATTACTTGGTTACTATAATGCTTTGCAGTTCAGAACACATAATGTTCCAAGCTTGCCCTAACACGAATGGGGTGGACATATCAGAATATAGCTCAACCCCCGTAAACTTTTAGAATTAAACCTGGGTAGTCATTTTGAAAAAGAGAGGGACATAGTAAAATATTTAAAAGGCCAAAGACAAATTTTGTTATGCCTAAAATATTCATTCTTTATCACATAGTTTGAAATATCACCTAGAGTCCAAAATTGTACAGCCATTTAAATTCTATTTGCATTTGTGAAATACTAAGAACATTTTTTGACAGGGATTTTGATAGATGTACAATACAATTTTGTTTTAAAGAAATGTTTTCTTACAAAGAAAAATTTAATTGAGCATTAACTAACAAAACCAAGTCTACTAAATAGACTCATGCAATTCAATACTGAAAATACATGATAGTAGGGAAAATCCAGTGTCTCTCGCTTTATGGAGGCTAGAGCATACTGTTTCCCTCTAGTGCTGCTTCCTGACTTCCCAAGATTTTTTTTCTGCCATCTTTATTCACTTCACTGACTGTTTTGTGCCCTTCACTGACTTAACTGAACACTATCTACTCTGCAATTTTCTGCTGCGGTGGCCACTCAGCCTTCTAAACTCTAGTTAACTCCAGGGTCAGGTTGGGAGAAGACTGGTAGTCTTCTTGCTTAGCATTGCTATTTCATTCTAGATCACTTCTCTTGCCACATGCTAAAATCCATGCTTTCCTGAAATTCTATTAATGTGCTACACAGCATAACATCCTCTTATATTTCTGTCCTGGGCATACCCTATTTTCCGGCAGCTGGCTCAATACTCCCCTATTAATTTTCTCTTACAGCACAATGCGTAGGATGACTCATGTAACATTCAGCTCAAGTTTATTGACTTCTTCTGAAGTACCAGGAATCTTCAGCTCCACTTTACTATAGCTACTCACATAATATATTCACTTTCAACCTAGTTATTGTCCAGAATACCTGAGAGAATAGGCTCCTCGAGGACAAGGGCAGTATCTCTAGGGTTGAACACCGTCATCGACAATTAGCATAGTATCTGGTGCACATTAGGTTATTTAATGAATATATTAATCACATCATATCAGGAAATCTTAAACTCTAATTAATTTTTTCATCTCTTCCTATCTTTGAGTTTTCTTAGGACCCAAATTCCACTGTTTATTTTACATCACAATGACTACTATCCCATCCCAATCCTTTCTCTATTTCCTCCTAATCTCTCAGCCATCTGCTGTATTTCACATGTTTTACTGACCAATACCAATAGGATGAGCCTTTTCTCGCCAAACACTCCTCTCTGTAACGTGCCCATTCCTACGGAGTACATAGTCAAAGTAGGACTGTGAATCATTCCGGTGTACATACTATTGCTTCTTCTACTACAGCTGTATAAGAATAAGCAACTTTTTGGAGGTAATCCTAGGCATTAGAGTTGGGACAGAATTTAAAAATCTACAAAAATGTGCACTTCTGATCATGTGCATCTATAAAATAAAATGATAATAGAAATGATTCAATGGATGACATACTAAATTACCATTATAATTTTTACTGAGATAATTATAAACATTTTAAAACCAATAACATGAAGCATTAATATCAATCTAAAGTTAATAAATAATGCTATTTACTATTACATCCTGTTCATTCGTTATCAAATCCTGAGAGCTGAAGTCTGTATTCACCTTCACAGGCCATTCTAAACCTCTGCCTACACTTCAGCCTAGAGCAAGCTAAGAACTAAGTAAATACTTGTTAAATTACTTTCTGTGTGTTATCCAGTACTCTAGCAGGGTGCCTACGGCACTGAAATTTGAGAAAGAAAAGCAATTATCAGAGTTTGAAGTTCACAAAAATTTTGAGTGCTTAAAAGTTGAGTAGTTAAAATTTAGGAATCTCACCAGGATCAGGATAAGTTCTTGGGTCAATAGGTGATTATTTATAAGAGGCTTTAAACTACTTGAGTCCCTTCTAAATGAGATTTTATTATTTAAGAGTAACCAGACATCCCTGTGCATGTGCTCAGGAAATGCCCCATTATCCTTTGGCTTTTTGAATCAGTGATTTTGAAGCCACCGATACTCTCAGACCCTTTCACAGTACCGAACTATTTTTTCCCCAGAAAATTGTACAAAACACCTCTCCTTTAATAAATATTTTTTAAAAGATCATTAACATTGTCACATCAAATGTGTCACAGTTTAGTCAAGTTAAACATTCCCGAGCTGTGTAACGTTTTGTCAAGACATTGGAGGAAATGGGGCTAATATTACTGGTAAGTAACTTAAGCCAGCAAAAAAAAGTGAGCTTGCCTCAGTAGAATTCATTCCAGGACGGGTTTTCAACGGGAGAGTTGCCTGAAGAGGAAATGAAATAGTCTTAAAAATTCTCTTTTTAATGCAATTAAACTCTCTTTATGCCCCATTGGCTTAAAAATTTGGCTTAACATAATTTTTTTTTTTTAGAGTTTTCTTCACTTTTACATCAGATAGAACCAAAGACCCACAAGAATGCTCCTTACAAGGTTAGGCCTGCTCTTAAAAACCACATGTTGAATCGAATACACAGGTAAGGTTCAGTCAACCAAGACAGTGTTAAAGAGAAAAACCACTGGCCCCAAAATGGCTTCACCCATGCTAAAAGTCCACGACACCAAAACTAGATTTAATACCTTATCTAATTACAGTTTCAACCTCTCCCAGAAACATCTTAATCAAGCAGTCTGGACCTTTCAGATCAATACCACTAAGGAAATCTGTCAGGTGGGCCATCTCCATTCCCCATAGAAAGAAAAGGCAATCTGCATGAAAATAAAAACAAAAATAAAATAAAGACAAAACCCTTCCCTAGTTCTTCCTCATCCAAAAAAGATATTCTCACTCCAAAATTATCTGTATTTTCTGTCAATACCTCCCTTCTGCTGGTAAAAGCCTTCTGTTTTGTACAGCCTCTCCCAGTGTCCTTCTAGTTATTAGATAGGATACTGCTGGATTCAGGAATCACTTAATAAAGCCAATTAGATCTCCCAATTCACTCAGTTTAATTTTTTTTTTTACCAATAGTATTTGTGATATTGTGATGTTTAATAAGAAATATACATTTGGTCTGTTCTCTTTTTGGCATAGAGCTCCTAAAACCCTTGGAATTTTCTAAGTGGTGACAGCCAGAAAGGTATCTTTTATTATGTTAATGAGGTGACTTTTATAAAACACTTAGGTAACCTAAGGATAGGGGCTGGTTACCTGGGGTTGGAAATTTCAGTCCCACCACCTTAAGAAAGGGAAAGGGACTGGACGTTGAATCAATTCCCAGTGGCTGATGATTTAATCATTCATGCCTATGTAACAAAGCCTCCACAAAAACCCAGAAGGACAGTCTCAGAAGCTTCTAGGTTGGTGAACATGCTAATGCATTACGAACAATACCTAATGGATTCTGGTATCAGCATCCAGGTGTTCTACACCAAGGCATCAATGACAATCCTTAATTGAAATGACTAGGAGAAGGACCTCTGGATTCTCTCATGGGGTTGTGTACAGGGTTTCTTGCTGACTTTGATCTAAAAAGATTCTAAACTGGATTGAAATTGATACTTCATTCTTTATGGCCATTATTACTATATCAGATAATTCTTAGGATTTGCCTTTGATCTGATTCACAGAACTAATGATTTACTTGTTTGATCTAGAAATGACTACACCAGGTTAGCTCTGGCTCTCTGACCCCAGTGTTTTATGATCTTTGTTATAATAAATGTATTTTCTCTGTATAGTCACAACGTGAGTTGTGCTTTTGGAAGGATGTATCTTTTCTTATTTGTAGTTTACACTGAAAACAGATTATTCATTTTTACAGTATCATGATACTGTAACATGATACATGCAACATCATTAAGCATCCTCCAGGAATGGCCAAAATAAATTAAAAAGAGAGACTTTTTAGAACATTACAGGGGTATAGTAAGGACTTCAAGGGAAGGGCAAACAAGTTCCCCAATCCATTGTAACAGGGAGTAAAAGCCACCAGGAATAGAGCTACTTATGTTCTCTGTGTGGTTTTTTTCTCACTCCCAGAATTTTTTTCACCTTTGATTCACTCAGTAGATTGAATCTAGTCTTCTTTCTCCCTGAAGAACTGATTCGTCTGGTCCTCTTGCTCATGGATATGAGCTCATGGTTGACTCAGACTCTGCTTTATGTCATTTTTATGTTGAACTGACCAACAAACTAGTCTTTGTGTCCTAATACTAAATTCCCAGGAGGGAGCTTATCGTTTTATCTTAGCCTAGGCTATGGATTGTTGCCTACTGACTCAGTCAATTCACTTGACAGTAGAAGTTCACCTACTTTTAAAGGTAGGGGAGTATTTTCAGAAAAAAGGAGAGTGTACACTGAGCAGAAGTTTGACAATCACTTTATCTTTTCTCTCATAATGATCTAAAGCTAAAGCATATTATTTAGGTACAATACCAATCAAGCGGAGGGTGTTGATAGACTATATTCTCCTTTTTTGAGTGTGAGTTACTACTCAAGTCTCTATTTTTCAATTTTGCCATTTTATATTTCTTTATCATTTCTCCACTTTGTATTACTTTAGAGGGAAACAAATCTGTAAGTATATTTGATAAAGCTTGAAGGCTTTTTGGCCCTCAATTTGTATACAGCTAGCAGGATAAAAGAATCAACAGCTATATAAAAGGTCTGTTGTGCAATCCTTTACTATCTTGCAGCAATAACGAACATACTAATAATAGTTTAGGATAGTTTTAAGTGTATTTGATAATATACATTACTCAAAAGCCTACACTTGTTCAGTGTTCTCGAAAGCTTTTTAGACACAGTACAAAGCTTTAAACACCCTGTCATTATTTTTCTTTTACTAAATTTACTTCGGATGTCACACTCAGTGATGCCACTAAAGGCAAATTATTGACAGTTCCCATTTATGGAGGGCTTGCCCTTGCCAGTATGCTGACAGACTATTTTCCCTACAGAATGCATTTCAATGTTATTTCAAACATAAACATTTTGGAGATAATATTCCAATTGCTTCTCCTTTGTACAAAAGGTTAAGATAAGTGGCTATAATGCCTGCATTGAACTGAAGTGAATGAGCTAGGTTGGTGCCTTTGGTGTTTATTAATTTCAAGTGTAAATTGTCATGTTTTGCTTTTAAGAAATTTTCGCTGCAATTTCCAAGATCCTTGTCCAGCTTTTGTGAAAGCAAGTATCACAGAAAGTGGGTGGAATGGAATAAACAAGTTTGACAGGCACATATAATGTATTAGGTACTTCTCTAAAAACAGCCTGCCATCAAAGGATATCTGAAACTAAATCTGTGTTTGAACAGAAAATCTAATGCACCAGGTAGTATGTTAGTACTACACACATACACATAAATATATGTATATTTGATTATATCAATAAAACTCAGTTTGGCTGCTCTATGCTCTTTTTAGCCCTCTTTGTTTTCCCATCTAGAGATAGTCTCAGAGTTCCTAAAACCCTTAGAATTTCCTAAGTGGTGACAGCCAGAAAGATATCATTTGTTATGCTAATGAGATGACTTTTATAAAACACTTAGGCAACTGAAGGATGGGGGCTGGTTACCAGCATTGGAACTTTCAGTCCCACCACCTTGGCCCCCGCACCTCGAGGGGGAGAGGGGCTGGAGGTTGAATCAATGCCAGTGGCCCAATGATTTAATCATTCATGCCTATGTAATGAAGCCTCCACACAAATCTAAACTGATAAGACAGTTTCAGAAGATTCTAGGTTGGTGAACATGTGGAGATGAGGGGAGAGTGGCATACCCCAAGAGGGCATGGAAGCTGGGTGCTCCTTCTCACATACCTTGTCCTGTGTATCTCTTCCATCTGGCTGTTCCTGAGTTATATCCTTTTATAAAAAACTGATAATCTAGTAAGTAAAATGTTTCTCTGAGTTCTATGAGCCACTCTAGTGAATTAATTGAATCTGAGGAAGGGGTCATGGGAACCTCTGATTTACAGCTGGTTGTTCAGAAGTACAGGTAACAACCTAGACTTACCTAGACTTAAAACTGACTTCTGAAATACAAGGTTATCATGGGAACCTTCAAACTGTTGCCAGTCAGAGCACAGTTAACAACCTGGGCTTGGGAATGGGGTCTGAAGTTGAGGGCAGTCTTGTGTGACTGTAACCACATGCAGCCTTCATTTCTTTAAGATAGCTTTTTCTCTGATTCAATCAGGCTTTGCCTAGATAGTGGCATTGTGACTTACTTGCTTCTTTCTACCCTTATCCTTCCACCTTTGTATGCCTACTCCCTTAATCATTAAGCCTTAGAACGTAAGGTTCTGGCCAGTGTCACATCTTTTAAGAATAAAGCCTCAGGTCTATCGATCATGAGGCCAATAAATTTCAGTTAAACTAATGGTAACATCTTGGCTTTAGGCGTGTTTCAGCCCCAGGCCCATTGAGAAAGAACCAGCCCCATTGGCCATGGGACCAGGAGGGATGCTGCCATGGCTGATTCAGAATTGGACATGACGATCGATTAGCCCATTACCCCAGCCCTATCCAATCAGTAGCACCCATGAACCCCAACTCCCTTAGTTTCCATGGCTAATTATTTTTCCCTATGTAATCTATCCCCGGTTGATACCTGGGGGCCAGGTCTTTGAGCAGTAGCTCACCTGTGTCTCTGGGACTTGCAACTTCCTAAATAAACCTTTATTTTCTTTGCTGCAAAACCTGTTCGTATCTCATTGGACTTAGATGCACACAGGCAGATGTACCCCTTTGCTCTGGTAACATGGCTGAGGCCTCAACTTGTGGAATCTGATACTATCTCCAGATAGTGTCAGAATTAAGTTGAATTGCAGGACACTCACTTGAAGTCCTGCGAATTGCTTGATGGTATGTGGGGGAACCTTCCACCCTAGTGGAACTGAGTCCAGAACCTAAATTAGAGACATATGCACAAATAATTATGGTATAGTAATGGTAAATACATATCGAGAACAGTGAGGAAGATGAAACTAACACTCCCAGCCCTCTTGCTCCAAAGTAAGTGACTATTCCATGCAGAGAAGATATGTGAACTACAAGGATGAAGTGGTTGGTTTTTAAAGCAGAGAGAATAGCCTGTGCTTTGACATAGCCATGAGAAAGAGGCGGCCATCCTCATAAACCATAAGTATATACTATAGCTTGAAGAGTTGTCTGCAAACCTGATTTGTGTATTGCTGGCAGAATATTTAGACTTTGAAAGCAAATGAACAAATGGTAAATATTAAGGGACTTGTTTAAAATCCTCAATTCTCTAAATTTGTTTTCGTAAAATTGATGTGCTTGAGAAAGCACCTTTTTTAAAGATCCCATGGCATTATGGCCTGTGTGTTGTGTTTTAAATTCAGTGTTTTGTGTAGTAGGGTAATGAAGCAGTGATGACAATTATCATATAAAAGCTTTCCTGCTTTTATTAGACTTTCTAAAAATGTATCACTCTTGAGAAAGAATAAATAAGAAATATGGAAGCCAACAGGACCTTATTCTCTTCTGACGACAAACTATGGCAAGGTTCTGTGCCTTGATCATCTATCTTAGATTGAGATTTTCCAAGACTCATATAAAGCAAGGAGTAATTAATTGCCCAGTCTCTGAGAAGCAGATCCTCTCTTCAGTCTTATTAAGAAAATGGTTGGGAGAACTCTTATGTATCGGTGTCTTCCATGTTTTGCATAATATTAAGCATGAATAATTGAAAAATCCTACTTTTATTTCTGATAGATCAATATTACATATTCAAATTAAAAAAAAAACTTATTAAAGAGGCTAGTTCATGCTTGAAATACTCTTGAACATTTATTCAGACTCATTCAAGATATAGTTTCATTAAAGTTTACCAAGAGATTCATTGGAAACTATAAATTCATTCTCACTTTTCATTCAAATGAAAGTTTCCAGCTCATTGTTACTTGTTAAATGCTTCCCTGCTTGTTTACTTATTAGAACTAAATGCAAATTAGATGTAGATCAGCTTGATCTGAATGCTGTGGTTTAACTTTAAATAACACATATATTACACCATTAACAGAGTCTTGAAGCCCTGTATACCAAAGGGCTAATCCTTTCACTTTTTGAGTGCTAATTTCAACATATTAGACTAAATTTCACTTTGAAAATTGGAATAATCTTTGTACATATACTCATAGGACAAAAATATTTCCAAAATTCAATTTAAGACATATGCTCTTAACTTTAGAAAAATTGTTTTATTTCATTATGATTAATTCCTCCCTCTTGCACATTGACATAATGTTTTAATCCTCTTAAAATTTTTATAAACAGTGGTTTTTAACCATAGAATGGTATTAAAAATCTAGTTAAAGGTAATAATGCTTAAGTGTCCATTTTGCTGGCCTATGTGGCATACTTTCATAAGCTCCTTCTAGATAACTTGGAGTATTAAAATAAGGACTAAATGTATAGCCCTTTGTTTATGAAATGGGGAAAAAAATCAAATAGTTTTTCCCAATTGCATTCCATAAACGAAGTGCTTTCCAGTGACAGCATAACCAAGATATCACTGCATAAGTCTTGCCAAAAATTTTTTTAGATAACTTCCAAGAAACCGAAAAATTAAATGCACCTAATGACAAAATAAAAAAATATTTTGCAGATTAGGTGCTTTCAATTCTTTGCATTCATCAAAATTGAAGGAAGTCTAATTGAATCAAATTGTCAGCCATAAATCTTTAATTTTTCATGATAGATCACAATGTGAATGTTGTCATACAACTCAGAAGTTAAAAAAACTGAATGACTTTGAACTAATAAATTTTTTTCGATTCCATCTATGTATCTATGAGAATAAAGCTTCTCAGCTTTTGTGTCTATAGAAAGGAAAGAATACCATCCATAAATTTATGGAATGTGTTTCCAATAAACTATTAATTTTAAGTTAGATACTTGTAATCAAAATGTTCAATACATGTTGTTTTGATTGAATATTTGCTACTGATGGCTGTATTACCAGTTCAATTCAGAATAAATATTTTAACTTTCAAAATCTTCGGTTACAGTTAACTCAAAAATCAGTTTCAATATTTAAATAAATTTTTATTGAAAAGCCTCAAAAATGGATGGAGTCATCTGGCTGTGTGGAGGGGGAGAGAAGAGGGAGGGGTGGAGGGGAAAAGGATATTGGGGAGGGAAACGGGGAGGGTGCTGGCAGGGGGAGGAGAAGTCAGAGAAACTTATTCGAGGCATGCTTGTGTTACCAGAAGTGTACAAGCGCTTTATATGCATTGTTTTGTTTAATTTCACAAATAATCCCATGGAACAAGTAGAAGTAAGGGAAAGTTAAGGAATTCCAGGACCAAACAGTGAATGTCATTAAGTTTAGAAGATAATCTTCATAAATCAAATGTTTTTTCTTTTTCAAAAATTCCCTTTCATATTCTCTCTTTATATCCCAAATTCACAATACATGAAAGCAGGGAAAATACATCTTTAACATTTTGGAAAATAATTAGCTCCACATACTTTTTTTAAAAAAAATTTAAGCTATACAAGGACAAATAATTGATTACTGACTTTTAGGGGGAGGTGAGGGATATAGATAACATGCAAGCTGGCATAAAAAATAAACATGATGTAGTAATTATATTTAATGTAATTCAGTTTTAATTGGTTACAACCAATAATAAGTCATAATAATAAATGCCATTTAGGACACACTGTAAAACTAAAGTGGTCTTTAATAATTTTAAAATATAAAATTTCATAAGGCACTTCGCTAAATGCTTTGATGAAGTTTGTTGGAGTTTATACTTGAATGAGGTTAATAAGTGCCACATAAAAAAGGATAAACTAAAGATGGTAAAACCATCTGAAGATTCTTTACTTATAAAAATATATAAGATGATTTTGCAGTATTACTGGCACATGAATTATCGAACTGCTGCTTTCCACATAAAACATTCTCTGAAAATACCCTCCTAATGAATACTTTTGCTGCTAACACTGACTGTGCTAATTGTACAAAAAGTCATTTCTGAAGATAACCAAACAAGAAAACTTTGAGTTGTAAGTGTTGAAGAGACAGTGGTGTCCTGGGTGTAACCTCCAATGCAATGAGGCTCTGGGGTCCAACACAGCATAACCTGAAGATACTTAAGAGTATGGTGAGCTTTTATAGCCCACCCCCTTGTTCCAAGATATCATCTGGTTTTTAGCCTCAGCAATTAACATGTATTTGGATAGATGATTTCCTATCTCCTTTAATGGATTTTATAGTAAAGTATTAATTGAAAGATTCTTTGTGAAAATTAATGGATTGTTTTTAAACACAGTTGAGATTTTCAAAGTTCTGACAATTGTGACACTCTTTAATCTCTGCAATAAGGTAATTTATATGGTATTAGCAATCCCTTGGACAGTCTAATTTGAAGAAGTTAGGGCTACACCTTCCAACATGGTAGTCACCAGCCACATGTGGCTATTGGGTGCATGAAATGTGGCTAGTTACACATGCTGAAATAATAATATTTTAAATATATTGGGTTAATTCAAATATATTATTAAAATTTATTTTGCCTGTTTCTATTTTTTAAAAATGTGGCTACTAAAATATTTAAAATTACACATGTGGCATGCTCTATATTTCTATTGGACTGTGCAGGAGGCCATGCCTACTCAAATCACAGGTCATGAAGAAGGGAGGCTTTTAATATAAAAAGTAAACAGGTAGCAAATGTTATCTCTTGGAGGTGGGCTCCTGGAATGTAAGATGTTTTCCTCACAGAAGGAAGCCATTTTGGCTAATGGTTGAGAAAAGGGACTTTGAAATTAAAGGGTCTGGGGTTTGAATTTTATCTTCCATTTAAGAGCCATGCAGCCTCGAACAAGTTATTTAATCTCTCTAATTCCTCAGCCTTCTCTTTTGTAAAAGAAAAAAAAAGTTTTTATCCTAAGAGTGTTCTGAGAAATCAATGAAATAATAGTTCTGGAAAGCACTTAGGCCATTACCTTGCTACACAGTGAGCACAAAATAAATGCTAACTATATTGTTCATATTCTGACTACTATGATTGTTGACATGTTTGAACTAGACACCTAAAGGGATTAGACAGTGATAAATGATAAAAAATGCCTGGATGAACAACATAAAATGTATAGCCAACTTGTTCTTTGAACACCAGCCATGTTTCTGGCACTGTGCTGGATATATGATGGATATAGTAGTTTTTTTAAAAAAACAGTGAATATGATCCCTTAGAGCAGTTCAGTGTAGAATAAAAAAAATAAGAATATTTATTTCTTAAGGTATAAGAAAATCACTCATCTTCTTTGAAAGTATGTTATCTCATTTCTCCACAGAGGACCTACAGATGGCCAATAAACATATAAAAAGATGCTCAACTTCACTAATCATCAGAGAAATGCAAATTAAAGCCACAATGAGGTATTACCTCACACCTCTCACAATGGCTATCATCAATAAATCGACAAACAACAAGTGTTGGAGAGAATATGGAGAAAAGGGAACCTGTGCATTGTTAGTGGGATTGAAATTGATGCAGCCACAATGGAAAACTATAGGAAGATTCCTCAGAAAATTAAAAATAGAACTATCATATGACCCATCAATTCCACTTTTGAGTATCCAAAGAAACACAAAACACTAATTCAAAAAGATAAATGCATCCCTATGTTCACTGCCGCATTATTCACAATAGCCAAGATATGGAAGCAACATAAATTTCCATTAATAGATAACTGAATAAAGAAGATATGGTACATATATGCAATGGAATATTATTAGGCCATAAAAAAAGAATGCAATCTTATCACTTGAGAACATAGATGTACCTAGAAGGTGTTATACTAAGTTAAATAACTCAGAGAGAGACATATATTATATAATTTTGCTTATATGTGGAATCTAAAGGACAATATAAACAGACAAAACAGAAACAGACTCAAAGATAGAGAAAAAACTGATGGTTGCCAGATTGGAAGGGGTTTGGAGGGCTGATTGAAAAAAGTGAAGGGATTAAGAAGTACAATTGGCAGTTACAAAATAGTCAAGGGGCTGTATAGTAGTACAGCATAAGGAATATAGTCAATAATATTGTAATAATTAGATATGGTGCCAGGTGGGTACTAGACTCATTGGGAATCACTTCATAAATTATATAAACATCTAATCACTATGCTGTATGCCTAAAAGTAAGATGAAATAATATTGAATGTCAAAAAAATACAAATATTAAAAATTTAAAAAGTATGTTGTCTATAAAAGTTTAAATTACATAGACTATGACCAACAAGAAAGTAAAAATTGTTTCATAGACTTTCTTGTGACTTTTATCAACTACGTGAAGTTAGCAAACATTTAACGAGCCAAATGTTACCAATTTGTATAATTTCAATGATAAAATAACTGGATAGACACTTCTCTATCTCTAATAACAGGTATAAAGAACTTATTAAAAAATCTTTATAATTTAGCCAATTAGGTAGGAAGAAATGTAACTTTCTATTTTTTTTTTATTCAGTGAGTGGTCCTGTAAAATTAGCACATTGAAACTACAATTGTATTAATTATATTCTGATAAACTAAAATCATAATTTAAAGCTAGTAAGACAAGTAGAAGTCTGCCTAACTTTTTGCTAACAGAAGAAAAGTATAAATCTTATTATTTATTAAATCATATTAATTATTGATATAAAAAGTATTGGTCTCCTTCAAGAGCCAGGAAGGTTTTATCCTTTAAGAAGAGAGTATAATTTTCTTGTAAATGGAAAAAGGCTATTTCAGATTTTCTTGCAGACCCCTAATATCACATTGCTAGATAATTTTGCTTTCACTATGGCTAAAAGGTGAAAGGAAAAAAAGACCTTAGAAACGTCAATAGGGTCTTTCCAGCTACTAAATTTAAAAGCAGGTAGTGATCAATTCTCTCCTGGTAGAAAAAAGATTAAAGGCTTTTAAGAAAGTCTTCCTCTCACCCCTACAAAGCATGTACTATAAACACAGTTTTAAACACTTCAGGAAGAACTGAGTCCAAAACTTCAAGATAATTCATTTCAAACCAAGACAAACTAGAATGGAGGAAAAGGATCTTCTCACGGCTACCATGATTAGTAACTCCTAAAATTAAAAATTATTGAAAAATATACTTGATTGGATCCTGTATTAGTATTTCTTTAAACCAGATGCAACTATCAAAATCCCTTTAAATGAACTGTTTTACAATATTGAATATTTATATTCCCCTCTTTTTTTTTTTCAGAGAATTTTTAAAGCTCTCAGATATTTAAGGTTAACATAAGCATTTATGATATGGCAAACAATTTGCTAAGTACTTTACCTATATTATTATATTTCCTGCTCAAAATAACCCCAAGAAGTAAGTGCTATCATTATATCCAGGTTTATAGCGAGATAGTTTGGGTCTAAGAGGTGCGATAATGAGTCTGGGGGCTAGCGCTGGCAGACCAAACAGGCTAACTCCAGAGCCCAACCTGAGCAACTTCAAACCTTACTATAAACTAACTTCACAGATTCCTAGACTCTTGTCCAAGAAAGTCAATTCAGCCTTTTTCACAGGTATAATATAGCATCAGTTTTGTTTTGCCTGGTTTTGAAGCCCTGGCTGGAGGCGGTCAGTTCCTCTTCTGAAGCAGCTGATTAAGTCTATACCCCAACCAGTTCTCTTACTGGAGCTCACACTTGGGGCCACTAAACACCCACCCCAATTGCCCCAAGTCAAGATACCAGATAATCAGAGGCAGCCTCTAAACCCAGGAGCCCCTCAAAATTATTCAAATTAGCCAATTCACTGGGAGCACCAAACCTAGCTAACTCCACCCCACTTATGATACATAGGTGAGCTGCTCCCCGCTGCTGCAGCCTTCTGTTACCCTGTCCCAGTGTGTAACCCCTGTGGGCCTTCTCCCCTTTGGAGCTGTGAATGACAAGAGTTCTGCCTTTGGTCTATCTGAGTGTCAGTGGTGTGTTTCCCCAGCAAAAGAAGCTTTAAGTCTTATAAAACAATTGGTGCTGTGAGCAAGACGGCAAGGCCAGGACCGCTGACTTGAAGAGCTTCTTAGGTCTGCCCTTGGTTTACTAAGTGGTTCCACAGCATCCTGAGAACAGCGTGGGCTGGAAGATAAGCTTTACTTTAGCTTTGTTGCCTACTGCAGTGTCTGCTATGCCCCTCTATGGGAATATTCAAAACAAGCAGTGCTAATGGGCTAAACTCCAGTGCCCAGGGACTAGCCCTGGTGAGGCCCACTTCAGGGGAACAGGAGGATGAGCCCCTTGAGCCACGCTTTCCCATATCGAGACCTTTTATGTAGGATTAACTAATGAATGGGTCATTAACCCCACTCCTTTTGCATTAACTAATTTTATGTATTTTTATAACTGAAAAAAACGAGGGTGCCTCATGCTGTATTTCTGCAAACTTAATGCTGTGGTTTCATCCATTAAGGCCCCAGTATTATTAAAATTACTAATCCCATCTAATCAACAATCGGTAAACATGTTACTATTACAGATTTGGTTAATACGTTCTGTTCTGAAGTGCCTATATGAACAGCATCTTAGTACAGCTCACCTTCTTCTCTGAAGGGACACATGTACCTTTATTAGGCTACCACAGAGAACAGTAGGCAGCGTCACCATCACACGCAATCTTTATAGCCAGAGTCTAAACTGCATCTGTCTTTCTCCAGGAGCACAGGTATTTAACGTTGCCTTGATGACCCCCTCCTCCAAGGATTCTCGTTTCACATGCTCATTAAGGACATATAATATCTTTTAGTCCTCTTTGGTTCTGGAGGCAGTATATTTCTCATTTACAAATTTTACTAAATATCACTGATGCTGCTACGTATGAGTCAGCCCAGTTTAAACGGGGCCCAGTCCAGCAAAAGGCTCTAGAATCTGTCTAAATTAAAATCAACAGGCACCTTTGTTAGTGCCCTGAGAGACTCCTTCCCTATAGAGAATTCAGCAGCCCCCTCTCATGCATCCTGGATTCTCTGGACCTAAGATCAAATATTTGATTAGCCATGGTCCCTAGGGACCCTGGAAACAAGAGTGCACCAGATTCCTGACCCATATTTAATTGTATGGAATTGAAGAAAAGTTATAAGAGGAAATTTGAAGCCTGAAGCATGATAATAGAATTTGGGGGGATAAAGATAGACTTAAACTTTCATTTTTAAAGTATAATTCTGTTTGAAGAGTGAATAAAGGTCAGAGAGACTAAGTACAAATATACTATTGGAAGAACTTTGAAATAATAAGAGATGTTAAGGGCTTAAATTAAGGAAACAGTGGAGCTAGAAAGTTCATTAACAGTTTTGAGGTAGACTCTAATCAATTGAATATGAGACTTGAAGTAGAAGATATATCTGTTACATATCAGATATCTCTCGTGAGAAATGGTATGGAAGGTGACAACTTTCAATGACAGTGGAAGAACAATTTTTCTTGACATGTTTAAGCTCCAGGATTCTATTCTGTCCAAAAACATGGGGGAGAGTTCCTTAAATAATTACTAAGGTGAACTATTCTTTCAAACTTGGCCATGTGGAGGCTAAACAACATTTGATATATGCGGAAAAGAAAAAGGGGTGATGATTCGTATACCTCATTATATTACTTATTTGAGAAGAACTTATATTTATCAATTAAGAGGTCTTTGTTAACATGGTAAAATTCATTTCAATACAATGTGCTTCTCTGGTGGCAGGTAGGGGATATTACGCTAGGCATTTTTTAATGTAGAGTAGATTGCCTTTTAGTAAAGTTTGATGGTGCAGGTAAGGTGAGGGAATAAAGTATGAGATAAGAGAAATGTTATTTTTGTTTGTTTGCTTAGGACTTATTTGAAAATGAAGAGAAGCCAGAAGGTAAGCACATTAAATATAGAGAAAAAATGGTGTACCCCAGAAGAAAGCATATGGTACACAGAATTTTTAATACAGTTGTCAAATTTTTAATCTTCAGCACAGAATTCCATTGTAACTATATGAAATAATTTTAGAGAAAAAACCAGACAGGTTTGTCTGGCTCTTAAGTCAAACTTCAAAAATTTATAATGCAGATAGGGTAATATATAAAAGCAGACAGAAAAATTCTGATGAATAATCATTTTGTTTTCTCTGAAGTAATTCAGCTTACCAAAAGGTTCACTGGTGTATGCAAGATTCACTAGCGAAAGAAACCCCAAAAAAACAAAACAAAAAACATTGAGTAATTTTTTTAAAGTAAGGAGTCATCAGCCTGAATTATTAACTAAACAGACAGATTTATTGAAGTTGGTAAAACAAAATGAACTATTTTAAAATGTATTAATTCATTTCTGAAGATAAAAGGAATTTTATATAAGGGCTATAAAATATTTTTAATGAAATCAGTGCTACCATTTAATCAAAAGAAAATAAAAGATGAAAAGCATTTACACGTATGTGGAAAGAAGAGAACTTTCCAAGCTGGAGAAAGGAACCATGTGAACTAAGTTTGGAATGAGCATAGCATATTAATAGAAAAGCAAAAAGACATTAATGAAAAATTGAGTTTAATAAATAAGATAGGGTTAGATCACTGGTTCTCAACCAGAGGTGATTTTGCCCCCCAAGGAAAATTTGATAATGTTTGGAGACACTTTTGGCTGTCACAACTGACCATTCTACAGAAAGTTGATGGGTAGAGGTCAGGTTTGCTGCAAAACATCCTACAATGCACAGGACAGCCTTCCACAGCCAAGGATAATTCAGTTCAAAATGCCGATAGTGCTGAGATTAAGAAAACTTGGCCTAGATAAGTCAGAGGAGTTTGATCTGTTGGAGGAGGTAGAAAAGAACCACCAGGGGGTATCTGATCAATATAATGAAATCATGCTAAGAATGACTCGACTACAAGTAAGATATAGGATGTTAAGCAAGGACATGAAAGCAAGAGCCAGGTAACACAGGTGCGAGGAAATGCAGGAGAAATCTGGAGTGGTACCCTGGGAAATAAAGAGGAAAAGCTCTAGAAGTGTTGGTACTCTGAAGAAAAAAAATCATAGAATTTATAAATAACTGGCTCTAATCTAGAGATGAAAAGACACTTATTTTTTTAAAAAAATTAATTTATTTAAATTAGTTTTAAGTATACATTGCATTGGTTAGACATCTATATAGTTCATAAAACGATCCTCCCAATTTCTCCCTTCCTCCCCCACCCCTCCACTTAGCCATCATATTAATGCTAACTGCATTCCCTATGCTGTGCTCCCCATCCCCATGACCAACTATCAACTACTAACTTGTACTTCTTTAACCCTTCACCCCATTCTCCCAGTCCCCCACCCCTCCCCTCTGTCTGTCACCAAATTATCCACTATATTTGTGAGTCTGTTTTTGATTAGCTTGTTCTTTTTGTTTTTTAGATTCTGAATATAAGTGAAATCATATGGTATTTATCTTTCTCTGTCTGACTTATTTCACTCAGCATAATAACCTCTAGGTCTATCCATGTCATTGTAAATGGTAGGATTTCATTTTTTTTTAATGGCTGAGTGATATTCCATTGTATATATGAACCATAATTTCTTTATCCAAACATCTGTTGATGGGCACTTAGATTGCTTCCATATTTTGGCTATTGTAAATTGTGCTGCCATGAATGTTGGGGTGCATAGATCTTTACGAATTATTAAATAACCAGAAGTACAATTGCTGGGTCAAAAGATATATCCATTTTTAATTTTTTGAGAAACCTCCATACTGTTTTCCATAGCAGCTGTACCAATTTGCAATCCCACTAACAATGTATGAAGGTTCCCTTTTCTTTGCTTCCTCACCAATACTTGTTGCTTTTTTGATTTATTGATGATAGCCATTCTGACAGGTGTGCAGTGATATTTCATTGTGGTTTTAATTTGCATTTCTCTGATGGTTAGCAACCTTGAGCATCTTTTCATATGTCTATTAGCCATCTGTATTTCCTCTTTGGAGAAGTATCTATTAGGTTTTCTGCCCATTTTTTTAAATTGGATTGTTTGTTTTTTTGTTGTTCAGTTGTATAAGTTCTTTATATATTTTGGATATTAACCCCTTATCAGATGTATCATTAGCGAATATCTTCTCCCAAACAGTTGGTTATCTTAGTTTTGTTGATGGTTTCCTTTGCTGTACAAAAACTTTTTAGTTTGATGTAGTCCCATTTGTTTATTCTTTCTTTTGTTTCCCTTGCCCGGGGAGGCATATGTGAAAAGGAATTTCTGTTACTAATATCAGAGAGTTTACTGCCTATGTTTTATTCTAGAAGTTTTATAATTTCAGGCTTTACATTTAAGTCTTTAATCCATTTTGAGTCTATTCTTGTATACAGTGTAAGAAAATGGTCCAGCTTCTTCTTCTTCTTTTTTTTTTTTGCATGTATCTGTCCAATTTTCCCAACATCATCTATTGAAGAGACTATTTTTACGCCATTGTGTATTCTTGCCTCCTTTGTCATATATTAAGTGAGTGCATAGGTGTGGATTTATTTCTGGGCTCTCTATTCTGTTCCATTAATCAATGTATCTGTTTTCATGGTAGTACCATGCTTTTTTGATTACTGTAGCCTTGTAGTACAGTTTGATATCAGGTAGTGTGATACCTCCATCCTTGTTCTTCTTTCTCAAGATTGCCATGGCTATTTGGGGTCTTTTATGGCTCCATATAAATTTTAGAATTATTTGTTCTAGCTCTCTGAAAAATGCCATTGATGTTTTGATAGGGACTGCACTGAATCTATAGATTGCTTTGGGTAGCATGGCCATTTTAATGATGTTGATTCTTCCTATCCATGAACATGGTATATGCTTCCATTTATTTGTATCTTCTTCAATTTCTTTTTTCAATGGCATGATTTTCTGAAAACAAGTCTTCTACCTTCTTGGATAATTTGATTCTCAGGTATTTTACAGTTTTTGATGCAATCATAAATGAGATTGTTTTCTTAATTTCTCTTTTTGAAAGTTCATCATTGCTGTATAAAAATGCCACTGACGTCTGAATATTTATTTTGTAACTTGCTACTTTACTGAATTCATTGATCAGTTCTAACAGTTTTTTGGTGGAATCTTTAGGGTTCTCTCTATATAGTATTATGTCATTGGCAAATAACCAGAGTTCTACTTCTTCCTTTCCAATTCGGATGCCTTTATTTTCCTTTCTTTTCTTATTGCTGTGGCTAAGACTTGTTGAAGAGGTGTGGTGAAGGTGCGCATCCTTGTCTTGTTCCTGATCTTAAGGAAAACACTTTTAGCCTTTCCCCATTGAGTATGACGTTAGCTGGAGGTTTGTCATATATGGCCTTTTTTGTGTTAAGGTATGTTCCCTCTATTCCCACTTTGCTGAGAGCTTTTATCATAAATGGATGCTGGATTTTGTCGAATGCTTTTTCTGCATCTATTGATATGATCATATGATTTTTATCTTTCAATTTGTTAATGTGGTGTATTAATTGACTTGTGGATATTGAACCAACCTTGCATCCCAGGAATAAATCCAACTCGATCATGATATATGATATTTTCAATGTATTGCTGAATTCAGCTTGCTAATATTTTGTTGAGGATATTTGCATCACTGTTCATAAGAGATATCAGCCTATAGTTTTCTTTTTTTGTAATGTCTTTGCCTGGTTTTGGAATCAAGGTAGTGGCGGCCTTATAAAAGGATTTAGGGAGCCTTCCCTCTTCTTGAAATTTTTGGAATACTTTGAGAAGAATAGGTGATGATTCTTCTTTGAATGTTTGGTAAAAGTTGCCGATGAAGCCATTTGGTCCAGGACTTTTGTTTTTTGGGATGTTTTTGATTACCGATTCTATTTCATTGGTGATAATCAGTTGGTACAGATTTTCTGTTCCTTTTTGACTCAGTCTTGGGAGATTGTATGTGTCCATTTCTTACAGATTGTCCAATTTGTTGGCATATAATTGCTTGAAGTATTTTCTTATGATCCATTGTATTTCTGTGGAGTTCATGGTTATTTCTTCTCTTTCGTTTCTGATTTTATTTATTTGAGTCCTCTCTCTTTTTTCTTTGATGAGTCTGGCTAAAGGTCTGTCAATTTTGTTTATCTTTTCAAAGAACCAGCTCTTAGTTTAATCTTTTGTATTGTTTTTCTAGATTCTATTTCATTTATTTCTACTCTGATCTTTATTATTTTCTTCCTAGTATTCACCTTGGGTTTTGTTTGCTGTTCTTTTTCTAGTTCTTTTCATTGTAAGGTTAGATTGTTTATTTGAGCCTTTTCTCGTTTCTTGAGGTAGGCCTGTATTGCTATGAATTTCCTTCTTAGGACTACTTTTGCTATGTCCCATAAATTTTGAGTTGTGTTTTCATTTTCATTTGTCTCTAGGTATCTTTTGATTTCTTCCTTGATCGCATTAATAACCCATTCATTGTTTTTAGCCTCCATGTGTTTGTGCATTTTCTAGTATTTTTTTTTGCAGTTGATATCTCATTTCATACCATTGTGATCAGAGAAGACGGTTAATTTTATTTCAACCTTCTTAAATTTATTGAGACTTGATTTGTGTCCTAACATGTGGTCTATCCTTGAAAATGTTCCATGTGCATTTGAGAAGAATGTATATTTTGCTGCTTTGGGGTAAATTACCTGAAAATATCTATTAAGTCCATCTGTTCTAGTGTGTCCTTTAGGCCCATTGTTTCCTTCTTGATTCTTTGCCTGGAAGATCTGTCCATTGATGTCAATGTATTGTTAAAGTCTCTTACTATGAGTGTATTACTATTGATCTTTCCTTTTATGTTAGTTAATAATTGCTTTATGTACATAGGTGCTCCTATGTTGGGTGCATATATGTTTACTAGGGTTATACACTCGTGATTTATGGATTCCTGTATTACTATGTAATGCCCCTTTTTAAAATCTCTTATTATAGCCTTTGTTTTAAAGTCTATTTTATCTGATATAAGTATTGCTACCCTGGCTTTTTTTCCCCCATTTATGTGAAATATCTTTTCCACCCCTTTACTTTTAGTCTGTGAGTATTGTTTGATCTGAAGTGGGTCTCTTGTAGACAGCATATGCATGGGTCTGTTTTCTTTTCTTTTCTTTTCTTTTCTTTTCTTTTCTTTTCTTTTCTTTTCTTTTCTTTTCTTTTTTTTTATTGGTCTGTTTTTCTATCCATTCAGTCACCCTATATCTTTTGACTGGAGCATTTAATCCATTTACATTTAAAGTGATTAATGATAGGTACATTGTTACTGCTATTTTATTATTCATATTTGTTATTTCTAGTTTCTTTTTTACCCCTTTTCTTTTTACAGAAGACCCTTTAACATTTCTTGTAATGCTGGCTTGTTGGTGATGAATTCCTTAAGTTTTATCCTGTGGGGAAGCTCTTTATCTCATCTTCCATTTTAATTGAAAGCCTTGCTGTGTAGAGTATCCGTCGTTGTAGATTCTTGTTTTTCATAACTTTGAATATTTCTTGCCATTCCCTTCTGGCCTGCAAAGTTTCCATTGAAAAGTCAGCAGACATTCTTATGGTGGCACACTTGTAAATAACCAGCTTTCTTTCTCTTGCTGCTTTTAAGATTCTCTCTTTGTCTTTGATTTTTGGCATTATAATTATGATGTATCTTGGTGTAGGTCTGTTTGAATTCCTCTTGTTTGGGACTCTTTATGCTTCCTGAACTTGTATGTCTAATTTCTTTGTCAGGTTATGGAAGTTTTCTGTCATTATTTCTTCAAATAGAATCTCAATCCCTTGCTCTCTCTCTTCCTCTTCAGGTACTCCTATGATTCAGATATTTTTACACTTCATGTTTTCCCAGAGTCTCTTAAATTATCCTCATTTTTCTAAATTCTTTTTTCTTTTTGTTGTTCTGATTTGGTGTATTGAGCTACCTTGTCTTCCAGTTTGCTGATTCGATCTTCTACTTCATTCAATCTACTGTTGAATTCTTCTAGTGTATTCTTCATTTCAGTTATTGTATTCTTCATTTCTGTTTGGTTCTTTTTTATGATTTCTATGTCCTTTTTTATGCTTACTGTCTCTCTGTTGAAGTTCTCTTTATGCTCACCCATTCTCCCCATAAGTTCATTGAACATCCTTAAAACTATTATTCAGAACTCTATCTTTGGTAGATTGCTTGCCTCCATTTTATTTAGCTTATTTTCTGGCGTTCTCTCCTGTTGTTTCATTTGTGGCATGTTTCTTTGTTTTCTCATTTTATTAGCTTCTCTGTATTTGTTTATATGTGTCAAGAATATTTGTTTCATCTCTTAGCCTTGGCCAGATGGCCTAATGCAGAGGATGTCCTGTGTGGCCCAGTGACACACTCTCCCTGATCCCTTATGTCGGGAGCTCTGGATGTGTCCTTTGTGTGGGTTTTGTGTGATCTTCTGTTGTCACCAAACCTTTATTAATGTTAGTAGATCACTGGGTGGGATTAACGTTCAGGCTGACAAATTGTGGGAATTGGCTGCACCCTCAGGATAAGAGTGGTTATGTGGGGGCTGACCCCACTGAGTGAGATTTGCCCTAGCAGGCTTGTATACTTTGTTGCAACCACTCTTTGTGTGTATCACTAATGGAACTAGTCAGGAGCTACTCCATTGTGGTCTGGTGCCAGCCTCCAGATACATTGGTTTTGTGTTCCCTTGGGAGGGGCTCCCCCGTAAGCTAAGGTCAGCTATTGCTTTTGATTGCTCAGGGTTACCCAATGAGAACTACAAAGCGATCCGCTGATGGTTGTTGCCTATGCTGGATCTATAGATAAGTGGAAGAGACAATGCCATAAGCAGCTCTCGGTTATCCCTGTCCCTGACTTATGGCAGTTTAGCAGAGGAACCAGTGCTCCTCAAAGCCTGATACTGCCTATCGGTTGCCTGTAAGTCTCTGAAACTGGATGAGCCTCTAGGTAATATGAGTGTTGGGTGGCGCAGGGACCCTGGAAGTCTCCTGGGTCTATTGAGTAAATTTCCCCTGCCACTGCAGTGTCAGTTTACGTGTCAACGCTGTCTCTGTGGTTCTCTGTATAAATTTCCACTCATAGCAAGGTCAACTGTTGCCCCCACCCCCGGGCCTAAATGTGCTACTCCAGAGCAGGGACGGCTGCCTATCAGTGTGCAGCAGGCACTTTGTGTACCAGATGGGGCAGGAGCTCAGAGAGTCAAGGGCTGTCAAGCCAATACAGACCTCTGTAATACCCTTAAGAGATATTGTAGCTTGTACAGGCAGCAGTAGTCTGTCCACTACTGTTTTCCTTGAAATGTGCTCATTGTGCTAGCCAGGGTCTATTGCCTGCACTAACTGCACAACCCCAGAGCCAAGCAGGGCACAAGACGTTGCCTGTCATGGGCTGTAGGGCACTTTGTGGCTTGGGTGAAGCAGGATCTCAGGGAGACAAGGTCCATTCGGCCAATACAGGCTAAGTTTTGCTTCAACTTCTGTGCCTGGGTGATTCCACTGTAGACACAGATCACTGTGAGACCAGCTGCTGTCAGGGGCAGTCCCACAGACGCCTGTGCTCCTCCTGACACAATATCGCAACTCTTGCAGACAGCAAAATTCTGCCTTCCATTGATTTCCATGTAGTGCCCATCCTATGACATGCAAAGTTTGTTGCCTGTGCGGATTAGATCAGGGGAGGGGAGGGGCAGGGCTGTGAGAGTTCACTGTCAATGGGCCACCTGGGGCAATTTGTGGGTAGGGTGGGAAGACAACACTTCTTAATCTGAATATCTAGAGAACTTTCCTGAAACCTGAGCCCATGTGTAGTTGATTTATCTCTAATTTTATCATCCGTTAAGATTTGAAATTTCCTCAATACTCCTAATCTTGTTATTTTATTGTTATGTCATTTTAAGAACTTGGATATAAGTACTTTTAAACTATTGTATTCCTTGCTTTTTTTTCTTTTTAACTTTTGAATATGTAATATTGTCACATGTTTTTTAAAATGAAAAATGTGCAGAAAAGTATATAGCAAAAAAGTGTCACTTTAAGTTTTGTTGTCCATCTGATGGTTTCCACCACTCATTTTCTTTGAAGTTTCTTTCTTGCAGGGTTTTTGCCTCTTTAAAAATTCAACTGAGAGATTCTCGTATTTTTAAATTAGCAATAATATATCAATTCTAAGATGGTTCTTATAAAAACAAATGGAGAAAAAGCATTTACAAGGAAAGAGCACATTTCAATTGTTGGAGTGTAAGAAGATAAAACTGTAAAATAGGATGGAGCTAACACAAATAATATTCTTACTCCTGTTTCCACATGCAAAGAAATGGAGGTAAAGGGAAAAGCAACATTGGATTTGCAGAGTCAAACTAAAATTTCTCAAGCACTGAAAATATTTCCAGCACAACTGAGCTGGTGAATAACTGGCTCCTAAAGTGTTGTCAGAGAGGATGTGACAAGACAAACCACCCAAATGAATGATATGAGTTAGAAGTCAAACTGACAACCCTCAGAGAACTTTGACCGAACACCTTCCATATATTAGGCTCCAAAAGATTGAAACTAACTGAGGACAATCTATGAATTGCTTAGCAATCTAAATGTTGCTGTTGTGAATTCATTTTTAAGGTGTCAGGTACATGATTAATAAACTCAAAATATGTTCTTAGTTAAGATGGAGATGACTCACATGTAAGGATTATGACACAGATCTATTAGAAATGGCAGTACAAAGTTCCAAAATTTCTTCTTAACAGAGAAAATAGGAGATTTTATTGTACGAGTTCCCTGAGCTATAAATAGACTGGTAAAAGGATGACAAAAAAAGAAAAAAAAAGGCAACTAAAAGCAGTTCATTCTCTCAACAAATATTCTTTGACCTTTTAGTGGTGTTTGGACTGATCTAGGTACTGAGAATACAGCAAGAGATAAAGCAAAGTTTCTGCACCCATGATGCATATATTGAAGGGAGAAAGGACATAAGCAAAAGAGGAGTACTACTCAGTTCCTATCTTGTTTCCTTTTTTTTCCTATGAAGAGAATCATATTCGAACTGGAAAGGCTAGAGAACACATTATAAGGAGCAAATTACAGGTCAGAAGACATAATGTTGTATATTAGTAGTGAACTTCCTAGATCATATTTCAGAGTAGGGGAAAGATTTGCAGATATAATCACAAATCATTGCTATTTTATTTCAGTTTTTATAAAGATAAAGGAAGTTCCAGAAAACTGGTGAAAATTTCCTAAATTAAAGTGAACAAGTGGTTATATGAAACTTTAGACCAATGAGTTAATTGTTTTCTACTAAACCTCCAGAACTGAATATTAAATAGACTGATTCTAAATCTTTTTGAAAAAGAAAATGTATTGATTACTCAACAGCATCGTGAATTAACTATAGCTATAATGTGAAGATCAGAGGAAATTTTAAAAAATACTTTATCTTGATTTACAAGCATTTGTAAAAATTTTCCCAAGACTTTGGAACAAAACAGACAAATGTGTCCCATTGATGTACACAAAGTGTCAACCAACTAGAGTGACAAACCAGACTAAGAAAACAAAACAGTAGGCATGCATATAAATCTGGCATTAAAATTGGATGCCTCCAAACTATAGAAATAAAACATAATGAAAACTTAAATCCAACATTTTTCTGCTATGATTAGGAAGAAATACCCAAATAACATATACCTCCTGAAGGAAGTACATACCACCCATGAAGTAATCTTTCAAAAAATTAAAATGAAAAAGAAAACCGAAAATAGAACTGAATCTAGTTTAGTTTTTATAGAAACTCATAATTTTTTTTGTGGAAAATATTATATTTTAGCTGGTTTATTTGAAAACTAGTGTTTATAACTAGTCAGCAGAGAAAAGATAAGGAGGCTGAGTGGACAACCCATTTAGGAAATTGCTGCTGGGAACATGCCCATTAGCCATCTGGAAAGTTTCAGAAACAGCTGGTGAGACAATTTGAAAGGAGTTAACTTGTGGAAATGAAACCAGTGGGTATGTATTTCAATAATGATTTAGTTTGCAATAGTGATCATTATAAGAATTGTCTTCATTCACAATTTTATCTCAGCTCACATTTTTTTCTTGAAAGTCTACTGCGACTGTCCATGCCACATCACCAATGACGTCCAGTGGTCAATTCTCCATCCTTAAGCTTTTTGACTTATCAGTGGCATTTGTGCATTTGATTACACTCTCCTCAATACACTTTCTTTTTCTGGTTTTTAGACCCCTCACTTTTGGTTTTTCTTCTGCTTCACAGGTCATTTCTTCTCAATATATTTTACGGAGTTTTCTTTTTCTTTTAAACCTTTAAGTATTAGAGATTTATCTAATACTCACCTTTTCCCCTCACTTATTCTTCAATACAGCAGCGAATCCTAAAGGCCTATGTCTTCAAAATACACCCCAGTTCTGACCTCTTCATCACCACTATAGCTGTCACATTAGTCCATGTTACCATATCTCTTACCTGCACTAAATAACTCCAATAGGTGCCTCAGCTTTCTCTATTGTTCTATAATAGCCTGTTTTCAATATAGCAGCCAGAATAATCCCCTAAAATATATTATATCATATGACTCATATGCTTAATGCCCCTCAACTGAGTTTACCTGCAGGATAAAACCCATGCTCCTGTTTTCTAGGCTGCAGTTATCTATTTGCCCTCCTTTCCTGTCACTCTTTCATGTCCTTCAGCCACCCTGGCCTCTGTGCTGTACCTTAAATCCCCCATACACACCACACTTCCACCTCAGAGCCTTTTTATTTGCTTTCTCAAAGACAATTTTTTCTTAAATAACACTCAATGTCACTTCTTTTCAATTACCCTGCTCTATTTTTCTTCATAGCTCACAGAGAACATTGAAATTCTAGTATAAATCTATGCACTTATTGTCCACCTGCCCTAATTAGAATGTAGGCTCCACAAAGATAACAACTTTATTCTCTTCTCCACCCTGGTGTATCCTCAGCACAGGGAGAATGTCAGGCATGGGATATTTGTGGGATAAATGACATAATGAAGTGAATAGCAGGGTAAGGTAATAATCCCACTGTAGTCTGCTCTGATCAGAAGTTACTCAGAATATTTTAATATTTAACACCACGTTTTAAGGACATTGGCAAGGTAGAACTAGAGGGGGCTGGCAATGCGGTGATAGTGGTTGAATTATACTCCCCCCAAATGGTAAAGAGACCCCCCAAATGGTAAAATTATGCTCCCCAGTATGTTAGAATGTGGCATTATTTGGAAATAGGGCTGTGGCAAATGTAATTAGTTTACATGAGATCATACTTGAGTCTGGAGGGCCCCTAATCCTGTATAACTGGTGTCCTTATAAGAAGACAGCTACACAAGAGCACACATGTACACACACACACACACACACACACACACACACACACGAGGAACACCATGCAACGATGAAGGCAGAGATTGGAGTTATGCAACTGCAAGCCTAGGGATGCCAGCGATCGCTGGCAACCAACTGAAAGCTGGGAAGAGGCAAGGAAAGATTCCCCTACAGGTTTCAGAGGGAGAATGGTCCTGCTGACAACTTCATTTTGGATATATAGCTTCTGAGGACTGTGAGACAATAAATTTCTCTTGTTTTAAGCCAGCCTAGGGAAGTAATACAGATGGTAAGTCTAGAAAATCATGCATTTTTGAGAAGCAGATCCTTCACCTAGAAAAAAGAATTGCTTGCATGAGCAGTGTGATCACAAGAAAACATTAAAAAACAACTTTCAGTGCCTTGATGGGACATTCCATAGAAGAGAATGTATACTTAACTTGAGTAGCTGTGGAGGACATATCCTAGGTTATACATTAATCAGGGTCATATTTCAAAGAGTGGTAAAATATTGGGTAGCCTGGGTTTACAGTTTGATAAAAAGAAAGCTAGATATATCTGGTCACATCTGGTGAACAGTCAGACAGGGTCTGCCAGATGCTTATGTAAATGGGAGCTGAGAATTCTGCTGGCAAAGACTCAAACAGTGTGCTGTGGAAGTTCAAACACTTCTGCACATTTCTGGCAAGCTCTTGGTGTGGAAGCAAGAAATTCTATGTTTGGGGAGTACTGAAGAACCTCCAAAGAAAAAGAAATTAAAGAAAAGGTGCTCTGAGAGTGCATTAGTCAGGGTTCCAGCAGAGAAGCAGAAGTGCTCTGAGGGATATGGAATAAGGGGTTAATATAGAACTGAAACCTAACACAACTGTGGGATCTGGTTAAGAAATCCATGAAAAGCCTTTGCTTCCATGTCTGGTGGTTGGCCTGAATTTATTGTAGGTCAGCAGAGTCAGAAGTTGGGATGAAAAGCACAATGCAAAGTACGAAATAGCGGAGAGGGAGGAACAACTTGAACCTCGAAGCCATAGTGATAAACTGAAATCATAAGGTCAAAATTTAACCCATGTCTCTCTCACTATCTCAGCCATGTGGGGATCTTCAGAAGAAATCACTACCCTTCATTCACAGAGCTGCACATGTGTGTGTCCCAGAATCAGAGAAGCTAGAGGAGACCTGGCAGGAGCTAGATACACAGCTGGGAACTGAGTGAGACACTAGTCCCTGAGAGCTGTTCCCTGGCACAAAATTTTATGGCGTGCTAAAAAGCTTAGTAATCAAGATGAATGACATTTTAATGCAATATTTTAAAAGTCAAAATTAGTGCAAAAATCTGTGATGAACAAAATATCAAAATTTTAAATAAAGATTTAGTGTCCAACAGGGAGTAGGGTAAGGCTAGTGAGGCCTAGTCATGCAAAGGGCAGGGTCAGACTTTGTATTTTAACAGTATTAATATTAACAGCATACATGCTTGGTGACAAAGCAGGATCCTTTTTCAAGAGAACTCCTCTTTTATTCAAAAACCTCTGTTTAGTACTGGCCTAAATTTGGGGATTTGTTGAAGGGATTTAGTTCAGACATCTCTTTATCAAACTAGAGACTGTCAGGTCTGAATCAGTTAGCCAATGCCAACAATCTTGTGGATCAAATCACTCTGCTCACCCCTCCTCTGGTGCCTGTAACAGTAACCACACCCAACTTGTTTCTGGAAATTTCCTGCCACCACTTGGCTTCTAGCATTCTGGGATCCTATCTTCTCCACTGAAATAGTGTCTTAAGTTTGATGACAGTAGTTCTCACTGTCATTTCTTGCCTACCAATGATAGCTAAAACAGAGCCCTTCAATGAAGCTGGTGTTTTATTTCTCACAATCCTGGTGAAGAAACCACTCTCTGATCCTTCAGAGAAGGGTCAGAAACAGGAGTTGGGTACATGATTTACATGGTAAATCCACTTTAGCATTCTGCTTAGCTTAAACTTTAGATACCTTCCTCTATGGCAGGGGTCCCCAATCCTCAGACCGCAGACCAGTACCGGTCCATGGTCTATTAGGAACTGAGCCATACAGCAGGAGGTGAGCAGCGGGCAGGCAAGCAAAGCTTCATCTGTATTTGCAGCTGCTCCCCAGTGCTAGCATCACCACCTCAGCTCCACTTCAGATCATCAGGCATTAGATTCTCACAGAAGCACCGGTCCCAGGTGCCAGAAAGGTCGGGACCACTGTTCTACATGTACCAAAGAAGTTTAGACAACCCAGCTTTTTTCAGTATGGGCAAATTTTGGGTCCAAGTTTCTTTCAGTGAACCCACTAAGAAAATTGCTAAAGCCACTCCAAGCTGCCCAAACTAACACACTGGATCCAGAATGATTGGTGCATCCACATTAGCAAATCCAGTCCAGTCCAACTTAATATACCTTCCACCCTGCTTCAGTATTCCTTGGGATCCACTCCCATGTATGTTTTCCAGATTTATGTTAACATGAAATGACAAACTCTTGGAATTTTTTATGTGGTTTGAGATTCCACACAGGTTATACTTTTTATCTTATCTTCTGGGGTCTTCTAGGACTTGAAACTCCAAGAAAAAAAAATCTAAAGAAGAAGCAACAAGACTCTCTGAGGATCCATGAGTTAGGATTCAGGTGGAGAAGCAGAACTGCTCTGAATGGTATGAAACAAACCCACAGGAGGCACAGAAGTTCTGGAATTAAGTCCTTAGGAGGATCAGCTGTCCCTTGTAAAGAAGCAACCACTGGAGAAGGAGGGAAGGAGAGCCTGACCTTGTCTGGGGAAAGAACCATGTCCCTTGGCAAAGGACATTTGGCAAAATTTAGCGGTCAGCTTCACTGGTTGCTGCCCCATCCTAACAAAACAAGCCAGCAGATCAACAACAACATGTGCGAGCTACGGTGGCACCTGGTACCAAGCACTGACCTTAGGAACTAACGGCAGCTGATCCACTGCCACTCACTAAATCTCACAATTTCTCCTGTGGCCAACCTCCTTTAAAACTATAGGCAGAAGGGAATTCTTGAAAAAGTAGTTTTAGCTTGGCTAAGTGATGTTTGTGTTTGTCTGTTTTTAATTCTGTACATCAACCAGAGGGCACTAGAACTGATACTGTTTTCTTGTGAAATAAAAACATATTTTTGCAAATATGCTTGTGTGGAGGGTTAGAATGAAATAAAAGTATTTATATCATTTATTTTGTTTTTATATTAAAGCTCAAAATGTTTGGTCATTATCACATTAACTGAAAACCTGGAGATCCTTTAATTTTGACTCTTTACAATGGAATCGCTTTAATTTTCATTAATCATTGAATAGAAGAAATTGACAGTATTTCTATCCTCACCATCTCCTGAAAGCCCCATAATAAAGGAATAAGGGAAGAAAACTACAGAAGCAAGTCAATTTCACATGCTCCACTCTAGGATATTGTCAAAACTATTTTCTAGTACATCAATCCTTGCTCACCCAGACAAGACAATGACTGACAAAAACATCTGCATACCAAGTACAAAATGAGAGTAGGAACATTGCTTGCTTTAAGAAAGGTGTATAAATTTCTACATTTTGTTTAAATAAAATAATTAGCATTTGCCCCAAATCGCATGGATCTTGATGCTGCAGTCAAAATAAACGCCATTCATAGAACTGTTGCAGGACAAATAAAAGAACATAACTAAAAGCTGAAGTTTAAATTAAGAAAGAAGCTCTTAGCATATCATCATGGTTAAGTAGAAAGGATCAGGTCAGAAGTTTGGGAAAATGTCTGGTGAGAGTCGTCGTCAACCTGTGCAACATGTTTTTTCTGTGACAAGCCATCTGATCTTCCAGCTCTTCTCAATGTAGGCTCTACATTGATTGCCCCCATGTTTCTAAATGGTCCCTTTGACACAGGAAGTCATATCCCATTCCTTTTGGCTTGTAGGCATGACAGATTCTTAGACAGTGAGAGATCTACCAATTCTTGGTTTCAGCTTTGATCCCTTCTGACAGATGGCATAAGTGGAACAATTTTTTCTCTATCTTCTTTTCCTAGTTAATGGGGAACAGTACAAAGCAAAAATGTTTGTTTAAAGTGATCCTTCACCTTTCTTTTAAAAGTTCCTTCACAGAATCCATTCACTCACTCTATCCCAGGTGCTCAATATTTTCAATATGCTGTTTCAATATCTGAGAACTCTATTACTCTTTTGCCAGCACATGGCCATGATTACTTGCTAGGCTATCTTTAATTAGGTTCTTCAAAGTTCAAAGCATTGTTAAACTTGGAAACAATTCTGTTAAGGTCCCTGAAATAGTTCTTTGTTAAATTCTCCTATCTACTATACATTGTGCTATAGTCAAATACACAGTTTCATAATTTGAAGTATATGTGTGAACTTTGGTTAGGTTAATGTTGTATTATTATAAATTGTGAATTAGTGGGAATCTCAACTGGTGATTATCGTTATGCTTAATATTTTTCTAATTAGAATTTGAAGTAAAATGAAGTTTTCCTATATAATTTATCTTCCTACTTCTCTCTATATTTTTAAAAAAGATAATACTTGAAAAATTATAAAATAATATATGTAACATATATGTAAGTTAGAAAGCATAAAATAACAAGGACACCTATAATCCTACTAGTCAATTTAAGATATAATAAGGAGAATAGCACAGGCTATGATGCTGTACTGCTCTTATTGATAGAAATGCTGTGTGTAGAGGAAGGGCTGAAGGATGACAGCACAATGTCAGGTGTGGTCCTTAGGCTGCTGGGATCATGGATGATTTAAATTTTCTAAGTTTTGCTTTTCTGTAATATTTTACATTAAACATGTATGTGACTGCTAAAAAAAAATCTAGAATATGACCAGTGCCTTGCATCTATCTGTGTGTTCCTCTCATAGTTCATCTCATTTTTCTATCTCCTTAACATATCCTAAATGTATTAATCTCTTGCTTTTTCTCTATAGTTTTATCACATAGGTATTCCTAAAAAAATATGCTATTTGGTTTTATTTGTTCCTGAAATTTACTTGTAAATATGGACTTTCTTTAAGGACTTGCTTCTTTAGTGCAAAATTACATCTATTGTAAATGTATGTAATTTCATGTAGCCCTCCTTTATATAGTATTCCATTGTCTACCTATACTAAAATTTATTTATCCATTCTCCATGTGCATTTGGGATGTTTCTGGTCTGTTCCTAGTGTAAACAGCTATTCCTTTCCAAGTGATTTTTGTATAGGTTTAGTGGTCCCCGTTTGTTATGGCATATGTCTAGAAGTAGAATTGCTGGGTTATAAGAAATGCAAATGTTCAAACATACAATAATGTTAAAAATTTTTTCCAAAGTGGTCATATTAACTTTTTGTCCAGGAGCATATGATTTTTCATTTATCTATATACTCTCCTCTACTTTTTATTCTCACTTTAATAGATATTAAGTTACATCTCCCAAATATCTAATGAGGTTGAACACACTTTTGGAATGTTGATTCACCATCCATCTGTCTACGTTTATGCCCATTTTCCTAAACAATTGTTTTTTCTTATTGATTTTTAGCCATTCATTATATATTTTGGATACTAAACTTTTGTTAGTTTTACATTCGAAAATAAAGTTCTTTTGACTTTTAATTCTGTAGTTTGATGGACAGTAAGTAGATAATTTTAATATAGTCGACTTTATTAATCTTTTGTTTTTATGTTCTCATCTAATTTAGTGACAGAAGATATTAAATATATTCTTGCAAGATGTTAAAGGTTTTTTTTCACTCTTATTTACTTAATTAGGTAGAACTGAATTTTGTATATCTTTTTAATATCGAAAAATATTCATCTCCATCCCATTTATTAAATAGCTGTTCCTTTCCCAGTGATTAAGATGGCACCTCTACCAGATATAGTTTCCATTTAAGACTGAGTCTCTTTCTAGGTCCTCCATTCTATCCTCTTGTCAATTTGTGTATCCTTTTGTTCAGAGCTGACATTCAGCCAGTATACACCAGTACAACATCTTCTTTTGTTATGATTTGTTAGACTTGTGTTCTGATTGCTTAGAAGACTATTCAGATTGCTTAGCATCAGCATTACATGAATCATTAAAATATTTTAATGTCACTATATATTATCACTATATGTTATATTTTAATGATTATAATTTAATAGTGTAATAACTGATAGGGCAAGTTTTCACATTATTCATTTTCTTCACTAGGTATTAGCTACTCTTTGGGCTTTGTACTTCCATATACATTTTAGAATAGATTTTCAAGATCCATGTAAAACTTGCTGCAATTCTGATAGAATTGCCTTGAATTTAAAAAGTTGGGAGAATTTAATTACTTATGATTTTATAGTTTTCTTTCCATTAAAAAGAAATACATATCTATTTACTTAGAGCTTCTTTGATATATTTCAAAAATGTATGTTTTCAGATAAATTTTACCTATTGGGTATTGATAGTTGTGTTTTATTATTATTATCACCTACTGTATATGATGTTTTTCCTAATTATTTTCTTAACTAATTTCTACTCTTCTTTTTTCTGATTTATTTATAATTCATTCATTTTTACTATGGTTGTTAGTCTTTCCAAACTACTTATGTTATCTTAATTTTTTCTGTTTGTCCTATTTCTCTATATTATTGCTTTTGTTTTTTCTTACTGTTTCAGAAAAGTGTATCCTATATTTGACTTAGCTTTTATTCTTGAATTTTACCCCAAAATTCTAATATTGAACAATTTATTAACCCTTCTTCAGAATAATACCTGACACTTAAAACACTTTAATCATGCCCCACCTAACATACTACTGTTTGTGTTTACTTTTTTTTATTATATATACAATATTTGCTTAGGTTTATATATTTTTTTTATTTCATTTCTCACCAGTTCCTTTATACTTCAGATTTTCCTCTTCCTTAAAAGTATATTGTTCTGAAGGGATTAATATGAACAGGTAGCATACTATAATTCTTAAGTCTGACCAAAAAACATCCCTTACAGGAATTTCACCAACCAGCCATGGATCAGGTCATTAAAAAAGCTATAAGGTGGTTACACGTTTATGTTAGAAAATAATGACACAAGATGAATATAAGAATTCAGAGTTCACAGAAGAAAAATACAACTTTCTTTGCTAAGCAGACATACTCAGTGCTACCCTGTCGTGCTACTGATTTATCTTGGATCCATCACAACTAAAGCAATAAGGACCCACACAGAAGGGCAAGTTACTCTCTATCACAGATGAAGTGGTCTATGATACAGTGTCAGCCACATTTACCCACTTTTAAAAGCAGTTTATGTGACAGATTATGTACAAAAAAATAAAATATTTACTTTTTTCTTAAAAAACAAGTATATTGTTTTGTCATAAGAATTTCCTCAGACAACTAAGTCTGCCTATTCTGGCAGAAGCAGAATATCATGTGATTCATTTTTTAAATATCCTGATAAAATAAAGCTTATATATTTGCTCTCCTCATGATGAACACAAAACTCAAATAGTTGATTTTATCTAAAGTTAGAACTATTTATTTTTAAAGCAAATTCCAAAGTTGGCAGAAATATTCTCTCAGTTGGCATATGTGACTGTACTATCAGTAGTTCTAATCCCATATATTTATTTTCTAAACTTCATGTCTATTTCATGGATTTTCCAAAAAGTACTGATTTGTTCTTGGAAACAGTGCTCCATTCTATAATCAAGTGATAGATGCTTATTGTCTGTCTCACTGAATTACATCATTTATTTTATTTCTCAGAGATCTCTTATGGATTGTGATCACAGTCTGAAATATTACAGAAGCATAATAAAAATCTCACCCGGAAATCTGAACTTTTTTCGAAATCACAAACAAATGTGCCTATAAAATTGTGAGGCTGGCTCATTAAGAACCCATAGAGTATACTAAAATTATACTCAGCCAGATGTCTTATAGATATTAAAATGACACAGTCTTTAGATAGATTGAATACATTATTAGTGTGATCCTTTCTGCCATTCAGTTAGGTCATTTTCTTATCAAAGAAAACCTCAAGGTCAGCATCTGCATTCTTCACTATCCACATTGATGTCCAAACTTCTACAAAGTGCCTACCCAGCAAATAATTAGTCCCATTTCTAAAAGAACTTTCAGCATTCTTGTGCAAAGAATATTTTTCTCATTTTTCATTTTTTAATTATTATTTCTTTTTACAATTTAACAGTCTAGTTTGTATTGTGTGTTCCCCTCCCATAGTTAGATTTCTTTCTGTCACCACATATTTGACCCCTTTTATCCCATCTAACTCTCCCGTCCCCCACCCCCACCGCCCTCTGATAGCCACTAGTCTATGGTCCATGTCCATGAGTCTCTGTTTGTTTGTCCTGTTCATTTGTTGGTTTTAGGTTTAAATCCCATGTATAAGTGATATCATGTGATTTTCAACCTTTTCTGTCTGGCTTATTTCACTTAGCATGATTATCTCGAGGTCCATCCATGTTGTCACAAATGGCAGTATTTCATCTCTCGTTATGGCAGAGTAATATTCCATTGTATATATATACCACAGCTTCTTTAGCCAATCATCTATCGTAGGACACTTTGGTTGCTTCCATGTACTGGCCACTGTGAATAATGCTGCTATGAACATTAGTGTGCAAATATCTTTTTGGATATGGGTTTTCAAGTCTTTGGGGGAAAATACCCAGTAGAAGGATTGCTGGATCCTATGGTAGATCAATTCTTAGTTTTTTGAGGAACCTCTGTACTGTTTTCCATAGTGCCTGTACCAATTTGCAGTCCCACTAGCAGTGTATGAGGGTTTGTTTTTCTCCATATCCTCTCCAACATTTGTTATTACTTGTCCTGTTGATAACAGCTATTCTAACAGGTATAAAATGGTATCTCATTGTGGTTTTGATTTGCATTTCCCTAATAAATAATTTAAAAAATACCTTTATTTGCTAACCAAAAGTATATTTCTGTGTTTCTCTGCAGAACCACATTTTAAGTAAAATAACCCCAGAAATCTTATAGATACTCTATCAAAGCATTTGTGGCAATAAAAGTAGTTATTAAAGGCTGGATAAGGAAATTGCATTAAAATTTACTATTAAAATGTTTGATTTTAAAAAAGAGAACTCTCAAGTTAATGAACTGCTACACACATGACTGTGCAAATAGTCTATCATACCCAGATGTTCTAACATGAAATTTTTAGTAGGTTTCCTGCAATTAATTGCTTCTTTCTTTCTCTCTTGGTTGATGTCTCACCTGTACCAGGCAATCCTGCTATTTTCAGACTTGGATCAAACACCAATATCACAGTGCAGGGTATGAGACCTATTATCTGAGTGCTTGATGAAAGGTCAGATGATGCCATCCAGAATCCTTAGCCTCCTTGGGATAAATATGGGCCAATAGGAAATAGGAAACAGCAAAGAGCTAGTCAGATAAATGTTTCTTTTTTCCCTCTCTTTTTTTATAGATTACTCCAAATTCAATTCCTTCTGTATTCCCTCCTGAGAGCCATGTACTTGGCCAAGTAAGTCTGCCTAGTGATGTACTGTAGGTATCACATTATGTCTCTTGCCCCGTTTCCATTTTCTCTCACTCTCAATGCCTTAGGATTATGCTTTCCCCCCTAATAATTGCCAACATATTTCTTGTCTCCAGTACTACTTTCTAGAGGACTCAGGCAAAGGTAGTAGTACATCTTTATAACAAAGGTTATATATAATAAAAATTATACATCTCATTAGGATTTGGTAGCTAGAGGGAAAACACATTGCGTCTTTGTGTAGATGTCTTTTTTCCCCTTAATTAATTTTTTAAAAATTTTTGATCTTTCGTAATTCTTAAATTTCAAGAGAAACCACTATTGAGTTAAATAACATTATTTTAAGGTGTAACATTGACATATATTTCTAAGGTGTGACTCAAGGCACCAAAACAAGCCAGAATTCTTCAGAGTTTATAGACAGATACTCAAAATTTTAAAGTGCTGTGATCACAACAAGAATAAGATAGAATAAGAGTTCCCAGAACAAAGCATAAATATCATTAATTTTCTAATGAGACTTCTTCTACCTTACTTATTCCCATATGTTCTCCTCAAATGGATATAGGGGGTTATAGTTTTGTTTGAGAGGTTGAGGCAATAAGCAAAAGGAGAAATAAGAAATTATTGTATCGTGAAAAGGAATCATTGTTAAGACTCCTTCTCTGAGTTAAGCTAAGTCTAAGACATTTCCTTGCCTTCATAAGTTTCAGAATACCTTGAAGAAATGAAGACATCCAAAGGTTTCTAATATCTATTGGCTCTGCTTTACAGACATATTTTTAGTAGGGGTTCCAAATAAAAGAGGGCCTGTGTGGTGGTAAGGAGTGTGTTTCATTGACAGAGAGGAAAATAACCTCTCTGGACTGCAATTTACTTAAGCTGTGTCTCTGAAGCTCCTTTTTATTTTATTATGCCACATAGAGTAGATAATAAGTGTAAAACAAGAGGTACAAATGAAAAGTTTCTGACCTCTAACTTAATTCTATTGGATAAGTCACCATATTTGTGGAAACTTCATTGGAATTTTTTTTTAAGATATGATAGTTATCCTGTCAGTATGGTATGTTTTCCTTAGATCTCACTGTTTTTCTAAACTATCATAAGGTGGCAATAGATGTTTCTGAGGAATATAGTCTCACTTAAGGTAACTTTTATGTTGAAATATCAAAATGCAAATCTGTAGACAAAAGCTACAGAAAGTGAGCTTTAATATGTTGCCAATGTTTAGGGGTGAATCAAATGTTTGTGAAGATGCAATCCTCAAATGCCTTACTATTCGAACAATGGTGTTGGCATCGGAGCATGGGTATCAACTGAAAGCTCACTAGCAATGCACAAACGAACACTTTGCTCCAGATCTGCTATACTAGAACTGCATTTTGACAAGGTCCCCAAGATCAAGAAGTAATACTCTAACAGACTATACAAAAATGTTGGGTGCAGCTACAGTCAAGAGAAGAAACAAAACCAATCACTTCCCTAATTTATTTTTTGCTGGAAGAACTGATTTCCAGTGTGTTAGGGTTCTCCAGAGAAATAGAATCAATAGGATACCTGCCTAGGATCTCTGTCTTTCTTGTCTGTCTATCTATCTATCTATCTATCTATCTATCTATCTATCTATCTATCTATCTATTATCTATCTATCTATCTATCTATCTATCTATCTATCTATCATCTATCTATCATCTATCTATTATCTATCTATCTATCTATCTATCTATCTATCTATCTATCTATCTATCTACCATCTACCTATTTATCTTTCTATCATCTGTTATCTCTCTCTCCCTTTCTATCTGAGAGAGAGAGAGAGAGAGAGAGAGAGAGAGAGAGAGAGAGAGAGAGAGAGAAACGCTGACTCTTCCAGGATCTCGAGCTATATGTTTGGCTCTCTTGGTTCTCAGGCGTTTGGATTTGGACTGAAACTAAACCATGGGCTCTGCTGGATCTCCAAATTGCCAGCTGCTGTTCTTGGGACTTGTCAGTCTCCATAACTGCATGAGCCAATTTCTTCTAATAAATCTCTTTCTGTTCCTCCCTCTCAAATAAATCTTTCTCTTTTGAGAGAAAGAGAGAGGAAATGTTTTGAGATATATCTATCACTTTCTCTATATATGGATACATATGTCTGTCTATCTATCTAACTATCTATACCTATCTATCATCTATCTATCTATCTACCATCTATCATCTATGTATTTATGTATCTATTTTTCATCTATCTATCATCAATCTATCATCAATCTATAATTGATTTAGATACAATTGACCCTTGAACAACATGGTTTGAACTGCTTGGGTCCATTTATAAGCATTTTTTTTTTTCGAAAAATACTGTAAATGTGTTTTCTCTTCTTTATGATTTTCTTAATAAGATTTTCTTCTCTCTTGCTTACTTTATTGTAAGAATACAGTATGTAATACATACAACATACAAAATAATGTGTTCATTGATGGTTTATGTTATCAGTAAGGCTTCTGGTCAATAGTAGGTTATCAGTAGTTAAGTTTTGGGGGAGTCAAAATTATACGTGGATTTTCAACTGCTTGGAGGTTGGTGACCCTAGCCCCCATGTCATTTAAGGATCAACTGTATATGGAGAGAGTGAGAGAGAGGTGTATATAAAGAGATTTATTAGAAGAAATTGGCTCATGCCACTTTGGGAATCTCATGTTAGAGCTGCTTCTAATGCAACAATCATAAGCTCCACTTCTGCAGTTATGATTTTTAGCCATAGAACTAGGAGTTTGCTTACTACCCTGACTTTTCATTCTTTCTCATTGGTTTATTCTAAAAGCTACTGACCATACATTATTTCCACTAAAGCCATTGCTTTTTCTGTTTACTGTAGACGTTTCCATTCACTGTGACAGCTTTCAGGCAAATTTGAAGTATCTATCCATCCCCACACATACCTGAGCTCCCCAGAAATATTTTACAACCTAAGTCAGTTCATATCACTTCTCTGCTTATGACCTCCAAAGCCTTCCCATATCTCCAAGAGATAAAGTCAAAGTCATTACATTCTATAACACCCGACACAACCTGGCTCCTTACTACCTCTAAGGTATCATCTCCTACCATCTTCAACCCCAACTGCTGCTTTATAATCACATATGCCTCTTTGTTGTTCCTCCAACATCAAGTACAATCCCACCTTAAGACATTGCACTTGCTAGTTTCTTTGCCGAGGACACTCTTACCTCAGATATCAATCTATCCTTACTTAATTCAAGTCTATGCTCAATTGTCAAATTATTAGAGAGGGCTTCCCAGTCTACCATGTATAAAATAACAACCTCTGTTCACTCTAGCACTACCTTACCCCCCTTTACTTTTCTTTACAGCACGTACTACACTCTGACTTGTTGAATATTTGTCTGTTTTGTTTTCTGTTTCCTCTGTTAGAATTTGGGCATGGTACTTTGTTTTGTTCACTATTTATCTCCTGTACTCAGAATGGTATCTGACACGTAGTAGGTCCTCATTAAACATTTGTTGAAAGATCGAATTCGGAAAGTATTTGGTACTATTCCTGTGCTGCTCACTATATTCAGATTTGCACTGCAATTCACATTCGCACTTGTTTTGTTTTGTTATTACATTGCTAGATCTTTGAGTAATGAGATTATGTAAAATCTCAATATAAGCACATAAGAATTGAATGGATAAACAAATGCATATTATTGCATAGAAACAAGGTATATTTCTATATAAAAAAGAGTATGCTTACAGGAATAAAGAATATACATTTTGTGGAGAAATCAAATATATACAGAGACATTTTCTGTCTACTTAGTTCATTAAGAATGTTGAGAGTGGTCAATAACTTTTAAAATATATTAAAATTTTGAGGACATGAGTAGACTCTTCTTTCTTTTATGTGATTTATCTTAGTAATTGAGATGCTCCATCTTTATAATTGAGGACTATTTAACTTAGTCTAGGATACTCTATCACTGGTTTATAATAAATAATATAATTTAGAAGCAAAATAGGATGAAGTAATAATTTTTCCAAATATCTTTCCCCAGGGAAGTTCTGCTTGTTAGTGCTAGCCTGAGTTGATCTGAAGGCTTGTTAAGAGAAAATGAAAGATTTGTAAATGTTTCTGTTTGTTTTAAGTAAGAGCAGGAATGCATCATTTTTATTCCCTAGGGGGAAAATATGCAGCAACTCCATTCAGCTCTTTCCACTGCAGAAGCCAGAAGTGATTTCCTCATAAACATTTCCATTCTTTTTCTCTAAGTCCCTTATTAAGTATTTTAAGAGCAAAATGTTCACTAAAAGAACAGGGGAATTATGTGATTATAAAACAACAGAGAATATTTGGGTTACTTGGGTTAGAAAGTAAATCAGTATGATCTACATGATTTCTACTTATTTTGAGTTTCTTGAGGTTTTCTTGGTGGCCTAATACATTATCAGTTATTGTAAGAGTTTCATGGAAATACACAAAGAAAGAGTATTTCTTATTGTTAGAGTACTGTGTTTGAAATATATTGATTAGGTCAACCATGTGGTTTATTGTATTATATGAATTGACAGAGTTTATTTAAATTCATCTACAACTTTTGTGAATTTGTTACCGAACTAAAGAGGTTAGCTGCTCGAGATGTTCTATTCAGGAACAAGACATGGTTGTTGTTGTGTAGTTTTATTTACTTGCAACAAGTAAAGAACATAGAAGATTCGCATCTAAAGTTGACTCCTGGAAGGGAGGCTTAGCCATTGCTTATATACACTGTTTGGTTAATTACATGTTGAGTTCTTCTTTGCACTTGGCTAATCTATCCTATCAAGCTCATCTTGCTGCCACTGAGTCTGCAAAATACTCTACTGCATGTTAGCATTTAGCAAGAATAGTATTTAGTATGAATGGCCCAGAGCTTGAGACCTTTGTCCTATCTAACATATTTTTACCAGCTTGCTTGCTTGCTTGCTTGCTTGCTTGCTTTATTTATTTATTTATTTATTTATTTGCTGTTTTTGTTTGTTTTTCTACTAGCATTTTTGTTTATGTATTTTTTTGATGTGATAGTTGGTGAATAAAGATGTTATATCCTTACTTTGGATTGCAGGCTTCACCATTTAAAGGTGCCCTCTTTTCCTTATTTAACATTTTGCCTTGAATAAAACATCCACGAAGTACAGTGCTTTGTTAAATATCCAAATACATCCTTTATTCTGTTAGTAACTATTTCTATATTTACTTATAGTGCAAGTCTGCTATACTGAACATTCAGGATTAAATTATAAATTTAACCACTACCAACACACTTTGGATAACATAGTTAAAGAAAAAAATGAAAATTGCTTAAATGCATAAATACACGAATAGTGAAAACAAGCAAACAAAAATATCATGAGCCATTGTTAAAGTTGTTTCTTCAACTGGCCTTGAGATCATAGATGGTATTTAAAACTTCCATGTTCTTCAGCTGATAGAGTTGGGTGAAACAAACCTTTCTCCCTGTGGGGGCTGAGTCTAGGACATTTTTTAAAATTGGTTTGTTTGAAACTCCCATGAACATTTTCAACAGGATGCACAAAGTGCTAAGAAGCATCCCAGGGAAACTCCTGGATTTCAGACATACTTCTCCCTTCCTCTGTTGTGTAATAACATCAATCATATTCACTGTGGGATCAGTCACCACAGATAGTCTATCAGCTCCCTTCTTTCTTCATTGCTTTAAGAGCAGGAGGGGGCCCCAATAGTCAACGGACAGCCTCAGCATCAAGGTCAATCAAACCATTATTTGGTGCCCATATGAGAGCATTCCTGCCTTGCGAGCCAAAAATTCTAAATCAGACAAAAACATAGCTAGAGAGAATGAAAGCAAAATCTTTACTAGAGGGTCATTAAGAGAAATAATGAAAAGTACCATGCCCTTGGTGGCTACATTTCGGCTACAGGGGAAAAAAAGAATAGATACTGGTTACTGGTTCATAGCACACAGCACATCCTGTCGACCAGCACCTCCAATCTGCAAGTTGTTGTCACCCAGCTGGTAATCTATTGACCACTGCATCATTTTGTAATGAAATGTTTAAGCATCAGCCTATTTTCTCACCTTTTCACCATCAGGTAGTTTTTTTGATAAAAGCAATGTATAAAGGATACAGTGATGGGGAATAAGATCTGTAGGATTTTCCAAGAAAGACAAATCTATATCTAGAATAAATGTTATTCTAGTAAATTTCTGCCCCATTCATGCTGACATGCCTGGCTCGTTAAACCCTCTCGTCCCTAACCTGAGGGAAGAGCGTTAGTTTTAGTCTCTGCTCTTAATAGATGAGGCACTTGGCAGTGGGATTAGCAAGGTAAACTTTGGGGAGGAAAAGCCACGGTTGTTAAGAATACATGTAACTTCCATCTTTGACACTATGGCCACTTTTCTCATTAACCCACTGAGTGAACAAGCATGAGCTAAGGGGGAAATGTCATACAAATTCCATAATATGTGTCATGCCATCCACCTGATTACTGAAAGCTTGGTTTGCATGGGTGCCCTTGATGAATGCTCATATAGGACACATATATTCCTATACTCTGGCCCTTTCTGCAAAGACCATACTTAAAAAGGACGTAAATCTTATTCCTAGTCCTCAAATCCTGTTCCTTCCATTTACCTAACCATCCCATTCAAACTTTAGCCATCATTCATGGATCAATACACATTCATATTTCTTGCCATTTCTTTTCCCAGGCTATCCAAATATATCATCTGAAGATAGAGTTATGATCTGAAACTGGGACTGCAAATGTGGCGATGGTTGATCCCCACTAGATTCTTCACGCAAACTAGCAAACGACACGAGACGATATAAAATAAGACAGGTAACAAGCATGTGAGACAACAGTAAGGGATGTAAAAGTAGGAAAAACAGACAGAGGCGTGTGACATTGGTCCATCTGACTACATGTCTCCCGAGTGGTAAGAAAATATAGGAGGTGGTGTCACATGGTGGTTAAGGTCGTGAGCTCTAGAGACTGTCAATATCAGAGCAACCACTTAACTCACTGATTGTTCCCATTACCTCTGTGGGCCTCATATTTGTTATTATAAAAGTAGGAATACTCATGGCATGTACCTCAGAGGGTTGTACTGAAGATTAAATGACATAAATACATATAAAAAAACATTTAAAAACAGTACAGGCATGTGAAAGAGTGGAGTTATGTTAGCTATTGTGACTTAGGTTATAAGAAGAACCTTCTTAGAGATGCATGAAAATACATATGAAAATTGAATTCTGTAGCCCATCTAGATTGGACTAAAAATATCTAAAGTTTCTATGAATCCTGTCCTTACACAAAGAATGAACATGTCAAAGAGATGTCACCTCAGGGAAGTGGGGCTTGAGTTCATCACAGGTGAACACAGTCTATTTACAACATCAGCCTAGTTCCAGCTCAACATTTCCTGGGAGGAATCTGAATGATCAGCCCACAGCAAAGCTGTTAGATACAGAAAAGAACTTGCATGCTCTGAGAAAGAAAACATATATATTCAGTCTCCAATATTCTTTTGTACACAATTCTCATAATACAATAAAATACAAACATATCAAGGAGGACAACATGACTCAGAATTAAGAGAAACAGTCAATGGAAGCATACTTGGAGATGGGTAAGCTATTGAAATTGGCAGGAAATTTAATACAATTATTAACAATATGTTAAGTAATTTAAAGGAAAAAATCGATATAACAAGATGAAATGCTTCAAGAAAAAAAACTCTAAAAATAGAACTAAGCAGAAATTTTAGATCATAAAAGTTTAAGAACCAAAATGAAAATTCTAAGGGATTTTTCTTGCAATGCTCAATCTGCTCTTTTTATCATGATCCAGTGATAGCTTAGTTAAATGGAAATTAAAACCAAAACGAAATATCAAAAAAACTAAAATGAGAAAGACTTCTGTGTACTTGAGACATGGTAAAGAAAAATAATTCTCACACATTGCTGGTAGGGGTATAAATAAAATAGCAAACTGTTCTGAACAAACTTTTGCACATACTATTAAAGTTAAACATACACCTATTCTATGTTCTAGCAATTCTACTCCTTGGATTACATATCCAAGAGGAAAAAGAACAAGTATACAAAAAAAAAAAAAAGAATACATAAGATTTATTCATAGCCCCAAACTGAAAACAATTCAAATGTCTACCCATAGCATAATTGGTTTAAAAACTGTCGCACATTCAAACAATAGATACCATCCACAGAGAAAAAAAACATCACTGCTACATATAACTACAGGGTAAATAACAAAAATATGTCAAGTGAAAGAAACAGGACTCTAAATTGTACCTACTGTATGATTCTATTTATAAGAGAAGGAAATTAATTTATGATGCTAGAATTTAGGATGTGGGTACACAGTTAATTATTTACTAGAAAGTGTCATATGGAAACTGCTCAGGAAAAGGAATATGTTCTAATATGGGTGGAGTTAATATGTGTATACATCTATAAAAATTCATTATGCCGTACACTAAGATTTGTGCATTTTACTAAATGTAGGTTATATTGCAATGACTTAAGGAGGGCACACTTTAGCATGGGCTAGTAGAGCAAAATAGGGTGTTTGTGAATTTTCAGGATTATACAGCTAAAAAAAAAATAAAACTAGTAACAAAATAGTAAACATGACATGCTTAGAAATTATTAGAATACAGGATAATATCTATTAAGTGGCTCCCCATATTATAATTTTGGAATTTCTTATTTGAAATAGTTTAAACATTCTAGGATCTTTTTATCTTTATAAGAATCCTTCATGCTGCATCTCCTGGCTGTGGGATCTGGGTCCAGTAACTTAAACTCTGTGTTTTTTTTTTTTTGTGTGTATATATATATATATATATATATATATATATATAATACCTACCTTATAGGATATTGTAAAACAAAATGAGAAATTATATATAATTAGTAGAATGTCTAGAAAAAGAGTAGATATTGATAAAAAAATTTGTGTTATTATTATTTGTAGTATTATTCAAATCTGTATTCTTTTCAGATATAATATTGGTTAAAAATAGCCTGAGCATCTATTTTTAAGACCATAAATAACAAATAAAGAATTATTTCACAGTAAAATATTTCCGAAGATTTATTCTAAAAAGTAAAAAGTGATATTTAGGAAGACAAACTCATTCAAATTTTTTATACAGAAAGATTTGGAGAAGGGAGAGCACTTTAACACACATATGTGCATGCACAGATAGACAGTTTTATAAACAATATGTTGAAATTTTTCACAAAATTGAAAATAAAGGTCATGGGCTTTAACATTTGATTATGAAAAAAAATCCTGAACGTATATTTGTCCTTGTCATCGCCATCTCACCCTTATTTACAGAATAAATTCCAAAGTCCTTAGTATGACAGTAAAGGTCTTTACTATCACAGGGCCTTTTTTGCAGAAGATGATCCTCGCCTGCTCTTTTTTCTCCACAAGAAAAATTTGCAGACTCTGCTAAACCTCCAGTGAACTCCTCCACGGTGGCATTTCATGCGTTCTGCAGTGGTTCTTTGCCTTTCTTCCTCTTTGGCTGAGCTATGACTTTCTTAAGGGCAACAGCCCTATTTTAATCAACTTTGTGTGGACAGAAATTAGTGCTATGATGAAAAGAATACAGTAAGCACACCAAAACGATCTACTGAATGAATAACTGTTTAAAAGTCTAAAATTAATAGACTTTTTAATAAATTAATAAAGTGGCAGGGGGAAGTCAGAGAACACATGCAGCTGTCTGAAATGATCAGAAACATTCATTCTTTAAATCAGTGTATAATATGAAGAGCAGGAGAGTCAGCATCTGTCTAAGGGGAAAACGCTGAGAAATAAAGATATAGCAACAGCTTTTCATTTATCATTTTCAGAGCAACAAGCAGCTATTGCCATACATCAAAGATTACTTAAGGAAAAAAAAAGATGATAATGAATTGTGATGACCTTTGGTTAAAAAAGAAAAGATTATTACTATTTATTGTTATTATTTACTACAATGGAAAGGAGAAAGGAAAAAAATTTTTCTAACATCTCATTCTTGAGAATTAAAACTGTTGGATACCAGGAATGTTGAAATGCATGTTAACCAGTATTGTCCTGACTTATAAAAAAAAAACCAAAACCCCCAAAACAGGGAAGAGAAGAGTGTGACACAGATGACAAGGAAACAACGACAAGGTGAAAAATGGCTAGCATAAAAAAACCCAAAAAACCATGTATATATTGTCTATTGTAGTATCAATTATCTTGTCTGGTTGTAGAATAATGTTAAATATGTATTATATATCATTCTTTTATATAAAAATGGTTTTCTTTTTAGTTTGGGGCTATTTTATGAGCTGGTGGTAAACAAAAATGCCAGGGTGAGAGTGCTAAGTTCTTCAGAGCACTTGAAAATTGTTCGAGAGGTAAAGTGACCAATTAAACATACTCTGTTGAGATTTATGTTTCCTGTGTGGAATTGACACTTTTGTCTAATCAAAACTCTTGATTGACATGTCCTAATATCATGGCATTTGCATCTCTCTAGAAATCTTTCGTCTCTGTGAGAGATTGACAGGCAACTTTACAAAAAATTTTCAGTGAACTACTTTCCAGGGGTACACCTGCCTTCTTCTTGAAGTAAAAAAAAAAAAAAGTTCAACTCTTGGTCCTTTTCTTCATGGTTATGTACATCATATTCTTGGTTTCAATTTATCTAATATTGAGACTGAAGTTTTAAGCTTTGAAGAGTCAGTGCTTTTTTCCCCGGCTTTAATCCCCAGTTTTCAGGAGAGGAAGAGATGAAGCAATTTTCTAAGCATATTGAAAGTATGATAGATTTAAAAGAGCCACACATTCTTTGTAAATATTTCCATTGAGAGGTAGAGTGGAATTCCCCCTTCTTAGTGACTTACTTGATAAATGGAATGTGGCAGACTTCTGGAGCTTGGTTATAAGAAGCCTTCCAGACTTTGCCTTGGTCTCTTAGAACTTTCATTCTTAGAGCCTGAGCTGTTTTGGAAAAAGCTCTACTATCCTGGGGCAACCACATTTTGAGAAGCTCTGGAAGATGAGACAGCCTCTGGTGAGAGAGTGAGAACCAAGGGCACTACAGCTTGAGAGGTGAGTGAAGATACCATCTTGGAAATAGATCCTCATGAACAATAAAAATGTTTGTTTTAAGCCACCGAGTTTTGGGAGCAATTGTTATGCAGCAATAGTTAACCAGAACAAATGGAGATCTACTGAAAACTTCTTAAATATTTGTAAGATCCACCTTGCTTTCTACTTCCGCTTCAGTAGAGCATTTGGATACATCATAATTTATTAAATTATAAAGACAAGACAAGTTATTCAGTTTACATGTAATAAGGAATGTCCAACTAAAAATATAACTTTTGATTACAGAATAGCGATAATAAAAAATCGATATTCTTCACACCCATCCTTAATTTTCTCCCTGAGCGTTAATAAAGTGTCAACATTTTCAACTACCTAAAAACGTCTGCATAACAGTGTGTGCCTTGTTTGCCTTTTTAAGTATGGAAACTTAACATAAAAAAAGTTACATTTCTGTCTAAATAATAAGATTCCAATGAATGGACAGATTGCAAAGTGAAACACAAGAGAAGGAAGACCTGTTATATACAAGTGAGCATTATTTTTTCAGGAGAAAGTTTCTAAGATTTTCTAGACAAAACCATGGAGTCATACTTGATTTTTATACTTTAAAAAAATAGTATTATATGGCTTCTTTTAGTTTTCTGAATCAATATAAAAGTGGGCCTTCAAAAAGCCAATTTCATGAGTTGACAGGTAAGAAAAATGTGAGAACAAGAGAAGCACCCTCCCCCAATAACCAAGGATTAAAAGAAAATAAAATATTTTGAAAAGGGATGAAGAGAAAGTATGGTTAATTCTTAACCTCAATAGAAAATCAGTTTCATGCTCCATACTCTGCCACAGCATACCATACATGTACTATCAAGTCACTAAAAGGAGGTATTAACAGAGAGTACACTGGAGTTTCAGGAGATAATGTTCCATGACTATTTTCATATTTCTTCATGGTCAGAGCTTTCTGAGTAGGCAATACTAGCAGCCTGGGTTAAAAGATGAATGAATGGCAAGCACACCTTGGAAGTTAAGTTCAGATACCTCAGAGAGAGAGAAATTTATAGATTCGTCTCCCCTGCAACCATTTGTCTAGAATACAAGGGTAATGGCCCTAGAGACCTTGCCTTCCTCCCCTCAGAGAGAATTTGTGCATATTAGAAAGATATGGTCTCTCCTTCTGAGGGGAGAATGGGCACCTATGCCAAGCATCCCATGAAAGCTCTGAGATTCATAATTTTGGAGTTTCTCTCCTATGATACTGCCCCCTGCCCCCTGCATACACCAGGTACATCTGGCTGTCACCACACTGCCCTATAGGGGGTAGAGGTATGGGAAATCAATGCGAGATGTTCTATAAGTAAATAATCAGTCTGTCACAAATATAGAAGACAATCTGGTGACAGCCAGAGGGGAAGGTGGTTGGGGGGCTGAGAGAATGGGGTGAAAGGTTAAAGAAGTATAAATTAGTAGTTGATAGGTGGAGAGCCAGAGGAGAGAAAGAGCAACTAGGGGGGTCATTTTATAAACTACATAAACATTTAACCAATGTACTGTATACTTGAAACTAATAAAATAAAATTTAAAAAAAAATAAAATAAAAAATAAAAATTGGAAATTGAATAGATACCAAAAAAAAAAAAAAAAAAAAAAAATTCAGTCTGTTCTCTAAGCCAGAAACCTCATGTCTTTGTCAGGACAAAATAAATATAGATATAAAAACTCAACAGGACTGTGGTCTATTGGTAAATTCCCCCATTCTCATGGTGAAAGTCTTATGTCTGGGGTTTGGAGCTTTCTAAATCTGCTTAATCAGGTTTTTATTCTTATTCTTTTCCAACAATGTCTGAAAAATAAAATATTTTAATAAAGGCAGTGCTGTTTGTTGGGAAATATTATTAAAGATAAAAATTTAGCATTTTAAAATAGAATTATGTAAAAACTTTAGCTAGACCCCAAATTGTGCATCACCAGAATTTGAGTGCAAGGGCAGAAATGGTCACCAGTGATGTGGAAAATGATTTCTTTTACTTACATGAAATGGATGAGATTGTTGGGGATGGGATACAGGTTTTGCCAACTTTATATCTCTGATCTTGGCACAGTGCCTTGTATTAGCTAGTTCTGAGGAAACTTTAATGGATGTAAGTCATAGGAATAGTTTGTCCTAAGACACAAATGTTTGTGTGTGTGGCTTTGGGGTCCAGAGGCCCATCCCCAAATCTCATAGATTCAATATGATGATGAAATCTACAATAATCTGTAATCTGACCACATTTAATATGGCCATCATGAAGGCATGTCGTCATGAGAGAAGAGTGATGGTCTGCCTGGAGACTGGAATAGGAGCAAGAACAAAAGTCATTTCTTATGATACTTCATCATTTTGGGGAGACTGGCATTGGAGACTATAATCTCATGCTTATAGCGAAGAAGCCAGAGCTGGTCTGGAGTTAGCAGAGGTCAAGATGAAAGTCATACCTCAAACAATTTGCTTTTTGTACAACCCAATTCTCTTTCATTTACACATACATGTGTGATGGATATAACATATCAGTTAGCCATTAGTCATTAGCTGTGGCTAGTCAATTTTTCAATTGATTACTTAAAAGATGTTGCTTTTGTGTGCTACTTCTCCAGTTTAGTTACAAAGTACACATAATTGCAAAGTTCACGTAGTTGACGTAAAAAATAAAAACCTGTTAATTGGATGAAAGCAAGACATTGCAGACTTCTGATTATTTTTATCTTCCTTAGTCTTTTTAGCCTGATCATTAATCACTGATTTACATTCATAAAAATGTAGTTTTTAAAAATAATTGCTTGTCTATGGCCATGCTATCCTGAACAAGCCCGATCCCATCTAATCTTGGAAGCTTAGCAGGGTTGGGCCTGGTTAGTACTTGGATGGGAGACTACCTATCAAGACCAGGTGCTGTAGGCATAAAAAAATTAAAAAATAAGAGATTGTAAGTTGACAAAGTCCTTGCAATCTGTGAGGTCAACCAATGGTTACCTTGCCTAAAATTAAAATAAAATAAAATAAAATAAAATAAAATAAATATAAAAAAATAAAAATAATTGCTCTTGCACAGAATGTACATTTTTAATTTGCCCTAGTTAACATTTTACAAAATATAATTTAACAAATTCTGAAAGTGAACTAGGCCAAAATATTTTGCCCTCTAAAAACTGGTGGATACATGCACATTAACGCTAGACAGTTTATTCAAACAGCACTCATGGCTGAAGGGGGACTATAGTAACACATGTTGGTGAATGGCCTGTAATTTCTTGTTGCAATGGGAGGGTAAGTATTACCATCAAGGATAAAGGCACATGGTCCAGGGAGATCCTTGCTCTGGGAACTAGTCATCTGTGTTCCTTCTATGTAAAGCCTCCTCTGACTCTCAGGGTCTCAGTGCTTGATGGCAGTATGGCTTGAAGTCATCATCCATTTTCATTAATCCAAACTTGTGCTTACCAGACCACATTTTCCCCTAAATTTACTTTTAGGAAGGCTTTGGAATTTGGAAAGATAATTAAAACGAGGCCAACCAAACTGCCATTGTGAATTAATTAGCTGTTATCTTTGCATTGAGGAACCAACTGGATTTTCTAACAGATCAATCATATCAAAATCTGCTCAAAACCCCTTGATAAGGTGGAGCTCTGAGACCACAGGGGTCACTGACAGACTTCAGAGCTGTTTCAGTTCCACAGAAGTGTAGACTCTCTTAAGTTATAGTCTGACTTGAAACTTCAAACATAGGAGAGATTTGAGAGGGAGAATTAGTACAATGATACCCAGGGACATGGTTTGTTTTCATATTATAGAAGAAAGCAAATTTTAAAGGACCCCCCCCCCCCCGCCACAGTTGTATAGAGTAGGAAGAAGAAAGAAATAGCAATAATATCCTGGCTGATATCCTAAAGGACACTTTTAGTTTGGTATTTGGTTTCTTGTGCTTTGTTATTACTATAGGGAGAGGGGGTATTTTCCCCCTCCATTGCTTAGTATTTAACAAATATTCAGCTTATATTAAAAGATGGAAAACAGGCTGATGAATGAGTGGAGGAGTAAAAAGGGTTAAATGATGCATGATCCTGAATAAGATGAATTTAGAAATCAATAAAGCTAAAAAAAATGAAAAAGGTAAATTAAGAAAGAAAAGAGATTAAGGAGGGTAGGATATAGAGAAGACAAAAGTATAGAGGAGGAGAGATGAGCTGAGCCTGAACGGTCAATACAAGTGATGTACTGTCCAAGTCAGGTTTATGGTCCTGGCAGTGAGATCCCCGAGCCAGTGTGTGGGATCAGTGTGTGAGTCCCTCTTTCTAGAGCCTGAGAGCACAGCACTGAGCAAGGTAATTACTGTCCCTGTTCTCATGGAGCATATATTTTATCGAGGAAGGAGACAAGGAGATATACGAAAAAAGTAAATCATGAAAATACCAGATCCACTGTAAACAGAAGGTATAGGAGATGCTATATCAGAGTGATAATGACTATGTGATGGAGATAAATAGAGAAGTCCAGGAACGTAACTTGGAGGGGTGGCAGAAGGAGATATTTAAGAGTGGGTAGTCAGGAAAGCCTCTCTCACAAGGTGACCTTTCTGGAGAGACCTGATTACAAAAGGGAGCCAGCTGTGGGAAGATCTCACGAACAACCTTTCCAAGTACAGGGAGAGGCAGGGCAGGGGTCTAAAGGCGGGAGCAAGCTCGGCCTACTTACACGTTCAAATGGAGGCTGGTGTGATTGATAGAAGTGGAATGAAGCAGAGTGTAAGCGACAGGAGGAGACAGGGAGGAAGAAGGGGAAGAGCACATGGGCAGGTGTTATATGACAGGATAAGGAGTTGAGGTTTTATTCTAAGTGAGTTTGGAAAATTTTAGACAGTGTTAAGAAGAGAAGTAAAAACGAGGCTGCACATAATAAAAATCCTGCTTATTTTTGGAGTTTTATAACGTGATAAATTTAAACAATGCTTTTGGGTCTTCAAAAGTCAGTGTTGATTGTCATGGAAATAAAGACTAAATAATCTTAGATCTTATGTTAAAACAAAAGAGAATATGGTAATAGTAATTTCTAAAGCAAGTGTTTTTTAAACTACATTAACAAAAAGAAACTACATTTGGCTTCAATGGAAAGTAAGAAGAGGTTAATAGTACACATCTTTGATCTATTTTGAGACAAAATATATTTAAAAAAATAACATTTAAAAACATTTTATTAAATGTCCACTGAAAGAATTTTAAAATATGTAACATAATATTACAATTTTTGAGGATGCTGAAGAAATCAATAAGAAAGAGAAATGAAGTCGGTTGTTCTGCCCAGGTGAAGGAGAGACTGCCACTGAGAACAAGAGAAATAAAGAGCTGCAGGTGAGAGCTCCTGGTTTAGGAATAGGTTCTCACCTAAAGAAAGAAGTACTGGTATCAAAAAAGGTCAAGGAATAAATAGAATACAAAATACCCATAAAAGCACAGAAGGAGGAAGAGACTCATTTCCACATACTTTTCTCCTAAAAGGCTGCAATTTCCTTGCAGTTAATTTTCTGCAAAGGAATTTAAAGCTTAAATTACTTTCCTGAGAATGCCCAGAAAAATAATACCTGCAACTGACTCACAACAGAATTTTTTTAAGCCAAAATTGTGCTGTTACAAATTGTCCCAGTATATCTATGGTTTCAAAAATGACTTTGACATTTTTCTATATGATTCAGAGTCAACACTTATTTCATTAAATAATAGTAATAATAAATAATAGTAATAAAATTAAAATATCCAGGAGCTATTAGAATGGAAACAAAGAAGCCTACTTCTTAGAAGGATAAACTAATATGTTTGATAAACTTATTTATATTTATTTAAGAAGTAAACTCTATGAATTATACATTTTAAAAGCATATATAAAAGTGATTTTATTGCAAAAGACATGCATTCTGTGGAGTTTTAAAGGCTTTCTCTTAGATATTTGTTCCACTATGTGTGAGTCTCAATTTCATAATATACTACTTCTCTCCTTTAAGATGTTTTGATGTGACCAAATCCTGAATTATGGCATTCCAGATGACCCAGTCACTTGGTGTAGATTGATGCTACCAAGGCAGTGGTTTGAACACAATAGATGTTATCCTGGCATATTGTGTCAAATAAGGCATTAGTGTATGTTTGTTAAGTGAAGGAACCAATGAAGAAAGGAGAGAGGGAAAGAGTGAGAAGGGTTGGAAAGAAATTATTCTGCCAGAACCATTCTGCCATCACTGACAAGGTATCAGTATAAATGTATCTCAGTTTTGTTCAGTGAGCACCCTGGGCGAGCTCTAAAGATAGGAAAGTACATACATACACCCTCCACCCTGCCTGACTTAGTGAGTCTCGGGGAAGGTGTGTGTCTGGACTCAGACGGACCTGTGTTTGAGTCTCAGCTCAAACTCAGGCATTTTCATTCTGAAGGACAAGATGAATCTGTCATCTGTTTTGCTCATCTGTAAAATGGGGATAATGACACCTACTTTAGAGTTAATAGAGTTCAAAGGAGATAATTCCTCAGTAACAGGGCGTGGTAAGTTAGCACTTAATGAACAATAGCTGTTGTAACAAGGAATCTAACATAAGGAATCACTTTGGTTTTTCCCTTCCTTATTAAAAAACAGCTTTTTTTTTTTTTTTAAATGAACTGACAAGTGGAAGACATCTTTGGAGACCAAGGGACGCTCTCCTAAATTAAAGGCACAATGCCTAAGGGGCAGGTACAAAAGAACGATAAATGACTAGGAACAGTGATGGTTCCTTTCTCTTCTGAGCCCTTTATGATTTCGTAGCATTCTTAAAAGAATTCTGCTTGTCTTATGTAGAATATGAAAATATGGACATTATAGATATTGGGAAAACAGTGATAACTGCATAAATCATAATTATTTAATATATTTAAGCTCTACATAGTAATGGTTTACCAAAAAAATAAAATAAAATACATGTAAACTGATCTCTTTAATTATAAATTTGGTTTCCAGGAGCAAAATAATTTCTAAAAATATATATTAATATTTATTCAGGAAACCTCTTTTCCTTTAAATGAATGAATAATTAACTTGGTAAATATTTTGATGAAATGCTTTGCCTATTAAAGTACAAACCCCAATTTAATGTTGAACAGATTAATTGAGAAATGGGAAGCACTTGGCGAGGATCAAAGAATTTTGAACTTTTCTTCCTTCTGTTTCTAGTCTAAACACTCAAGAGACAGTGTAAGATCCCTACCCTTGGGATTCCAATTGGCTAACAAGGAAGAGAAATAAATTCCAGCATGCTTTAAATAGACCAGGGTTGCTAATGAAAAAGAGTTGAAAAATTTATGTCAACTTCAGCCTTCAAGTTCATGGTTTATACAGTGGTAACTTCTTAAAACCCAAAACTTGTAAAATAAATCTCATATAACTGTATCAAGTAGTTTCTAAGTGCAGAAGACAGGGAAGAATCCACTTGCAGAGAAAAAGAAAACAGTCTTTAAAAGGTAGATACACAAGGAGCTGCCCTCCCCCTCCATTTTCTTTCCTTTAACATTTCATTTATTACCTATTAAAGATTTAGGTATTACCACCAATGAAATAGAATCAGTAATCAAAAACATCCCAAAAAACAAAAGTCCTGGACCAGATGGCTTCATAGGTGACTTTTACCAAACATTCAAAGAAGAATCATCACCTATTCTTCTCAAACTATTCCAAAAATTTCGAGAAGAGGGAAGGCTCCCTAAATCCTTTTATAAGGCCACCATTACCTCAATTCCAAAACCAGGCAAATACATTACAAAAAAAAAAAGAAAACGGTAGGCCGATATCTCTTATGAATATTGATGCAAAAATCTTCAACAAAATATTAGCAAACTGAATTTAGCAATACATTGAAAATATTATGTATCACGATCAAGTTAGATTTATTTCTGGGATGCAAGGTTAGTACAATATCTACAAATCAATTAATGTGATACACCACATTAACAAACTGAAAGATAAAAACCATATGATCATATCAATAGATACATAAAAAGTGTTCAACAAAATCCAGCATCCATTTATGATAAAAGCTCTCAGCAAAGTGGAAATAGAGAGAACATACCTCAATGTATTAAAAGCCATATATGACAAATCTATAGCTAACATCACTCTCAGTGGGGAAAGGCTAAACGTGTTTTCCTTAAAATCAGGAACAAGACAAGGATGCCCACCTTCACCACACCTCTTCAACAAGTCTTATCCACAGCAATAAGAAAGGAAAGGAAAATAAAGGCATCCGAATTGGAAAGGAAGAAGTAGAACTCTGGTTATTTGCTGATGACATAATACTATACAGAGAGAACCCTAAAGATTCCACCCCAAAACTGTTAGAACTGATCAATGAATTCAGTAAAGTAGCAGGTTACAAAATAAATATTCAGACGTCAGTGGCATTTTTATACACCAATGATGAACTTTCAGAGAAATTAAGAAAACGATCTCATTTACAATTGCGTCGAGAAGTATAAAATACCTGGGAATCAAATTAACCAAGAAAGTAAAAGACCTGTTTTCAGAAAATTATATATCAAGTCATTGAAAAAAGAAATTGAAGAAGATACAAATAAATGAAAACATATACCGTGCTCATGGGAAAAATGAAGATCACTAAAATGGCCATACTACCCAAAGCAATCTATAGATTTAATGCAATTCCTATCAAAATACCAATGGCATTTTTCAGAGAGCTAGAATAAATAATCCTAAAATTTATATGGAGCCATAAAAGACCCCGAATAGCCATGCAATCTTGAGAAAGAAGAACAAAGATGGAGGTGTCACACTACCTGATATCAAACTGTACTACAAGGCTACAGTAATCAAAACAGCATGGGACATAAAAACAGATACAGTGATCAGTGGAACAGAATAGAGAGCCCAGAAGTAAATACACACCTATACACTCACTTAATATATGACAAAGGAAGTAGGAATACACAATGTGGTAAAAATAGTCTCTTCAATAGATGGCGTTGGGAAAATTGGACAGATACATGCAAAAAAAAAAAAAAAAAAAAGAAGAAGCTGGACCATCTTCTTACCCTGTATATAAGAATAGACTCAAAATAGATTAAAGACTTAAATATAAGGCCTGAAACCATAAAACTTCTAGAATAAAACTTAGGCAGTAAACTCTCTGATATTACTAACAGGAATTTCTTTTCAGACATACCTCCCAGGCAAGGGAAACAAAAGAAAGAATAAACAAATGGTACTACATCAAACTAAAAAGCTTTTGCACAGCAAAGGAAACCATCAACAAAACAAAAAGACAACTGACTGTTTGGGAGAAGATATTCACTAATAATACATCTGATAAGGGGTTAATATCAAAATATATAAAGAACTCATACAACTGAATAACAAAAAAACAAACAATCTAATTAAAAAATGGGCAGAAGACCTGAACAAGTACTCTCCAAAGAGGAAATAGGATGGCAAACAGACATATGAAAAGATGCTCAAAATTGCTAATCATCAGAGAAATGCAAATTAAAACTACAATGAGATATCACCTCACACCTGTAAGAATGTCTATCATCAATAAGTCAAAAAACAACAAGTATTGGCAAGGTTACGGAGAAAAGAGAATCCTCATACATTGTTGGTGGGATTGCAAATTGGTACAGCCGCTATAGAAAACAGTATGGAGGTTTCTCAAAAAATTAAAAATGGATATACCTTTTGACTCAGCAATTGCACTTCTGGGTATTTCTCCAAAGAAAACCAAAACAATAATTTATAAAGATCTATGTGCCCCAATATTCATGGCAGCACAATTTACAATAACCAAGATATGGAAGCAACCTAGATGACCATCAAGAGATGATTGGATAAAAAAATTATGGTTCATATATACAATGGAATATTACTCAGCCATTAAAAAAAATGAAATCCTACCATTTGCAACGACATAGATGAACCTAGAGGTTATTATGTTGAGTGAAATAAGTCAGATAGAGAAAGATAAATACCATATGATTTCGCTTATATGCAGAATCTAAGGAATGAAAAGAACAAACTAAATCAAAAACAGACTCACAAATACAGTGGACAATTTAGTGACAGACAGAGGGGAGGGAAGTTGGAGTGATGGGAGAATGGGGTAAAGGGTTAAAGAAGTACAAATTAGTAGTTGATAGATGGTCATGTGTATGGGGAGCATGGCATAGGGAAAGCAGTTAGCATTAATACATTGGCTAGGTGGAGAGCTAGGGGAGGGAGGGAGCAATTGAGGGTATTGTTTTGTGAACTATATAGATGTCTAACCAATATACTATATACTTAAAACTAATTTAAATAAATAAATTTTTTAGAATGATAAAAAAAGGATTTAGATATTAGAAACAGATATTGGAGCCACTTTGGTTGTTATGGGAGAGAAAGGGAAATAAACTTGAAGCTAGTTGTGGTGACAGAATAGTTGATAGATTAGATACAGAAAGTCATTAATCCTAAGGTTGTAGTATTTATTTTTATTTTTAGATGAACTTTTGGGCTTGAGTTATTTTTGATCAATGGCAAATTGAACACATGATGCCAGAATTAAGGCAAGTTCTTATTTCTGTGTTTGAAATTCACCTACAGATCTTAGTGTCCATTTGACATAAACACATACTTTTCCCACTTTGATAAAATAAAAAAATGTAATATTTGTGGGAATTTAGGGGATAGCAGTTGGGGAAAAACTGAGGAGAAGATGGAGAACCGCCCCACAGAAGGACGCCTGATGGTGGTGAGTTTTGTTTTTAGAGGATGCTTATTTTTAGTCTTAGAGTTTATACTTGAGAGTATTGTTCCCAAACAAGTTCTGAGTAAATATTTGTTAATTGGTTAACATTACAGATAAGAGCAAGTATTTTAGGAAAACAAGCTTTTTTTTTTAAAGGTTCATTTAAGATAACATTTTATCCTTCTAATACTCACCAATTCTTTCAGAATTATCCCTATAAATATCCCTATAAATAAGCACTGACATTGGGTCAGAATGAACAAGCCTGTGCATGATGGATAATCAAAACTCAATAACCTCAGCTTTTATACTAACCTACAGAATAATACACATGGATTGAATTTGATGGAAATAAAATCCTACATGGAGTAGAATCTCAAATATGGCACAGACCTTAGCAGCGTCTGATATGAGGAAGAGGGAAATAGACAAGTGGATGTCATATTGAGGGTGGTACTAGAGACTATGCCGGCATCTTTGTGTCAGTGCCAGGTGGTTCGCTGCTTGCTTCAGATGTGACCGTATCGCCACCTGGGGGCATGAGTTGCTGCTGATGTCTCCTCAGGCCCGCCACTTGGCAAGGCAACCTAGGCAGTGCGGCTGCGCCTGAGAGAGGCCGCGGGGCACACAGAGGCAGCGCAGCACTAGCATATTGCAGGCCTCCATCCTGCCTCCGCTGTTACTACTGCTCGAAAACTGAAGGTCTAGGAGGCCGACAGACTACCTTTGACAATGATTAGGATGCTAATAAAAGCGGAGATGGGGATGGTAGACAAGTCAGCAGCACTAAGAACTGATGACATGTCCCTGTATAGTCCCTTAGGGTACTATTTTGCATTCGCCAAATAATACCCATAACCACCTGAGGAGGTAGGTATTCAATAATTATAGAAGTCTCCTCTTATCTGTGGGGAATACATCCCAAGACCCCCAGTGGGTGCTTAAAGCCATGAATAAATACTACAGAACCATATACATACTATGTGTTTTTTCCTATATATACCACCTATGATAAAGTTTAATTTATCAATTAGACTTAATAAGAGATTATCCATAATAAAAAAATAACTATGACAATATACTATAATAAAAGTTTGTGAATGAGGTCTCTCTCTCTCTCTCTCTCTCTTTCTCAAAATCTTATTGCACTGTACTCACCCTTCCTCTTGTGATGTGAGGTGATACAGGGCTTATGTGGTGAGAGGAAGCGAGGCGAGTGATGCAGGCACCCAGTGGAGCCTGACGCCTACTGGCCCACACCACTTAACAAATACGCGCTCTCTCAGCAAACTGGTACGAATTTATTTTTCCTTCTTCACAATTTCACAGATAGAAGAGGTGTCCTTACTGTAGATCTCAGCAAACTCAGCATACAACTTTTTTTCTTTCCTTATTAAGTGGAGAACATTTCGCCTTTTTACCCTAAGGAAGCACTTTCCGGCTTCTCTTGGACATATCTAATTTGCCAGCATCACTCTTCTTATGTTTTGGGACCATTATTCAGTAAAATAATGGTGACTTGAACACCACTACTGCAATTCCTCAACAGTTGATCTGATAACACAGGCGACTTAGCGACTATTGGGTGGGGAACATCTACAGCGTAGAGACGCAGGAGAAAGGTATGAATCACGCTATGGGTGGAAATGAGCAGGACTCGCGAGATCTTATCACGCTACTCAGAATGGTGCTCAATTCAATTTAAAACTTACGAGTTGCTTATTCCTGGAATTTTCTGTTTCATATTTCCAGACTGCAGTTGACCGCAGATAACTGAAACCACAGAAAGTGAAACTGTGAATAAGGGGGACACTACCGTAAGCACGAATGAGACCCTAAGCAGACAATGCCCCAACTTCCTAGCAGCCCCCTCTAGAGAAATCCCTAGGGCAAGGCACACTAGGTTACTATGACTTGCAGGGCAAAGATGCAGTGACTCAGAAAGACACGTAGGTTGGCCACATAATGTGAGATGTGTCGATGCCTTCATTCTCTCATAGAAGTCTCATCACCACAGCCAAGACAGAGCTACAGATATTTTACTGGCTAGTTGAGACTCATCTTGATATATTTTACCTGCTTAAACAGATTTTCTGTTGGGTGGGGAGAAGTAAAGGGGAGAGACACCAAGTCTCTTTCTAGGTCTAAGTCTCGGTGAGAGTTCAACAGAACTGTCAGTGCCACAGCCTCTCATTTGGACAATCCAAGCCACTGGAAAGTGGCTTCATCTTCCAGGTCCTCCTCCTGGAAGAAGAAACTGCCCAGGGCTAATCTGAAAATGCAACCATGGAAGACCGGAGCGTCCCAGCAAGGGGCTGCTGACTAAAGACAGGCCCCAGCTTTCCGATGTTAAAAACAGAGGGGCTTTATAATTTACCTGTCCAGTGAACATTTATTTTTCTTGATTAAACTATCAGTCCACATTTGGGTATTTCATTTCTTTAGCAATGAACTAGGCATAATGGGCTCCACTTTCAGATTCAGAAATAGCTCAGCACTGACAAAGTTGCTTTAGCCAAATCTGTATGGGTCAAGTGACATAAATAGTCAAGCAATTATGTGGTGGTGTTCATTGTGGACAGCTTCTGCTCTCAGCTGGCTGAAACCATATAGAAGGGTCGCTGCTGGCATCAGGAATTCTGAGCTTTTTTTTTTTTTTTTTCCTGCTGGCTGAGGTCCAGTGACTTGTGAGCAAGTAGACAGAAGAAACCCTTTCCCAAAGCAGCGTTACACAGAGGGAACTAGCAAAGTGGTGGAAGACTGAGATTAAAAGCCAGAAGGGCTCTGAGTAAAGTACCAGGAAACTTAGCTCTATCCAGAATGAGCGTAGAGCAGAAGCAAGTGGAACGAGAGCACAATCAAATCCAGGGTGCCACCTAGACCTTTGCTCCCTCATTGTCTTTTATATCATTCAACAACTGAGAGGCCATGGATTAGAGTGGAAGGACAGGTGCTTCAGATTCAGATAGCAATCAACTTAAATCTTAACATGAGTACATGCCAACTATGTGAACTCGGGACAAATTACTTAATTACTCATGGCCTCAGTTTCCATATCTGCTGAATGAAGAAAATAATATCAATATTCTGAGAGCTGTGTGAGGATTACATTTAAAAGGACAAGGCAAGTAAAATGCATAGTGTGGTGCTGAGTGTACAGGGGATGATTGCAAGATGATGTTGAAGGCTGATGAACTTGTTATAGGGAGGACATTTAAACAGAACATCTGTAACTGTCCAAATAAGGTTATGCCAATAACGTACATATATTGTGCTTCAGGTTGCATTCACATTGTGTTGCCCTTCAACCTTAAAGGGCTTTTAAGCAACAGATACTAAACAGATTAAACAACAGTCTTAATTTTACTAGTACAATCCCAATAAATTTTTAGTCAGGAAATATTTCAGTGCTTGAAAAAAAATCAGAGGGAAGTTTAATGCAAAGTTATGAAACAGAGTTTAAATGCATCTATATTAATTTCAGTATAGTGTGCATGTGTGTAATTAAGTTCAAATGAGATCTCTGCATTCCTTGTTTCACCAGTATAATTTCATTGGTATAATGGGAGAATGCCACCTTATCACTCTCTAAGATTTGGGGTGTTTTAAATGAGGCCTTTACATTTATTCCTCTGTAAAACTCTGTTATTTCTGTTATTTAAGTTAAAAGAAAGGGCAGACCTTGATTTCTTTTCCTCATTAATATAATCATTTATAATTGTTGTTTAGTAATAGATCTTCCCAAATGACTATCTTTATTGCATGTTAATATATTTACTACACAGGAAAATAAAATCTGCAAAAGAGCTAAGTCACACAATGTAGGGAAATAAGCTAAAAAGTAAGGTATGAAGGCCAGAGACATATCTGAGCTGAGATCAATTCTGAATTGTTGGCCCTGTCAAAGTTTTTTACACCTAAGAGTGCCCTTAATTTTTTTTTTTAATAAGTATGACATTATTAAGATTACATGTTATAGTCAAGAGAATAATCAAGGAAACCATTTTTGTCACACTATTAAGTAATGTAATTTTTTTGAGGCCCCCAAAATGTCTTCACTAAAAGACATTGTTACCATGTAAGGAACCCATCACTAAGCAAATATTGTATGGCCTCCTGGAAATCAGTTCCAAATAATGGTAACAATTTATAATAGTCATTTTCAAATCAAGTTTGATGCAAATTTTAGTCCTATTGTGTGAAAAGAAAATCAAAGTGAAAAACAGTATGTATAACATGCTACATTTTGTGTATAAAGGGTGAAAAAATTAAATGTATTTTTTCTGCTTAAGAAACTCTGGAAAGACATGAATACAAACCTACAAATGCCTCAAACAGTTGATTATGTGTGGTCAAGGGCAGATCTGGGTGGATAGGGAGAAGGACCAGATAGTGTAGACATTTAAAATTTTTGTTTAATTTTGGAACTGTGCAAATGCATTACCTATTTACAAAATAAAAATTTAAAAATATGCCTTCATGAGATCTTCTTGCATAAATTTTCATTTTCTCTTACATTTTTTGAATGAGATTATGTTTTTTTACAACTGGACACCATTGATTCATTTTTAAGAAAGAATATGTAAAATTAAATGAGATTTTTTTCTATGTGTTTACATAGTTGCACAATTATAATTGTAAAATTAATTTCATATTCACAATTTTTCTGTTGATTTTGTATCTTTGAACCATCTACCAACTCATATTTATGGCTGTTTCCAACCTGTTCTTGGATCAGTTTGATTACAAAGCAAAAGAGATTGAGGAGGAATGCTTCTGTTGGATTATAAATTATTGAATAAAGAAACTACCGATTTTAGTAACTTATGAAGGTTAGAATTTAAAGCATAATAATATAAATAACATGTCCATAATCTCTTAACTTTTCCAGTCTGTGTAGCAAGTACATTTTAGTATAAATACGCTAAAAGAAAACAACACAACTTTTTCACTGTTTTTGAAAAAGAATACTGTTATACCTGTGTTTTATTATAAATAACCAGGTTCTGTCATATTTTATCTTCTTGCCAGCAAATGAAGGACATTGTTTCATAAAGCTTCTAAAATGTACATGAATATTTAATTAAATCATATTTCCTTGAGAAAATAAAGTTCATTCGCATTTATAGCAGACAGTTGTGAGGAGTACATAATTTTCTTAAGACCAGGGTAGCCAGTACCGGTTGCTTGTGGAACAAAACTCCTCAATTTTTAAAACTTTTTTTTAAAAAATAAACATACAATCATAAGTGTTCATTTACTTTAAAAATTCTAAAGATGAAGAAAATTATCGTCTATATATTTAAGTCCTTGTATAAATTACAAAACTCAAGTTTATGTTACAGAGTCCCTTCCCCATAGGAAGCATAAAGCACTTTTGTGGTACCTTTCACCAGTAAATATTTGTATCACATTGAATCTGACAAACAAAATAAAAGTTGATATTGCATCTATGAGCCCCAACAAGAGAACATTCTTCCAAGCTGTCTCTCATGATGAATGAGCTTCAAAAGTCATTTGATTGCCATGATTTAACTCAATCTCCAATAAAGATATATAAAAGTAATACATATATTGACTTCAGTAGAAATCTAAAAAAAATCAGTGAACTGCAGACTCTTCTTGTTTGAGGTCGACAAACACCCTTTGGAAGACAAACCAAGAGTAGTTTAAGACCAGGACAACAAAATAAAATTACAACAATAATAATTATAATAAAAATAACAATAATAAAATTAAAATAACAATGACCAACAATGAGGTAAACTCCCCTTTAAAAAGGCAATATGAGTTGCCTGGACTGTCAGGAGAGAGTTCGATTGTACCTGACACCCAAATGTTTTTCCAACCAGAGTTCAGCCAGTTGCATGGTTGAGGCAAAAGTACTTGCCTTGGAGCCTAAGCACATTTTATACTGCTTAGGGTCCAAGTTAGGGTCACAATGAACCGGATGGAAAATATGCACCACTCCTACTTCTTGACTTCTGAAGGGCCTTAAGCCAGATAGAATAACTTTATTGTAGAGATCTACATCTTCTAGTCCCCAGCCTTGTATTGAGGTATCAAATCCACCTGCACCCAGAAGATCACTTTTATAAATACAGGTAATTCCATATCCATAGTCTCTCCAAAATCCGGTCTTCTTTGAGAAGACAAAGTCATCATCAGTGGGAGGATTTACCCTGTTGGTTACCTTTGGGTCATACTGGCTAAAGATGATGGGGTAGTATACCTGTTGTCCCTGAACTGTATTGTCTCTACATCGTTGGAGAAAGTCTCCTCTGAAGATCAAGTCAACATCACAAAATAGCAGCAAAGTATCATTGTCAAAGTGGGAAGAAGCCATTTCAAGACCAAGACCTCTGGAAAACTCTCCTTTCATGGGGATCAGGGTTATTTCTGCTTTAGGGTACTTGTTCTGATAGTCTTTTATCAGCTCCATATGCTTGTTGGAATCTTGGCCAGAATCCCTACTGAAAAGGATGATGACCAGTTTTACATTCTGCTTTGGGATCAGACAAGTATTTTCAAAGTTCTCCATGAATCTCAAGAAAATGTCATACCTTCCAGTGAGAGGAACAAGAATGTGTATTTTCTTTTCATTGTGCCCTCCCACTTCTTTGGCATCTTGAAAAGAAGATAATATCTTTAAAGAATTAGAGATAAAGGAGAATGACTGAGTATCACTGTTAATAGTCTCCACAAGGCTGTTGACATCTAGCTCTTCAGTTTCTCTGAAGAAAGGTTTGCTGAACAACTGCTGAAGATAGGCATGGCGTCTCACTGGCACAGTCAGTTTCCTCCCCTTGTGTCTTTTGTATAAGAGGAGTAAATCCAAAATATACTCCACCCCATGCATGGGATCAACCCTGCGGTAGCCATATTGAATTTCCTTGAAGTCAATGACCCGTCCCCTACTCTTGGCATTCTCATTGATCATCTCCATCACCTGTAGGACGGTATCATCCAGCGCTGTTCTTAATATGCTGCTGATGCTCTGTCGAGGAGGCTGGTTCTCAGATGCTGAGTAAAGGAGCTTTCCTGTCAGGAACTCCCATTCTATCACTTCATCTCTTTCCCGGGGCTGGAAGTGGTTGAAAGAAGGCATCACTCCCAGCTGCTGATCTTCTTTGCTCACTTCACTGTTACTGAGCTTGCTCATCAATGCGCTCTCGCGGTGGAGCTGGATGGTGCGGTAGCGAAGTTCAGAAATTTTGCGGCTGAGCATGTAGTTATGAAGCCTGTATTGGTAGGCAGGCCTTTTGTTGGGATGAAGTGTTATGGCTGCATGGATTTTGCTATTGTGAAGGTCTTGGATATAACCTTTTCGATTATGTTCATAATTTTCATGGAACAGTTGCTGCATCTGAAAAGCAAAAGGAAATTAGGATGTTATAATACATTTTAAAAGAAATAATGCAATGAACTAGACTATTTAAATGAAAATATTTTATATAAATTAGTTAAATGGTATTTCGTAACAAAATGACTTGGAAAATTTATATTTAAAAGAAATGAAAATAGTTTTTAAATGTCAAATTCATATGCTCAAATGCTGCAAATTAACCTTTAGCTATATATTTTGAAGTTAAGAATCTTGTCCCTCTATTCATTCTGAAATCAACCCAGAATATCAAAGAAAACAAGAATTGGCCACATCCGAAACCCTGTGATGGACCATTGTGAGGGAGAGGCAGCGTGGGTGGAGCATAAACTTCCCCAATAGAGGGTTCGATGAGGAATAAACCCAATCCCCTGCTGCTTGGAAAGATAACACCAGCCCCAAAGTGGACATAAAATTAATTTAGTATCCTGCAGGGGTCCCCAACCCCCAGACCGTGGACCAATACTGGTCTGTGGCCTGTTAGGAACCGGGCCACACAGCAGGAGGTGAGCGGCGGGTGAGTGAGCAAAGCTTCATCTGTATCTGTAGCCACTCCCCAGTGCTAGCGTCACTGCCTCAGCTCCACCTCAGATCCTCAGGCATTAGGAGCGCCGGTCCCTGGTGCCAAAAAGCTTGGAGACCGCTGTAATATATTATCTTCACAAAATAAGTTCTTGGTACAGTAAGGTGGGACAGAAGCTACATTGATTTACTCTACTAATTTAAAGGATCATATACAAAACTAGATGTGCTTGACATCTTTATGCTCAAGGAAGGCTCTCTGCTAGTCTAGAACAAGCTCACTACCTCAGGCAGAAATAAAAATTAGAAAAATGTAGAATTATGAGATCACACTTCAAACTACCAGCTGACTTCTCCTCTGCCAGTCAGTAAAGAAACCTCAAAGTACCAAAGGAGGAGGAGGAGATATCTGCGAATATACTGATGAGTAAGGAGAAAAGAAATACTGCAAACTTAAGAATGCATATCCAAAGTAAGTAAGAATTATAGACCAATCGACTAAATTATAGAAAACATAATCTCCATAAAAAAGAACTCAAGGAATAGATAAATGAGCCTAAAGAAGATAATAAAACCATTGATCGTCACATTGAGAAGCATAAAAAAGGATTTGTGGAAAACATCGAAAGAAGAGATTTGAGAAAATTTAGCAAATTAATAGAAATATAAAAGACAAGTTAAAAGTCTGGAGAGAGAGATCTATATACATATACACACATCTATATCTTCGTATACATATATATACTACATATAAATGTATATATTTAATATAGATATAAAAGTTTGAATATCTATTTAATACTATTAAACATATAATAAAGGAGATAAAAATATGTATGTAAAATATGTCAGAGGGACATAGTATCCTTAAAATAAAAGCAGATATATATCTATGTTCAATCAGGCAAAGAGAAAAACAAAACAAAATAAACAAACATAACCCACTTTGGCTCTAAGTAGGAAAAGAATGAATATTGCCACCACATTCTCCATCATAACATTCATTGCTGAAAAATGGTAGAGCACAGCCTAGGAAGACACCAAGGAAGCAAATTAATAACTCACAATTTCATATTCAATCAAGCTAGAGCTCAACTGATCTCAACCAAGCTAGAGTTCAAATTTTATTGCAAAAAATAAATAGCTCCCAACACATAAGAATTTGTGGCAGATCTGTGGTGATAAATTCTTTGACACTCTTCTCACTGAGAGGTGGGGTCTATGTCCCCTTCTCTTGAATCTGAGTGACCTGTGACTACTTTAACTAATAGACTACAGTAGAAGAGACACTGTGCCAGTTTCCAGATTAGCAATTTTTTGTCTTTTGGAACTCTCAATCTGCAGAAGCCAGCTGCTAAGTAAAAAGCCTGAGTTAGTTACTTTGCTGCTAGCAGGACCTTCAGTAAAATGTGGTCAAGCAGAATCTTTGTTCCAATCCCAGAGACCAGGAAGAAGTTGTCAGTATGTCTTTGTAACATGTTAAGAAAATTCTTTTTTACTTCCAGTTTGCTAAGAATTTTTATCATGAATGAATTTTGATGTTGATCAAGTATTTTTTCTGCACCCACTGAGAGGATTTTGTGATGTCTTTTTGTTATTGTTATGGTGAATTGTACGGTTAATTTCCTAATATTAAATCACCTTTTATTCCTTGACTAAACTTATCATGATCCTGATATATTATCTTCTTTACCTATGGCTAGAATATATTTTCAAATAGTTGTTTAAGATATACTACAAAATACCAATTCTCCCCAATTTGATTTATAGATTCAATGTTTGTTTGTTATAATTCAATTAATGAAAGACTTTATTTTAAAAGAGTATACATATACATACATGTAGAATTACATAGATTTTTCTGAAATGTATGTACATAAATGTGTGTGTGGATATGTGGGTGGATAGAGGGAGGTAGAGAGGGAGGGAGGTAGAGAGAGAGCGGGGAGAAAGAGAGGGAGAAATGAACGAGAGAGAAGATATCACAGAAGTTTTTCTAGAGAAGGAGATCTAAAAGGAGTAAGACCCATACCATAGCAGATACTTTATCTCCAGTATTTTATCTGGTTGCTTTTCTATATTCAGATTTTTTAAATCAACATTGTTTGACTTTGAAGAATATAATAGTATATATTTCGAGAAGGATTTTGGACTTGATTCAAGACACAGTAGTTCAGTTGCATCCAATATTTTTTTCTGAAAACACATGCCAATTTTTATTTGAAAAAAATGATCAGTGTTAAATCCAATTAAATCCATAATTTGTAGTGTACTGTTATATGTCCATTTTTGTTTACCTGAAATTCCTTCAATATTTTACTTTACCTATACCCTATTCCTTTTTCTTTGTATACAAGAAGGTAAAAAAAAAAAAAAATCAAACTTCTGGTCACATACAGACTACTAATTATACCACCTCTAAAAAGTGCTGGCTATCTGAAACTATTCTTTCTTAAGGCATGCTTTACATTACTAAGAAAAAGGAAACATGATAAATTACATAGAAAACATGGCTCAGAGGTGGGTTGTTAAGCTGCAGATTTACCTAGCTCCTTTAGTGATATCCATATGAGAAAGGAGACATCTTGTTATAGAACAAATAATATCTTAGTATTGAAATATTTAACTGGCATCACTCACATCATTACAACCCAAGCTGTCCCTACACAGTTCCTTGCAGAAATATTACAAACAGACCAAGACAGTGACGTGGGCAACCCTTAAAAACAGCACATTCATACATACTCCAGGCTGTACAGTAAGGATGGGAACATCTTGAATTTATTTCATATTTTCCATTAAGAAGCACAAGGCATATCTAAATTTTCTCCTTTTATATGTAGGGAGGTCTAAGCTATGCAGGATAGACATGAGAATGGTTAGAGCCAGGCTAACTATGGAGTCTGCCAAATGTGGATTGGCTCTACAATTTCTAATCCATTTCCTAGCCTTTCTGTCTGGAGCTCAGTCTCCTTATCCATAAAAAGGAAAATACCCACTCAGTGCATATTAAACTGTTGCTCAATAAGGAAATTTATTTTATTACTGAAGATGCTTAGCATTGTGTCTAAGAAACTAAAAACTAAGAAAACAATAAATGATAACTGCATAAAGAACAGTTCAAGGATTTGCCAGCCTCATCCTAAGATTGTTCTTTTTAGCTAGAAGTTTTCAGAGAATGAGTGGCACCCTTTAGTTGGCTGACTTCATCTTCGCTCGTTTCTGGAAATGCCTGAACAATTTGGCCACATACACTCAGTGCTTCAGTGTATCTAACATGCCACTGAGGCACCTTCTGCTAACAAAAGTCCTAAATATTTTACTAAACAACAGATGATTTACTGTGGGGATTTTGGGAAACCACTGTTCAAGGGAGTTAAGTGATTTAACCAAGGGCCAACCGAAAATGAGATCACGACTAAAACTAAAATTAAGTAGCCAATTTTGGTACTAAATTTTGAGTGTAACAAAAGTGTTTTAAAGTATAAAATTTACTTTTAAAATTATATTAGCTTTTTTGAAATAATTCAGGACCTCTAATTTAAGTTGGCTTCCTTTCCTTTACAGACAATTGATTTCGTGGTAACTCCAGAGCCTTACGCTGAACGGGAAAATCATTTCACACTAACAAAATCACAGCAGCAATTAACATCAGTGTGTCCCAAATGACCCTTGAGCTTAGCATGTATCATTCAAAAGTCTCTCCTTCTGGGAAGAAAATGATCTGAAGGCTATAAAAAAATCTATTATAAAAATTAGAGAGTGGAAGAATAAGTGCCAAGATATAGTTGTATGTTATTAATCTTCTGCTATATTGAACTTCCATTTCCCTCTTAGGTTTATTAATAATGAAAATACAGCAGAGGTAATTTCTGGAATGATCATAGCTATATAAATAAAGGACTTCAATTTCAGCAATTAAAATTTTAAACAGGGATTGACTACAAACAAGGCAACTTTTGGAGCAATGTAAAATTTGTAAAAATAGATTGAGGTTGTGGTCGCACAACTGGATAAATTTATTAAGTATTATTAAACTGTACGCTTGAAAGGGGAAGATTCTGTAGAATGTAAATTAAACCTCAATAAGGCTATTTAAAAAAGACATAAGGAATGCTAAAAATAAAATACAGCAAACGCCAACTTTAAAATGGAAGAGACTACTGGGACAACACATAGTCACTAAAATATGTGTAGAATTGCCAAAAGCTGATGAGGTTAAGCAGGATCATCTAGAATCAAGTGAAGACAAAAGGCCAAGCAGAGCAATGTCAGTGACAAAAGGGTTCAAGGACAGTTGATCTCAGAAATAACAAAGAAAAATATACTGCCTGACGATGTAAGGCATAAAACCTGTGGGTGCAGGAATTGAGGTGACCTGGGCTGATGGAATAAACCCCGGATGAGAACATTTTGTTTCAGAGAAGTAGAAGAGACAGAGCTACAGAAAGCAAAGAATTAAACAGTTAGGCTATGTTCTCATGAAGCAGGTATAATTTGAGGCAGCAGAGACGACCAATGCCTTTTCTTTGTGGAAATCAGCAAGCCTAGAACTGTAACAAACACCTCTACCAAATAAACGTACGGTGAAGGGCTTGTCCGGGGAAAAGTAATTTTTCCAGAGATAAGTATGTTTTCTAAAAGAGGATAAGAATACAGCACTAACACCAAGTTTCTATAAGACTAGATGAAAAACTAGCCTCTCCCCAGCCCCCACAAAAAGCAGCCATGGAACTGAGGAAAAGATTAAATATTAAACAACTGCTTTAAAAAACATAAGCATTTTCCTCTGTCTTTGAAAACAACAAAGTAGAAATATAAGACCTCAGGGATGTTATGATTAAGGTAAAACGTAATCTCACAGAACTAGTAAAGAAAGAATAAAAAATAAGCTATTATGGACATGAAAATGAAATCAGAAGGAAAAGAATAGACACATGGAAAGCTCTTGAGGGACAGAAAAGATAAAAATCAGGAAAGCTAAAAATATAGAACAGAAATAAAAAGTACACTGTGGAAAGTCATTCTAAAATACTGACTACAGAGCTTCATGAAAGCAATGCAGGCAACGTGGGGAACACTAAAAGGTATATTGGAACAAGAACACTGTAAAATAAAAACATGGCAAAAGTATAGATTTTTTAAAAAGGGTACAATTGATTAGAGATAAACAATTCAGGACATAGAAGAGTGTTTGGTATATAGTAACTGCTATTAATAAGAGTTATAATAAGAATTAGCTATTATTATTGTACTTATTTGTTTTTACTATTTTTATGCATAGGTATTGGATGAATGAGTAAATGAGAATGACTCTGATTATTTTCTTCAGAAAATAATTCAAATAGGCTCAGTATAACCTATATAACCTCAGTATATAATTTGACTTCAGACCATCATTGAAAAATTGAAAAACTAAACTGACTTCATGAGGTCTCTGTTGAAATAAAGGGGAAACAAGAGGCCACTCCACGGCTGGGGAACTGTTCGTGAACACCCTTCATGCTCTCTACTAAGAAAATAATTGAATTAATTTTTCCCCATTAAGGACAAAATTTCCTTCATTTATTTGTGTAAAGAAGCTATTTCAGTTTAGTGAAAGTTCTTTCGTTCCCATTATGCCACTCATTTTTTCTAAAAAGAAACATCTTTCTAACTTAGAAAATTTCCTTTGAGTTCCTTCCTGTGTACAAGATTAAGGAACATCTGAGGGAAAGAGGAATTCCTATTCTAGAAAGTGCAGGCTTTGCAGATGAGAGTAATGTATGAAGGCAAACAGGAAATAAATCATTAGAATGGTGTAAAATGTAATGGTGAATATGTACCTCAGGGTTTGGTAATTTGCCTTGCAAATATTTAAACTCGTTCTATTTTCTATGATTTAGTTATGCTGTACTACATAACTATATGAACAGTCTTATTGCCCTTAATGCAAATACATAATGATCTTTTTTTATTTTATATGATCAGGAAATATAAAGGTTTTAAGCAAAATAATGAATTTTCAAATAAACATTATTATTTTTCCTCAATTACTATCTTCGAATATTAGCAGCAAAGTTCCTAAAGTGTGTCTTACTTCTCCAGCAATAATGACACAATAAAATAATACCTAATTCTAAATATTAAGGAGAAGAAATAAATTTGAGAAAAATAAATATACATATATCATTCCATAATTAAAGAATGAAAAAATGTTAAAGGGTATAGCTTCAATAAGTTGTTGAAAGCAAAGATCTAGTTTAAGTGTGATAAGATACACCCTACTTCATATTTTGTATGCATGTTTTGTCACATAAAATATATTATTTGCTACTAAGATTTATAAAAATAATAGCACCTTGGAAATAGCCACATCTAATCCGTGAATTCTACTTTAAAAATTTACTCTATAGCATGTGATAAAATTGCATGGAACAAAATACACATGTATGCATAGCACAAATAAATACAAGCAAAACTGAGGAAATTTAATAAGAGCAGATGAATATATAAATGTGAATGTTCTAATTATGATATTTAATTACATTTTTGCAAGATTTTGCCATGGGGGGAAGTTGTTAAGGGGTATGTGAACTTTCTCTGCTTTATTATTTTTTTTACAACTGTATGTGAATCAATAACTAGCTCAAAATAGAAGGTTTAATTAAAAAATATATGCAAAAAAAATTTAAAAATATTGTCTCATTTTTTTTAAAGAAAACATCTCAAAGTATACTTAAAAGCAGCAAGTGTTGAAAACTTGTAATCCGAAGGTTGCACATATGATTTTGCCTTTTTTTCTTGGTAAGCCCGTTGTTTTGAATGAATTTGAATTTGAAAAACGCCATGTGAGCAGTCATTTTACAGTTACTTTCAGTCCCATAAGCTTTCTTTATCTTTGTTTTATGAATTTAAGTTGCCCAAGGACAATTGTGTTCTTAAATATCCCTTTCATGTAACTAAAACAATCTTAAAATGTCTTTTTTTTTTTTTTGAAATCTTGTCACATGCTACAACATAGATGAGCGCTGAGGACATTATACTAAGTAAAATAAGCCAATCACAAGAATACAAATACTAGATGATTCCACTTACATGAATGATAAAGTAGTCAAACTCATAGAAACAGAAAACAGAATGGTAGTTTCCAGGGGTTGGGGGAGGGGGAAACGGGGAGTCATTCAATGGGCACCGAGTTTCAGTTTTGCAAGATGAGAAAGTTCTAGAGATATGTTGTACGATGTGAATACGGTTGACACTACTGAACTGTACACTTAAAAATGATTATTAAGATGGTAAAAATTGTTTTTTTTCCTTTGATTTCAAAAGATCTCACATTTTCTTAACAGGAATACAAGTCAGTCTGGCCAGTTAATATACTTTTTTATAAATGGCTTACTCCAGATTAGCTTCCTTCATGGGCAAGATCTCTCTCATGGTAGCAATAAATGGTTCCCTTTGGCTATAGGTTCATGCTCTGCACATTAAAATCCCACAAAAAGAAAAGCAGGCCTCGCTATCCAGACAAAGGCAAAGAAGTGACACAAGGAAGATGGTGCTGCTCAGAACACTGAATACAGTGCTGAGCTGTGCCTGAGGCTGGATCACTTGCAGACTTTCTAGGGTCCTAGGATAGTAGTTTCTCTTCTATTCTATTTCAGGTAGTTAAGTTGTGGTTCTGTCACTTGAGAACAAAAGAATCATGTCAAAAACAATCTGATAAGCTGATATCCTTTAATTTCAGCTCTGTACTGTTAGATTTGCCTAGTTTAAGCTTAGTTGAAATCAAAGCAATGGTCTTATACGGGCAATCGGTACCATTAAAACTGGTACTTTACTTCCTGTAACATTTCATTTTTTTATTTTAGTTTTAAAAAAACTTGTCAGACAACACAGAAAATAGCTTCCAGATACTAACCCCTATGCATGATGAAGCATTCCCAACAGTTTAAAAATACCCTCAGACAACACAGAGAATAATCATGTGATATAGATTTCCCAGCAGGGTGTAGTCTGGACACATGCTATCTTAGGCAAATATCAAAAAGATTTAAAATCAGAAAGAAATCACTAAGTTCTTCAGATTTCAGTTTATAATGTTATCATGGCACATAATCGTTTGTTAGTTAAACAAACCCATATACCTTAATTGAAATTATCCTGTTAGAAATAAAATAATACTCCAATAAAAAACATTAATGATAATTGAATGCTACTCTCATCAATTTGCATGATTTATCCTGATATATGTATATTCAGGCAGTGATGATACAGATGCTTCCTGATATACAGTTAGAATAATAGTGGATGATTGTCAAAACCTACACAGTTTACTTCCCCTGAAGATATTTTAAAATTTTTGGTAAAGTGTCAAGTAAATTTTTACATTCAATATTTCCTTAAACTTTTTTTTTTTTTTTTTTCAGAATTTATTACAGAGAGGCAAAGAAGAATTTCAAGAGGTTGTCAAGTTACTCTTTGCAAACTTGCACACACCCTGTGCAATACCAATATAACTTAACTGCCCTCTTCACTGGTGATTTATCACACCATAATTAATAACAGACAATGAGAAGGAGAGAAGTTATAACTTCTAAACTTGGCTTTTGAGTCCTTTGGAAAACAAAATGTAAAGATAGTTGCCACACAATTTTGAAAGACATTAATGAACGTATTATATTAACTGGAGGAAATATATTCATTGTATGATAGCACTAATCATACATAAAATTATATCTCACTTTTCAAATAAAAAAAAGAAAACAATCTGCTTCCTAATTTATGAGTTTTATTTCAGTTATGAAACCTTTCAAATCCTAAAGAGATTCTTATTTAACTAAAGGTGCTGAAGCTAAAGTAAAAGCTGATGCTCCTGCTGATTTTTTATTTCTATTCTCCCAAAATTCAAGCAACCAGACATTTAACCTCACAGAAGACTTAATACGAGCTTATGTAATTCTGTATGAACATGTCATGTCATTCACTAATGTAGAAGCTGTCAGAATGGGGTAGGTAAGGATGGGGCTAAACTTATGACATTTTGTATAAAGGATGTCATATACTCTGTGACTTATGGACTTTGATTATATAACAATTTTTAGTAACCATCATTAATGTTTCTATAGCAACCTTCAGGGCGATTGGGAGAACTGCTTGCAAGAAGCTAACATTCGATTACTTTCCAACAAATAAAAGGAGGGCCATTATGTAAGTAACTGGTTTATGTGCAGTCTACATCAGTAGACCTATGTTCAAATATATCCTGAAATGGATACAAGACATTATATTCTCAAGAGTTAAGAGTAAAAATTTCATGTTCATCATACAGAACATTGACTTTAACTGTCAGTACATTACAGAGTACTATCTTAACAGATAAGTTGGGTAGGACACAGTGTAGTGCTATATGTATAGTAGAAAGCTAGTGACATCTAATTAATATAAACACTGAAAACATGAGAAAGATATAATAGATTCTATGACAATATAATGATTTCTTTCATTAACTTTCCTTGACCAAACCTTTCCTGATCCAATCCTCCCCGATATTTTGGCTACCCCTCTCACTTGAAGAATGGGCGACTCTTTCATTCATTTAAAAATATTCACTGAATTTCTAAAATGTGTGTCTTGCTGTGGATAGAGCAACAAAAGAAATCTGTCCCTGCCCTCATGGAATTAACTGTCTGGTGGGGGAAACAAGCACTAAATATATAAATTCAGAAACGGCTGTATAATTTTGATCACTGTTCATTACACTAGTTACACCATACTGTACCTGATTCTTTACTTGACTGTATGCCTTTCTAGATGACCTGCTCCCAGAGGGCAGCCTGAGCCTGACACTTAAAAAAACATTTATAATTATTATTTTTATGAAATAACACATACCCTCTCCCCCTCAAAAAACTAGTCAATAACCACAGAGAGAGTAAAACATGTACTGAAAGGACTTTAATTCTCTAACAGAAAATTCTTAGCATTCCACATTATTTCTCAGGTTTCTAAATGTTAAGTCAAAAAGTAAAATGCAACAGAAGACTTTACATATCTGTGTTGTATGAGATTTGGCACATATCTTAATGCTTTTATATCTCACTGAGGTCGTGACTTGCAGTCTAGTACTATTGTGCCATGACTGATGGTGGTCACATGTCTCTTTACTAGTTGTAATCCATGTAATCATCCAAGCAGGGAGAAAGGTCCAGGACACCCATCATCATTCCTGCTTTGTGTCACTGGAATGTGAAATGACAGTAGGAGTCTTAACTGATTCTAAATCAGGCTGGGCTCTGTCTCATTAAAAATTTCTGCACAAATAAATGAAGTGCTGCCAAGAGACAACGGTAAACAAAAACGAAAGTAAACCCAGAAGAAGGCTTTTGCTACCTACCTGAAAAAAAAGATTCTCCTATTCAAGAAACAGGACAGAACTAAGGTTTATGTAGGAATTGCTAGAGTGGTATGGAGTTAGGTCTGGCTTTTGGTGATATTTCAATTAGTTAGAGGAAAAAAGAAACAAAAACAAACCTCTCCTGCAATTTCCTCTGTTATTCTTTCAGCTTGTGCTCATGCATGTCTATTTTGGGCGGAGATCTTGGCTCTGGAGTCACAGGCCTGGTTTTGAGATCTACTCTTCCATTTCCAGTCTGATCTTGGACAAGTTACAACTTCTGGGAAAAGAAGAGCTCCTGGACTGTTCTCTACATCATATGAAACATGCTTAAAACAGTGTCTAGAGTAAATTAAGGACTCAATAGATATAACCATTATCATCATTTGGTAAACTTTAGATGGTGAAATTTCTTGCACTCTAAAGCAAAGACATCCCTGTTTTATGTTAATGTTCAATTTGGTAGGTTACTAGTGAGTAAACTTTAGTTATGCATAAAGTTTAAATATTTTAAGATTCTGTATCATTTACCTGTAAGAAAGAACTTGATTTTACCTGATGATCAGTTCCTGGATTATCAGGTAAAATCTAGTAGTCCAGCAATGGGTGGTCAAGATGGCCTTAACATTCCCTTCGACTTGAGCAATCTTTAGATGCATTTCTTCCTGATGACAGGCCCCTGATCTCCCTTTTAAAAGAGTATTTACTTTGGAAAATTGTAATTATAAATTCTTCCTCTGCCTCTTTGAGATATGAATCTTCTTCCTACCTCTCTTCAGTTTTGCAGCCTAGGAATATCTTTCTCAAGGACCTGGGAGCCATCCCTTTGAATTGAATAAGAAAGATAGAGTTCCTATCTCCCAGTCTTTCTCAGAGGGTAGAAGCCTAACCTCCATAAACACAGATTAGCAAACACAGATGGTCTAATCACACTCACCAAAGTTCCTGTGAAATCCTCAATTCCTTTTTGAGTAGCTCACCCCAGTGCTTAAAAACTCTCCTGCCTTTTTCTGTTCAGCAGTAGTCAAGTTCAATCTCTCTCCCCTACTGCAATAGTTTTGAATAAAGTCTTCCTTGACTGTTTAACTCTGTGCTATGTAATTTTTCTTTCAGATGGGTCATAGGCAATACTTGGTGAAGCATTGTATTACAGTGCTGAGATCCCTTGATCCACTTACAAACTCTTTGCTCTCATTAGCTTAAAAAAAAAAAAAGAAAAGAAAAGAAAGGAAGGAAAGAAAGGCTCAAATTAAGATCCTACTCCTTATGGTGCAATCAAGGAGATAAGTGGTGCTTCCTTCCAGCTGATTTTATTAACATTAAAGTTTTATGATAAATTATGAAGATCCCTAGAGCTAAACACCTAATTAAAATAACATAAGCATGGCAGGATGTCTATTATAATGTTTTTCTTAGAAGAAAAATCCTAATTATAGTGTTGTAGACTTCTGTGGGCACAGCACTGCTATGGGAATAGAGGGGAATCACAGCTCTAATAAACAGGTAGGAATTTCTAGGATGGCGCTAAAGCAAAAATAAGCAAAGCCTAATCTTTAAAAGTCAAGTTTTCTGGAAATGAAAACAACGACTTGAGTCATTGTGACTTTCTAATTACACTTGTATCTCCTTACTGGAGACTGGATATAGCTCATGTTTCTTTCTCATATAGAAAGTTGTCACAATAGAATGGGTAATTTACATAAAGGATTAATAAAATCACTTTGTAAGACCCAATAAATTTCACAGTGCACTCATTAGCTTTAGTAAAAAAGTAAAGGATAATCTAGATTTTAAATCTACAGTTATCTTTCAAAATGAATTTAAAAAATTTTTTTAAATTTCTGTCTGAGCAGAAAAAATAAAATAAGTAACTTTTTAGTCCTAAAAAGCAAAGATAGAATTCCAAGGAGAAAATGAATGAGAACTGAGGAATACAATTATAATTAGTATAATCAATGAGTTAAAAAAATTATTTTATAAACAAACAAAACTAAACTATACACTCCAAATCCAACTGCTTTTGGATTTGTTGTCATGGCTCTATTTTCAACAATATTGCTCCAATATTGGAGGGATTTAAAATTTATTTCATGTAATGTTTACAGAGTTTTTTTTTAGACACATCACTTGAAATATTCACATGAATATCATGTGTAATTATTTATATTTCATAGGGTTAATCTCAGTGATATATTTATTGTGAAAATATTTTGCAAAAGGATGACTTGTAATCACAATTTAATATATGGGTTATAAGACAATTAGCTATTTACAAGAAAAAAACTTAACTCCATACCTATCTCAAATCTTATATTATATACAATATATATATGTATGTGTGTATCTCAGATGTAGTAAAGGCCTAAATTGTACAAGCACTGCCTCCTACAAAAAGAAAAAGATATTACCAAACAATGGGAAGAAAATGTGGGTAAATATTTATATCTATCTTCTAAGCATGTGGAAAACTCATTTTTAAGCAAAAAAGTCAACAAAAATTACAAATTAAAAAAATAGATTTTAATAGCACATTAACATTTTAAAAATTCCCATATCAAAATCACCATAAACAAAATTAAAAAGCAAACACTGATTTGGGAAAGTGATTTTTGCAATAATGATGCCATGTCAAGTGTTACTATTCTTAATATATCATTAACCTATCCTTGCTCTCCCTTAACCCTCATCACCAATTCCCATCTATTTTCTTTCCTAAGTATCTTTTGAATCTTGTTTCTCTTTAGCTTTAGGGTAGCCACTCTGGTCCAAGATACCAAGAACTTTCTTGGTATTTCTGCAATAGTCACTTGTCTGGTCATGTCACATCTGGCCACTCTCCAAATAGTTTTCCATGATGCAGTCTGAGTCAGTTTCCTGAGGCCCAAATACGTCACGCACCTCTCCTTTCCCCCATCGAGGACATGCGATGCTCTTAGAATAATGTACTCCTCTCCAGCTTTCTCTCTTGGCTCTCAGCCTCTGTGCTCCAGGCTTCCTTTTCCCTTAGTGCCTTTGCATATGCCTTTCCCTCTACTTAGAATGTTCTCCCATCTTTCAATCTACTTCTTCCCCTATTTAACTATTACTCAGCTTAAATGTCACTGCCTTCTGGATACCTTCTCTGACTAGATCAGAACTTGAATATGTTCTACAGGCACTCAATACCATTCTTCCCCACTATTGAATGCAGTTTTAATTTTACATTTGTTTATTCATCTAAATACATCTGTCTCTCCAACAAATTTGGGAGTATTCTGAAAGCAGGACTGTGTCTCCTTTTCATTCCGTCTCCGGTGCCGGGTGTGCTATAAATGATGCGAGGCCAGGGCCGTCTGGAAACGGGAACCTTGACATACATCACATGCCTATGAGCAGATTCCAGATCTTCAGAAAAGATAGAGAATTAAAGATACAACTAGAATAATTTGGACTATAAGTCTCTGCTTTAAAGCCTATCTCTGCACAGTGTTATATTGAAAGGCAAAAAAAGGAAACATATCCATACTAAAACAAAGAAACACATGTAGTATCTTCTCCTGACTTCTCAGTTCTCTGACTAGTACAATACTCTTCTCTGACATAGAGATTCATTACTTAAGCAACATCTCAGACTCCTCCTGTTTTTCCTCTTCCCAGCATCCCCGTCAACAAATTGGTTTTGTTTTTGTTTTTGTTTTTTAACAAGTGCTCCCTAATTATCCTTTTGTTTTCTTCCCCTCTTGCTGCTCTTTCAGACCCTGATTCAAGTCTGAATTACTGCAAATGCCTCTATCCTGGGACTAAGATATTAGTGCTCAAAGAAGCCACAGAAGGTATAGGCACGAATGAAATACCAATGAATGGTTTTGAACCTGCTAAATCAGAGGCCCAAGATAAAATCAGGATGATATATTAATAGGACTCTGGGACCCATTTCCCTCCTCCCTTCAATCAGAGTGGCTCTACTTTAAGCTGTTATTTATTAAGTTTCAAATAGTTTACTTGAAGAAAAATTTCTGCAAAAGGGAAAAAATGTTTGAAAATCACTGTTCTCAATCACTCAAGTTTGCTCTTTCTGCACAGGCCTGCCAATTCAAACGCTACTCTTCCTTTAAATCCAGCTAAATTCTGACCACACAGATGCACCTTCTATTTCTAGGACAGCCTGACTCTCCTTTGAAAGGTATTACAGAGTTCCGTATGTCACATAGTTTGGTGTTTACTGCAATACTTGCTAATTATTTCTTTTATCAATTAGGGATTTATTTGTTTAGCTAATGAGTTATTTAGTTTTTACTCCTCCCCTATCCACAGTTAGATTTTTAGTTTACTACCTAATAGATTTTTCATTTAGCTTACTATGACTGGTGTTGGGATAATTAAGGATGACAAAATCTGATTAAATGATCACGATTTCAAAGAGGAATATAAGATATCTTAGGAAAGTAAATAAAAGATGTCTTAGGAAAAGCAATAGATTTTTCTTAGAGTGGAATTTAGAATGAATGGGAGCAGCTCTTTTGGGACCTGAACTTGAGAAAGATCTAGAAGTTGAAGGGAAAAGTGCCACAATCAGTTTGGAGTGAATCCATGGGCTTGGCCTTTGTCATCGGTGTAAGGAAATGAAAAGGGAGGGCAACCTATTTCTGCTTAAATGTCTTCTTTGTGAAAACAAACAGTTCCCATGTATGTTTATGTAAATTATCTAAAAAAAAAATTAACCAAGCATAAAATGTACTTCACGTTTTTTTGACAAATATTTTATTTTTCTATTAAATAAAAGCATGTATCTTACTAATAGCTTTATTTTACTCTTATATACAATTTTTTTTTTTTTTTTAATGAGAACCATCTCAGATATTACCTTTGTCTGGCCACATGTTTGCTTTCTATGTCGTTTTTCTTTAAACTTCATGACCTTTTTTTTTTTTCCCCAAGAGTGTGGGGCTAGGCATTAAGAAGTGGATGATAAATGAATTAAGTAATTCATATACTAGAGTGCTGATTTCCACAAGCTGCACTGATTAAAAAATTGTTTGATGACAAAACAAATTTGAAAGTAATTACAGTTACATAGAGAAGACACAATATTGTTACATTCACATACCTGAGTTTAGATCTAAGTTGATTGTGGCTGTGTAGTTTATTCCCTTTGTGTTATTGTGAGATCCTCACTACAACTGGTATGTGGCTTTTCTGTCACCCCTCAAGATTCCCTTTATATGTTCTCATAGGTCTGCTCCAAAACTGCCACTTGTGGAGAATGTCACGAGAAATAACATACAAATAAGAAAACCAAAGATAGGAATCTGGAGAGTTGGTTTTATGGCTTCTTACTACAGAATATTAGGGAGAAGTAGACTTTAGAAGGAACACCATTGGGCTGGTAGTCTAATGATCAGCAATGCGATAGTGACAGTGAGCAAACCACATTGGCCATGTTAATCTTCTCACCTATTAAATGGGGAGAATAAATGATTACCCTTTTAGCTGTAAAATGTTCATGTGAAGGTCAAAGAAAAAGTAATGTGTAAGCATTAAAAATATATTTATACATGTGATACATTATTTAAAAGAGCAGTTTAAAGGAACAGATGAAGAAAACATGTATCTCTGGTTAAATGTTAACTTTTACAAATATCTCAGCAAACCAAGAAATGACATTTATTATACATAAAAATGTCTATAGATAAAAGATCTATTGAGGAGTAAAATCAATTGACAAAATAATAAATAAATAAAAAGTCCTTTCTGATATATATTTGAAACATTATCTAAGGATATTTTTAATTTTTCAACTATTTTTCAAATAAAAAAATCAAATGTTCTTCAATTGAAATCAGTGATTCTCACAATGGGGTGATGATATATCAGAAACCAGGGTAGGATACTTAGATAAAAAAATTTGAACAAAACACACTCTAAAATTATCATTGTTTTTACTTATTTTTACCATATTTTCTTAATCTAATTTAAAGTTTTAAATAACAGCAATGAAGGACATTAGAATAGTAAGTTAGTTTTAAAAAATCTAGGAAATTAGTTTTCAATAATTTACTTTAGAACTTAAGATTTCTTATAGTTCTTTATCAGGAAATTTAAGGATGGTTTCAAATTAGATCTTATCTTATTTCAGAGTTTCTGAAATAATTTGTTTGGGTCCCTTTGTAAGACAAAATCATCAAACTATATTTTAAAAAATTAAAATCACCCAATTCTAAATCAGAAACATGCAAAATTCAAAGCGGTGAGAGGATACAATAAATCTTTTTTTTATTGTTTGTAACAGTTGTATAATTGACTGATACCCTTTGCAAAATAACCATGTCATTTTTATAGTATATACCATAATGTACCTTCAAAAATCCTAATAAGAAATGTATAACAACTACTAAAGATAACTTAAGAACATAAGAGCAAACTGAATAAATTGAAAAATTTACCATAATCCTGAGTGAGAAAGCAATTCTTCAAAAATTAATTTCTAAAACAGTTGAAGTTAAATTAATTAGATTTTATTAAAATGCCTTTTTATAAATAATGAAATGGCAGAAATTTTATCAACATTTAAAAAATGATACTTAATAGATTTATCCTAAAATATCTATGGTGGTTGAATAAAACTAGTCAAAAAGATTTGAAAAGGAGGCCATCCAATATCTTTGAGTAATTTAAATAGTATGATAATAACACAAGAATAGACAAATAGATCAATAGAACAGAATGAACAACCCTAATAGAGTCCTATATATATTCAGAAATTTAGTGTAGTATTTTTAATAGGTGAGTAAAGGATAAATTATTCAACGAATGCTGTTAGCACAACTGTATATAATTTAGGAAAAATAAATTCAATTTCTGATTTAGAACACACACACAAATATAACTTTAGATAATTAACCAACATAAGTACAGAAGTATTGGAGGAAAATTATCTTTTTTCTCTCTCTCTTTTAAGATGGGATGCTCTAGATCCTACTTTGAATAATGAGAGGAAAGATTTTTCATAGGAGAAAAGAGTGCACATGTTATGGAGTATACACAAGAAAAAGCTCCAAATGGACCCCACGAATTCTGTGTTTCTGCCACTTTGGGATTTTAATTTCACAGGAAGAGACTCAAGATTAATAGATTGTAGTTTTTGTTCTTTTAAGTAAGGTAAACCAAAGTCACTGAACATATCTGCCTGAGAGAACACAGGAAACTTTTTGTTTAGACATTTTTGGATCGTCTTCCCAAATAGATCACAGAGAATGTGGGGGATGGGGTGAGAGGACTGGCTCTGGTGCCACATTACTTGGGTTTGACTCCTGCTCTACTAAATGTGATCTAGCACAAATCATTCAATATTTCTTTATCCTGGTTGTCTTATCAATAAAATATGGAAAATATTATGGTGATCGTGAAGGTTCAATTAATTAGCATACACAACACATATGGAAGAACATCTGGCATACAATAACCAGTCAATACACATAAGCATCGCAAAGAGAAGTAGTAATTGAATATCACTAAGATCCCACAGCTTATGCTCCCTGGAAAATAATTTTTAAAAAACCCAAAACTTAGTTCCACTTTCCGGAGCTATCTCCCAGTCTCCCTCCAAAGGCTCAGCCATAGCTGTGGTGAAACCCCCTACTGGCCACCCCCTTGTCCTCAGCTCTCCCCTCATTTGCCAAGTGTGCAATACTATCTAGATTAGAACCTTCCTAACAACCGAAGAGTCCTTTCTGGAGGCATCAAGTTGAAACCAGTATAGGTCCCTTCTAGCAACTGTTAGCATATTGCATTTAATGAGAGAAAAAAAGGAGATTTCGTGAATTTTCCCCTCTGTGAGAAAAAAAGAAGCTCATAGACAGGAAACATCTCCAAATGAAGAAGACACCAGAACAGCACCGACTAGGTGCTCAGCAAACTGTTTAATGGATTTTGAAAGGGAGCAAGAGGCAAAGGGAGAGACTTACAAAGGGAGAAAGACAGGTGTTTGAGGGAAAAAAAAGAGGCCTAAAGCGCCAAAGATGGATGGCCCTTTGATAGAAGAAAAGGCTTTTTCCTGTGTTACAATAAGAAGGAATGAAGAGAAAGGGGGGTTGTAGACACAGGCAGGATGGAAGATCTGGGAGTGGATGTAGGAGGGGCTTCCTATAGGTAGGACTTTAAGTAGTTACGACTTCCAAGTAAGAAAAGTCCTGGGAGTAAGACAGTCCAGGAATTTGGCTTGTTCTCAGTTTAACTCTGCTTGGTTGAAATGAGTGAATCTGTGATTCTAATTTACATAATCTTTCCATGAATAAAAATAGGATGCAAAAACTCAATCTGTCCCAGATTTAGATCCAAACTGGAATGCAAGATTTGACAGAAATCATCTTCTAGGATGTCTTTAAATGGCGCTAACAAATCTTGAAATAAAATATTTCCAAAAACATATCCTCTTTTTTTCTGTAACCAGGGTGACCCCTTCAAACTCTTTTCAAACCACTGTGCTAATACGATTTTCTTTGAAAAAAAAAAATGACTACTAGATACTTTTAGTTGGAAATGTTCCACGTCACGTTAAGTAGACACTTCTACCAGGAAGCTATTCCATGCTAAGTATTGCCAGTAACAGATTACCTTGGATGAATTGCTTGGCTGACTTACAGCAATCACTGATGCCCATCTCTGTCTCAGTGACCCTTTCAATTACTACCAAAATACTAAGTCTTGCCACTCACACCTCTAATCATGTGTACAAAATTGCTATGTTAAGTATAATTGACATATGCTAATTCATTTGTTTAAAGTTCTTAGATTTAATTTGAATTCTTACAAAGAAAATTCATATTACATAATTAAGATGCTACATTCAAGCTTTTATTTCATGTATTTCTGATACCTCAATAGAAAGGGTTGAAAAGAATAAAGGAGAGGAGATACAATATGCCAAAGAAAAGTACTTATAACTAAATTTAAAGTCACCTCAATTTATGAAACATGCTTCAAAACATCTTAACATAGAAATAAGGAATAAATTTTTTTTAACATATTGAAAATCTATCTGACTACAATGTTCTCTTTCTCTCTTTACACTTAAGTAATACTTTTCAGAGACTGGCTGCAAAAACTTTGGAACAAACTGTCAACCCATCAGGACTTTCCTTTATGAAATATCCCCCATGACAAAATTTATTTCCGTGATTAATCGCTGCCCCTGATTTAGAAATCCAAGGCCCTCCAGGACCTAACATCAAATCTTTAAATCACGTTTTGTCTAAGTGCCCATTTGATATTAAATGCATTCTATTAGATCTCTCTAAACTAAGAGACTGACATGAAAGATTTACTAGGTGTTCCTGTTGGCAACAAAGTGCTAGGACATTTAACAGAGGGTAAACCCTGTTGTTACTTGACTCTTTAAGAACAAGATAGCATCAGAGCAAGTAGAGGAGCTGAGATTCAGACTCTGGCATGTCAGGCTCCAAAGGCATGATCTTGCCACTCACTATTCTGGTCAAATGACTCTAATGATTAGAACTGAGTACCTCTCTGGTTAATAGATTTATTGCTTGAGTAGATCTGACTCCCTGAAAAAAATATGTCAACTAAACAAGTCATTGGCCCTTTAACTCTTAACCACTGGTATTAATTCTAATATCTAGTATTCTAGTGTCAGACACAGAATCTATTCCTTCTTGCACATGATATCCCTTCATGTGAAAGACAGCTGTGATGGCTTAGGTCTGCTGTTAGAGGCCTAATTGTTCCTATTAGCCTCCTAGTCACTCACTTCTAAACATATTTCTGCTGGATTTTAGCCCCCTTAAAGTATAATAACCAAGTTGCATGTACAAAATAGCCTTCCAAGTGTGGCCTAATCAGCATAGCACTTGATTTGGCTCACTGTCTTGGCCTTTTGAAAATTTAGTGTGTCATTATTCTCTTATTCAACATCTATGCTATTCATCTTCACAGGGTTCTTACACATGATATGCTTGTTGTTGATGACTTCATCTGAGTCTCTGATAAGAACAGAAAGAGAAGTCAGCCCTGAGTAGCTTGTCAATAAAGGCCCTTCTCTCCAGATTGGCACTTAATCTTATCATCCAGGCATTTAGGGACAACAGATAAATCATTCATGAACTTGTATTTGAGTCTAAGCCCAACCTCAAATCACTCAAGTGATCTGGACAAGAAATTTAACCCATAGACCTTAGTTTCTTAGACCTGCAAACTGGGAATGACAATACCTCCTTACAGGTGTCATAGCAATGATATTTGTAAATACTACGTTCATCCTCATGAAGAACAGATACACAATAAAAAGTATTTCCTTACTGTTGAAAGAAAAATTTCCACAACATTGTCACAGAGGTGGGTGTCAAGAAGCCTGCTCCTACAGCTTGTTGGTAGCTCTGTGTGCCATGTAGCTTGCTTGCACACAGTAGACCTAGCTCATGTAGTGATGAACTAAGTTCTCTAATAATTTGACCTTTTGGTGCTTAAGCAACACTCTCTTCGCATTTGCTGACATTAAGCCCCTTCTGTACACTGAGTAGAGAAGCACTTGTGCTCAGAGATTGCAGAATGTTTGGTCTCTCAGGCTAGTGCTGTGAAACCACTCCCGGCTGCCTTTGACTCGGTCTGGTTTTTCATTCAAATAACTTGGCTTCTGCAATCCTACTTTTCTGATCTGTAAAATGGTGATGATGATATTGACCCATCTCACAGGCATGCTGTGAAGCAATGCTAATTAATTTTCACAGAACACTCTGAAAATGAAAATTGCTATTTAAATGCTAAATATGTGTATTCAACAAAGGACAAGTGTACCTGGGGATTAACATGTCCTAAATGCAGAAATGGCTCAAAGTAGGACACCAAATAAACAACCTGACACCTGCTCAAAATCCATACTTTTCACTAGCTCTATTTTGAAGCAACACATTTTTATGGATTTTGTGACTGAAAGCTGGAAATAAGCAGCAACTTGAATGTCTCTCTTTTTAAAAGGTGGGGGGTATACTTTGAAGGATTATCAGAAAGAGAAGTGCCTAAATTGCTCCAGGGGAAAAATGATTCCAGGTAGGATATGGCATGGTAAGAAACCTGACAGTTCAAGACTCTTTTCTGTAAAAACTCAATAAGGTATAACTCACTCTTCTCATACAATAAGATCCATTGATTTGGATTAACAGATACAGCTTGCTCTCAAATTCTAAAATGTCAGGTTAAGAAAATATTTTGAGACTGCAGAATAGATTAGGAGTATAGATGGTTCAAACACAAGAGACTACACAAGCCATCCCAGCCTTCTGCTCGGCACCACTTAACCAGAGCTGAACAGATTAGCAGAATCTATCTGATGTGTGGTACCCCAGGAACTATGCAGTGGCCGTCCCAGGCTTCTGAAGAGGAAGCTGCTAAATGTTCCCCAAAATAACTTTTTACTAACTTGTCCAGTTTAAGATGCCTCCCTTGCTTCGAGAACATAAAAAACATAATAATGCCTAAACCATCTGGAAACATTTTATTTGAGTTGTCTTTTTTACCCCACCAGGGGCCTGTGGCATGATTTGCATTTGCATTTTGGGGACTTTTCAATTTTAAACAGTTAATCATCTTAGAGGCTAGGGATATGCAAAGCTGGCAATGTTTCTTGGGAGACTTGATAGAAACTCAGTAAAGTAAAAGGAACATTTTGAATTTGAAGTGGAAGGTTGCATTAAACATGAAATAAACACTCCTTCCTGTGCTGCCAGATTCTAAAAATAGGTCCTTGAACAGATTCTGAAGTGCCATTCTCTGCTTTCTCCAGTAAAGCCACTGGCACCATTAGCCTGATTACTACACAAGGAGAAGACCAGATGGCTTGCCCTTGAACTGAAATCAAAGGGCCTTCTTTTATGTGAACATTTTTTTCAAAGTGAGGGCTTCCTAAATACGTAAAGGTTCTATGTTTATTATACAAAGGGAATCTGTTGGCCCATTACATTCTCGCTGCCCCAGCCCAGTACTCAGCTATCTTGGCACACTGAATAATGAAAACCAGAGCGCTCACGGAAATACTTCCCACAGCCCTGTCTTCAGATGACAACGTGTCCCAGAGAGGCAGTCCGCCACTTAATCAACATGAAATTCTTTATTAAAAACCAAATATGCTGAACTTGTTATTCTAGGGGTTGGGATGGGCCTCACCTTGGAGCTTGTTAGAAATGCATACTCTCAGCACCCCGCCCCGGAAACACTGAGTGGGAGGCTGCAGTTCACTGAGACTCCCAAGTGATCTGGAAGCAAGTTAAAGTCTTAGTTGCACAGAGTTCATCACTTTCTATCCAAATCTCTACTCTCCAGGAAGATATCTAATTCCTTTAGTAGTTCTATTTTATTATCTCTTACTCTTAACGATAACTTTAATTCCTTCTGCTACGATATTGACTAGAAAAGGATTTAATCTCAGTTACACAGCAATACCACATAGACACTTCTGTCAAAGTTAATTCATTAATACATTACTGTTTATTGAATATCTACATGCTATATAACATTCAAAAATAAGACACACACTCAATCCAAAGAGCTAAGAATATCTAGACACATGAATAATCACAGTGCTGGATGAGTAGACAGAGAAACATGATACTTAGGAAAAGTTCTGAGATATTCTGAACTGACAAAATTAAGAGCATGGTGGGGGGATTGTTAAGATATAAAGATGATCTTGGATTAGCTATAATGTTTTATACTCCATTCTAAGGCATTTGGAATTTAAATCAAACTCTAATACTGACAAGGACCATGAGCAAAGGGTAAAGGGGATTAAGTGAAAGGTGTTAGTGCTATGTTAAGGGCAACTCTTCCTTAAACTCCAATCTGCTGGGCCTGGTGCTGCCATATCTTTTGATTTTTAAAAACAACCAAAAATCCAGACTTGTATAGCAGATGCAATTTCCTAATGTTTAAATATTGGCTACTGTGCCCCCCCACCCCCAGAAAAAGCAAACAGCATCACCACTAATAAAACCTAACAATGAATGAACTAAACAAAATACTTGTGTGGGCTGAATTGCAACCTCTACTTGAAACGCTAGGGTTTTTTGACCCATTGGAAGCTTGGCAGTGTCCTCGCCGCTGGGTTTCCAGGATGGGTAAGACTGGCTAGGACAATTCCAGAGTCAGCACGAGGAAGCATAATGTGATGTGTGCTGAGGTAGAGTTCTGCATGCAGAGGGCTGTGGGTGGAAAAGGGAATGGCTCCCCAAGCAGTGAGGAAAGGCTTCCCAGATGGCATCATGAGCTGACGTTTCAAGATCAAAAGGTACAAAGTAAAAAGGAAGAGAAATAATGGGAGAAGGTAGGTATTCTATGTGAGAAAACTAAACTTGTAAAGGCTTGAGAGAGAATGATTTTTTTGATGAAATGATAAGAGTTCAGAATGGCAACGAGGAAAGTATACAAAGGCAAAAAATTTGCTTAATTTGAAAGAGTTGATGAATAATTTATATTGATGTTATATTATAGTTGATGAATAATTTCCTCTTAAGAATGACCATCTTCCAGGCTGAGGCAAAAAAAAAAAAAAAAATATATATATATATATATATATATATATATATATATATATATATATATGGACCTTTCTTTTATCAGTAGTTGCTTTTTATGTGATATGTCTTTGATTTGACTGGGGCTTTTGAGACAATATACATAGAAGTAAAAATTTTATATTTCCCCAGATATAAACTCATATTCCTTAGGCTAGCAAGTAGTTTGTAGTAATTCCTTCGGTTTTTAGACATTACTGGGGAGCTGACTTTGCTGCCTCAAAATATGCCTCTTTGGCATAAAGATTATCTTGACCTGGGTATTTTTAAGAAACACCAAACATAGGAGAAACTCTGAAAACCAAGAAGTTACCCTTTTGTAAGATATACTTATATTTATAGGGGAAATCTCCATTTGTAAGGATGTCTCCCCATCTTTGTACCAGAAAGAGGAGGATGACTAAATCTCAAGAAACTCTTATCATTGGAAGAGGCAGCAATTTAAATCTACATGACAACCTTACTTTTGTTTACTGTTCTTTTCCTGCTAATTTCCCATAACTAACTGCCCCTGTCCCCTAACATCTGTTGACTTTAGTCGGAGATGGTATTTAGGGTGGTGGCTTGGGCTATTTTGGGGAGTCACTCAGTTTTCCTGAGTATCTCGTATGTGCACAGGAGATATACATGTCATTAAACTTGTTTGCTTTTTTTTTTTCCTGCTAATCTATCTTTTATAATAGGGGAATCTCATCCAAGAACATAGAAGGGTAGAGAAAAAATTATTTTTCCTCCCCTACATTACCCAAAATAAAGGAAAGTCTTTCAACAGATGTTCAAAGGGCATTAAACATTATCAATCAAGCTGACTTCACATTTCTTTACAAAACAGCTGTGATTCTTTCATTTGCTGTTTTTAAAGGCAACCTTTATATCTATTGCTATATCTGTAGTTTTAATTGTAAGTATTCCATCTGTGATTTTTAGTTATTCATTTACCTCTAATGTTAGCATAAGAGCATCAGTAACCCTTCCCCCTCTCATTCACCATCATAGAACTTATAGGAAAGAATTTAAATGCTCTTTGGTGAAGGAAAAAACTCAACACAAAAATATCTTCAAAAATTACCAAAAGAAGAGAAATGATGAAATTTATCAGAGTATTAAAACATGCTGTCAAGCATATTTTATTTAATTTTTCAATATGTGTCCTGGAAATCATTAAAATCGTCAGCCTGCAGCTGCTCCTTTCTGAATACAGAGTGTTAGAATGTTTAGACCACAGCTTTCTTGGCAAGTCAACAATTTTGGTTATGGTCACAGGTTTTGCAAATTACTTTGGCCTCAAATGTTTTATTATTATTCTTTCATAATAAATATTAGAAATAAATGCCTGGATCAGTGTTTTTTATTTATTTTTATTTTTAAAATTTTTAAATTTTTTAAAAAATTGAACCACTTTATTGAGGAAAGTGTGACATGTAAAAAGCTGTACATACTTATTGTATACAATTTGATGAGTTTGGGAATAAATATACACCCACAAAACCTTTACCACCATCAAGGCCACAGATACATTTGTCACCTTCCAAAGTCTCCTCCCATCCCTATTGTTGTTGTTGCTATTATTATTATTATTGCTGCACTACTGCTGCTACTACTACTACTACTACTACTACTACTACTACTACTATTACTTGTGTATATTATAAACACTTAATGTAAGATCTATCTCTTGAATCAGTAGTTTTTAAACTTTAGTGTGAAGAGACAGATTGTGGTGGGGTGCTAGTTAAAATGCAGATTTCCAGGCCTTGTCTGAAGAAAGTCTGATTCTGATTTTCTTAAAGGTACCCTAAGTGATTCTGATGCTAATGGTTCCAGAATTGTTTTAAATGGTGCTGTGCAGATGATGCACTGAGTGGCCCAGCCAAGTCTTAAACAAATTAAAACTTCTGAGACGTATCCACAGTGATAATGACAGAGAATTCAAGCTCTGTGAGGGGACAGATTTTCCCTGTTTTGTTCACAGCCATGTCCCCAGCACTGAGATCTGCACCAGGCACTGAGGGGGTACTCTATACCTATTTGTTGACTGAGGAGTAAGTGAAAGAATGAACTGAGCATAATGTCAGCACTTGCTTCCTGTTCTTTATGCCCTTCACTTGTTCTTCTGTCTCATACTAACCATCAGTCACATAAAGGATTCATGCCACAACCTGCTCATCAAAAGAGGCATTTGCAGGGTAAGACGATGATATTCTGCAAAGTCATCAGCAGTCTTGAAACTATAATGTTGATTAGAGTTTTCTACTATGACTACCTACAAAACTGAGCATGGATTTGAAAGAATTGCAACACCTTGGTGGATCATGACAAATCAGTGTCCACATTCCAAATGCATTCTTTGACATATCACACAAAATATGGGACCAACAGTCCCAGCAAAATGTTGTGTGGGTTTGTATGATACTACGTATCATAATTCTTTTTTTTTTTTTCTAGAACTTGTGAGCTTGTAAAATGTTTCTATATTAGTTGTCAAGCTCTGAAACCAATTTGGTGTGGTGTTGCAACTGGATCTAAAGGTGATTCGGGTGTGGTGGGGCAGACCCACATAAACACATGATTCCTTTGGAGAAATCTTTATTATTTCTCTAGAGTGAATGGAAATATTTTTATGAAATCTTAAAGTTACATAAAACACAGAAGTAGAAACCAATATAGCTACAAGTTTTATTTGTCCTTACAGATTCAGAAGAGATGGAAAATCCATGTTATTAACCCCTGAAACAGATCCAGCACTACTTCAAATGTGCTTCTCATTAGTAAGGACATAAGCGCTCATGCAGATTATAGTTCTGACTGAGGTCCTAATTGATCCTCTAAGTCAGCACACTTAGCATGAAAGTTCATAGTGCTCTTAACACTGTAGCTAAAAGTAATCTTAAGACTGCTTTAGCTTTAAATATCATGTAATCATTATAATTTTATTAATAGTATATATTCAGATATTGATTGTTATTAATACTGATTGAACACTTCTCCACTTGCCAATAGTATTTTTAAATGGCTTCTCCAGCACATTATTTCTATTACTTTTTCATTTTAAAGTAATAAATACGTAAACCCCCACAAAAGCCAGAATAGCTACAGTTATATCAGACAAAATAAACTTTAAAATGAAGATCAAATAAGAGACAAAAAGGGCATTAAATAATGATAATGATAATGGTCATTATTTAAAACATTCAAAAATATGTATGTACCCAACAGAGGAGCACCTAATAAAGCAAATATTAACAGACTTAAAGGGAGAAATAGACAGTAGCACAATAATGGTAGGGAACTTTAGTACTCAACTTACATCAATAGATACATGATCCAGATGGAAAATCAATAAGAAGTCATCGGCCTTAAATGACATGTTAGAACAGATGGACTTAACAGATATTTACAGAACAATTCATCCAAAGGCAACAGAATATGTGTTCTTTTCAAGTACACATGGAACATTTTCCAAGAAACATCATGTGTCAGGCCATAAAACAACTCTTAATAAATTTGTTGACTGAAATCATATCAAGCATCATTTCTGAACACAATAGTATAAAACAGGAAATTAATTACATGAAGAAAACTGGAAAATTCACAAATATGTGGAGATTAAACAATATGCTATTGAATAACCAATGGATCAAAGAAGAAATGAAAAGAACAATTAGGTAATACCTCAAGACAATCAAAAATGGAAATGTGGCATACCAAATTTATGGGATAGAGCAAAAGCAGTTCTAAGGGGAAAGTTCATAGCAACAAATGCCTACCTCAAGAAACAAGAAAAGTCTCAAATAAACAATCTAACTTTATACCTCAAAGAAATAGAAAAAGAACAAACAAAACCCTAAGATTAGAGCAGCAATAAATGAAATAGAGACTTAAAAAGACAATAAAAATGATCAATGTAACTAAAAGCTTTTTCTTTGAAAAGATAAACATAATTGACAAATTGGTAGTTAGAATCACCAAGAAATAAAAAGAGGAATCAAATAAATCAAATCAGAAATGAAAGAGATGCTGAAACTGATACTGTAGAAATACAAAGGAAAATAAAAGATTGCGATGAACAATTACTCAACAACAACTTGGACAACCTAGAAAAAAATGGATAAAGTCCTAGAAACACACAACCTATGAAGACTCAATCATAATAAAATAGAAAATCTAAACAGACTAATTACTAGCAAGGAGATTGAACCAGTAATCAAAAACCTCCCAACAAACAAAACACCGGAACCAGACTGCTTTACTGGTAAATTCTATTAAGCATTCAAAGAAAAATTAATATTGATCCTTCTCATACTCTTCCAGAAAATACAAGAGGGGGGATCTCTTCCAAACACATTTTATGAGGCCAGCATTACCCTGATACCAAAACCAGACAAGGATGCCAGAAAAAAGAAAATTATGGGCCAATATCCCTGATTAACATAGATATAAAAATCCTCAACAAAATATTAGTGAACTGAATTCAACAAATCCATTAAAAAGATCATACACCATGATCAAGTGAGATTTATTCTAGGAATGCAAGATGATTCAATATCTGCAAATCAGTAAATGTGATATACCATATTAAAAATGAAGGATAAAATAATATGATCATCTCAACAGATACAGAAAAATCATTTGACAAAATTCAACATCTATTCATGATAAAAAAAAAAAAACCTCAACAAAATGGGTATAGGAGAAACATAGATCAACATAATAAAGGCCATATATCACAGGCCCACAGCTAACATCTCAGTCAATGAAATATTTTTCTTTAATATCAGGGACAATACAAGGACGTCCACTCTTACCACGTTTGTTCAGCATAGTATAGGAAGTCCTAGCCAGAGCAATCAGGCAAGAAAAAGAAATAAAAGGCATTCAAATTGGAAAGGAAGAAGTAAAACTGACATGCAGAAGATGTGATATTATATATATAAGATCCTAACAACTATATCAAAAAACTATTAGAACTAATAAATGAATTCAGTAAAGTTGCAGAATACAAAACCGATATATAAAAGTTTGTTATTTCTTTACACTAATAATGGACTATTAGAAAGAGAAACTAGAAAAAAATTCCCTTTACAACTGCATCAAAAAGAATAAAATACCTAGGAATAAATTGAACCATGAATGAAAAACACGTTATTGAAAACCATAAGACGTTAATGAAAGAAAGCAAAGAAGACACTAATAAATGGAAAAATATTCCATGCCCATGAATTGGAATTATTAATATTGTTAGAATGTCTATATCACTCAAGGCAAATACAGATTCAGTGCAATCTCTATCAAAACTCTAATGGTATTTTCACAGAAATAGAAAAAACAATTCTAAAATTTGTATAAACCACAATAGACCTTGCATAACCAAAACAGTCTAGAGAAAGAAGAACAAACCTGAAGGCACATGCTCTCTTATTTCAAACTATATTATGAAGCTATAGTAATTAAAACAGTATGGTACTGGCATAAAAACAGACATATAGATCAATGGAACAAAATTAAGAGCCCAGAAAGTAACCCATGTATATATGGTTAATTAATTCACAACAAAGGAGCCAAGAGTATACAATAGGGAAAGGATAGTCTATTCAATAAATGCTGGGGGGAAAACTGGACAGTAGTATGCAAAAGAATGAAACTGGACTACCTCCTTACACCAACTCAAATGGATTACAGACTTGAATGTAAGATCTGAAACCATTAACACTCTTAGAAATAAACAGGTGGTAAGCTCTTTGTCATAGGTTTTGGTGATGATTTTTTGACCTGACACCAAATGGAAAGCAACAAAAGCAAAAATAAACAAGTAAGACTATATCAAACTAAAAAGCTTCTGTACAGCAAAGAAAACCATTGACTAAACGAGAGGGAAATATGCTGATTGTAGAAAATTGTAAATCATAACTCTGATAAGGGGTTAATATCTAAAATACGCAAAGAACTCATACAGCTCAATAGCAAAAACAAACAATCTGATTAAAAATGGGCTCAAGATCTGAATAAACATTTTTCCTAAAGAAGACATACAGATGGCATAAAGAAGACATACAGGTACATGGAAAGATGCTCAATATCATTAATCATCAGGGAAATGCCTGTCTTAGAACTCTGGTTACCTCAATGTGTCTTTTAAGAGTACTTATTTTCATGTTCTGCTTAGTTTTCCTAGTAAATTCACTATTATGTCTTGTTATTACAACCCTTCTCATACTTATCTAACTCTGGAAAAGTGTTTCTTTCTCTCTCAACTGATGAACTCAAATTAGTGTCATCAGACCAGTTGTGACAATAATCATAAGAAAAAAATAATCTGAAGGAAGAACTAAATAGCTCTTCCTGCTAAGCTATCAGTATATTTATCTACAAAACTTTTTTTTCTGCTGTTATTAAGGATTTATTTTTTTCATGGTGACACATAGAAATCATAGCGATGCACGTTAGTGAGAAAATATCATTAACAGGTGATAGATCGTGTGTTAAGGCCTTTACACACTTCCATATTTTTATAGAAGACAGTGTGCATGGTTAGTGCTATTTCTGTCTCTTGAAAGGTGACTCCCTTTTCTCTTCCTGTCCTCTTACCCACCCCACCCCACTGCCACCCCTTCCCACCATCTCCTGTGTTCTAACTGATGAAAAATCCTAAACTCTGCTCACGCAAGTTCATCTGACTCTGCCCTATTTCTTGGAGCTTGGCCCTTCCAGAACAACTGAAAACTCCCCAAAGCAACTTCTAAAGTGAAGACCACCAATTCTCCATCTTTAGAAAGAGGAGATTTGGGACTTGACTAGGTGGCCTAGAAGCTTCCTATACATTTAGCAGCAAGTGCCAGGATAATTTTTGCTCAGAAACAGCCTTAAAAGTAAGGTTTCGATGATCTTGAGTTTACATTTACCTCTTGATATTATGTAATTAATTCCTACAACAACAACAAAAACAGCAAAAAAAAAAAAAAAACCCTTTAAAAAGATATTGATTTTGATGTCTTACTTGAGAATAATTTTCTCAAATACATTCATGTTAAAATATTTTATTTCCTCTTTAGCTAAAAGTAACATTTCAGAAAACTGAGGTTTCAATTTTCCGTTTGGAAAAGAAAAATTCTAAACAAAAGGCCAAGATTCTCACATTAGAGAATAAATGTTTAAGAGTCAATCAATGAAATCATAGTCACCAAATGAAGTTAAGATTTATTTAATGAAGTCATGATTTATTTTAAATAATTTCAATCACTGTATAAATATAAATATAAATATACATATAAGTATAAATATAAACAAATATATATATATACACACACACATACACACATACATACGTACATACATACATACATACACACACCTGTGAGTTTCAAAGTACTGTACTCCAAGATCTCCACCTCCTCAGTTTGTGGCATTAAGGTCATATGAGCCAGACTCTAAATAAAATTCAGGAATTACTTATCACTAGTCTAATGATGTGAAAATCATGTTACTATTGGATTTTTTTTTAAAAAAAGGCTTCAAAACCCTATCACTACACCTGATTTGATTCCTAAATTTTGTGATAAGTAGTTACACTTTTGAGATAAGGTCTAATGTAGGCACAATCACAAGCTAGAAATTTTTAAAAATCATACCATTAAGCAATCTAGTAATATAGAACCCATAAAAATATTGGTGTTTGCTTCCAATTCCTCCACAACAGTCAACATCTCTTATAATGGCACCCCTAATGATTACTGTGAATATTCTTTGCCATATTTTAAACATAGAATACTCAGAGTAGAACTGCATGGTTTTGATATTCTCTTGTAAAACTCAGAGGGCAGCCACATGTCTCCATTAGCAAGACAGAATAAAACCTCTTGAATTTAAATAAAGCCACTCCTATTCTAAAAAATTGCTTTTGACCAGATTGTCTTAGAAAGTTCCACTCTCCTCTATTATGGCTGACAGCTCTTTGCCTTACCAGCCACCTTGGCTTCCGTTTCAAGATGTATGGTTATCACATCCATTCTAACCTGGAGAGCACACTATGACGTCGGTGTCCTGTTAAAATACGACAGAGTGCACAGTGTTCGCTCGAGCTTCTGAACTTCATAAAACAAGGAAAATCATCACCTGCTGTTCTCTCTACTTCTCTCTCCAAAGTCATTTCTCATGTGTCTTGCCCAAAGGGACTCCCGGAGCCAATTAGTGTTGGCGGAATTGCTGTTTGGGATATACTTCTTTTGATAGTCTCATCATTGTTCTACTTGAACAAAAGGGATTCAGGTCCAACCTGAATTGCAGGAATTGCATAAGCCCTGTGTTAATATATCCTTATCTCATAATCCATCAATATTTTAGCAATCTCTTGCTGATTGCTGAACCAGATTAAAGGTTCGTTCTCTATGTGGCCTTTACTATATCTATAATATCCTTGTCAATGATTAGGAAATGGGGCCAAATTGATACAATGGTCCCTTTTATATTACATATAATGACTCTCTAAAAGATAGTTTTTTAAAAAGGAGATACTGATTTATGACTATGATTTAATAGTTTATATTTTAACATGAATTAGTCTAGTCTTTTTGGATCTACAAGTAAAAATAACATAAATACTCACCTAGGAAAATTTTTTTCCACCAAAAAACAAAATCTTCTAACTTTGTTATTTAACATCATTCTTATGAAAAATACATCTCCCATAGCATAAATTGAGAGGGAACTGTCATTTATCTCTCTCTTAGAAGACCTTAAACCTCTCTCTATTCTGTGAACCATTCATTCATTAGACAAATATTAATTAAGTGCCAAAATACACCACGTAACATACCAGACTAGGTACATAGAGACAAACTCAGTGATGTACTGCCCTCCTGACTTTTCGCTAAGCTATTTTCTTTTTCTTTTCATACAGTTGATTTTAGAATCTCATGAGGATTATCAAGAAATTCTGCTTTAGGAATACACACACACACACACACACATATACATATATATGTAATATATAGATTACTATATATGTAATATATATCTTATACATCTCATTATACATGTATATATAATCTCTAGCCTTGGCTGAATCAATTTTTTGGATGTTTTCCTTTGAAACAGCTTCATCTTTGCTCTACTTCAATACAAGGGAAGATACACATATACACACATCTCTGGAAATATGTACATTTCCAATATAGTCTTTTGTCTACAGGGTTTTTAGATAAAGGATAAAACTGCCTTTGTGATAATGTGCTGTGTGCTTGTGTGCTTGTGTGTGTGTGTGTGTGTGTGTGTGTGTGTGTGTGTGTGTGTGTTTGCCATACTCCTGTTTCCCTACCGCTTTCACGCTTCATCACCCTTATACCATCCCTTACCTCCTACTCACCACAGGTTCAGTCTCATTCTCTGCTCTGGAATCAATCCTATTTCTGGGCATAAAGAAAGTAAGGGACTCTAAGCTAATAGTTCAGCTTTCCGTCAGCCTTGCTGTCTGCTCTTATTCTAGGACCTGCTCTTTGTCTTGCCTTCTTTCCTATAGCCCACCTTCTGCCATGTAAACTGGTTCCAGTTTCAAAATCTCTGCCTGGCCAGTTGCCTCTGAAATTCCTACCTCTGAGCCATGCCCACCTCCAGTGCCTCCATGGGCACAGGGTCCTCCCTTGTTGGCTCCATAAGCCTTTCAGGTAAAGTCTGCCTACCTTTAGGTGAGTGTGAGACCTTAACCGCTGCCAAAAGCCTATGTCTACCTCTGGCCATAGCCTGATGCTGGACTAGAAAGGAGATGCTGCCCTTGGCTAATTTAGATATGCCCTGGCACCTGGTGCTGGCTCAGCCCTCACACAGTTTCCTCAGCCCGGCTGTGCCTCTTTGGCTCCATGCTTCTGCCAAATGAGCTTCAGTTCTGAAAACAATATCTGTAGTAGTAATTGGTAAGCAGGAGTTACAAACTTGTCATGTCTGGCATTCAGATGTATTTATGTATTTTGTTTGACAAGCATGGCATTGAAATACAGAGATTACTTTTTCTTTCTTTTATTTTTTTAAACCTCACTACTAAAATTTAATAATTAAAATTTTTCACATTAAAAAAAGCTCAGCAACAAAAAACAAAAGCTAGATTTCCAAGATGGCTTGGAGGTGGAAGCTATAACATGCTGGATGACTGATGCTGCCACCTGGCACCCCTCTACCAGAGACGGACAGCTCCTGATGCTTCAGGCTGTGTGTGATTTCTCTCTCCAGATGGTACAATTGCTGTGTAACCTATTGTTTCCCCAATCATAGCCAAATGTCAAGGACCTGGTCATTATGTTTGTACTGTTGCTTTTTTTTTTTCATATGGAAGATTTAAGTGGAAAGTTAATATATTTTTTTACCTTTGTCTCTACTAAAAATGGGAATGCAAATGATCTAGCCACATGCTAAAAAAAAAAAAAAAACAGTAAAAATAAAAAGGAGAGGGAATATTTCTTAATGGAATAGAAGACTATTCCTAAATGTCTAATATGCAACATTTCTGATACACCATAGTCCAATCCCCACATTCATTACTTGCCTGATTCCTGTTGGTATTTAACCCATACGGCATTTTGATTCATATAATAGAGTGCTTTGGGGAAAAGGGTGTGAATGGTGAAAGGATTCGAATGCAAGCAAAAATACTGAAAATATTTGAATATGCCTTTGGAAAGGAGAAACTTAGAGGGTTATAATCATTTTTCACATATCTGGAGAGCTATTAGATAGAATAAAAAATTAACTTTTCCCATATGGTTCCAGAGGACTGATACTGGGAAAGAGCTGTGGGGAGACACGTTTTGGGTGGATTCAAAGCTATGGAGAATGACAGGAACATGTTTTCCTTCTGCAGATGTGTGCATGCAAGGTCTGTAGAAACACCTAGAAACTCTAGTTTTCCCTTCAGTTCTAAATATCTATAACCTTTAAATAATAGAAGACATTATGATGAGAACAATGATTTACTTCTGTTTTCTCTAAAGCGTAGAGGCTAGGTAAAGGATGTGTGTAAGGGAAAACAGAAAGAATAAAGGTAGGTAACAGTTTTGAACACTGAATATTGTTTGCAGCCAGAGGAAGATAAGAAAACCCTAAGAATTTTGAAGGCACGTGAGGCCTTTTGAGGCCGATGAGGCTTTGGGCACTGAAATAGTCTTTACATCAGAGACAATATGTTTGGAAATTCCCATTGTAAAGTACAAGTTTCCCAGGAAAAAAAATCCCTGGAACAGACTCCTAGGTGATTAATCATAAAGATATCTACCATTTATGCACAAGATAAATGCCTACCAAGGCTATTTCACACTTGCTTTAGACATTAGCTGGGATCACCAAAATAATATATCCTTTTTAATAAAAGTGGCTTTTTAAGTACAAATATATTCTTGTCTTTGAAAATAATCCCTATGAACATATTCTATGCATAACAACTAAATCTTTTACTCTGGAGTACTTTCTGTTCACTTAAAGAAACAGAAATATCAAAATGTAATGAATAGTCACCATTTAATCATATTTTTCTCATATATAAGTTTTTTGTGGGTTGAAATATATATTTACACACATATATCAAGGACTAGTTCAGTTCTTTATTCTGTTTGAGCCCAAGCTTCTTCATTTGTTAAATAGAGACAAAAATATGACCTCGCTTACCCAATTATTCTTTAAATATGTACAAAATTTCCATCTGTTTGGCTCCATAGACATAGCTACGATACCATGGATATCTTGTGAGTTCTCATAAAAAGTGAGGATTTCTTGGAAGTATAGGAATGAATATATATTGATGAAATGAAACTTACTTTTAAAAGTGAAAAGGCAAGTCACAAACTGGAAGAAAATATCTGCAATACATACAGTTGACACAGGTTTAGCATACAGTAAACACAGAAATATAACCAAATCAATAGAAAAATAGGCAAAAGACATAAACATTTTATACAAGAGGAACATGAATGGCTGATACATTTTAAAAAGATGCCTTAGCTTATAAGTAATCAGGGAAATGCAGTTAAATCTCAATGAGAAATCACTTATATTTATCCAACTGGCAAATAGTAAAAAGCCAGAAGATAAGTGTTAGTGATGATTTAGATTTTAGAGAGACTTATACACATTGCTGCTGGAAATGTAAGCTGAGATAGTCACATACAAAGAATTTGGCATTCCTTGGCAAAGTATGAGGCTATGGCAAGTCCATATCTAAGATGTAACCCTAGGGCAGTACTTCTCCAAGTGCTATAACTGTCTGCAACAAGATAGGCACAGAGGTTGGAAATTTAATAACAATTTGGCATAGTATTTTTTACATCTGTTAAATCTAATTAAAATGAGGTTAAATTTTTATGTCTTTTTTCATTTTCTTGAAGTTAATTTTTATTGTCTTTGCTGTTTTCTCAAAAAATTTTAATCTTTGAAGTATTGATAATAAAACAAAAAAGAAAAAGGAAATGGACTATACAGCAAAGTCAGTTTGAGAAGTACTAATCTAGAGAGCTCTTGCACTGGAAGGCTGTCAAGAATATCTGTTTCAGTACTGTCTGTAATAGCAAAACAACACCATCACAAACCTTAAAACTCAAACTGAAATACAACTAGAATAAAGAGGAAAAATATATCTGTCAACAGTAGACTAGATAAGTAATTTATGGTATAGTCACACAATGGAATATTATACAATAGTAAAAACTAATTAATTGTGACAATGTAAAATAACATGAACTAATCTTAGAAAAGTAGTGATGAGAGATAAAAGCAAGTCTCAGAAGGCTCTATACAGTGTGACACCATTTTTTATAAAGCTCAATAACATAATGAATTCATTAATTAACTGGTTGGTTGATTAATAAATTAATATAGCTTTTAGACATGCATACTCACATGATAGAATCTTTTTTAAGCAGAAAAATGATGAGCTCCAACCCATCATAGTAGATACTATGCTGAGGCAGGGGGACTCGAATAAGGAAAAAGTAAACACCATAGATAGATCTATTTATTGATGATAATCTAGCTTTTGAGTTGGATAATGAGTTCAAAAATGCTTCTGTTAGTATTAGACTTTATATTTTAAATAAACATTATAGATATTTTTGGTGCATAAAATAACATTAAAGCTTATTCCAAATAAAATTTAATCTCTTTTGGAAAAGAACTGTCAAAAATTTTGTGGCTCAAGTGTTACAAGTAAAGAGGTTCTGACTCAAATCTTAAGATAATTAAAATCTCCACCTGGATTATAAAATCTAACTATAAACCTATTTAAAGTTAGGTACTATAGTGATAAATGCTGTTAATACAAAAACATATAAGATATATGAACATAAAAAACTATCACTGTCTTTCTACAAATCCCCGTATAGTTGAAAACAGAAATAAAGTTGACAATTACATATCCCATATACAAAAATAAAATCATGTCCAGTGTAAGGAATGTGGCATTTTTCATAGTTCAAATGTTTCTCAAGCACCTACATCATCTTGGATGCTAATATAGGGCTGGAAGTATGGTGGCAAAATCAGTAGGGAAGATCCTATACCATGCACTTCAAGATGGGGGCAATTAGGAGAGGCAATAGGGTACCAAGTAAGCAATCATTCAAAACCATAGGGCTACGTGCTATAGAGATAATAAAATAGGGAGAATGTGACAGGAGTGACAGGGATGGGAATCAGGGGGGTGTCTAATACAGGGTGGTCAGAGATGTCCTCTGTGAGGAAGTAGCCATTAAGCAAACCATTTTCTGCAGAAGAAAACTGCTTGTTCAATGGCCTTAAATGAAAACAAGGTTAGAGTATTAAAAACAACAACAACAACAACAACAACAACAACAACAACAACAACAACAGAACATGGTCTGTAAGGCTGAAGACATGAAGTTGGAGGGGTCTCCAGAGGGGTCACATGGTCTTGACCGTCATGGAGAAGAGCTTCTCAGAGGTTTGTTCATCAACTTATTTTGGGCTCAATTGGCACACTTTTCTGGGCCATTTGGATCCATCTTCATAGCTGTGATGCCAACTACACACAATAATTTCCAAAGGGGTCAAATATATAGTGACATTAAAGAATTAAAAAAAAAAATTCCAGATCGCTTTTGCATCTTTTGCCAGACAACAATGCTTATGTTCAGTTCCATAGATTCAGCCACCAACTGGATTTCTCCACTTGGTGTTTCCACAGGTTCCTAAAATTCAACAGAACTCAAGCCTAACACATTGTATTTCCCATCAAGGCAGTCCCTTTTGTGGTAGTCCTGTCTCTGTTCACTCAGGTGGCCATTCCAGAATTTGGGAATTATTCAACTCCCTCATTCCACTTACCCCTCTAATTCATGGCTAAGTACGATTGATTCTAACTCATAACATCTATCTTGTGTCCTTCCCTCCATTCCTATCATTACTTTAGTAATTCTCACCTTATTTATATTATTAAACTGGACTTTTTACTGTTCTTCCTGCCTCAGGTCTTACCCCATCTCCAGCCTATCTCCACATGATTTTTACAGTAAACTTTTTAAAAGGCACATCTAGCTTGGAACCTGCCAACTACTTTCTTTGCCTAGAGGACAAAGTCCAAATTCCTAACGAGGCATGTGAGGCCTCTGGGATCTGGTCCCTGATTCCTTTCCATGTCATTCACGTGCAAGGCTCTAGCGGGATGGAGGCTGCAATTCCCTGGCTCGAAATGATTCCTCTTTCCTTGGCCCTCATTGTACCGCATGCAAACTTTCAATGCGGCATGGAGGATATCACAGCTCCTAGTTGACAGTTTGCCTTTCCTTATATGCTCCATGGATCCTCAGTATTGAGGGCAGAGCCTGCTGGTCAGGAGGTCCTGATTACCTTCTTGTTGAGTGACTCAGGAGTAAATTAAGCTCTGTCTGTTTAATTTCTAGATAAATCTCAAACTGTTATTTTCTTTCCATCATCCCTGCCAACGCTTAGGTCTGTGTCTCATCAGCTCTTGCCTGGACTATTTCAGTAGCTTCTGAAATGGTCCACTCTCTTCTTTGTCAACGCCATCTGCCGCACAGCTGCCAGAGTTAAAATCTGTTCTTATCACTCACGGCCTCAAAACTCCAGCTGCTTAAAACCTCTTAGCATGGGGATCCATTACTGTCCCCGGGACTTCTTTGAGGCCATTACATGCACAACACACGCCAGTTATACCAAATTTCTTAGAGTTTCCCAAACGTATTATGCTGCCTCTTGCCTGAAATTGAGTTAATTCCTTCTACCTGAACTTTTCCCCCACTTCTCTCCATCTTGCATCACTGATCCTCTAATCTCTTCTCTATCTGGCTTAATCTTCTCAGCCATTAAGATTCAAATCAAGCATTACCTTCTTCATGAAGCCTTCCCTGAACCCCTACCTGGCTGCCTTAGCTAACCTCTACCAATTCCCACAGTATCCAAGGCACACCTTAGTTATATAATACCATGTCCTATTATTTTTCACCCATTTGTCTCCTTTATTAGTTTCATTGGAGGCAGGAGTCTGGAACTTGTTTTAACGAACCCTGAACACATGGTGTAATGCCTAGGAAATGGAGGGCCATCAATGAATATTTTGAAGAACAAAAGAAAAATTAACATTCTTCATTTTGGTCTATTGGTAATATACCATCTTTAAACAATTATATAAGCAAAATAACAGTTAATTTTTCTGATTTCTTCTGAGTCTGAAGATAATTGAGACTAGCAAAATAATCTTCTGTCTGTTTTATCTTTATTAGGAGATATATAATCAAGATATTGTCCCTCTTGAGTAATACTAGCTTATTTCTAGAGAAGTGAGTAATGAGTCCAACACTACTCACAAAGCCTGAGAGTTTTCTGAAAAGCATTTCAGTGACAGTTTTGACATTCAGAGAAACCAATTCATTGGGAAATGAGGAGGTGGAGAAAAATGATGGCAACAAAACAAATAATATTGAATCTGAAAGAGTGAAAAGTTGTGAAAGAACATAACTGGCATGAGCTCCGAAGTTAAATTAAACAAATGAAAATATATGAAAAGGAATCAAAAGTTGATTTCAGACAATTAAAATGCTCTCAGTCTCATTTTCCTAAGACAGATTTCATCATCTATTCAGCAATTTACTTTGCAGTTCTTAAAAGGAAGGAAGTAAATCTGTATTCGTTAGTGTGTGATATTTTAAGAGATATTATTGAGTGAAAGAAAACTACAGAAGAAAATTTATATATACTCACATTTATAGCCCAAAAGAAAAGAACACATATACATGTGTATGTAGATGTATGTATACAAATATAAATGTACCTACGTGTCTATAGCCATCTATATCTACCTGCGCAGAATATTTCTGGAAAGATAAGATTCATAATATATGGGTGACTGGGGGAATGAGCTTTAGAGTCTGATGTTGGACAGAAACAGTTTTCATTGTTTAACCTTTTGTAGCTTATGAATTTTTAGCCACATGCCACATAATAATCAAGGGAAAAAACACAAAATGTGAAAGAACACTTAAGTAAATAAAACCAGAGGTGATTGTGCAATTAAATTATTCCCTGTTTTAAGGAAACTACACTGCAGTTATCCTTACCATTAAAAACACCGAAACAGGACACTTTGTAAAGACAAATGTTGCAAACAAAAACGAAATTACATGGTTTTTTTAGTTAAAAACCTTCAATCACAAGCTCTTAAATCAATTCAGTAGTAATAGTAATTAGTGATTTCAGGATGATTTAATGATTTTCAGGAATAGCATTTTTAAACTCAGTTGTTTCTCCTCTCAGCAGGTGAAGATCCTCTTTAAGAGAGTAAAAGTCGTCAATACACATAAATGGGAAATCACATAAGCTCAGAAATAAAGATTACAATGGGTGAATGTCAACGGGGCTCAACAATGCTCCATGTTCTTGAGTGTCACCGGCCAATGTCACCAGCCAATGTCAAAGTAATAATCTGAAACCTTTCTGTGCCTTATTAAAATAAATAACTTGTATATTATATTTTGATTTCTAAGGCTCCCCTTCTAAAGTTATCATAAAACTTAAGACTTTCCTAATGGAGACAAGAAATAAAACAAAGTAAATTGTTTAAACATTAAAATAAATCACCACACACACTGGAAGAGTAATAACTTGAAGATGAGCACCGAAGGCCATGTACAGGATAAAAAACCTGGGTTTGAATCCAGATCTGCCACTTACAAGCTCTGGGATCCCAGGAAAGCAATATCATTTCTTTCAACCTTGCTGTCCCCTTCAATAACAAAAGGAACATATCTCACTGTGTTGTTGAAAGATTAGTGGAAATAATATAAATAAAACAGTGCTTCATGAATAATATAAATAAAACTAAGTAAACGGCACTTAGTAGATGCACAAATGTTATTAAAATTATAATGCTAATACTTAATAATAGTTTTTGATCATAATCATCTGGCATTGTTTTTATGAAACAGCTGAAATCAAGAATTAGAATCAAGCATGGTGGGGGGAAGTAGGTAATCAAAATAAAGGGAATATAGTTTGGGGGCAAACCTAAACAGCTTTCTCCATTGCTGTTGTCCCTCAAGTTATCACCTTGCTATAAAAGATTCTTTCACTATCTTTTTACCTTATAAACTTATCTCTGTGCTTAACTTTTTCTGAAACCTGTTTTTGAGATATAGTAAGAAATAATATTAATTAATTCCAATTTCCTGACAATTAAAATGTATAAACGATGTGTCCCACAAGCACCCAAGGCCACCCAATGGTCATGCATGTCTATGTACCACCAAGGATCAATGCCAAGACTGACTAGGAGAAGCGAAAACATATTACAAGTGATCTGCACAATTATTACACAGACGATTGGGAGTTTAATGAAAGCAAAATTATTAAAAACTTTCTGACTCTTGCCTTTTTAATAGCACTGAGACTATGAGTCCTCCTTATGTCTACCAAGAGGAACTTTTGGTAAATTGGTAAAGGACTATGTAATCTCTTTTTTTGACTATATAATCTTTTACATAAAAATCCCAGGACTCAGTCTAATAACACATCTTTCCAAGATGTCCAATTATGTTGCAGTCAAGAAGGGGCACATCTTATACTCCCATGGTAATTTCTAATAAAGATTTTCCAAGTGAATTATATCTAGTAAAGGGGCTTAGAAAATATTAACTGTAACTTTTATGATGTCTTTGGCAAAAGACTACAGAAGTCTGATTCTGAGGCCTGTGTTAAGCTGTCTCAGGGTTTTCAAACCTTGGTACTATTGACATTTGGGGCTAGCAAATTGTGTGTGTGTGTGTGTGTGTGTGTGTGTGAGAGAGAGAGAGAGAGAGAGAGAGAGAGAGAGAGAGAGAGAGAGAAGAAGGAGGAGGAGGAGGAGGAGGAGGAGGAGGGAGAAAGGGAGGGAGAGGGGGATCATCTTGCACATTGTAGGATGTTTGGCGGCATCCTGGCTTCTACTGATTAGATGTATCCCCCCACCACCACCACCTGCCCAATTGTGACAATTACAAATGTCTCCTGGCCTCCAGTTGAGAACCATTGGACTATCTGTACTAACCAAGTTAATTGTCGCTACCCTAAACGTATTCTCTTTCTAAAAGAGTGTATATATTACAAGTTCAATTCACTCTTTTTGGGCGGGGGGAGGTGTCCAAGCCTTTATAACTATTTGACAGGTAACATCATTGCTCCTTCATCAATTTATTCTTTTTCTAAAGAAATGATCAGTAGCTATGAATATTATTTTAGAAGCACTTAAATGATATTTATGAACTTAAGCTGCCACCTGTTATTCTAGAAGAATGAAAACTTTGACTAACAAAGTTTTTCTTTGCTTTGTTTTGCTTTGCTTTAATTTTCTACTGACTCTCTTTGGTGAAAATAACTAGGACAATGTATTAGTTATCATTATCATAATAATCATTCTCCATGTTTAATTTCTCATTGTGGACATAAGTCCACTGTAAATCTTATCTACTGCGTTGGCTATTTTGATACTTTTGTGGAGAGACACACATGTGGTTTATATGCACCTTCACGTGCATGCACATGCATGCACCCATGTGGAAGCATGTGATGCAGAGTGGAGGTAGACAGAACATTCCTGCGGAAGGATTTTTGAATGGCTGATATCTGCGCCATCCCTCAATAGCAATCTAGTTCTCAATTTTTAAGATAGATTACTGAAAAATTCAACACAAAAAAGGGTAAAGGTAAGAAAACTGAATTACGCTAAGAGTATGAGGTCCTGCAGAGAGAGGGTGAAACTGGACCTTTGGAGAATTAGAGACCAATGCTGTATTACCAGGATAGAATTAGGCACAGAGTTACACAAAAGTGTGGAGAACAAGAACAAGGAAGGGGAACACGGACATGGAAGATGTGCCTTCTTAAAAATTCAGTCAGTTGTGAAGTCATTTCTGCTGAGGCAGAAGCCAGAGCTTGAGAAAGGGTTCAAAACAGCAGGAATCACTAATAATACCATGCACAAAAGAAGTTGCTACTTGTCCTATGAGGAAGGTTAAAATCAAAGCAAAGGGCCTCTTCCTGTTGAAAGATTTAGGGAAGACAACAACTTAGCCCCATTGGAAAATAAAAGGTCTAGCTGCTTATACCAACTTGGATTTTGGCACTGTGGCCTAAATACCAAGAATAATGGGTCATTTTATAATCACATCATATCATATCACATTATAATAATTTATTGCTGCTATGTTGTTTTTAACGTTTCTCCTTGTTCAAAACTGTGAACACACTGAGGTTCAGGACCCTGTTTAACTTGCTCACTGTGACATCTCCAGTTCCTAGCAAAGAATTAGCCCCATGATCTAAATAACTGAATTATCTGATGAATTTATGGCTGTACCAGGAGGAACTATGCTTGTTTGAGGGTGTCTCTGAGCTTATCGTTGAAATGGAAAGTTGATTAATTCAACAAATATTTCCTGAATGCCTGCTAATGGGAATACCAGATTACAACAGCACAAATGTCTACACCCTTGTAGAGATTACATTCTGGCAGGTAAGCCAAAAAGGAAAAGAATATATTGATTAACAATAATACTGGGATAAACGATATGAAGGAAATTAACATGCTTTCTTTCATTGGGTCTCGCGGTCACTCTGCAATCAGGCGATGTGGTTTCACCCCCACTTTACAAATAAGGAGAATGGGGCTTAGAGTCTGCAGCTTTCCTATGGGCGGTGACAGCTCCAGAGTTAGAATTTCTGATAGATCATATCTTGTTCTTTCCATTACAATATGCTTTTATGTGCAAACTGCCAGTTAAAAATAACCATGGGTCTATGGCCATGCTACCCTGAACAAGCCCGATCCAGTCTGATCTTGGAAGCTAAGCAGGGTCAGGCCTGGTTAGTACTTGGATGGGAGATCACCTAGGAAGACTAGGTGCTGTAGGCGTAAAAAATAAGCTGTAAGCTGACAAGGTCCTTGCAATCTGTGAGGTCAACCAAGGGTTGCTGCACCTAAAAATAAATACACACACACACACACACACACACACACACACACACACACACACGTTAAAAAATAGCCATGGGAGGTACAGTACAGCATTATCAATAATACTGTATAACTATACAATAGTTATAGGTGTCAGATGGGTGACTCCTGGGGTGATCACAAGGTATTACTAATGTAATATTATTGTATGTCAACTGTAATTGAAAAATAAATTTTAAAAAATATGTAAAGGAAAAAATGTGGTTTATGACAAAATTAAAATTAATGACTTTAATATTCACTTTTCTAAACTGCTATGTGTATTTACATCATCACTACATCTATAAAGAAGGATAAAGGCCTAAACATTTCATTTGTTTTATAGATAGCATATGTATAAGCACATAAGGGAAGATTATCATTCTATCTTGCAACTTAGAAAGATGAACAGGATAATGAAGTTCTTGTGTGCTATAATTTGCACCATGTAAAGAGGAAGCATCTGTGACACAGCGATGTGATTCCGTTGTTCACCTGGAAGCTTGGGACCCTTAACCCCATGCGGCCAGCGGCACACCATGAGTAGGGAGCTGGGAGCCCTCATCTAACCAACCCTGTTGAGCGAGCCCACATTTTAGGTCAGGTCAAATCTTGACCCCATCAACCTCCCATAGGCCCTTCAGTCAAAGGAAAATCTGAGCTAAACTGATGATATCTTTCATTGTTATAGTTTAGACATACTAAATAGTGGAGAATAACACAATAAATGCTGTGTACCATCCACATAATTGACACGGACTATCTTGACCTTCTGTGTTCATCCCAGTTTAGATGTGCATCCCTAGAAATGAGGAGGTAAGAGTTTGCCTGCGCACATCTCCCTTGAGTACTGGCCAATTAGAATAGCCAAAACTTCGCTTGAACATTCCGTAGGCAGAGGTATTGAAAAGGTGGAGGGAGAGGGACTTTACATATAATCAATATATGTGCCCATGCTCTTCTTTTAATGAGAAGTAAAGGTGCTAAGGGAATATCTTTTAACTTTGCTCACCTCTGAGAGCAGAATTTTTGACAGAGATTTTCTTTTTTTAAACTTGGTGGGATTTCACTATTTTCATTCCTCAGTAAGAGTTCATTGTTAGAACTGAAAACATTTTCTTGGAACAAGCTGAAAACACTATTTTTTGTATTATATTCTTCGTAAAGATAAAGTTGGGATATACTTCTTCTAAACTTTGTGAACAATTTAAAGTTGCAAACTGTCAGTATGGTGGTAATAATTTAGGTACATACTTCCTTTCTTGGTTGATTAGGTGCTGAAATTGTACCTCATTGCTGTTATTTCAAAGTATATATTTATAGAATTGAAAACACTAATAGTGTATAATCATAATAAAGCATCCTACGCTCTGAAATAATCTTCTTTAGAACAGAACAAAACCTTGCTAGTTCATCTTCACAGAGGAAAAGCACAGAAACAGGTTAACTCTTAAGAAACTGCTGCTATGTTAGCAATTTCATCAGTGGCAATTTCTCAACTATTTGCCTAATTTTGAGTACTTGTGAATTTTGTGATGGTCTAGTGTTCCTAATTTATGACTTAACAATAGTCATAAGTAACATACAAATAAAAAATAAAATACTATTTTTCATAAAAATAACATAAATAAAATAAAATAATTTTATTCATAGATTTATAGAAAACAACCATCAGATAATATCTGAGAACAAGACATAATTATGTTCTAGAGAGTTGATGTTAATTATTAATTAAAGAGACATCAGTGTTTAGTAGAAAGAACATTGGCTTAGAGTCAGAGATCTAGGATGCAACCCAGAATCTACAGTTCACTGAGTAGGCAAGTGTCTTAATCTCTCCACTTCTGCAGATGTCACATGGGGATGTGACAATTTAGCTTGCAGGGTGGGTTGTTTTAATAATTAGAGATCATGTTGGAAAGTGTCACAGTGTATGGCATAAAATAGAGACCTACTTTGGAAATATTATTATTGATTTAATTCCCAACAGGTTGAAATTTAGTAAAAGGTGAAGTCCATGATGATTAAGTCAAGAGAAAAATGTGGCATGAGCTACACTGACTCGTGATACAGCATTTTTGTCTATCGGAGTATGTTGATAATATAAGTTTAGAAAACAAAGCTGCTGTTTGATTCAGATTAGATTCTCCGATAGTATCTGCTTATGTATCAGAGAAAAATAGATACAGTCCTTGCTAGGAGATGCCAACATCTTTTTCGTCTCTTTGACAGATATTCCAGTTGGTGCGAAGCCAGAAAGCATCAGCCGAGGAGCAGAACAACAGCAAGGCCCTTCTTTATACATTCGTTGAAGTCAGATAGAGGTGGCGTGCAAGTGAAGAGCTTAAAGGAAAAGAGACAGTAATGACAAGGTGACCCCACAGTTCCCAACGGTACTTTTCATTCCTAGATAATTATAAAAGGGCCCCTTTTATCTTGCAGTGTCCTGGTTTGTGTGATCTATTATATGGTCATGCCACTCTTAAATTATATGACCAAAAAAAAAAAAAGCTAAGGAATGAAATATGAACAATTTGACCATTAGAATTCTGGCTTACCAGGGCAAAAACATAAAATCATAAATTCATAAGATCAACACACACTTCTCAACTTTTAGACAAAGCAGGGACCCTCTCTCTCTCTCTCTCTCTCTCTCTCTCTTTCTCTCACCTCCCCCGCCCACTGCCACTCTCATTCTCTCTTCCTCTAACAAAATTACAAGACAATCTTCTCACTACAGAAAAAAAAAAGGCAGATAGGCAGCATTCTTCCTGGGAAGTTCTGCTTAATTCCATAAGCATAATTATGATTCCACTGATTCAGAGTTGGCACCTTAATGACTAGAAGCACAAGCTCAACAAGTTCCATAAGGATTTGCAAGCAGAACAGCAAGATTATCTGATGTTAGGGCCTAAGAACTAATGTTTTTACCAAACCTGCACACCTAACAATCCTGGCCTTTCTCTCTCAGGTGAGGTTAATGAGCCAGAAGAGGCTTTTCAGCGACAGATCAATACACACATATTTAACAAGTATCCACGCTGTGTTAGGGACTCTGTACTGATAAGAAAACTGATAAGAAGACATAAATCCTCAAAATGCGATTATTAAATGGAATTGCTTTCATCAAAGAACGAGAAACAAGAACATATAAAAGGTATGCAAAAGCTAAAGCCAGGGTATTATCATAATGACCAATATCAAATATATTAAAAAAAACATCTGAGGGTGTCACCTTGAGAGCTGGGAGGCTACATTCAGTTAGCTTAAAAGAGCTGATTAATTGTGCCCGTTTCATTAGCTACAGAGTGGGAAGGATGATATTCTTGGGACCAGTTTGCACAATTATAAGAGAGAGATTTAAAATATATAAAACTGAGGATCCCTATCCAAGGAAACCTCAGAGAGCAGCTCTGGGATCCCTCATCTCTTTTGCTTTTGGTTTTGCCACCATTGATTCAACACGTTCAAAGGCAAACACACATGTTCCCAAGTGACCATCACGGTCATGTACAACTTTAGGATCAGAATGGGGATCAAGAGGCTAAATGTTGACTCCTTACTCTTGCTTTAAATTAGATATTTATTTGGAGTTCATCACTATCTCTATATTGAAATTTTATTATTTATAGCTCAGCATCTCATTTCTAACCCTCACTCTCTTTGATTCTCTAGGGAAGAGGTGAAAAGAAGAAAAATGCAGCATGACTGACGTTCAATCCATTTCTTTTTTAACAAGCATTTTCTCTGCTAGAATTGTTATTGCCATTGAGAGCAAAATGTGAGAGATGCCTTAAGTATAAGGAGAGAGAAATCACACTTAGAGTCACATTGAAAGAGCTTCATTTTTGAAGAGTAAAAGTTCAATATGCATATTTTTGGTATTCTTACTGAAATAACTTTCTAACAAATTGAAGTATTGATAAATTTGTAAGACACGAACACAGTTTCGCCTGTTTTACAGACACATTTATGACGGTTACTACCATTGGTTTATTCTCAGAAGGGTGTTCCCACACAGGGGATGTAAGGGCAGAGAACACAGAAGAAAGACAGGAGGTATAAGTTGAACCTCACAAGCTGAAGTCAGCTTAGTGAGGCTATTTTAGCCCTCAGAGACACTGATTACCACCAGGGCAAATGTCCTGTTGACATCACTTATAAACCAGGCAGCAAATTCTATCTTCTATTTTTTCATATGACTTTTCTGAATCTTACATTGTTTAACCCATTCTATGCTTTCCCCCCCTACTGCTCTTGGAACTGTTTATCTTCATTTGTTTGTATTTATTGTCGTCACTGTGTTACAAGCTATTTTATGGTATTAATTGTGACTGTGTGAGTTGCGTGTGTGTGTGTGTGTGTGTGTGTGTGTAGTAACATTAGAAAGAGCAGTAGCTAATGCTCCCTAATAGATTTATTTGAAAAAGCAGCATATTCATTAGATTGAAAATGGTGAATTTAAAACCTACTCTCTTTCTGAAACAGTCTCCCTATATGGGGCTAAGTAGAAATGTTTTCAAATTACTATAATTTTATTTTTAACGCACTGGCAACTCTATAAAATGAATCTTTCCCTTTATAAATATCAAACAGAAATGATTTTAGTTTGTGGCTCTCTTTGTTGTGAGCCTTTAACTAACCTTTTTTTTTCTGCACTTTCTTGGGCGGGTGTCACACCTACCAATTCAAGAAAAGGCCAGTAGGATAGATTCCAGGATATCTGTTCCAAGTACATGAACTCTAAAAGTGAGATAGCATCTAACACCACAGAAAAATTGCCATGTGGTCAATTAACATCACTTCTCTCTACCCCTGATGTGAAAGCAAAAAAGATGAGATACACACCTATGCAGGTAATTTTCTCATGTTATATGCTGCTTGGAATGTATGTTGGTATGAAAGAACCTTAATAAATGACATGAAAGGAAAGTACACTATACTTTAATAAACTTAATCCTGGCTGGCAATAACTTTTTCTCCTTTGATTGTTAAATATTTAGGTAGGCCAAAATATTTATCAGTTTCCCAGAAAACACTGTTCAACTTGGGAAGTGACATAATCCACACTACCCTGAACCTAGCAGCAAACACTGGCCATTGTGTACCCATGCCTGTGAGCAGTCTGAAGGCCTCTCTGAAAACAGATGCTAATACTTTCTTCCAGACAGTGTTCTTAGAAAACCAATTGCTGCTTCAGTGCCACTAGCCACCAGCTGTTAGAAAACAAAAATGTATAATTTTTCTTCTTTCCAGTGCCTTCATCATTAAGAAGTAAACAGCCACATAAACTATTGTTCAGCTTAGATCAGACCAATCTTTTGCTTTGCCCAAATCTTACCCTAAAAAAAAAAAAGAAAGATCTAATTTAAGAAGAAATATGGTCCAAGAAGAAATATGGTCTAATAATTACAGAGAATGGGGGAAATAACAAAAGTAACAACAAATTGAAGAGTGCCTAAATCTGCTGTTATCACAATTTGATTTTATGTGTGTGTGTGTGTTTGTGTGTATGTGCGCGCTCATTCATTCATTTACTCATTTACTTATTCATTCATACATTCAAGTATATTTTGGCAAATCACAGAATTACTGACTTTACAACTGAAAATGGACCTTGTGGTCACCTAATTCAATGCACTCACTCATACTACCTCGGGGCCAGGGGCTTTACACACAGTAAGCACTTGATACACACATGCTGGGCTGGTGAACCGTGCAGGGAGGGCCAGAGGCCCAGAGGCAACTGACCAGGGTCGCTCAGCCACGAACTGGAAGGGCCAGGCTCTGGCTTCAGCCCATCGCCAGCTCCACCTCGCTTAGCCTAATCCATCCCAGCAGCCTCACTTTCTTTATTTCCAAAGTAAGATAAGCAATTTGGAAGCAAAATAAATGTTTTTTCCCTTATTGTCTATCACCAGTGACAAAGTATGTAATTTCTGTGATTTCTTAATGGAAAACAAGTAAATATTGGAATGAATGGTTTTTTGAAATTCTTCAAAAATTACATAAACATCATAGCACACAAATATTTTATAGTCATTATTTAACATGAGATGTACCTCTTGGATCTTTACATGTCCATGGTTTATGAGAAGGGCTACAGGCAGGCTCTGAGCACTCCAGGAACACAGAGAAACCCGCTAATGAGTCTATAGTCTGGCCTGAAATTGTGAAAAACATTTACCTTAAGGAAAAACATTCACAGTTCTCTACCATTTTATCTTTACTTTGCATCTTTTCTCTGAAAACATTAGAAAAATGGATCTTTAGACCTCAGATATGTATGAAGTATGGCTTCATCCCTCTATACCTTCTTCCTCCCATTTACACAACTAGTCAACATCCACTTATGGAGCCCCTGCTCTGAGCTAAAAACCCTACCAGATCTGAGGACCCTGCAATTCAAAGTGGGGCTCAGCACTACCAGCACCCAGAAACGTTGAATCAGAACCTGCATCTGAACAGGACCCTCAGGTGATTCATATGCACATTTGAGTTAGGGAGGCACTTTAAAGACATAGTCCCCACCCCTGAGATTCACCAAATCTATCAGAGGAAATGGCCAAGGCCACAGCCAGTCCAAAGGGAGCAGCTGGGCACATTTTTGAAAGGTGTTGATCCCCAGATGGATAAAGCCCTGTGGGCACATGGCTCAGCAAGTGGGGGAGTTTTGTGCAGATTAGAAAAAGAAGGCTCTTCTTCCTGCAGTCTCATCCATGTGCCTAGACTCAGGCCTCGTTCATACACATGGTTGACCTGTGCAAACAGCAGCCCTGAGAGAGTCGTATTCTGTTTTCTCCTCCCTCCCTTTCTCCCTTCCTCTCTCTTTCCATCTGTCTCTGTCTCTCTTTCAAGAGAGATTTAATATCCCCCCCCACCCAAGGAATAACTGTACATTATTCTATAACGACTGAATGTCATCTGTAGGCAACTGAGACATCACAGGAAAAGTCCACATTGTTCTATGATCAGGTTCACTTTTCAGGAAGAGACCCTGCTGGCAATGTAAGAAAAAAACAAAATAAACAAACAAAAAAACAAAAAAGTAGGGTTATTTGAGGGAAGTCTCAAAAATTATCTAAGCAAAAGGCAATGAGGTCTTGGCGGGGGTGAGGACAGCAAAGAGCAAGAATGAAAGACTTTAAGTGAGTGGGCCGATATGGGGAGCAAGAGGCTGAGTGGGGCTTCCTAACTTAGGAAACAACAGCGATGATGAATCAGGAACACAAGCAGTGAACCTTTACCAGGAGAAGGTAATCCCTTCAGTCCTGAGTATCAGGTTGAATGTGTCAAACAAAACAGCCTGGAATAAAGAAGAAAACTCGGGAGTCTGTGCTGCTCCAGGTGGGAGGGCATAGGAGTGGCCAGGAGTGAGCTCCTCCCTGAGGTCTGAGGCCCCCCCAAATCTATTCACACACTAAACACCCACATGATGAGTCAGCTACACAAAGAAATAGGGTATTTAACACAGTTCCATTTTTCTCAAGCATTCAACCCTTACTCCAGCCCCAAAATGGCATGTTTGTGCAAATAGTCTGGGAACTGCTGATCTGTAAGGAAAGGAAGCATAGAGGAAAGAGCATCTGCTTTGGGGTCAGACAGTCTAGAACTGGACTCCTGCATGGTCTACTTTCTAAATACAACCTTGGGCAAATTGTGTCTCCTCTCTAAACCTCAGTTTTCCTCCCTATACAATGATAGGGTCTGACGTCCTAGGGGTCAAAGATGGGATCGCTACACTTCCTGGTGTTCGTAGGTCTTTGTTTACACCTTTTGTCCAAATAATTATTAACAGTGATGCTGTTTGTTCTAAGGTGTGTCCAGTTTGAAAGCAAACTGTATGCTCCTCCCTAGACACAGGGACATGAAGTATGTAAGCCAGCACTGGGCTTTTGGTCATCTTTCTCCTTCCTCCCATCTGTACGTGAAAGAAGAAGGGAAATCTGGCAGGATTTTCATTACTGCAGCCTCACCTAATGACATGTCTGGAATACAAAGCATCACAGTGCTCCTGTTCCATGGACCCTTGGCTAAAATATCTCTCCCTTTAGCAAAGTGATTTACCCAGGGTGGTTTAGGGATGAAAATTTCACCTCCATTAAAAGAAAAGACACCATTCTTCATTTTAAGGTTACATGTGGAGAAAGGAAATTGATGGTAATTTGCAAAAATACTTCTGTAAAGTATCATATTTTGCAGCTCATGCTCTCAAGCTCCAATTTATCCTCTCCATATACAGAGAAATCGCCCACAGTCAATGTGGATCACAATGTGGATTATTATTATAGGCAATAATTCTAGGCCTACTGTCAACTGCCTCTACAGAATAACTTGGTTTACTGATAAAACAATTTGGCAAATTCCGATTGTTTTGGCAAGTCTATCAAATGCCCTGATTTACATGTATGTTGAAAAAAGCTAAAATGTTAGTGATTAGTACTAACGATTTTGTGGAAATGCAGTGATACTACCCTGAGCACCAAGAAAAATGATTTAGAAATATCAGTATTCATCAAATATCAGTATTCAAATATGGTATGTTTGATATTAGAAGAGTTATTTATTCCTAGTTCTGCTACAATCGAGCCATGAGATCTCAAGGGGACTTCTCTGGGCTTCAGTTTTATTGGCTGTAAACTAAATAGTCTAGAAGACTTTATTTTTAACATCCCTTCCATAACCAAAGTTCCACGATTGCATGACTCTTTATGTAGAAATTACTAACACGTGACATATCTTCGGGCTCCTCTGCATCCAGGAGGCACATCAACCCCATCACTCTTCCACTCTCACCCATTCCTCGTACTCCACCAGGAGAGCTCCTGACTTTACTGGTGCCCATGCAGGTGTCCCACTGCTTCCTCTTCATGCTAGGTCATGTGGTTTCTGTGTTCTCCTTGACATGCTCTCATCTAGCTGTACTTGAGTGACAAGAGGTTGCTAGGTAGGGAGGGACACACTGTAAGGAATAAGAATGCTCTCCATTGCCATCTCAGCCTTGTCTCCACCATCCTTCAAACAGTAGCCTGTCTCCCCCTGAAATGATGCCAAATTGTCTGTCAAAGTCACAAAAATATAACACAACTCAGTCAACAATTCTGTTTTTACTGCAGTAATTTCTTTACAACTCAAGTGATTTAAGCAAATGCTAAAAGGTGATTTCCAGTCAGGGCAAGCCAGTCAAGTCCCTTAGTGTACTGCTGACTGAATTTCAGGAGAACCAATTATGAATAAACTTGGCGTGAAGAGCCACAACGAATCATCTGACTATTGCTGGCATTGCCTTCAAGATGGTGCTCATCCCAGTCACGCACAGATGGGCTCTGTGTGATCTCAGGTGACCCACACAGGTAGCAACTCTCTATTTCAGGAGGAGCAATAGACTAATGAAATCAGGAAGAATCACTCCACTTAGAACCAGCCATCTGCCCACAGATGTAGAATAATTCTTCACAGCCAACCACAGTGGCCACTACATCAAGAAGGAAGAAAAGCATATGCCAATTAAGCTTCTGGTCCAGGCTGTTGAAGTTACAGGATTAATATCGCCCATGAATCTTCCTGCTCCTTGATTCAAAGGAACTGTTTAGTCCACAGGAACAGACATGCCAGAAGAATGAAATACTGAATATAAAAAGTGACGAACTTATTTTCAGAATATATTTAAAAGCATGGTGCTGATCTAGAAAACAGTATTTACAGGCTGAACGTATCAGAGAGTGAACATTACAATTAGCACTCCACCCTTGTCACATTTTTGTGAACCCTTCTAAGATAATTAGTGTGATTGCTTAAGCCTGTGGGAGTATAACCCTCCTCTTTTTAGCTGCTAGAAATGTTATTGTTGCTATTTAGGTCAAATATCTTAAAACTTCCCAGAAAGGATTTTCAGAAGTAATTCTGGGAGGCAAATGAGGGAATCACCAGGGAGATTCTGGATAAGAATGAGGAGCACTGATGCTGGGACGCTCTGGAAGAGAGAATGAACTGAGGTTAAAAAGCCTTCCCGAGATAAGGAATAAGAACCTCCTGTGTGATCAGTGAGGGAAGACAATTTGGAAAGAAGAGAAAGTATCTCTGAGCCATTATATCTCTGACCTGAGGCTTGGACAGACTCCACAAATGGAACATTCTGGACTTCCCTGGGCTGCTAGTCTGGAAGAAGAATCCAGGACGATTTCATTCCAAAGAGCAGCTCTGCCTTGAGTATCATCCTGTCACCCAACTGTGCTCAGCTCAAATGTTATTTAGCTCTAAAGATTACATGCATTGTGTTCCTAGTTGTTAGAAACTCATGGGTATATAGCTGGGCACAGACAAGAAGTCACCAAAGACAATGATACAATAAATCCAGGTGAGAAAAGGATAATTGGACTTAAATTAATAATAGCAATGACAGATCTGGACAGAAGATCCTGTGGAAGTAAAAGATGCTAAAGGAACAAAGAAAATGGCTGAATCACTGGTTTAAGAAATACTAGGAAAAAGGAAATAAAGTGTCAGGTTTTGGCTCAGGCAGAATGATCTTCAAGAAGCATCATGAATAGTAAAGAATTTGGTATGGTAAACTGGAGATATAAAACATAAGAAAAATGTTAGATATTAGCACGGAGAAACACTCTATGGAAATGAGGAAATGTGAAAATCATGCATTTCTTTGAAGTAACTTTTTCAGATGTAATATTGCAATTTAGGAATATAAACATTACCATTGAAACATTAAACTTGATTATTTGCTCACAAAATGATTCTATTCTTGAAGTAAAAACATGGATAAAATAAGAAAAACTTAAAGCATTTTGTTTTGAAGTGGGGAGGGGAGATGGGATTTGAAAAATAAAATCCTCTCTATGACCATTCACATTAAAATCTTTCATTCTTATTGTGAAAGATTTATAAAATGTCAAGAAAATAAAATCACCTAAATCTAATAAACTAATATTTAATATTTGCTTATTTTTTCCTGTACACACACACACACACACACACACATTTTCACAGTTGCAGTCATACTCTATACACAATGTTTTGTCATTATTCAGGTTTTGATATGTGTCAATTGCACATTCCAAAGTGATACCTGATAATGATAGTTGACAGATCCAGGACTAATTTAGGGAGAACTACTCCATACTGGAGTAGCATCTTCAGGAGTCAGCTAAGGACAGATGTTCCTACAGGCAAAAGACAGGAAGAGAAATAGGGACAAGGAAAGGGAGCAGGAGGATCATGCCTCTCAGCCTGGGGCTACTAAATGACATCCTAAAGGACAGCTAGGAAGGGACACAATCTGAAGAGCACTGGCAGATATTTTGAAAATGGCATGGATAACTTAAAGGATAAAGTTTTTTACTTCAGGAACATCACATGAAGAAGCTTCCAATGAATGTTTCTGGTTAATTCATTGTTTTATTGATAGAACACTTCCACAGCATTACATATTCATGAACCTTTATTACGTGAGTATTTATTCTCGGTGTGCAGAGACTAAAAAGTATAACATGCTTTCACATTCCTAATCTCACTTAGGAGCTTTAGGATCTTAAGAAGCCAAAAGAACAGCAATGTCTGATAGGCCTTTGCATATTATTCATTATTATACATACTTCCCATGCCTTCTCTTCTACATTAACCACCATCACATAAGCAACTTTATTCATAATTCTCTATTTCAAATACTCTCAGGCTTCCAGCTGTTTTGCTGTCCTTATAAGCCAGTATCAAGAACAATTAAAATGACAAAAATCAGGTTAAATAACAACTGCATTTGGGATAAAACATTATCTGAGGTTTTTAAACCTACATCGATGTTTACTTAGTCTGTTTCAGACAAATCGTTTATGACATGAATGAAGAAAAAGAATATAAGCAAAACTCGAGTCTCATAAAATGATTTAAATAATATAAAACAGTAGGGGTAGTATCAAAGCCTACATTCAAAAACAATGCAGTTCTCCTGGTGGCAATGACAAAAGGGGAACATAGTATCAGGAATTATGGAACTATATACCTAATTCTTATTGACTCCACTAGTAGAGGGAATTTTTAGCAGTTTCCTGCTTTGTAACACTATTTTTAGATGGAACATATTTTTATAGGAAATAGCTGGTCTTTATGTACCTGTAAAAAAATAAAAGCACTACGAAAATGATTCCACTTGGTTATGGATGTGGTCAGTAAAGCTCAGAATGGTGTAGTCTCTCCTGTAGGTCTGTCCCTCTTGCAACTTCCTGGGACACATGGGGCTGACGAGTACAGATGGAGAAACAGCCATATACCAGACAAAGGAATCACACCACTGGAGCAGAACTCACAGACATCGGATGCCTACTTGGTGCCACCAGGTCATTAAATAAAAATGTATCCACATTTCCTAACTGCTAGGTCTCTATTTTTTTAAAAAAATACTGGATCACTAGTTATAATGGAAAACATGATTTTGTAGAATGAACTTAAAATGTTCTTTTAATAGTTCTATTTTGCTTCTGAGTTTAAAGACACATTGTGACATTTATCGACTGAGATAAGGGAATACACAGAATAGTATTGAAAACACGTTCCTGCAGAGATTGAAACTCACACTTGCATTTAACAAGGACATATGAAAGATCTAAGCTCTAACAAAATATATTGGGAAATTATATATGATTTATACAAATACTAAAGTTTTGGAGCTGAAATATTACCAGAAAGATAATATATGTATTCATCATTTATTTTCCCTCCCATGAACATTAGTTAATACTCTGTTTCACATTCTTAACAGAAATTCTCTGTTAACAATGTGAGACAGAATGTGTGTGTGTGTGTGTGTGTGTGTGTGTGTGTGTGTGTGTGATCACTTTTACAGCATGACTCATGATTATGGAATTCCAAATATAACACATTTCTCATCCCAACACTACTACACGAAAGATAAATACTACTAGCTTAAAATGTGACTTCTAATTTCCTCTATCAGCTGCAAATGAATCCATAATAGTAATTTTCTGTATTATATTGCTAAACACTGAATTATTTAGCCAAAGAATAACGGAATCAGGATGGTATGAAACAAAATATCTAAAAGGAAAAATAGTTGGATCGTGGTCAAAGGAATAGTTATGTAAGAATACTCCACATCTACAATCTCATTCCTCTTTCACTCTCTTTTTGTTTAATCTCACTATCCCATTCCCTAATCAAGAACTCAGTGGCAGCTTGTACAATTTACGTACTGATTTATCAACTCCAAACAATGCCAGCCCAAGCCTCTCCAATCAATAAAGGGCACTTTGAGTCACAAAAATATTTTATGTTTATTGAGACTTAGACTTCCATAGTTACACTATTCTTATAATTAAAGAGACTGCTCTCTGGTGGAGTGTAGCTGGACAGTTCTGAAAAGCAGTGTAGCAGGCTGCAGTGATTCTCCAGGTGTGATGATCAGAGAGCAATTCAACATCATCTTGAATAGTTAGAACTGTAAATTCTCAGGCCCCTCACTGGGTTTATCGAATAAAAAACTCTAGGGATGAGCTTGAGAATCTGCATTTCTAGCCAGTTTCCAGCCGAGACCCATGCAGCTGATTCAGAGTCCACACTGAGAACCAGTGGATTGGAACATGGATTTTGAAGCCCAGCTCAGCTCTCTGCCAGCTGAGTAAGCTTAAAGAAGGTATTTAACTCAATGTTCTCATCTGTAAATGGGGATGAGATAGTGCACACTTCACAGGATTGCTGTAAAGGTTAAACAAGTCAACCACTTAAGACTGCCCTACACCTAGTAAGTCCTGTGTGTGTGTTTTTAAAAATAAAATTGTGTAAAATCAATTGCACTTGTTATATTTTACCCACACAGTCAACTCATTTTACTTGCTTATACTCTGCCAGCATTTTATTTCCAGGTGATCATAAATAAATCACTTTAACCCAGTAGTTCCCAATCCCTGCTGACTATTAGAATCACCAGGGGAGCTTTTTTAAAATTATCAATTTCATGATTTTGATTTACTCTATCTAGGCTGAAGCCCAGGTATCAGAATACTTTAAATTCTCCCCAGGAAATTCTAATATTCAGCCAGGATTGAAACCATTGACTTAACTTATAAATTAATAGCATGTTTCTAGACTACAACAGTCATGTTTGAGATCTGTTGTTAGTCAGTGTAAAGAACCTTATTGTAAATATAGCAAAACGCTGTTGCAATATACAGAGCTGTTTAAAAACTTGGGCTGACTGCATAACATTCTCACAAATTTGACATCTGGATTTTGACATATCTGAGGCCTTAAGATGAAATCAGCCATATATATTCAGGGTTATAAAATGTATACTTGCGGGCAATCCATTGCAGTGTGTATAGAATTTTAAACACCTGACTGATTGAAGAGGTGATCCTTCAATCCTGGCAATACTAGTGAAAACACAGTATAGCAGATTCTTGGTGTTCGAGCTTTAACATTACCAGTTTTCATCCTGAAGGTCCACAGCTATGGGAATTTATACTTTACTGAAAAATAGATTTGAAGGATTCGTGCCATGGACCTAGTGAGTTGGATTTGAGCTGCTGAGCTAGTGAGTGAGCCTAACCCACTGGGCAGCATACTTTCCAGTCATCCCACTTCCATCATGTTTTCAACGATAAAAACATGTAGGTTTGTGTAGGCAATGTATAAGAAATAAAATGTTAGTGAAAGTTGAAAAGGTAGCTACTCACAGCAAAATATCAATACTTAAAAAAAGCATAGGACTGTGCAAAAATTTTCATGCTCCCAAGCCTCTCCAGCTTTCTGAAGACCCTAAAAAGACTCCTCTTGAAGATATCAAGAATATACTGTACACAATTTAAAGACTGCTACTGCTGCATATTTTACTTAGGTTTAATTGATCCCTGAGTTAACAAAATGTAAAGAAACAATGCTTCTTACATGAAGTAGGAAATAAGTTTGAATCATTTTTCATTTAAAGAACAAACTGCACCTAAGTGTCCATCCACTATAAAGATTATCTCCCTAAGACTTGAGACAGATCTTGCTAAGTCCAAGATTCACATGTCAGCATAGAATCCTCTCTGCAGAAGGAAAGCCACATATTAGATTGTGGTTTACCTGGGTTCTCCCTTGAGAAACGTTAAAACATGTTTCTTATTAATTACAAAAGCTAAAGAAGCAATAGTTCTCAAAAGCTGCTCTTTGTCTGTGTTATTATGGTCATGGCAGCAAGAAGAGGAAAATCAGATGAAGATTTTTTTTCTTAATCTTAAATTTAGGTATCCATTGCATTTAAAGCGTAACTCTCCACAGTAGAAGTTTTGACCAAAGGCAAGATTTTAGTCAAATTTACATCAGAAAATTAAATGAGAAACAATGGTGACCATATCAAACCCATGTTCACTAGAAAGCAAGGCTAATTTTCAAAGTCACTACATAAGCAAGGTCTAGAGCATTTCTTTTAGAGAAATCCCAGGAAAAAACTGAGAAGCAGCCAGGTTTGCTACTGATGCTCATGATCTCAAAATGTTTATCAGGAAGTCACGGATTGTTTGGTATGTCCAACTCCAGTGCTTAAAAAGCCCTTTACTTTAGTAAACTATAAGAGATGGTTTTCAAAGCCATTTTGAACCTCCCATTCTCTGTCCCACCTCATAACTGCCTAATACCCAATCCCTAGCCCACTGTCCCTTTGGAGTTCTACAGTTTTCAAGTTACTTCTAGGCTAAACAAGAAGGTTGTGAAGACTGAATGAGATGATATGAAACCTGCCTACCACAGTGTCTAGTTCCGAGTAAGCTCAACATAATTGTCAGGTTTCAATCTCTTTTCAAGTCTCCACCTAGTATTTTCCAATATTCTTCTACACTATTTTATAAAGCATTACATGTGCAGCATTCACTTTTGAAAATTATTATCTCCAGAAAAGGCAACTTTGTTTTTTAAAGAACGAACAAAGGTAAATTCTTCTTTGATAAAAATGCTGCTTATATTCTATGCTGACAAGGAAAACAAAACAAAACAAAACAAAACAAAACTTAAACACCTGAAATTTAAAAGCTGAAAAAAAATGTTTGGCCATCATGTTTACTTTTAAGTTTCAAAACTGTGTGTTTTTAGATGTGTAATAAAGTTCTCCTTGCTGGAGCCAATTCCAAAGGTATTAACTTTATTTTCTCTTACTTATAGCATTTTATTTGAGAGCTTCCTACCCAGCTTTCCATTCTGCTTTGGTAGGCCCAATGTTTTCAAACCTTCCGTTCTTATTACTTTCAATGGGAGATCACCCCCTAGTGGAAATGCAGTAGATAATATGATATTTCTGTGCTTCACTGGTAAAAATTTAAAGAAAATCCAGAATACTTAAAATGATATTTATACTCCTAAGCAAAGAAATAAAGAGAGACTTATAAGCAATGTAGATTCCTAAATTGCACTGAGTCCCCATTTGCATAAGAACAGATTAATAGTTTTAAAGTTTCTTGGACTTATATCCCAATTCACAATTAATGCCAATTTCCATTTAGAACTTTTCAGAAAACCATGTGACTGTTAAGTTATTAAATATAACCATAATAGACTGCAGTATTCTATCTTCCCAAGAAACCTGAGGCCTCAGATATAGTCAAATGAGTAATATCCATGCTTTAGATTATTTAGGCCCATTTATATAATTATCGACAAAATATAAAATATTAGTATTTGCCTTATTTTGAATAATTACCATATATACCAGGGCCACTCTGGGGGCTTGACTGATGTTACTCCATTAATAACCCTTTGAAAATACTTCTGGATAAAAAATGCTTACTTATAATCTCTGTGAATCCACTTCTGAGTTGATAATATAGCATGTAAACATTCTAATGAAATGCCTTAAGTATCAATGTAGTTATTCTTTTAAATGTTTTAAAATTTACTATATTTATAAAGCAAGACAAATAAATTCAATCTCACCTTTGATGAAACCTCTCATTAAAGAATCATAACCTTACATACATATGATTATCTTTACATCTTTGAAAATAGATTAAAACCTAGACTGTTTTATATTTTTTATCATAATATGGAATATTGATTACAAGAATTATTCCTGAAAGACTAAAACTTCAATCTTAGGTAAATGAGAAATTACCACTTAAATTAGCCAAAGAAGAAGTTATTTATTTGTATTAAGGTACTCTGCATAGACTCTGGGTGGCCCTATAAAATGTATAATATATAAGCTAAAACATTAATGCAGAAGAATATTTTTTTTAAAAGAATTCTCTGGGGTTGCACATAGAAATTCCAATATGAACATGAAGTTTACAGAAAATTTCAAACATATCACTAACAAATTTAAATATATATGTATTTGTATGTATATTTGTTATATAAAAAGTTTTTGTAAGTGCTTTAAAATTAGCTGGAAAATTAGAAGGCATAAATTATAAAATTAGGCAGGAATCTTAATTCTTGCCTCTCCTAGTTCACAAGGCTGTTAGGAGTATCAAAATTTTAAAAATGTGTATATCTAGAAGTCCTTTATAAAGGATTTATAAAGAACAATTATAAAATTGTCAGGTATTGCTATGTTTGTAGTCAGATAAATTGTTTTGATAACAAAAAATATTTCTCATTGTAAGTACTGATGAAATATACCAACCTAATGAAAGAGTGTGCTAAACAATGAAGCAAATTAATCCCATGGCTATTCTGCTTCTGGCAGAAAGAAGTCAGTGAGAAGGGAGAAGTAAGTGATCAATTGATTTGGGTAATTGTGGGGAGAGGTGGAGAGGCTAGAGGCTGTTTCACATGTATAATACTAATAATTAGACCTACTTATTAAACTGAACTGACTTGATTGATCAAATATCACCAAGTTTTACATTATATCTATTCCAGTCTAGTCTTTGACTTCTGAGTCCTGCCAAGATCTGTTGTATATGCTGGCAAAACATATTTTGACAATATATATTTAATACTGTAAGAGTTTAGTCTGCCTCAGTTGACAGCACATTTGCAAAAGTGGTACCTGTCTGTATAAAGCAGAAGGAAAACAACTTATTTTCAAATGTATTTTAATATCAGTGCCATATAACAGCCCTATATGGAATGCTTAATTATTCAGTAAAAGTGACTTAGAGCAAGTCACCTTCATTTTAAAGTATAGACTACTCGTTTCGCTGAGCTAGTGGGGACTCTGCATTACAATTATTATTAGCTCTTGTAACATTGTGAAGAAGGTCAGAGGAATTTATCCTTTACATTATGCTTGAATGGCAAAATTGCAATTCGGATCAGTTTTTTTCTCCGTTTTTACAGAGGAAGAGTAAAGAATTAAGGCTCTGATCCAAATAATACAAGTTATACAAGTAAAAATCTTTTTGCTTTGAAAAGCACATTAACTGAAGCCACTGTTATCAATGTTATGCCATATTATGTGTATTAAGAACCTTAGTTACTCATATTTTAGTAAAAATGACCTATGATCCTTCAATGATAAAGCCAGAAATGGACCCTTATGGAGACAAAATGACAATAATTAAATGTCATTCAATCTCAACTCTTCAAAGCATAACCAAAGCATAACCAAAAAGGTCACTGAGATTCTAGAGTATATGTCACATAAAAACTGCTTAGACTAAAATTATCAACCTCCTTAGCATTCATGCAGAACTGAACTGATCCTCACTTAGTGTAATTCTTCTAACCAGGCTAATTTCCAGGTGGCTAATTTCCAGATCTTCTTTCACCTGCAAGAACACACAGATAGTAGCTAGTGTGGTTTGAGGTAGGTATCATGACTCCTTGAACAGTGACAGCTGAGATTATAAATCTGTGTTTGGGGACAGACGAACGTAATCATACCATTGTTGTATACAATTATGAATATTTATAATAGGTGATGCCAAGTCATATCAAGGACAGGTTAAGCTGGGTTTAATACTTTCCTGCCAACAACTGCTTTTCACTCCTATCCCACTTTATTTTCTTTCATGGGTCTCTATCACCACCTGGAATGGATTTATTTGCTTATGGATTTACTGCCTGTATCCATGTAGTAGAAGAAAAGCTTCCTGAAAGCAGGGGCTTGATCTGTTTTATTCCTTGCTGTATCCTTAGTGCTTCGAACAGTGTTGGCCCATAGCAGGTGGTCTAAATAGCTCGTCTGCCCATGGGGTGTGGATACTCTTCCTGTGCTGCTGAGGGCAGTATGCCCTAAACACAAGTAAAGGTTTTTGTGATAAGGTTGATCATTTACACTATTCAAAAGCACTAAAATTACACGAATTAACGAAAAAGTGTTAAGTGCATGACAGTGTGATACACCCACTTAAGCCATTGCAGAGCTAAGCACGTTCTCTTCATATGACTAATAAAATTCTTACGCAATTAATGTGGCTGATTAAATGTATTATGTGATACAGTAAAATAATGTCATTGTCAATTATTTTTCTGAAAGGAGTCTGAGATTCTTATTTTCACATTCAGGTCCACTTGGACTTGTTTGCTTTGAGATACTAAATAAGAGTCTCAATCAGAGTGAAACCTTTTCACATGTTCATAATGAAAAATATCTAAAAACAAAAACAAAAAACTCTGTTCATCACAAAGAAAAAGATAACATCCAACTTCTCTGGGGAATGCTAGGGAAAAATATTTTGATGAGATTATGTGCATTTTGATGCAATAAGTAGACCAATTATTGGGGCTTTCAGAACAGAATATTTGAACTGCTACATACCACCTTTTCAAGAATAACTTGATGTTCACTTTTGTTTTAATAACATTGTTTTACACTTGGTGTTTTGATAATCTGCACATGACTCAATGCTCATAACAATGGCATAAATGCCATTGAAAAGAAATGATTAATGATGGACTACTTTGGTGAACTCTGCCAGAATTTTAACCAGAGTCAGGAGGCTATAAATGTAAATATAACTTCAATATGTAGTTAGTAACTACTGTATAGAAATGTACATAATGTGACAGCATAACCACAAGCTATTTTCAGAATGAAACAGTGCATATGATTAAAAGCCATGCTTAATTCCATGCCACTTTGTTCTGAGAATGTGTTACTTTATGCAGGTCTTTTTTTTTTGTTGTTTTTAATTTTCAGCATACATTTATTTTAAACCTATATAGTACACAATATAATACACACTTATAATTTGGCTTAACATTTACAAAGCCATCATTGAATAGAGCTGTGTCCTATCACTCAGGCATTTTTTGAGGTTAGTAATAAATCTCTCTGTCATCTTTGTACAGCAGACCCTTGAATAATGTGGAGATTAGGGATGCTGACACCCCTACACACAGTCAAAAATCTGCATATTACTTTTGACTCCCCCAAAACTTAACTACTAATAGCCTACTGTTGACTGGAAGTCTTACTAATAGCATAAATAGTCAAGTAACAAATATTTTGTACGTTATATATATTATACACTGTGTTCTTATAATAAAGTAAGCTAGAGAAAAGAAAATGTTAAGAAAATCATAAAAGAAAATACATTTACAGCAATGTACTATATTTATTGATATCACAAGTTTACAACATCTGTTTATAAGATGAATCATCTGTCGGGACCTATATCAACATTGCCATAAATGATACAAAACACTGCAAATGCTGTATTAGAGACATTGTATGTGGGGGCAAGTAGACCACTTCAACACCTTCAGTGTTGAACTCATGGCCTTCTGGGTGGCCAGGGACATTGTCCAAACTTGAAATAGCTTTAAAAGGCAGTCCCTTATTGGCAAGGTACTTCCTGACTTTAGGGACAAAGCATTGATGGAACCAACCCAGAAAAAGTGTTCTTGTTGTCCCAGCCTTCTTGTAAAGACTGGCAGCTGGTGTTTATCTTTTCCCTTCAAACTTGGGGTTCAGCAGCTTTATAGATGAGGGCCGCCCTGATCATAAATCCGACTGCATTTACATAAAACAGCAGAGTTAGTTAGCCTGTCCCTTCCTGCCTTAAATCCTCGTGCTAACTTCATGCTAATAAATGTCCTTTGTGGATTTTTTTTTTTTTTTTTTGGTCCAGAACAGGGCACTCTGTCTTCATTAAAAACCTGTTCAGATATCCTTTCTCCTCAACGATTTCTTAATGGCATCTGGGAACTTGTTGGCTACCTCTCGGTCGACAGAAGTTGCTTCTCCTGTTATCTTGACATTTTTTAAGCCACCTCTTTCTAAAATTATCAACTCATCTTTTACTGGCATTAAATTCTCCAGCATTAGACCTTTCACCTTCCTTTGGCTTTAAGTTGTCAGGTAATGGCTTTGCTTTTTCTCAAATCACATTAGAGTCTATAGGTAGACCTTTCTTACAGCAATCCTGCACCCACATAACAGCTGCATCTTCAATATGAGATAAAAAGGCATTTAGCAAAAAGTGCAAGGTTTTCATACAGCGATGGCTTCATGAATTTTCTTTTGTTAACAATGGTCTTTACACTGGATTCATTTATCTTGAAATGCTGGGTAACCACAGCTGCTGACCTCAATCCATGGTACACATCAAACAATTCAACTTTTTCTTTAACGTCATGACTTTCCTCTGCTCCTTGGGAGCACTTCCAGCATCACTAGTGGCACTCTGTATGGATCCCAGGGTGTTATTTAAGGTTGATGGTGTTGTACTAAACATGGTGAAAAATATGCAAGAACCACAAGAGATCACTTTTTACTGCAATACACAATTTACTGGAGAGATGAACTGCTCACATGGAGATTAGTGCGCCATGGTGTTATAAGTGGAAACTTGCAACGCTTGAGCTCACCACAACAGCAACAGGAGGTGGCTACAAAATTATTACAGTAGTACAACTTGTACTAATGTTATGCAGTTTTGATTTAAACACTGCATCTTTATGTTTGCGTACATTTCTCTTGACTGAGAAGGGCCCCATGTATGATCTGTAACTGTGTGCGTAAGTTTGGTAAATTTTAACTTTTTGTAATAGATTTGTGCACATATTATGGTAGTAAATAATGAAATACACTAGAATCTATGTATATTTTATGCATTTGTGACATATCTTTTTTCTCAATTTTTTTGACATTTCTTGGCAACGGTTCTTCTACGAGTGTTTTCAAATTGTCACAACTCTCTAAAAAGTTTTTAAATATATTTTTTGAAAAAAATCCACGTATAGGTGGACCCATGCAGTTCAAGCCTGTGTTGTTCAAGGGTCAACTGTACACAGCTGGATCTGAATTGACTCAGAATTATAAGCTATGCCACAGTGCAAATGTCAATGTGAAACAGTAAATGAATGGCAAACTCTTTTTACCTAGAGACTATTTCTATCTCAGTGAACCACTCCAGTAGCAAGACAATCATTTCATCTAAACATCAGCTTTCCGAAATAAAACAGTATCCTGCAGTTCTGAAATTCTAGTGTTCAAATTACTTTTAAGAGAGGCGAGGGAGCCAAAAGAGAGAAAGGACATGCCTAGGGCTGTCCTGCTGAAAGAGCTCACACTTACTCTCATACTCACACTCCCACTTCCAACTGATCGCCACATTACTGTCACTTTAATCATCCCCAAAGACGACTCAGGCCATAGTGCTCAAAAAGCAAGAATGGTTTTTCGACCTGACGAATCTCACCCAAACACCCCTATCAACTGAGGCCTTTGATAGCTTGGCCTCATCCTATTTGTCTCACATTGGCACCCATGATAGCACTTTTAAAAAAATGTCATGCAAAGTCCAATGCCCTAATCACTTGACTCCATGCCCTTGCTAGTGATACTGCTCTTTCTTCTCTCTGGTTACCTAATGTTTCATGCTATGCAACTAGGAGCCCTGGACTTCTGCTATGGCTTTTGGGGTTAAGTCTTTCCTGAAAAGAGTTAATTTCTTTCCTATCCCTGAAGCCTCCGATTTTTCTCTTTGAGTCTCATTATGTTTCATCAACAAGGTACATTACTGTGATGGAAGATGGAAGGTGAAAAAAAGGTTTAGTTAATTTGATTAAGAGTGTTAATTCATTCCTAAAGCCACATGTGTATGTGCGAGGGCTCTTTGGTGAGAAAGGATTCCCATAAGAAAACATCACAAGTGAGATGTGCTAAAATATGTGTTTAATCAACAGCTTCAATTTTAATCTGCTGGCAAAAATTGTAGAAATTTATTTTTTTATTAATGTGAATAATCAAACCATCTATACCTCTGCTGAGTTCTATGGGCTGGCGACATAAGCAGTAAAAGGTAAGCCTCCCAAAGCAAAAATCAACTTAAAAAAAAAACAAAAAACTAAAGCTAAAGTTAACATAAAAATGTGCTTTCAAGTTTAACTACCAATATAACAGATGCTTTTGGCCATTTATGAAAAAGAAGTGTTTAAATTTAAAGTCCATCAACATATATTTACTCTCTGCCTAGAACAAGCTGCTGCTTTTAAGATATGACACTTTTAAGATATAAGGGACTCCTGGCAACCCCATTATTAATGAATTATCACAGAGCAAACAATAGATCTTCACCAGCTCAAGAACTGTGCATTGTGCCATGCACAAAGCAAGGGAAAGCCAGAATTAGGATGATATTTTTAAACAGACTAAAATGCAAGTGCAAAAAGCAAGCAAGCTTCGCCTAGGTGTAAGAAGCCAATGCCCTCAGGTAAATTTATGCATAACATTAAGAATTCCCTATTTATACTAGTACTTTGAGACTGTTCACACAAAAAGATAATATTTTCAGTAAGAAAAACATTTTATACAGACATACTCATACATACCTATTTTTTTTTCCTTTCAATTGTGATATTTTTGTCCCTTAACATATCTGTGAATACAATGTTCCCTAATTTCCTAGGTCCAGAATATGTTTAGCAGAAAGATGGAACTTCAATGAACCAACATATAAAAAGAAGATTGTAATAATAATGAAATGCAGCTCATAAAGGAAACAGTTCTGCAAGCCTCATAAGATGTACTTAGCCTTCATACATTTATCTTACTGTCTGCTCTCAATGTTGGACAATACCACAGAGGCAAAAAACTCATTGGTAACTCTAATATAATCATCACGATATATTAATTTCAAAATTCCACAGATCCCTTCACTTCTGGATTGTGTACAACCCATTTCCTGCATAAGTAGGTTTGTCACACAATTTGCAAATGTAGCCAGAAGGCTAAACAAGACCATAGAATATGCTGTTGCTAGAAATTTTCAACATTCTAGCCGTGGCTCAAAAAGTGCGTGGCTTGTTCCCGGTAGGGATATCTTAATTAGTCTCCACCATATGTTCATCTGGCTGAATCCAGAGTTGCATCTAGGCATAAGAAAGCTAAACAGTCCTATTTTTCTAAAAGGGCATATGATTCATTTTTCGGTTAGGCAAATAAATAACCCATTTGTTGCTCTTTGAATCACTGGATCAACACTTTTATCCTCAACTGGAACACTTGTCTAGAGTCATTATGTGGTTTTTCTCAGGGAATCAGTTGCTAGGAAAACATGTAGGTAAGAAGGTTGATAAGAAAGAGAGCAGAATAAAGTTCTGAAATAACACGGGCCAGAAAATATCTGGCACCCCGTCCCATATTCCTTCTCCATAACCAGGCCAATATGTAGAAGTTTAAATCCCAGTTAAACCATGTTCATAACTTATGCTTCAGCTTTAGATTCAAGGTTTATTCGTAGTCACAACATTATTTCATCCTATTAATCATGCTCTTATATCTAACAGATAAAATAACAGGCATGTGCTTAAATACCAGCATGGTAACTAGCCTCATCTGAAAGTGGCTTCATTGTCTCGCTCATAAAGCAAATGTGGTTTCTGAGAAAACAACTGAAAATATTTCTGTTCACTAGGTTGAATATTTTTTTTTTGGTAAGAGGAAAGTGGTTAAACAAAAAGAGAATCTCAGTTGTCAACTTCCAGTAAGATTTTTGAATTGTATTAATTTATTAAAAATTTATTAAAAATTGTATTAATTTATTAAAAATTTTCAAATAACTTTGATTTATTAAAATAGTAAACATTTTACTGTTGTTTAATTAAACCAGTATTCAAAATTGATGATAAAAAAGGTAATCTTCAAAAAAAGATTTTAAAGTCCAATGTATTAATAAGTTAAGGTACAAGGAACATATATTGGATTTAAAACTTGTGATATTGAGCTCAACACTGTGCGTGTGTGTGTGTGTGAGTGTGTGTGTGTTTGTGTATGGTTTCTTTTTTTGTTTCAGTTTTATTGATATCACTGATGCAACATTGTGTAAGTTTGTGTACAATGTGATGATACACCTATACAGGGCAAAATGATTACCACAATAAGATTAGTTAATACCTCCATCACCCACATAATTGTGTGTGTGTGTGTGTGTGTGTGTGCGTGCGTGCACGTGTTAAGAACATTTAAGATCTATTTTCTTGGAAAGTTTCAAGTACATTATATGGTGGTGTTACCTATAGCTGCTATGCTCTATTTCAGGTCCCTAGAACTTATTCATACAATGACTGGAAGTTTGAACCCTTTGACCAATATCTTGGTGAAAAAATATAACTGACATTGTTAATGTAATAATGAAGCACTTCAATGTAATAACACTACAAATAATGCTGTTTTTCTTAGTACGGTCTTATTTTCAACATCCATTACAAGCTGCAAAATAAAACAATTCTTGGAAATATGATCCTTTAAAACTAATGCAGAGGGAGCAACTAAATCATGACAAGGCTCATAAAAAATTGAAGAATGACAGAGAGTTAATGTGGCTTAATTTTCGATCACTGGCAGTTCAAATACTTCCTAAATCAAAATATTGAAAGTAATTGCAATTAAGTGATTTCCCAACATCCATTTATTACATAATAACAGAACTGTGTACCTATATGTGAATTTTCCAAATATAATGGTTTACCTGAGCTATGTATCTGAGATACTTAACTAATCTTCTTTAAGACTGATATAATTTGAAATACATCTTAAAGACTCGATTGATACTGTCATGTCTTTATGGCAATTTTTTTTTTCCAGTAAAAACTTTTGTGCCATGTAGTGTTTTTCAGAAGTTTGTGGTAATTGATGGATCGATGGTGATGATGAGTAGTGTATACTATATTATTCTATAGGGGAATTGAGAAAGGAAAAGGTAATACCCATTTGGTCATTAATCTGGTTGAAATTACTCTTTGACAATGTTCAATAGACAAACAAAACCATGGATGAGTTTTCAAGATTTTACAGCACTGTGATTACTGCTGAGAAAATGGGAGAATAAAGATAGAGCCTGCTGAATGCCAACTTTTTAGAGATACTCCAGCTATCAGACAATTGCTAGCAGCCTTACTTTTCAATTAAAGAGCACTTTAGGGGCTGTTTAGTATATTTAGATTGAAAGACATAGTTTATACCTTGGGGCAACTCAACTGGAGAAACTTAGACCAGATAAGATAACCAAAACATTTATATTTCAAGGCAAAGTTTAAGGGAGCTTTTTCATTACTGGCATAGTTAATTTTTGATTAAATCAATAAGTCAACAAATCATGTCTTTTAAAGACTTATTTAAGAGGAATGAGATAATAATTACTCATTTACAAAGTATACATTTTCCAAATATTTACAACTTGAGTTAAGATACTTATCTTCTTTAAGCCTCAGTTTACTGTACAATTTCTAATGAAATATCAACTTTATAAGGTTAGTTTGAGGATTAAATAATACAGTTGATGCAAACCACTTAATCTAGTGCTTGGAGCATAATAAGCACTCAATTAATAACAGCTACTTTATTTAACTACTGTCACTAAAAGATCTAAACTTGGCTCGTCTCTTCAAGCTTTAGGCAGAATCTAGAGAAAAATGAATAATCAACTGACAATTAGATACTTTGATAAATAGGTATATATAAACATAAAACATAAATGAATTAGAAGTCTAAATCTTCAGAGTATATTGAAAGCTTCCTTTTTATCTTTCTCCTTTTATGACTACTCCCATCTTTTGTTTCTGTGTTCATAAAAACATTTGCCCACCAATCCCTGATGTTTTTCCAAACACAGTACATGTTTTCTAAGTTTTAACCTGCAAAACTTTCTCTATGTCTTGTGATCATTTCAAATAAAATAAAGAATAAATGGTAGATGCCCAGGGACTCATTAGAGGTGAGGCATAGATTCTGCCTACTCTATGATGGAGCCTGATTAACCTGTGCCAGAGCCTCTGCTACACTCACCAAGCAGCTCTGAAAGCTTGTCTTCAGGGGATAGACATGGTTCCTCTGTGCCATAGCTTACTTCATGATTTTAACCTGAGAATGAATCTCTGCAAAGAAGAACTCCTGGAAATGTTTTGTCATTTGCCTCTGTCTGAACCAACTCTGGGCTCACAAGTGCAATTTATAATAATAGATATCTCCTCACACAGGTATAAAAGAAATGAAAAGATGAAATGCTCAAAATCACTTTTATAAGTAATGGTTTTCATATAAAAAGAATAACTCTTATTTAAAATAAAATCATTTACATACTTTCATGTGTGAATGTGTTAACTCACTTGAAATTCTTATTGTATTGTCATTGTTAAATTATGGCATTTTTGAGAATTCTAGAAGACTTTACATAGCCACTACACCCCTGTCACCTGGATAAAATGTGCTCCATGTCTGGTTAAAGGACATGTGACTAACAATGAACACATCTCCTTGCTTCTCTGTTGCCCCAGTCAAAGGAAGGGGGAGACCTGGAAAGCACTGCCTTGCAAATATTTTCCCAAAGAGACCTGTTTGGAAAGGAACATTAGAAATGCCAAAAAGAAAAACAAATTCAATATAATTATTCCATTTTTCTCAACTGCCAAACAAACATTAGGAGATAGTCTTCAAACCAGTTTGTGGGAGGTAGAATTAAAGTTTATTTTTAGACGTATACAGCTGCATGACTCACCAGGGGAAAATAAATATGTTGATTTACCAATATGTTATATCAATTACAGACACTGCTCTACCCAACTGCTCCCGAGATCTGCATGCTCAGTAGAGAATAAATTTAAATCTGTCCAGGTGCACATTTAGGGTTATGCTGAAAAGTCAAGTCAAGCCCGCATTGTAAAATAAAGGCATTTTTAAAAGGAAAATTCTAATACAGTTAAAAAATTTCAAAGACACTAATGGTTAGGTTCTGATTGTAGAAAATGACAAGCAAATGTCACCACTCACTGTTATGCAAAGTTAAAAATACAGATCAAGGATCCTTTCTAATTTTAATTCTAATTTCATACTCTCCAAATATCTTAATAATCTCTTTTGATGCATAATCTTGTATAAATCTGAAATTTTTTTCTCCTAGGTCTGAGAAAGTAGAGTTAGGAATTTGGGTTTTCAGGTGTCACTTGCTTTTTCCTCATTTTCTGAACTCTGCCAGAGAGCCACCTCCATCAAGTAATAGTTCCAGAAGAATTAGTATGTACCAGTCGTTGTGCTGAGTAATTTACTTAAATCATCTCATGTAGTTCTCTCTCACACTTTAAGGTCAATGTCATTATTGTTTTCTTGTTTTTGTTCTTCCCCCATCCGTGTTGAGAAAACTTTATTTCAGAGAAGTCTCTCAATTTGTCCAAGGTCACACAGCTAGAGACAGGTGTGGTGAAAATTGGATCCCTGTTTGGTGCTGAGACCTATGAACTTACCACAAAACCATGAGTGCCAGTTCTCACAAACACTCAACTTGACAGATTAAAGTTCTGCACAGTCTATGAATGTGGCAGTATCTACCTTCCAAGCTATAGGAGAAAGACTGTTTTTCATTGGGGACCAGCAAATCAATCTCTCTCTATGAATTACTTTTTTTTTTAAGTATGTATAGAAATAGAGAACTGGTTGATGGTTGCCAGGGATTAAGGACCAGGTGGGACAGGAGGGCAGTGGTTGTGGCTATAAATGAAACATGAGGATCTTTTGGGGGATGGAAATACTGTGTCTTGATTGTATCAATTCCCTGTGTTACAGACTGAACATTTGTGTCCCCAAATCCATATGTTGAAACCTAATCCCTAATGTGATAGAACTTGGAGGTTAACCTTGGGGAGGACACAGTGCTTGTGGCTGGGATTAATGCCCTTACAGAAGAGACCCCAAAGAGCACCCTCACCCCTCTCATCATGGAGGACACAGCGAGAAGCCTGCCTCTTAGGAAAATCTGCCAGTGCTTTGACCTTGGACTTCCCAGCCTCCAGAACACTGAGAAATAACTGTTATTTAAGCCACCCAGTCTATGGTATTTTTGTTACAGCAGTCCAAACGCACTAAGACATCCTGTTGTGATACTGTATTATCATTTTGCAAGATATTTCCACTGAGGGAAAAATCATGCATTAAAACTGCATGTGAATCTACAGTTATCTCAAAATAAAACATTTAATTAAAAATAGTACAGGCATCTTAACATATAAGTACATGAAATGAATCTGAAATACAAACTAAACAAAGCCGAAATGCCAGGCTAGTGTTTTGAAAATAAGCCCAAAAGGCATCCAGGGGCAGGTAGTGGAATCCCAAAGAAGCATTTTCTCAATGAAGTCATTCTCACAGGTTGCAGGAGGGTCCCAATCTCTCCTAGAGGCTCATCTGTGACATACTAAGAAGAAAAAACAAGCCATGGCAGCCAGGCTTTGAACTGTCCCTCCATGGGGCCGAACCCAGGAGGAGACAAAGAGGAAGGTGGGAGTCTTTCTCCAAGGTGTGCCTGGCCCTATTGGCTGACTGGTTGTCCTGGCCAGACTATTAGATATACCTAATAGCTGTTTTGGGGTTGTTAAGAAAGGCCACTCTAAAATGACAGGGGCTCTGAAGAGACTACTCTGCAAGCAGAGGAAAATGCATGACCTACTATACTATGACTTACACACTATCTAGCAGTTTAGGGCTCCTTGGATAATCACTAATTCCAAATCTCTTAGCAAATTTATAAATAAGCCATAAGATTATCGAAGAAAACTTTTCCATTGTGTGTGTGTGTACATGCCCATGAGAGGACCAAAAAACCAGATTGGGCCCTTAAAAGCATTTAAATACCAAAACATTATAGATGACAAATTATAACAGAAGAAAGAGCCATAGCAATAGCAATAGCAATCCTGTAAGGATAAAAGAATGAAATTATTATTTGTGGATAATTTAGTCAAGGTACTAAATTTACTCTTAGTCAAGGTACTTTTTCTAGGTCTATCTCCCCATTAAGAGCATTGGGAAGTAATTGGCTCTGTACTTGGGATGAAGAGACTGAATTCTGCCACAAATGCAAGATGACAGTATTGCTTCTAACTGCAGGTCATGGGCGTTTGTTTAAAAAACAAACAAACAAACAAACAAACAAACAAAAAACAAAAAAAACGGCTGGTAAAATTTTTATATCATATTATGGAAAGAACATTTGATAGGAAAAAGTAAAAATTAAAAATATTTTATTTTGAGATAACTTTAGACTTATAGAAGAGTAGGGAATTCTAATATACCTTTTACCCAGCTTCTCCTCTGTTAGTATCTTACACAACTATAGAAGATTTATAAAAACTAAGAGCTTTTAATAATCCCATTAACTAAAGTACAAGATAGGCCTTCTTCACATTCCTCCAGTGTTTCTAGGAATGTAATTTTTCTGTTCCAGGATCCAATTCAAGATCCAATATTGCATTTAGTTGTCGTGCCTCCTTAGTCACCATGAGTCTGTAAGTTCCTCAACTTCCCTTGTCTTTCATGACCTTGAGAACTTTGAAGAGTAGAAATTGGTTATTTTGTAGATTATTCCTCAATTTTTCTTTGTCTGATGTTTCCTCATGATAAAATTAAGATATATTATCTGGAGTGATACCACATAGATGTGTCCTTGGTGCATCATATCAGAGAATTCATTGTGACAATATGTATTACTGGTGATGTCAACCTTGGCTAAGACAGTGGTGACCAAGATTGTACAACTCAAAGATACTATTTTTCCACCTGTAATTATTCAGTATTTGGCAAGAGATACTTTGAGACTATGTAGATCTCTTGTTTTTGCTTTTTTGCCCACTAGCTTTAGCATCCATTGGTGGACTTGCCTGCAGCAACTACTGTGGTTTTCTAATAGTGATTTTCTATTTATAATTTTGTATTTCTCAGGTAGTCCTTTCTTTTACATTTATAAGTGGAATTCTTCTGCAAGGAAGAGTTGTTACCTAGCCCCCTTATTTATTTATTCAATTATTTACTTATTTATATCAGTATGGGCTTGTGGATATTTACTCTCTTCTTTGGATTGTAATCCAGTACTATCATCATCTTATGGCTCACGCTCTTTCAGGTGGGCTCCCGTGCTCCCTTCAATATGCATCATCTCCTGTCCTCTTAGTTTTTACACCCCTCACTTTGTGGCATCACAAATTGTTCTGTACTCATTGTGTATTTTCCCTCCCCAATCCTGAAAACAATCAGTTCTCCAAGGACCCATAGTTTTTTGTTTTTGTTTTGTTTTTATCACAGAATGATCTTCAAAAACAAAGATATGGGCACTGAGCATGCTCATTGCTACTGGTGAAATCACAGATACTAGTATCTTTAGAGAAGAGAGGAAATATATGTATGAATATTAACTCATGCATACACAAGCATCTATATTTCTGTATCTGTTTCTATGTATATATTTTACACATCCACGTTGATACTTCTACCTCTGATCTAGCACCACAGCGCTCATTTTGCTTCTTTTTTGTAGCTTTTTACTCTAACAGTAAGAAATCTGGCCTTCATTATCTATGATATACTTACTTATTTGTTCTACTTTTGTATACAAGTAAGTTATTTTCAGAATTCCTTATGAATATGCCTGTGAGAAACAAATTCACACACCAGATTACAGTCCTTGTGTACAGTTCTTTTGGTCATTAGCACAGAGTATGGAAAATGCTGCTTTCCAAAGTTACTTAAGGTCGGCTCCTTTCTCCCCATCTCCTTCAATACGGCTCTGTGGTTCACATGTAATACAGTTAGAGCCATTTGTCACCATCTGCACACTGTCCTTCGCCCCAACTCCTAGCTGATTTTTTAAAAATTACAGAGTAAAATCCACTTTTTGTGGCATACGGTTCTAAGGATTTTGATAAATGCATGGAATCATGTGTCTACCTCCACAGTTCCACACAGAACAGTTTCATGGCCTTCCAAATTTTTCCACGCTGCTGCTGGATAGTCAACCCTTCTCCCCAAACCCCAACCAAAGCAAGCTTTTGCTTCAATTATCTCGGTATATGGTTTGGAATTAATCAGAATTAAATAGAGTATTTTAACCATGTTATAATAATAATATATCTGAAAGTCAGTACAGTGAAAAAGCCAAATCTGTAAAGCTTCAAGAGACCATTGTTCTAAACTATTTTATGCTTAGATTAGGACTTTAATTGGATCTAAATAGCTCAAAAAATTACACCATGAATTTTTTTTGTTGTTAATTTTTCCTTAGAATGCTTACATTTGAAATCTTCTGAGCGGTCCCTTATTCAGCATCATTATTTACAGAAAAGGAATGGAAATACCTGCCTGCTCTCTTACTCCTCTACCTGGTGAAGACTTGTTTGGGGAAAGCAGTCAAACATCACTAGCAGGGTTTCCTTATCTATCCGGCCGAGCTCCACTAGAGAGTGTGCTAATACTCAATGGCTTATGTGTTTTATATGTATATTATTTTTTATTATTGTGGGTAGTAATGGATGATAGTAAAAAGGGATAGAAGACAAATGATTGGTCAGGTGTTAAGAGAAGGAAATAAAATAGATATGTAGTACTTTTAGTCAGCAGAAAAATAAACAATAAAAACCAGTTCTGATTAGCATTTATGGATTTTTTTATGCCTAAATAGCAATTTCCCGGTGTGCTTTCTGGTGATTACTACCTGTGGCTACAAAATGATACGAGGATAAAAAAGAAACACTCTTTGAGAAGATGCTGTTTCCTTAGGCCTAATCAAGAAGAGAAGGTAATGTCCAAAGCACAAAGTTTACAGTTGCCCTGGGCAACATAAGATATAACTACCAAGGTTGTTATAATAATTAAGCAAGTTCAAGCATATGTAGCACCAAGTACAACTAAGCATGCAATAATAGTAATGGTGGTAATAATAATAATAATAATAATAATAGCTATCATTAGTCATAGTATATGTACATATTTTCTTAGGTGATGGTGAACTCTACTTATGGGGTAGTAGCAATGTTTAAGATTTATAAAACAATATTAAAGATTTTTAAATGACTGTAATTCCAAATAACCTCTATGTAGTTATATCATTCAAGTAAACTAAATAGTATTTGTTTTTTCAAAAACAACAAAGCAACATTTTTGCACTGATATGTCTAAATTTCCTCTGTGGCTGACTCTCACAGACTGTAGAAGTTCTGGAAGGCTGAACCATGCCTGTGTCATATTTGTATCTCTAGAGCCTTCCAACAGTAGGCATACGAAAATGCTCTAAATTCCACTGAATAATAAATGTTTCAGATCATAGTAAAGGCTAATATAGAAAGTGAAAGATGGTCAGGAAGGTCCCGGGTACAATAAAAATGTCCACATTTAAGTACCTCGATGAATCCGAAGAACACTCCATCCTAGGAATAGAGAGTGGATAGTCCCTTTGGGTCTACATTTTACAGTAAAGAAAGCTCTAAGTATTTTATGTAGAGCTGCAAACCTAAGCATCATCATAGCAGAGGTCCTAGCTCAAGACTATGCTGAAATCATAGGGGTTTGGGCCAAGTTATGCAAGTCTGGCTTACCAGTAGAGTAGGCCTGCCAAAACTTTCTATATTACGGCATTTGTAGCTCAAATATGTCCCCCAAACTAATCTTTTTGTCGCAGTGTGACAAATGTAGCAGGACAGGGAGAAAAACATTCTCCCCTGTCTTATACAAGGAACCAGTCAGTGTTTTGAGAGTTTCAATGATTATAGGTTCCCCTCTCCCCTGGAGAGGGCTGCATCAGCAGAGGGGTCAGAGGGTGGGGCAGGGCCTGTACATGACTCAGCACCCGACCTTACTCAAAGTGGCAGGAACAGAGAGGAAGAAAATGGCAGACTCCAAACAGTCACAGTCTCATTGCTCATGAGACCCAATGACAGCATACCCCTCTCTGGGGATTTCCAAATGTAGCTGTTGGTGACCTGGCATGGGCAGGAGTCAGCAAAATAGGCATCTTCCCCATTAACGGCACCTATTTTAAACCCCAGGCTAGCTACCTTTATGAAATTTGGGGTACCTAGAAATACCAGTTAACTCTGCAAAGAGGACAGTAAAATTAAAATTTTAAGAAAATTTCCTGAACCATCCTTTCTTCAAGGGCAATTTTAAAAGTACTATTTTAAAAAAAAATCTAAATATAATGTGTTATTCGAAAAAACAAGCACTATTTCATGTCTTTTGTTTTAGGCACTGTTGTATCATATAATGCGTCTATGAATTTTATATAGTATAATTACTTTTATAGATAAAGAATCTGGAAATTAAAGAAGTGCAAAACAATCATTTTTCAGCAATACATATACTTGTCCTACATTATAGTACTAAGACTCAGAAGGATCTTCAAAAGATCATTTGGCCTAGTCCTGCCATCATACATTTAAGCTGTTTTGCAGATAAGACAACGGTTGCGTAGAATTTCCTCCTCTTTTTTGGGTTAATTTATTTCAAGATTAATTCTCTTTACAAAGTCGGAATTCTAATTTGTGTATTTACATTCAGGATCCCAAAGGCACAAGTGAAAACAAAATGTAGCAAAAGACTTCCAAAGCTGAACAGCACTGCTTTCTCACAAAAATAAAGAGATTCTCACTTTAGCAAATCGAGGATCCTGGGATAATTACACATTAAAAGGGCTGAATCACAGTTCTGATAAGAGGAAAGCAAAAGCCTATTTATTAAACTGAACAAAAGCAAAGAATTTTTTTTCTTTAAAAAAAAGTTCAGAAACAGCAGACCTGGTGCTTTTGGCAATGGTCCAAATTCATTTCTGGTAAATAAGAATGATAAAAACTTCATAAACAGAACATCCCCCCCCCCTTAAAAAAAAAAAAAAAAGATCTGAAAGGGAAGAAAGCACCCACATGCCAGACAGCTTCTAGCAGGCTATACTAACACGTGCTTCAAACGGTATATTCAAGCACTTGTTTCACAAGCAAAAGCAAAGTAAAAAAAGATTTACAAAGCCCCCATGTTGGGAAGTGTGGATCTGAGAGGAGGCACGTCTCATTAAGTAGCTGCTTTGTTCTCTCCTACTGGTGACATCACGAACACAGTGCTCTTACATGGAAACATCTCTGTGTCATCTGTGTGCATCCTGAATAAATAAATCATGTGCATTCAAGTCCATGGGCATTGAATGCAATGACCGGAGAGAGAAATGCATAGATACTGTGATGAGATAGCTTTTCCCTAGAGTACGGAAGGTGTAGAGATTGGTACAAGTTCACAGCTGAAAATGTTTAAATGCTCGGTAGACCTAGAGCCTTCAGAGTGAGGAGTCACAGTGGTGACGGCAGAGAGAGAGAGAGGGAGTCAACCTTGTGTTTTCCCGAGAGTGACTCTACCCAAATGGACATGTGGCTGGGAGAAGTGACCAGGAGAGAAGCAACAGGAGCAAGGCACTGAGAAGGAGTTAGGTGTTGGGGCCAATGCAGGGGGCCTCATCATGCCAGGAAATTGGAAGATGCCAGCGGAGGCTCTTAGAAGAACCCATAAAAGCACCTCAAAAGTAAAAGAATCTGCATTTGGATCTCTAGCTCTCTCAGAAGGCACTGGCACCATGCCCTTTCTCCCTCCTCCTCACTCAACTCCCCAAAGCAGAGGCAGCCCACTGATCAAGTCAGAGAATGAAGATGCCAAGTCAGGCCTAAGCAGGTGAGGATAGGAACTTTCAATTTAGTAAGAGATTGAGGCTTTGATATTAGGCTGGAATGGACTTTTTATCACCTGGAAAAAAACAAAAACAAAAACAAAATAAAACAAAAAAATCTCACTTCTTAGTACCTGCAGTAAATACAAAAGCCATGGGGCCTGTGAAGGATTTTAGCCTGGGGCATGAAGGAAAGATGGTGGTTTGAAAGAATAGAGGTGCGTGCCCCTTACTGTGTACAGCTAGTTCAATAAATCAGTTACAACTGCGTGTTCCCACTGAAGTGTAAATATTGGATGAACAACCTTGTTAGCCCACAGTTGCTACCTGAACACATGCTGGCAATAATAAGCTTTCATTTCCCTTATCATCGGGACTCTGCAGATGCCAATTTACAGAGCTCTACATTTCCTTACGCATCTGTCTACACAGATCCACACACAGAGAGATGTATATAATTATATACACACACAGATAAATGACAGGAATACAGTTTTTCGAAATAGACGAGAAGAAATCAAATAGGCATGATCAAGCCAGGCCATACTCATCCTTTTAAACATCAGTTCAGCAAATACTTTTCAATCAATACTGTGCCTCCACTGTTATAAATAGATAAGATACTGAAAACTTAAGTCAAAGTTCTATAACTGAGCACATTTCATACCACTTCAAATTGAAGTGATTGATAAGCAAGATTTTAATACCAACTTGAAGGCAACATATTTTTCTTTTGGTCACTGATGCTTAATTAACCTATTAAAAAATTAGTTTTCTGTTGAATAAAGTAACATCACATCAACTAAGATGGAAAACGCTCTGATTCAAATTTTCTGACAGTGAGCTGTTTGTGTTATCCTCAAGGCCGCTTTACAGATCACATGTCCATAGCAGTATTTGATTAACAATTAACAATTTTTCTATTTAAAAGTCTGATGGAAGAAATTCCCACTTGTTGAAGAGAGTAAGTTTCCAATAATTTCAAATATCTGAAACATAATCATAAATCCAGAAGTAAGTAGAGAAAGGGACTCCTTAAGGGTATCATAGAGATAACGAATTATATTAAGACAACTATGAAACACTCTTAGACCATAGGAAACTTCAGTTGTAACTAAATTATATTCATTGGTGTAACACGATTAGTTATTTGGTTAAAGAGAAGAGAGGTAAATAGGAGGGGTCAGCAGTAGGGATATCTGATCGATAGAAACGCACATTTCATATTTAGGAGAGAAACACTGGAATATAGTCTCCAAGGTAAAAAAGGAAAAAATGAAAAGGGAACAGAAAAACCAGCACAAGTTTATTTATAAAAATGCTAAAAAATGTATACTCCTGAAGTATTCGATATAGAAAAAAAAATAAAACAACAAAAAACATTTCTTATGATAATGTTTGTGAATCATAAAAATGTTTGCTGGTAATTAGAATAATATATTTCAAGAAGTCTTAGAAATATAAATGTATTTTAGAAAGATACATTGGAGAAAACTTACTAAAATGAAAACGCATACAAGGAAATACCTATTATCTAAAATATTCATTTATATTTATAAATTTATAAAGCATGGAAGGAAATACCTATTACCTAAAACATTCATTTATATTTATTTATTATATTTATCAAAGTCATTAATAATGCCAGATAAGTTAAATGTTACCACATGTGATGATTACATTGGTTTTAATATTTTTCTTGTCATATTTATGGCTAAGGAATAATACCTGCTTAGAACACGGAATTGTTAGCCTTAGGAAAGTGGAAATGAGTTTTGAGAAAAGAAAAAGATAAAATGCATTTTCCTACACATACATTTCCATAATATGCTAACATAGCAGAGAAACATTTTCAGAGTAATAGAACAGGATCAAGTGAAAAAGATGCCTTACCAGCTCGGTACTTGATCTATTCTCACATATATCCCTGAGGAATTGAGAAATGAATTAGCTTTACTGGTGATCAAATGCACAACTCCCAAATCCAAAATAAAATAATGTAAAGGAGACCAAATAGTGCCTTTGAATAATCACTTGTTATATTAAGAAAGGGAGAGACGAATATTTCTATCTTGGGCAAGTTATATTTCCATACTGTGATCAATGGGAACTTGTAACACTGAAAATAACTGACTCTCCTTATTTTTGTCACCCTGTTTCTATGACTAACATGATCTCTTCATTAAAAAAAAAAAAGGTTCTTAAAGATCAGAGGTTGGCAGAGGAGGTAAATAGGGAGAGCACAGAGGATTTTTAGGGCAGTTAAAATAATCTGTGTGATACTATAATGATGGATACATATCATTACACATTTATCCAAATCCATAGCACTCGCAACATCAAGAATGAATTGTAATGTAAACTACAGACTCTGGGTGATAATGATGTGTCAATATAGCTTTATCAATTACAACAAATGTACCACTCTGGTGGAGGATGCTGATAACAAGGGAGGTAGTGCTTGTGTGGGGGAGGTGGTACATGAGAAGTCTCTATAACTTCCCCTCAATTTTGCTGTGATCCTGAAACTGCTCTAAAAAATTGTCTTAAAAAAATGTTCTCCAGCCTCTCAAGAGAACTCCTGTCACCCAAGCATATGCGAGTAATTAAACGCACCCCGTTTCTGTAACTGGGAAACTAGTGTTTATCATGTGTTTGTGGAAGACTTTTTGTAAGCACAGCCAAAAACATGTAAACATGCCTTCTCACTCTTGCTCCACCCTTACTCAACCATGCTGTTTGGGGATAAAATAAAATATGCTCAATAGGGAAAAAGTTATTTTAAAAAAATTAGTACACAAGAAATTTGGTCAGATTCTTTAGGGATTAGCACTAATGAGATTTATTTGTGTAAACTATCATAACAATAGAAGAGAGATGTCTTTCATAGCATTCAATACCAAAAATAAAGCATTATGAGATAATGTTTTATTAGACCAAACACATGATTTGAAACAAACTCTACTGTGATTTGGATTTCTTATCTCTGAAAAAAATATATTAGTAACTGCTTCTCAAATTTGTCATTTCCAGAATCTCTTGTACTAATTTTTAAAGAGAATTCATGTTTTAAAAAATGTATTAAATCATACAATTATCTATAGTTTGTTTGTTTGTTTGTTTACTTACTTATTTATTTATTTTTAATGAAAGCTCTTTTCCTTATAACACATAGACCCCAAATTGGCAGTCTATTTCTGCTGGGCTTTTGAAACAGTGACTGTCATCATCATAATTCCATGAACCTCCAATGGCCATGACTAATGCTAATGCTTGGGTTTGCATTAGTTTGAACTCAGGTGAGAAATATCATTATGTACACACCAGACTGTGGGTATTCTTGGAGAAAGATAATGTTCAGTGCAGAATGTCTTGAGGATTTACTTTTCATTAAAGACAGATAAACAGAGAGATTTCTAGTTTTAGCAATAACTTGGGATTGCTTTCCTTAATTCCTCTGTTAGATCTTTGTGGCAAATATTTTAAAAGGAAGGAAAAGAATACAGATTGGGTGCAAGATGCTGTTTTCAGATATTACATAATATATCTAATTTAATCCTCACACTATGCCCATGGCTATATAATCTTCAATTCAGAAACGGGCTTGGAAAGTCTAAAAGACTAACCAAGGTCATATAGTAAGTGAAACATCTTGGACCCACTCAGCTCTTTTTTTGCCTACATGCTGCCCACAATTTTTAGGTATTAATGGAACGAAACAATACAGATGGTCTTTTTTAAAGCGAAGCCAATCTGTTCAGCTCAGCACATACCGACTTGATTATTTTCCAAGGAATACATTAAATAATTGCTAAACTTTTGTTTACATTCCTAGATTTTACCTAATATCCTAAGAACAGGGCCAACACGTTATAAATAAAATAATAAGCTCATTACAAAGTAGCCTGCTTCCAGAAATAAACTGTGAGAAGAAACAGATTCTCCATGGGCTTCAACTGGCAACTTACAGAAATCAGACCAGTTATAAAACAGTCTTACCATCAATGGGGACAGATTGCCCACTTTGTATGGACAGACCATCTACTATATACTGGCACTGTGTTAGTGATGGGCAGAATAGATATCACAAAAATTATAGACCAGTGGAGAAACCAGAGGGATGGGTATGTAACACAGCGAAAGTGTGTAATGAAGGTATGAACTAGTCAGAGAGTAAGGACAGGCTTCTTTGGTAACAATATCTGGAGATAAAAAGAAGGATACATTTTAAAATCTTAAAAATTTTAAATTGAAGTTTCCTCTAACTCAAACTCTCCCTTTTCTAGATAAATAATCTGAGAGCTGATCTACTCATATTGGCCAGAGCCACTGAGCAGATTAAATTCTTTGTAGCTTGTTGTGCCAGCCTCATTACAGATAGAAAGACAGACAGACAAATTGACAGAAGTGTATGTTAATGTATGTATGTATGTGTACGTATTTTAAAGGAATGTGTTTAAATGTATGTGTTGGTATATAAATGTTCAAGTGTATTTCTAAAGGGTTGAAAATATTTCCTTGAGTATTGTCAACTATGAGCCGGCCAAAAAACAGAAAAATTTAATGGTTCCATGAGGCCACTGAGATGATTAGAAGGAAGCCATTGAAAGAAATGTTAGTCTATTTCTCATACTGATGTGCCCATAAACTTCTTTGCTTCTGGTATGTATTTAAAAAGTACATAAGCATCATCTATAACAACTGTTTATTTAAAACTTATGCTAAATACTTCATATGAATATACTTTTTTATATAACATCTCTGTGCAACAAATATGGTTATTACTCTCTTTTTACAGAAGAACAAAAATATATAAAGGTTGAGCTGTTTACCCAAAGGAAGGTAGCTAGTACATTGGAAGGCAACTAGTCAGATTAAATATTTGAACCCAAATCTAAATTTTTAATCTGTGTTCTTAACTTAATCTGTTCTTTAATCTGTGACCCTCTTCTGCCTCTAAAACCATTTCCTATGGAACTTGCAGAAGAACTTCATTTCACATACGAGAACAATCCCTGAAAGCATAAATATAAGTAGCAAAAAGATCTGCTTTTAAACCTAACAAAACAAAATATACAAAGACCTCATATGACTGAATAACAACGATAACAACAAAAAAAAACAATCCAATCAAAAAATGGGCAGAGGACTTGAACAGATACTTCTCCCTAGAGGACATACAAATGGCCAACAAATATATGAAAAGATGCTCAACATCGCTAGCTATTATGGAAATGCGAATCAAAACCACAATGAGATACCATCTCACACCTGTTAGAATGGCTATAATCAACAGGACAAGTAATAACAAAGGTGGGGGAGGATGTGGAGAAAAAGGAACCTTCATACACTGCTGGTGGGACTGCAAATAGGTATGGCCACTATGGAAAGAGGTACAGAGTTTCCTCAGAAAACTAAGAATTGACCTACCATATGATTCAGCTATCCCTCTAATGGATATTTACCCCAAAGACTTGAAAACTCACATTCAAAAAGATATTTACACACCAATGTTCATGGCAGCATTATTCACAGTAGCCAGGACATGGAAGCAATCGAAGTGTCCTACAATAGATGATTGGCTAAAGAAGCTGTGGTACATATATACAATGGAATATTACTCAGCCATAAGAAGAGATGAAATATTGCCATTTGCAAAAACATAAATGGACCTTGAAATAATCATACTAAGCGAAATAAGCGAGACAGAAAATGTTGAAAATCACATGATATCGCATATGTGAGATATAAACCTAAAAGCAATGAATGAACAGGACAAACAAACAGAGACTCATAGACATGGACAATGGATGAGTGGTTACCAGAAGGGAGCGGGGAGGGGAGGGAGGAAAATAAAAAATAAAACATTAAAAATTATGTATATATAATATGAAAAAACATAAACTGGCACTAAAAAATAAATAAATAAAAATAAACCTAATAAAACAACACTTTTCCACATACAGCCTAAAATTTATCCCAATGTCAAACATCAAAAATACCACAGCCAGGAAAAAGTTTTCCTTGTAAGATTTGATTTCAAGTTTTTAAAAAAAGAAACGTTCATTTAAATACATCTATAGGAGCATAAAATTTTTTGAAAGGAAATACTCTTCTTAGAAGAGATGACAGTGATACAAGTCAGATCTTGCCTAAGGAAAGCAGCTCTGGCCTCAGGTTGGAGGTCTGTCCTCTTTACAATCTATATCCAGGCTTGGAAAATGGAAGAATGAGTGTTGTCATGGGTCTCAGAAGCAGAGAAGAGAAAAAGGCAGAGATGAATGGTGTTTCGCTTCAAATACAGCAGCTCCTGGTATGTACGCAGTGCTTTTCATTCGATGTTTGCTGAAATCTTTCACAAATGTAATCTCATCAATCCTCAGAATTACCTTTGGAGGAAAAGGAATCTCAGTACTTGGTGTCCTGCTTTGGTGACTAGAGTGTCTTTGGACAAGTGAGTGCTGAGGGATAGGTGATTAAAGAGAAGCTGAACACAAGACAAGGGGTAGCATGGGGTCAGTGGGTCCCTCTTATCCTCCCCTGCTCAGCCTGGCCTCCTGGACAAGCACAGCTGTGCTCTGGGCAGCTGCCTGTCTTCCTCCCTCTCTGGATCCCACCAGGGCACCCACAAAGGTTCAAGCTCTGAGCAAATGATCAGGCCTGCTGTGATGAAGTCACTAGGAATTTACTTTGGGGTTTTCTATTTTGTGTGTTTAAGGACCAGCTATGCATTCCATATCCAAATGACCTTTAATGCATTGTTCCTACAATATATTGTTAGACTGGTGAGAGCAAGTAAAAGTAATATCGATGGTTTTTGAGCATCTGATAAAAAAATTAAAGCATCAACTCCCAAAGGTGACAAAACGGATGTGTGTACCTTTAACGAGCTTTAAAAATGATCTTAGAAACTAACCCCTTTGTAATGTCAAAGTGATCATATCATTTTCAGTGACCACCACCTGTGTTTCTTTATGGTAGCTCTGTAGGCCAGCGCTCACTGTTATCTTCCTGAAACAGTATGCAAGTCCATGGCATAAGAGCACCACAATATGATGAGCATATAAAATGTACAAAAATGCTATTTGGTGTTTCTGAAGCCCCAGCTGGTAGCCTCGCAAGGAGGCATTTATGATTCAGACAATACAGATCCAGCAGGTAAAGTTGTATACACACATGTATACACACACACGTATTTGTCAAAACTACAAGTAGGTTAATTAAAAAGTTAGACACAATAGTTAGGCACCATGTATTTAGGGTTATAGGATCTGTTGGTGGATAACATGGGTAATTCTGAATTATCCCTGTTGATAATCAGATTTCTCTGATAATCCCAAATTTCCATTTACCAGGATAAAACACCTGCCTGTAATATGAAGCATAATATGCATTAAGAATTTGTCAACTCCTTCTCTTGTCTACCTCTCTGAACTAAACACACTGTCCTGAATAGTGGAGAATATTAATTATGTTTCATATATCCTTTGCATATGGCATATACAGATGTTGATGGATCAATAGCTTCACAATGAGCATGTCTCGTGTTTATGCTACTAGCCTCCTTTAAATTCTATGTTGGCTTCTGCTACCCTCTAGCCAGGTTATGACATCTAGCTACTTCAAATTAGAAGGAGTGGGAGTTGTCAGTATACCTTCCTACTAGATATCTGAATGAAATTAAATCAAATTCCAGGATCACTGGGAACATGGGGGTAGAATTTTGAAAATTTTGTGAAGCAGGCCATAAGTCTCTTCCAGCCACATGTAGATGCTATTTATGTAGTTCTTCTATCTATTTTTGTCACTATTTTTCCTAGTCTAAAATCTTTAAGGAAAGATCAGCAACTCCCCCACCCTCAATGTTACATTTAAATCCCAGCAGGAGTAATGTGACACCCTGAGGAAGAAGACGTGCTTATTTTTATACTGAAAGTAAATTTCAAGTAAAACTCTATTTGTATGTGTATCTAAATATATATATATACATCTATATATATATATATACACACACACACATCCATATATATATATATACACACACACATCTATCTATCTATCTATCTATCTATCTATCTATCTATCTATCTATATATATATATTTAGAGAACTTGTAAAGTGTGTATATAAGACTATTTCCAAAAATATTAATTTCAGTCTGAAATTATCTATGGTTATACATTCATGTATTTCATTCATATACAAATGTTTATTATTCCCTTACTCTACAAGAAATAGTCCTTTTCTATTAGGACCTTTTAAGCTTGTCAAGAAATAAAGAGTGTTCTCAAATAATTATAATGTGTATAGCATGGGATGGAGCCATAAAAGAGGTAGAAACTGAGGGCTGTAGGATTTTGGGAAAAAAATTCCCTTTTAGAAAATGGGCAGGATGTCCTGGAGCCAGATGTGAAGGTCTATGGAGAAACAGAGGACAGGCAAGATTCATGGACATGGTTACATCTGAGTCAGCTGTTTATAGCCCTCAGTAAACAACCAGAGGAAGGGCATTCCAGGCGGAGGAAAATAAACACGCAAAGCTGCAGAAGAGCAACGGCATAGGGTCCGTGCACAGAGTGAGAAGGTAGTTCAAAGCAGGGCTGCAACCAGGAAGGCAATAGACAAAGCACAGTTTTAAATAAGATATGGATTCAGAGTTTGAACTTGGAGAATGGGGGAGGGTTAAGGATTCCAAAGACTTGAAGTCTCCATAGCTGAAATGAGGGTGATGCCCTTAAAAGAAATAGGCAATTCAGGTTAAACAGAACCTGATTTTTGGAAACCATGATGAATTCAGGTTGTAGATCATTGAATTTGGGGTACTGGGATAGCAACAGAAACTATAGCAAGTAATATGAATAACTTATATTGGCCTACATGAAAAGGACCTCAAGTGGCACATGTTATACTTAGTCTCATGCCACCGACATAGCCCCCTCCTCAAAGATGGCACAGCAAAGCACTGTTTCATTTTTCCCAAGGCACTATTGTCTTCTTTGCATTTTATATTTTGATATGTATCTTCAACTGACTTGACTTACACTACTACATGCTAAGCGATTTGAAGTAAATATTTATAAAAGATTTGTCATTATATTCTTCATGGTGCTTAGCAAAACATCTTCTCTATGTAACAGTCACTTGAAAAAAGTTTGAATAAATAGGGAAAGGAAACAGGTTGGCCTGGAGAACCTAAATGAAATCAAGAGAAAAAGAGAAGAGAGGCACTTTGATATATTCATAAAAGAATTTTTTTCCATTTGAGTGAAAACTATTGCATTATCTAAAGTAACTAAAGGATATGATATTTGAATATAGCCAATCTCTTTTAAATTTTATACTGCTTTATTGAATTATCACTACATTTTAATTAATTTCTAGGTATTCTGAGTACAAGAATGTTCAAAAAAGCAGGGTGTTTTGTTTTCATTTCTGGTCCAAAGTTACAAAAAAAGGAAAGTGGATTTTTTCTACAAAGTAAAGTTAGATGTATCACTGGGCCCAAAATATTTTACACACATTTAAGGTATGTATACCACAATATCCTTTTGCTTTTGCTGAAGAATAACAAAAAACAAAAAATGTAGTTTAAAACAAACAGTACAGCACCTCACTGTGTGTGAGACTCTATAGTCTCAAAGCCCTTTATTCCACTTCATCCCGAAAACATTCCAGTAAGAGAGGAATTCTTGTTTCATTTGCAAATGATGAAACTGAAGCTCAGGGTGACTTGTCTGAAGTCATAAGTCAAAAAGCTTGATAAGTCGTCCCCATCTTCTGACTTTTTTGCCTTGGTTATTATTGTTCTTGCTATGTATTTGTTTAATTTTAATTGGTTACTCTCAAACATTCAGCTTTCCTCTTTATTTCATATAAAAGCAAAGCTTCCAGTTGCATTCAATAACTATTGAATCCTAAGTGTGGCAGTACTAGACACTTATGCCGCTACTAGGTTAACGTAAAAACTGAAGAAATGAAGTTTTGTAATCTTTATTAAATTATTTCTTCTCCAAAGAGTATTTACTAGAGCAAACTGTTTTCTATTTTCAGAGCCAATAAATAAAAGTATTCCAAATATTTTCCACACATATATACTTGGATCTTCTATATATTTTGGGGTGAAATTATGAAGGAATTCCATGTTCTATCAAAATTTTATTTTCAGCAGTTCTTAGATTTTAAAAGAGCTAATTCGATTATATCCAAATCTATCCTCTTATTTCCCCATGTTGTTACAATTTTATTCTGTGTTGCTGTGTCTTCTAGAAATGAGTACCATATCTTCTATTATGTAGCAAGCACACTATTAAAGAGCTGATAGTTGAATTCTAGCTGAAAGAGAACTGTTAGATTGTCTTATGAGGACACAGACAATGAAACAAAAGGTCAAGCGAACTAAAATGTCTGACCCCCACTTGAAGAATATTGTTCTTTATACAGTAGTTCTGTGAACTTGGGTTTGTCACTTCAAATCTCCGTGTCTCATTTCTTCTATCTGTGAAGTTTATTATGAGAATAAGATAGGAAATAAATGTGAATATGTTTTGAAAACTATATGCAATACACTAACATGAACATTTTGGAGAATATTATTATATTGATTTCAACACAATTTTGCCAATGGTGATATTTTTCTACTCAGCTATACGTACTTTGTCCTGTACTATCAGGTGACATAAAAGTACTTAGTTTTCTCACACAGACATGCTGGATGTTTTCGCTCATTTATTTATAATGTTCAAAGTGTTCAGAGGATGGGCTCAATTCTTCTCCTGATAACATGCACATATCAAGTTTGAAAATTAATTTTGAATAGAAATCTTCATTCATTTCCATGCAAACGTTTAAATTTAAATGACTAGGCCACAAAAAAACAGCTAGTTAATATTTCACTTAACAAATGTTACTTTTGGCATACAGTTATAAAAATGTATCTTTACTGTTTTTCCAATTAGTTAAAAAACAATAGATATAATTATGAGCTTCTCTGTATCTTAATAGTGCTATTGCCAAGAGAACATTGCATTGATTTATTGTCAGTGTTGGGCATCAGATTTGGTTCCACACTGCTAAGTTGATATCATCTTGAAAACACATATATATGTAGTTAAAAGGCAGAGACATATAGGTAATATGAAGATATTGACATATGATACACGTCTAGGAAACTACCAAATCCTTTCCCCTGCAAATAAAGAATTAAATAAAAGTGACTTCCTATCTTTACCAAAGCACTAATACAACAGATATGAGTTTGAAAGCAGTAAAAATCAGACTCTTCTTACTGTATTTATTTCTGGCCAGTTTTATTTTGCTACTAAAGAGGGCTTTAATGCCATTGAGATTTATCTTACTTTTACTAACACTTCAACAATATTGAAAATCCATATATTTTACCAAAGTAGTAAAAGTTAAATTTATTTTTGTAAAATTTAATGACTAAGTCAAGAGTACAGCCTTTAGCCAAATAAGTGAATATTGACTTTAAAATTATTTTCCACCTTCAATTTTCAATAAAATCAATTGCATTTAATAATTTCAAAACTGCATGTAGTTTTCTATAATTGCACACTTGTACTTAGAAAATTTTTTTATTTTATGATTTTAAAATAGAAAAATGGGAAAATTACTGAGCTGATCCAGGGAAATCTGGATTTGGAGGATTCATTCATGCAAGTCTTTGTTTTTCAGTCATTATGCCCTAATCTTGATTCACTTCTGGCTGAAAACCAGATTCCCCAGCCATCGCTAGCAAGTTGCTAGATAATCCAGTCAATACAGTCAATTTTAGGGGCAGCTCGAATTGTTTGATTAGTTTAATAGCTACCATTTCTTTTAACATTATGTGACAATACATAACAATAATCCAAATAATAAAAATAATAAAAATATGTTCTTTATGAAAATCATATATCTTATCTTTATTATATATTTACATATGATTTTTCATGAAGAGATATTTTTGCACATATAGCACTCCCATAAATTAATATTGAACGGAAAGATGTTTCTGAAGTTCTGAAGAATGTACTGTGCTTATAAGATAGCCTGTAAACTATAAAATCCAATTTTCCATTATGTCTATTACTAGTAGATTTTTCTTAGACATGTTATCTTCTCTGTGTTTCTGATTCTATAATCACAAGATAGATAGTATACACACATATATGTGCATATATATACATTTATGATCATGCTTCTATAAAAATTTAAGATAAATGTCAAATGTTAAATGCAAATACTATTATAGTAATGGTGATAAAGTGACTTGTTAATGAAAGATCAAAAATATCAAAGGTAATTCATTATTTTTTAGCAACAAAGGAATTGTTAACCAATATCTCAATTCAGAAGAGAAAGGATTGATGAGAAGGGGAAACACAAATGTAGGTGATAGATAATTTTTGTTTTCCAAAGTGTAAGATTTCTACCTACTACCTATATCTGGAGCACAGTCTAGAATGTTATATTTCCTGGAACTTCAATCCAATAATAATATGAAGAAGTCAAATGACATATGATTCCTTATGCAAAGATAACCATAAAATTACAGAAATGTTAAATAGCCACCTTAGCAAAGATTCATATGTATATACTTGCCAAATTGGCCTTGGCACACTAAAAAGAAAAAACTTCTGTGAGAAAATTGTTTTGTGTAAGCTCTTCTTACATCTTTCTTTAATATAATTGATGAAATTAAAATGTATATTTTGTTCTTGACCACTCTTTCAGTTGAAAATCAATATTAACAATAATTCCTTCCTATGTAGTCTTCTATCTTCAAATGCATTTATCTCCACATCGAGGAAGGTGATCCAGGAAGGCCATGTGTCCATGTGTCCACGTGCTTGTACACAGTCTCTGTGATGATATGCCAGAAGTTGGGCATTTCTATCTCCTTAATTACAGTTTCCATCCAATGAGCTACTAGTACTTATGTCTTCAACCTCTGTTAATTTGATTGAACACTGGATAGCCTAACAGAGAATATGGATTTTCTATGACAACATACTTATAAAAAAGAATAAATAAATGCATATCTTTTAGATATTTTTCTCATTTATTTCTTCATTCAAAAAATAATTATTGAGTTCTAGACTGGTAATAGACTCTGGTACTAGCTTCTGTGGATGCTAAAATGAATAAAACTGGACCCCTTTCCTCACCAAGTTTGCTCTGTAGTGGTTACCCATATAAATCATTTCCCCCCCCCGCCCCCACCTACACTGTGATTTTTCTTTCAGAAAGTATAAAATCTAAGCATGAACTAGTTGCACAAGTAATCAAAAAATGTGCCACAAGCTTTGTTTCTTTGACAAGTGATGATTCCAAACTCTACATTAACAAAATCATTAAAATGTAGAAATCATTCATTACAGTGCAAATATTACTAAATATTAATAAACGTTTATACTTTAAGTTATACGAAGCAGAATGAACATATGTTCTCCTTGGGGTGTGTGTGTGGGAGGGAGTGGAATGCCTCATTTCCTTTCTAGGAAAGCCAATATGATCAATTATTGCAGTTATTCCTAAAGATGGCTGCCCACTCATAGTCACTCTCCTTTCTGTAAAAGTGGCTCTTGGTGCCTAAAGGTACGTGTTCCCAAACCTTGCTTTGTGACCAGAGCTTACCAACTTGGGGTAAAGACTCCTGATTCAACCTGGAACTCTCAGATTCTCTCTCCCAGGAACTTCACATGTGCATGGAGAAGCCCAGTCATAGGAAGTCACCGACAGCCAACAATTGTAAATGGCCAACAACTTCTACTGCTGTGCATCCAGAATTATCTTTGTCTAAATCTTTCCTAGACATTCTGTTCAGCTCTTCCTTCAACTAAGCAACCATTCAGTCTTCTCAATAAATTCTCAACACCAAAATGAGCAAGGTCAATTCATATCACTTGTAAGACATAATTGATAGAATGGGGGAAATGGAGGAACAAAATGAAAGTACTTAGTCTCTGATCCTGTGTTCATTACAGATGATATTACCAAATGTAAGATGCCAATTACTGTTTTAAAGAGCCTGGCTGTTTGGAAATAAGAAAATGTCAACAGAATTGAGAGCACTAATACGAAAAAGAAGCAAGGCACATCGTATCTTTCCTTTTTCTTTTAACTTGACAAAAAATAATGTAAATTCTCAGTCTACATAATTTAAAATGTAAGGTTAAAAAAACTCACTTCAATTTTTTTCATTTATATTAAAAGTTTAATCTGTGACATAAAATAATCTAACATTCCTATATGAAATCCTTGTATAAATTTTACTTTACTACTTATGTATTTAAAAAGAATCTTTCTCATTTAAGTCACATTTTGAGCCTTTTAAGGAGCAACAGACTACCATAGAGAAAAATAAATGACATATAAAATTAATGTATACCTAACTATGGAAGAAGAATATTGTGACTGACAGCAGGAGGGAGGTCTGGTAAGAAAGAGGAAAATATCTCCTTATGAATATGAAAAAAGTTCCAGGTTTTTGCATTGACAAATCTCTACATATCTTCTTCCCACTACCATCATTTGTGGAGAAAGACAGTAGAATTAGGTTAATTGAAAAGGCTAACTCGAACGGTTAGTCAAGCTGTAGGGACTGTGTTGGGGGGGCGGGGACAAATACGTGTCCCAATAACCTGTGGAAAAATAAGTCTTCCTGAATTTTTTGATACTGAGTAAGAAGTAAATTTGGAATAAATCACAGAAAAGGATTTTGAGACCGAGTTGGAATTCATGATCAATCCCCAAAATTAATAATTAAATTTTGTTCACATATGTATCAAACTGCACCTTATTTTTTTAAAGTCTGCTCTAGAATATGTACTTATTTGCTGTTCTGTTTAACGTTTATTGAAATTTAGATGCTTTAAGAATAGTTGCATTTTTATAGGCCCCGATCCTGCTCATGTATACGGACTATTCAAAAAGCCACTTCTTTAGTCTGTATCTGGTCTAACCTTTGTTGGAGGGCACTACAAACCAAAGTACTCATTTCCATTTTTGTACTGAAGATTTCTTGGTGGCCTTGTCTTGGAGTCATACAGTAAGTACTACTGGTTTTGGTTCCGGTTTCGCTAGTAACCACTTTTATGCATTTGAGCATTTTCATTAACCTGAAATATCTTTGTTTCACTCATTTAGCATATACTTTTAATGAATTCCTACTGGAAACAAGAGACTCCACTATGGTGAAATGTGCATAAATGTATGTAACAAGATTTCTACCCTCTTTCCTGATATAAAACTCTTGGTGGAGAATTCAGTTAACATCCCTGAGTGCATATTAGAAGTATAGCAGGGCAGGACGGTAGAAGAAGAGCTGGGCTACTTGGTCTTCAAGGTCATTTCTGGTATTGATGTACTAAGCGCTCAATAAAACATTTTTCGTCGGTAAACAAATCAATGAAATAATATATATGTATATGTATTAAAAAATGCTTCAGCAAACCATTAAGTGGACATGAGCATAAGCCTTCCTTCTTGAACAGTTCGTTTACCAGGAGCTGTGTCTCTAGGGTGGGCGCTCAGATCACTGCCTGCTCTGCCAGCCCTGACACCTGCTAGCTCAGTGACCTGAGGAAAGTTACCTCTGGATTCAAGTTTCTTTATCTGTAAAATGGATTCAATAACAGTTCCCACCTCATTGAGCCGTTGTGAAGATTCAGTGAAACAATACGCCGAGAGTGCTTAGCACAGCACCTTGCACTTAGAGCATGCTCGGTAAGGGTTAGTTGTTTTTAATGCATTCTATCAGCTCACCTAATGGGGAAGATCACCTCTTTGAGCTAGACCCTAATAGTAGCAGACTACAAATAAATTGACTGCAAATGTCGCATGCCACCATGGCTAATGAGAGCTTTTAAGAAATGTTTTTAAAGAATAGTAGTACTCAAGACTGTATTCTTCATAAGGAAATGTACTATGGTGTGATCTGACTTCCTATCACCACCCAGACTTTTGCTTGGCACCCTCTTGCCTTGCTACTCCCCTCCCAAACCTCACCCAGGGATGTTAAGTGAATTCCCCAACGTCGAAGATTTGTATGTTAGAAAGGGGAGGAGAGATTTCTTTACATAGTCTTCTGTGCTTTAGAGGAGTAGGATTTTTCTCAGTGTTTTCCTGGTGACTAGTAACAAATAGGAAATTGGCACAACTGAAGGCAGCCCATCCTGTGAGCACCTGGTCCATAATTTACAGTCAGAGGCATCAATTCAAAGCAGCAGAGAGACGCTTCAGTAATTATGAAATCTTCTGAAAGTGAAATAGGCAATTAGTGAATTTCCATCTTATTTTTAAATTTTCATGGGAAACTCAAGTATATTCAATTCTTTCACTTGCAATTATAGGGCTAATTAACAGAATTGGCGGTGCTGTGTGTGCTAATGACACTTAGTTGTTGGCTGGAAAACCAATGAAGAATTGCAAATGAAATTAAATTCAATATGAAAATAGGCCACATTGAAGAGGTGCTAGCAACTTAAATACTAAATAGTTACATGCAATATATGTTTATAGTTGCCTGGACATTTGTGTGCCAAGTACCATTTTTCATTGGGACAGTTATTTATAACTGACAAACATTAAACTTTCTCGAACCTAAACTATGGCTGAGATTTACTTTCTAAAAAGTTCTAGATTATTTTGGAGAACCTATAGAACATTAAATCATTCAACCATGTTTTATTGTGATAGTTGCTTGGAATCCAAAGATGAATAAAAACAGTGTATGTCAGTGTGTGTCTCTGATATCACAAGTAAAAAAAAAAAAAAAAAACAGCCATGCTAACATCTATAATCACTCATATTCTCTACCTGAACATTCCTGTCACCTCCTTGTTATAACCTCTCTCCCATGAGGACACCAGTTTCCCTGGAGCCTTCTTGAAGAGTGCCATTTCCTTCTCGAAAGCTCAGTGCCATTAAGTATAGAAAGAAGGTCCGTATATGTGTTAACTGCCACTACACATATTCCTCTTCTCCATTCCATGAAAACACTCAGGTTTGAATTTCTTGTCATCAGATTACGTCTGCCATCCTTCCTTGTCACAGTCCACTATGGCAATTCAGGACCACCATCCCTTAATTCTTGACAATTTTAGCTCCTGTAAATATCTTCACTGCTGTCATAATTCCTGTAATATCAACATCCACGAAAACCAACCTCCCAATACTCTAACTTTTCAATCCTTAACTTCTTCACCTCTAATAATATAATGATCTTATCACCCTTTACCTCAGCCCTTCACTCTTGAGCCATACTCTCTTATTACCAATAAATGCAATCCATCTGTAATCTCAATTTCCATTATCTCATTCTTATAACCATCATCTTCTAGCATTAAACTTACTCTTTTAGCACCACCACAATTATTCAACCCCTCTATGACTAACAATTGATTAATCCAATTATTATTTTACTTATGCCCTCTCTTCCTTCCTTCCTTAGCTTTAAATCCATGGTCCATTATTATAATCTTTAGAAGAATATACACCCTCAACAATTGCCACTCTCTCAGTTCACTCACTCAGTTTTTGAAAACACATCTGTAAATACATCCAACTCCACCTGCACAGCTAAATAAGTTGGGAGAAAAGACGGCTTTCCACAACATCCTTCTCATTGCAATGGCAACCCTACCTTTCCAGTCTGTCGGGTCAAAATATGTGGAGTCATCTTTGACTCCTATTTTTCTCTCACACCCACACATCCAATTCATCAGCAAATCCTGTTGACTCTAAAACATACCCAGCATCTAACCACTTCTTTCCACTTGAACTGCTGCCACCCTAATCCAAACCATCATCGTGTCCTCCATGGATTAATGGATTACTGCTTCCTGCTTAGTTCCACTATGGAATTTTCAGCAAATCATCTACCACGCTCCTTCTTGCTCACTGCCTACTAATTATGCTAATCTTTTTGTTATTCTCAGAGTTGTCCAGGCACAAGTCAGGACCTCTGCACTGACTACTCCCTCTGCCTGAACTGCCCTTTCCCCAGAGTGCCACATGGCTCACACCTTCAGATTGGATGGCATTTATATCATCAGAATAAAGAAAATGGGACACAATAAACTATTTAGAAGAAAGACAGCAAGAATATAAAGATAGTCAATTTATCTAGGAGTGAAAAAGTAAACCAAAAGAATCAAATGTGGGGTTAGAAGCTATGGGAAAAAAAAAAAAAAAAAACAATCCAAGAACTAGAATGTCCTATTATACTCCTATAAAGATCTCTGTAATTGGGAGGCATGTCCTTGAAAATATGGTTGGATCTAGCAGAAAATAATCACATAGCAGAATGACACTATGAAATAATACATCTGTTTTCACTTAGAATTTCACAGTTTTTTCTGATTGTTTGTGTTTTTGTTTTTTGTTTTGTTTTGTTTTGTTTTGTTTTTGCACAGAAGATAACAGTGTTGAGGGGGATCTCAGATCTAAAAAACATAACTTATACCAAATTAACACCTAAGAATAACAATGATTTCATCTAGTTACTCAAAGACATTGGTTTCCTTTCCATCTCCCTCTTAGTTATATCCTATGAACAACTTTGACTCTTCTAAATAAACATTTCTAGCCCCATAAAGTCTGTTTAACAGAAATAGTCTAGATTCATGCTTTTGTTTTGCAGCTATTTGAGAAATTTGGAGAAAGAACAAAATTTCATCATCTCAGAGTCATCCAATTAGAAAATATTTGAATGCCCACTGGATGCAAACCATTTGACTAAATTTGAAAAGGATATGCCAACTTTATGAATGGCATCTGCACTCAAATCATATTACAAATCAGAACAATAGCAACAGGTCTAATAAAAATGTAGAAAATGGAATATTCATAGAGAAATTTACAAGATACTAAATGACTGTAAAACTTAAGCGGAAGAGAACTCTTTGGCTAGGGGAATTAGAGAAGACTTGAGAAGGGGGCTGTTTTACTATGATTAGAAAGTTCCACTTGTAAGCTTTAGCAAACTACAATGTGGCAACTTTAGGAAATAACCATTTGTCATCCAAAGGCACTACGACTAGTGATGTACAAAATATATTTTAACACAATAAAAATGAAATGCAAGTAGGATGAGAAACTGAAGTGTTAACTTAAAAATTCTAAGAGTACTGTTATGAAATATGGTTTTTGGATTAGCAGGTCACCAAAGAGGAACAAGCCCTAGGCCTGGCTGGCAGTAGTCCAGCCTAGGGTCAAACAACACCCTTGATGAAGTGGCCACCACATGCCTAGGATGGACTGTGGATCCTGAGCCGGTGTTGAGGAATGTCAGAAGTGTGAGGGCACCCTTTGCTCACAGGCTAGCCTGCATTTTAGGCCTTTCCTCAGCCTGACAGCAAGCCTGCACCCCTCAGAGAAAGGGACTATTTTATTCATGGAAAAGGATATATAATGAAAATCACCTAAAAAATGTCAAAATGCTTATGCACGTTCAATACAAATTATAAAAACAAAAAACGAGACCAAGTAAATCTTTATCTACCTGGAGATTGGGTGAAATTCTTGGAGTCATGAGGAAAACTATGCTTCAGGTTTTTCTCACCTTCTTTTTGCAGGAGTCAAGCTCAACTATACCGAACCACGCGTCCCATTTCGTTTTGAGAGAAGAGCTGTACAGAAATAACACTGGACTTATGGTAAGGGGTCCCGAGTTCAAATTTCAACTGTTACTAATTAGTCGTGGACCTCTGGCCAAGTCACTTAACTTTCATGCTCATACTCCTCTTCTTATTCAAAGTGAGGGAGGTTGACCAAGCAGTTTCTACAGCCCCATCCTGCTCTGTCATTTTGGGGGCAGCAAAAAGTGATACCCAGAGTGTTCTGGAATGACACCCAGGATAACAGAGTGTGAAATCAATAGTAACAGAGCTCAATAATTGTCTATGCATCCTCGAGAATATGATAAAAGAAAGAAAAATATGAATGGGGATATTAAAAAAGAAGACTCTGACAGAAGTGGTAGAAAAAGCTGGTTTAAGGAAATATGTGGAAATAAGGGCAAAGATTCATGACTTTGTGTTGGCATCATCTCAGGACATGACGTGTCCAATTTTTAGTTTATTTTCCATGGCAGGAGCCAGGATGTGTTTGGGAACAATGAGTTAATTCGACACAACTGAGAGCACATTGGGAAGAGTTCTTAGTATAATAGAAAGCAGCATGAACAAGGAAATTGTCTAGAATTAGGAAAATATGGGCCCTGAACCAATGTGACAAGGGAGGGTACCCTGTGTGAACCAGACATCTCAGTTTAGTGAGCTGGAATCTCACCAAGCTGGAAAAGTCGATGAATGGCTGTGATTAAATATGATGTTAGACCATAAATTTAGGGACATAATAACAAACTGGATCACATGTCAGACCAGAAGTCCATCTTCTCTGATCCTTTCACACTGTGGTGAAACAGCAGTGATAACTTAGATATCTTACACTTAACCAGATTTTCTTGACTTATAAAGTCAATCAATAAGGGTTGTAGGGACAGTCTTTGGTAGTGTGTGATCTCCAGCAGTTTCTGGGATCCACCTGAGAACGAGAAGCTGCCCCAGAGAAGAGAAGAGAGCCACATAAAGCAGGGGTTCCCAGACTCCGGGCTGCAGACCAGTCCGTGGCCTATTAGGAGGTGAGAGGGGGGTGAGCGAGTGAAGCTTCATCTGTATTTGCAGCTGCTCCCCAGCACTAGCATCACTGCCTCAGCTCCACCTCAGATCATCAGGCGTAAAGGATGAACCTTGGTGACCTCAACGCAACCACCAACAAGCAACATTATTTTACATATGTGCTTTAAAATCCCTGTAATCATAATTTTCTATGGAAAGGAACAGAAGAAGGGCCACTGACCAACATGGCTTGTTTTTTGTTTGTTTGTTTGTTTGTATTTTTATTAGCATTAGACAGAGAGTTGAGAGCTGCTACAAATTCTTCAATGAATATTCAAACACCATTAAGAGAGGACTTTGTAAGCCAGTTCTTAATGACAAAGTTGTTATCAAGCAACAGTATCTACCTTCCTTCAAAGTAAATTTATTCTTTCAAAATAATGAACACTAAGTTTATATTTTGAAGGCAAACCCAAACAACTATCACAAAAAAAAACCCTCAAAATTCAGTTGTTCTGAAGCATTTGCATCTGTTGACCCAGCAGTAGCAAAATAATGGACTTCTTCCAGATGAATGAGTTACAAAAAGCAAGTTCTTTCACAGCATATGCAAGAAACCATTACATGCAGAGTAAAAAAAAAAAAAAGAAAAGAAAAGAAAAGAAAAGAAAAGAAACTAATCTAGCAAACTGAAGTATGCAAAGCAGAATACATGGACTCCTGACTGTTCAAATAAAAATATTCCCCTAAGGCAGCTACTCAGAGAGGTACTTCCTTAAACTTAACACAAAGGCAGCATCAGAAGAAGGGAAAGAACATCATACTTCATATGCAGCACAGTTATTTGGTAAACTTTCCAGCTTTTTTCTTTTCTCATGGTAAATTACTTTGTTTGGATTTAGCTTTCTAGATCCTGTAAATTATTTGGAAAACTTCTGGGAGCAGCCCTTGCCCTTGAGAACACTCTCAGATTTGATTCTAGACAAAGATGCAGACATCTGCAGATTTAAACGTCATAGATTCATTATGTGAAATGTGAAGTCAAGGAATAGCAGACTAGATTTTCATCTGTTTCCCAAATAAAGTAAAATTATTTTACTTTATTTTCTAAATTCTTAATTTTTTTCTAAATTCTTAACATGTGTCACAGAAGTAGGTTTGCTTCTGAAACATGCCTAGAACAAGTAAAGACCATTTCAAAACCACCTTCTTTATTCCAAACAAAATGGATGGCCAATGAAGAATTAAAGCAATAAATAGACCTCACCTCCAGTCCTGGCTCAGCCACTGCATACTCTGTGTGCAAATTCCTTAACCTCTGTCAGACTCAATTTCTCCATGTAAAATGGACCTTGTACCTATGTGACAGGCCTGCTCTGGGGACAGGAAAGAATATATACAAAACACCTGACACAAATATGTGTCCCTAAAAATGACTGCTAATAAATTCTATTAGGACTACCTATCAGCTTGTGGGCTAATGACGGAAATATTTTTAAATGTAAAACTATCTCCAGCTCAAATGCCAAGACAGTTGTTTTCAGTCCTTGTTAGCACATCTCTGTGTTAATATGCCACACCTCCTACGGTTTCTTTGTTAAGTCTGAATAGAGAGGCAAACTTAAGATTTCTTCCACAGTCACCTTCAAGAGCTTTGCTGTTAAGAACCCTCCTAATCAGTACTTGCTTTCCTAATTATCCAGGAATTGAAAATACTGATTTTACAAAAAAGACTGGATACCCTCTTCAGATGTTTAATACAACAGTAATAATGACAGGCTCTCAAGAGAAATAAAGATGGAAATTTAGGAGAAAAAGAAAGAAGAGAGATCCAACACTACTACTACATGAACACATGTCTCAGATGTCCCAACAACAATAAATCAGATAAAGAACATTTTAGTACAGTGGAAATTGTACTACAGAAAAACACCCAAGCTTGTGTACCTTCTGACGATTGGTGCATAAGTGTAAATGAAAGTTGAGCTCCAAAGGCTCTTTTAAAAACCATACAGCTTATTCATTTATGCTGAAAGTCCTTTCTTTTAAACATAATTTTTGGCTCTTCTCTCCCCCCACCAGATCGAGTGTCTGATGAAGATCAGGCCACTAGACATTATTCACAAAATTATTGCTCAGATTAGTTGAATATAGTAAGAAAATATTTAAAATTTATGTTGTTTCAAAAAAGTAAGAAAATAAATTACAAAATAAAAAAAATAGAAACTCCTAGTTCAAAAATAATAAGGTCATGAGGATGCAATATACAGCACGGTGACTATAGTTAGTAATACTGTATTGCATATTTGAAAGTTACTGGGAGTATATCTTAAAAGTCCTTACCACATACACACACAAAAAAAACAGATGTACACATTTAATATAGAAGATGAAGTTCTATTGTTGAATCTTACGAGTTTTTAAAATGCAAGAAAGAAAATCATGCTAAAAGAAGCTACATTCAACAAAATCCAGGAGCTATTTATTATCCACTGAATACAAAATTATTTTTAGGTAGAAATCTGTTTTTTGTTTGTGCACTGACTCCTATTTGAAAAAAAAATCCATATTTTCTCAACACGCTTAAAAAAATTGGATAGGCAGAGGGAAGTTGAAAATATGTTCATCATTTATTTCAGCCTTATATATAAAGAACTTGAACAATTTATTAACCAGAAAAAACTCTTCATAAACTTTGGTAAATAGGCAAATTAATAAAATAAATATAGTATGTGCTAGTCTCTAGGCCCAATATTAGTTTTATGGTTTGTAGAAAGATGGACTTCCTTTGTAAAATACTTAAATTTCATCTCCCTTTTTTTAAGTGCAGTTCAGACTGTAGATTTAATTAAGAAATAGAGAAATATGCACAATTTTTAAAGTTATAATTTACTACACTATTTTTAAATCCACCTTACAACATTCTTCTCATAAATTCCATCTGGTATACATATTCATTCTCTGATGTAAATAAAATTAATTTTGTGTTGATAATGCTTTGAGAATTCTTTTACCTCTTGAAAAACTTGGTAATGGTCTGTAGTACCCCTAAAATAGGATCAGAGATTCATAATTCACAGAGTAGTGGTTGTAGCAGGCAAGAAAATGGCTCCCAAAACATATTCACATCAAGCTCCTGAAACTTAAAAATGCTACTTTATTTGGAGATGGCTATTTGCAGATGAAGTAAGTTAAGCATTTGGAGGTGAAACCATCCTGGATTATCTGCTTGGGTCCTGTATTAGTCATTAGTCAGAGTATTCCGGTGAACTAGAACCAACAGGATGGCAAAATCAATAGGGCAGTCTGGAGGTTAAGAGTTAATGCAACCTTGAATTTCAAATTTGTAGGGCAGGCCATCAGCCTGGAAACGAGGTAGGTTTCTTATGTTATAGTCTTAAGGCAGAATTCCTTCTTCAAGAAATCTCAGCTTTTGCTTTTGAGGCTTTTGACTAATTGCATGAGGCCCACACACATTACTAAGAATTATCTTAAGGTCAATCGACTGTAAATGTCAATCATATCTACAAAATACCTGCACAGGAACATTTAGACCAGCATTTGAGCAAAAGGCTGAGCATTATAGCAAGGCTGACACATAAAATTAACCCGTGTCCTTAAAAGAGACACACAGAAGAGAACAGATACAGAGAAGAAGGCCACATGAAGATAAAGCAGAGAGCTGTGGCCACAAGCCAAGGAAGCTGGCAACAACCAAAGCTAGAAGAGGCAAAGAACCTATCTCCCCGCTAAAGCCCCAGAGAGATTGCAGCCCTACTCACATGCTGATTTTGAGAATATGGCCTCCATAACCATGAGAGAACAAGTTTCTGTTGTTCGAAGCACCCAGTTTGTGGACTATATTATGAAAGGAAACTAATTTAGTAACCGTAAATAGAAACTTAAGGACATTCGAGATCTTGCTCCCCAGCATATGTCATTGGTTTGTCTTAATTAACTCTAATTAAAAAAAAAAGGAAATTAACATCTACCTCATCACAGACAATTACTTTTAGCCAATTAATCTAAACTTCTCATATTATTTTATGATATAATGATATGACTTTTGTCATTACATGTCCATTTTTCACCTACCCACACCTAAAAAATAATTAACCAGTGCAACATTATATAAGTGATGAGCATCTTGCATTTGGATTTACAAATAAAAACTAATTTTATCAACAAATACAGATTGTTAAATATAGTGTTAGTGTGGAAAAAAAAAACAGAAATTGAGGATTTTATCTTGAGCAATGACAGGTAGTGAAACAGGAGTACAAACAAGAGCTATTTTAAAGGAAGATCCACTCAGATTTAGTTGCCTGCTGAATGAATGAAATGAAGAGAAATTCTGAATCAAATATAATCAAATCTTTAGGATTGGGCGATTAGGAAAACAAAGGTACATATGACAAAGAAGGTGAGCAGAGATGCACAGTGTGTGCATGTGATGTAGGCAGGGTAAGGGGAGGGTTGAAGCAGAGGATAAGTAAAGAGAGAAGCAAGCATATATGATGAAGATTTAAGTTTGGAGTATGTTAAATTTGAAGGGTTGAATAAATATCTTGGTATGAATATTTTAATCAACAAAGTCAATGCTTAAGAAGATACAAAGAGAAAACAAGCCAAGAATTATAGACAACTCCAACATTAGTCTTTTTATATTTACATTAAAAGACACTGTCAATTAACACATGCCAAAGTTTAATGTGATTTTTTGCCATCAGCTCTGAAAATGAATTAAAAAGCTATGAATAGTAATGATATTATTGAGCTATGCTATTAATGACAAATACTATTACTATGTGATTATTAATAACATTTTCCTTCTAAAAACAGCACATCATGTTCTCTGCATTTTTTATACAGAGCCATCCAAAGGAAGGAAAAATGTTTTAATTTCTGAAAACAATGATACAAATAAGAACAATTATGTTTACTTACCATGCTCCCTAATCGTAATTGGGGAAGTTATTTGGCAGTAATTTATGACACAAAATGTCATAAGCAAAAATATTTTTTACAAATAGCTTCAGAAATAATGTCATTTTATATTGTCTAAAAACTTAAACTTCCCGTAATTTCAGGTGGTATCCTCTAAAGGAAATATTAATAGCAAACACATATACAGTGTTTCCATGTAGTAGGCATTGTTCTACATGCTTTTTGTATATTGACTCACGTCTTCCTCTTAACAATCCTATCAAGTAGATACAGTTATTATTTCTAGTTTATATATTAGGACACTGAGTCACAGTGCAGTTAAGCATCTTGCCCAATGGGGAGCTTGGGCACAATGCAATATACAGATGATACATTATTGAATTGTACATATAAAACCAACTAACCAATGTCACCCCAGTAAATTTAATAAAAAGAAGAAGAAGAAGAATCTTGCCCAAGACCACATGGCTAGTAAGTTAAGCCAGGATTTTACTCATGACCCTAATCATTAAGCTATAGTACTCCATGCAACGCTTGCCATAAAGGCTGATACTCACTTTAGAAGAATGTGATAGGTGTATAGATTTAGTTTCTTTTCTTTTCTTTTTTTTTTTTTTATTAAAGTGGGAGCCAGCTGTAAAACAAAAAGATCAATTATATAAGTCAAGCTTCCATTACCCTTTGCTCTTAAACTGAGATCAGTGAAGATTCATTTTTGGTTCCTTTTGAGATTGCTTTTCTTTCAAAGGAAAATGTGAATTTCCTCTTTTTCTAACACTGTGCCACAACTCAACTCTATCAAAGCTCTTTAAGCAAAAGAAAGACAAAAAAAAAAAAAAGCCTAAAGATGGGAACCACAATAAATGAAATGCTTTCATTTTAACAAAAGGGCAGCACATGTTAAATCAAACTGAATACTGAGCTGTCAAATGAGGTGCTTAAATTTATTAGTTTTTTTTTCTTCTTAACTTTTGTTTCTGATGAACCAGCTGAGTCAGAGAGTTCATTAAGTGCCAAATCAATGCCACCAGATACTTTCTGGGTCAATGAATTGCATCCAACCCAACAAAGTCAGGATGCAGAGGAAAGAAATTACAGTATGAGGTTTTCGAGGCATGCCACACAAACTTCAGTCCTTAGGGCATCAAAGGCATCCCCTTCTTCTACCAAGGAGAATCTTAGTAAGCACCGAATTATAGGCAACATGAATACTCTCAAGCTCAAAAGGTAAAAAAAATCAACACTAATTCTCATCACCTATCCCAGTCTCTCTAATGGCATCATTTTTATCATATGTCATTTCTTGATGTTGGCAACCAGTTGCCACAAGGACAGCTCTGCAGGGAAGGGATGAAAGTGCTGCTGCCGTCACCACGAATGAGCTCAGACAACGAATACCTCATCTCTTCAAAATGCCTGGCCTCACTGGCACCCTGCATGGAAAACTGAGTCCACGCCCATCACAGTGCTCTTGGCAGCTGCCGCTGTGCTACCGACGTCCTTTTCAAACTATCCTTTGGGATGTGGAGGGGACACACAGACATTGAGAGGGTACCTGTGTGCTCTCATTTTCTCATTCTCATTATCTGTCCTAAAGACATTATTCAAGTCCATGAAAAAAGATAAGACAGCTCATCTAAGCAATAGCTGAAGAAAACCTCTCATCTCTTCTAATATTTCATCAGTACCAAAAAAAGCCAAGGACTTAAGATGTTTTCCAGTTGTTCCCTACTCTTCTTTCTAAATCTGTTAGTAAAAACCTCAGCTCACAAGGAAAAATCTATATTCTGTGGTAATAACAGATTTATTTAGACACCGCAACCACATATCATAAACTATAGAATGGAAGCCAACATCTTATCTTTATAACACTTTTGTAGATGGCCATATCCATAGCTAAAAATGACCTTTTTGATAAGGGGCAAATACTAAGACCTATCAGGAAAGAAGGGGACATATTAAAAATACACAATTGTTATATTCAAAACAATCATTGAGCATCTGTTCAAGATGGGGAAAGAGCACTCTCTTGTTAGAAGTCCCTACAAATTACAGAATAACAGACTCACAGGAGACACACTCTCAATGGGTGAACAGCAGTGACATCAGACTGGGGTAGCTGGGTAGTCTCCCGCCTCCACACACACACTTGGAGTGAGAAAGAGATGCCATGCTTTTCTACCCCCATTTCTAGACCCTACCCACCCCCTTGCGTCAGGCTGCTGACATTCAGCAGGACGAGAAAGCCCCCACACCTAGAAGACAATCTACTGGCATACTTCTTCCAGCAGCATGACCTAACCACTCACCCAATCGCTGGAGTCTGGCTGCAATAAAATGCTTTCGTAGTCCCATATTATTAATGGGTAGTTATTTGTGAATAATAAACTTTGTTATTCTCCTAACATTAAAATGTAATACTTCCTGAGTGGTAGGAGTTGGATGTGTGCTAGGTTGCCTTCCAAAAGCTTTGCACATATTGATATTTAAATCTCACAAAAACCCTGTGAGATAGGAGCTATAATTGCCTTTACTTTATAGGTGGGCAAACTGAAGTCATTAATCATATCCCAGGCCATGGAGCTCATACTCTTAACTACTACACTAGACTTTTTCTTGAGCTGATAGGGAATCTCAGTTACAAAGGTGGCACAGAGACATTTGAAGAAAGCCTGTGCCATGAAAAACAGGTGATAAATATTAATACATATGGAAACAAAGTTAACAGAACAAATCTGCTCAGGAATTTAAATTAAGTATAATTAATATCACCAGGGAAATAAGAGGCTATAAGGCCCATAAGAATCAATTCGTTTCCAGAAAAATGACAAAAATGATCACTGACATTTAAATCTCAATAGATGAGCTGAGTAAGAGAACAGGCACAGTTGAAGAACAAACCAGAAGAAGGAGCCAAGGAATTCTCACAGAAGTGGTTAAAAATGCAGACATAGCAAGAATGAAGAAAAAGCCAAAGGATGTGGAGGACCAATTCCAATATTTGCTAACAAGCTTTCCAGAAAGAATGAACCAGAGAATAAAGCAAGAGAACATGTAAATAGAACAAAATGTCCCAAAATTAAAGAAAGCTTTAAGTTTTCAGATGTAGACTTCCCAATGAATGCTGGGTAAATGAGTAAAATAGATACTTCTTGAGCAACATGATAAACTTCCCAGAGTTACTAAACATTTATATTTCTCTGCTTTTGGTCACCTCAAAGTTAACATAACTAAAACATATCTAAAACTGAGCTCACCTAATTGAAACAGATTCATTTTAATTTTTAATTTTAATTTCCAAATTTCTATCACCCATATTAATATTCTTCCAATCACTCAGGCTCCAAATGCAATGCCTTCTTTAACTTTTCTCTATTCTGACTGCTATGGGCTAAATTATGTACCCTAAAATTTACATGTTGAAGCCCTAACCCCCGTGGAGCCTTTGGGAAGTGATTAGGGTTAAATGAAGTCACAGGCATGGGGCCCTCATGATAGGATTTGTGCCCTTATAAGCAGAGACACCACAAGGCTTGCTCTCTCTCTCTCCACCACATGAGTATATAGTGAGAAGGCAGTTGTTTGCAAGTCAGGAAGAGAGTTCTCACCAGAACCTGACCATATTGGTATCCTGACCTCAGACTTTTAGCCTCCAGAACTGTGAGAAAACAAATGTCTGTTGTTTAAATCACCCAGTCTATGGTATTTTGTCATGGCAGCCAAGCTGACTAAAACACTGACCATACTAATTCATATTACTCTACAGCTCTTCCAGTTATAAAGAACAGAGACCTAGGCCAGTACAGGAGTCAATGAAAAGCTACACGTGGTGTGATAACAGTGATGAAATCATATAAAAGTTGACAATCCAAAGACATCATGAGCCCAGTCTCACAATTAGGAACTAGAAGATCTGGAACCAAGGTGGTAGCTATGGGTCTGAGACTCATAAACAAGGAGAAATGATTGTTATTAGTAACAATTCAATTCTATTCTATGGATTCTTCCTATAGATCTGCCTACTTAGTATCTTCACCTCTAATTTACTAATTCTTACCCTTCAGTTTACACCACTTCTCTTTGATTATAGTTCTTGGTTCCTTACAATTTTGAGTTGCTGTGACCCATTTTGGTCCTGATTTTGTCATTGTCCCCAATATCCATATTATTCATTTGTTACTTAAAATCGATTACATCCTAGTTTTGGTTTTATTTACTAGATCTTTCTGTGATTCTATTCCCTTTAATGAAACTGACTCTATAAATAGCAGCTACTTTTCTTTTTATAACAAACTGTCTTAATTGGTCAATTTCGTGAGAATGTCTCTATATGGAAATACATAAATTGTTGAGCATGCCCAATCTTTAGGATATCACCTTCCTCCAAACTTATAATATTTATCATTATACAAATGATTCACCAGTTAATCATGGGTTTGCTGTCCAATTCACCCCTTATTCACTGTCTATCATAGTTATTAAATTTGTATATTATTTACTTATCATGGTTCACAGCTCCTTGTCTCTTCCAGGCATTCTTTCTATTATCAGAGCCTTTTCCAATACTTAATATTATGTTTTTATTGATTTGAGTCCATTTTTCTTAGTCTTATGAAGCTTAGAAAAATTTAAGTGCTTCAGCTTTTCCATTTTTAAAATAGGGGCTGAAAGGAGAAATCAAAGTCTGCAGGTATTAGCTGACTATTTAAGCAATCTTAAGGTGCACAACAACATGACTAAAGACATAAGCTCCATCAGAAGACAAGGGAAAAAAATTCCCAAGATTGGTTTCAGCACTTCTCGATTAGACAGAAGCCTGTTTTTCTTTTGACTAAAATTCCTGCTTCTTTCCTCTCAGATTAGAGGAGTCCATGAAATAAAAATTGTTATTATTGATGGTGAACTGGTGTGACCAGTGCCATGGGACCAATGCTTTGTCACAGAATAAATTTCTTAGCGATATTTTTATTGATGATAGTTCCAAAGGAAAATCTCCACAATAGTTATTACATAGTTAATAGTTATATGGAGTTAATAGATGGAGAAGGTATCCAGTTCACTACTCAAACCCCCACTTTCTCTCAGAACTGCATCCCCACACTGGGATGAATTCACAGGAGTCATGATTGAACTGTGCAGTGGCTTGCTACTCCTCACTGGCTGATTATTGGATAGGTTCTAGAGCTAAACTTGGCTAATCAAATTTATCACTCCCTGTAATGAGAGATTGCGTGAGAGGGAGTCAGTACCTCTGTCTATATGTGGCCCCAATCAGAATGGGAGCTGTGGGAGTGAGCGTGGGAGTGATCAACTACGGCTGGATGGACCGAGAGCCTGGGGAAGCTCATCTCCAGAGAAAAAGGAAAGAATGACCCAGATACACACAGAAAAGCAGAGAGGGGGCAAAGCATAGTTCTTGGTTTGCTCACCCTAATCCGTTCAGTACTTTCCACTTTTGTTTTCAAATCTTAATGGACACAGTTGTCATTCTCAATTCTACTTCCAGTTTTGCTCTGTCACTTCAGTGTACTGCAACTATTTTTCCGAGACTTGTCACCTCCTCTGGCAACTCTAATCCTACATCTGGTTTATAAACCCATTCACAATTTGCTGTTCCCCCCTTAGCATCTCCAAAACACTTCATCAGTTTTGCAATTCATCTGTCTTAATCTCTGTCCCCTGAATATGCCTTGAAAGTTATCGCTATCTTTGCCTATAAATTTTGTCTCCTTCTTCAAATGCTGATTCTGCCTTATTGCACCATGTAGTCAAGCTTGCCCTCCTCACAGAAAATGGCCCTGTCCCACCCCTTTTCCAGGTTTGTATGACATCTTAGGGTAGTTTTCTAGATCATTCTTTTGGAGCCTATTATTTACATCCTTGAGGTGTCACTTTTCTTCTCTGCTATGTAATACCTTGATTGCATGGTGAGCGCTGTGGGCTCACCAAGGGCTTCTGATCAGTGGATTCAGTAAGAAATGTTCACCTTCTTCTCAAAAATATATCTTTATAGGATCAAAAAGGAAAGCAGGCTAGAAAGAATAAAAATTTGTAGGGTCCTGTAGCAAGATGTACAGTTTCTAAAGAATTTTAGTTTCTTTTTAAAGCATTCTTTAAACTTTTAATAATTAAACTTACTCTTTTTGGTGATTTTCAATTATATTCCTTATATTTTACCTACAGAAACAACATATGAATATATCTTTACCATAAAAACAAATCCACATAATACAGAATTGCAGGGAATATGAGGCCTCCTTTCATGAAGCATCCCACCCCTGCCCCCATTCATTCCTCTAGACAGAGGTGATAGTTGTTAAGAGTTTGATATACACTGTTCCAGATCTTTTACAGAGAATTTATTTTGTAAATATGAATGTTTTTTATTTTGTTAATAAAAATAAGATCATAATTTATAGTATGATCTAAATTCTAAATATTTTTTTCTGTTTAAGAGTAGATTGTTTATCATTCTATCATAATACATATAAATACACCATATTTTTTTGTAATAGCTGCATTAATAGTCCAAAGATAGCTGTGTGCCAATTAATGCTACCATTAACTCACTGATGGGCATATGTTGCTATTATAACAGTGTTACAGTGAAAAGAGATAAATAAATTGTGGTGATTTCATTTGTCAGCTGAGTTTGGTGACAGTACTACTAGTTGGTTTTTGTTTTCCCTCATGCCTTGACGAGTCTTCCTGGCCTATCTGGGTGTGTCAATATCAAAAAAACAAACAAACAAACAAAAAACGAGTCTATGTACACAGGCCAAGTCCGATTATCATTCTCTTGACAGTGAAGACAGGCTCTTTTCTAGACTCTGATTCCAACTACGTATGATTCTAGCACCCATGTTTCTTTCATTTTATCAGGTTTCCAGTTTTAAAACTTATTTTTTGTTCCTAAATGTTAGTGCTTATTAAATCTTCTGTAAAGGGTAAAATTCTATATGCAACTAGCTATTGTGTAACAGTCATTAAAATTATTATTTTTTAAAAAATGCTGGTATTTCAACAAAGCAGTTCATCACATCAAGACTTTGCAACAATAAATTGGTATTCTTTGTGTGGACATAGCACTATGCTTCCCTCTAGTTGGCAGATGGTATCATTTATAAATGCCTCCTTTTAACCATAATGTATTGTTTGAAGATACCACAAATGAAAATTGAATTATTTTTAAAGAATAAAATGTAATAAATAGAAGTTAATTTGAATTGGTCTCATAAAATCTTTAACAAGAGATAATAGAAGATAATTGACATACAACGGGAAGCCCTTATGTAACACAGAAGGGACTGTACTAGCCAAAAGAGCATATGAAATACAGTCCTGCTAGATCTGCCTGTGTGGGATGGCTGAGCTAAGTTCTACAACATCAGGTTGCTTAGTAGTAATATTTTGGTTCTTAGTGTTCAAATATTAAGGAGACACAGCTGACATATCTTAGCCATGAAAGGTTCTCTACAGTATTTTTAAAGCATTGAAAAAGAGTCTTAAGATATAATGTTCAACTTTAAACTCTCGGCAAGGCATTCAAATAAATACAAACCACAGAGAAATTTTGCCATCCAACCCAGAGAGCAACCTAATGACCAGTTTATTAACCTATCGTGCTGACGTTATGGAGCAGAACTTCACTTCCTCTCACCTGTAAGCTACTAAGAGGTATGGTTATTGACACCCTCAATTAAAGACATGGGAAGATATGAAGGGAATATTTTATCATTGATGGCTGGCCATGGAAGAGAACCACCCAATTGTACACTAATTACTGAGTTCATCAAACAGTATTTTATCATGACAGTCACAAAGCACATTCTAATGGAGGATCCTTATATATATATATATATATATATGTATGTATATTTGGTGTCAAGTAAAACATCTTGAAAGGTTTTTCCCAGAAGCCTAGTTAGGACTCCCAAATTTTGAGGAGCTGCCACATGGTGGCCTTTGGCTTTGGACAAGATGTAAGGGGACATCTGAGAATGATTTCTTGTTCTTTTTCATGGCATAGGCCAGCTATCTGTAGGCAAAATGTAAGGGAACACAGCTTTAACAAATTATTTTCTTTCATAAGAGAAGCCTTGTACTATTATGCAATCATGTTCCCAGCTGACATAAAGAGAAGCTCCAGTCTCTGGAAGAATTTTATAAAGTATCTTCTTGGAGTGATCATTTCTTCCCAACCACAGAAAACAAAATCCTGAAGTCTAACCACATGAATGCCATATTTATCTTTTATTTAGAAACTCTACATAAAGTTACCAATGAATTATTTATCTCAAATATTCTGGAAACTCCTTTTTTTTCTATAATGTAGTATTTAACTTGTAACTAGTCAGGATGTATTTGTAAGATCTGTGTGGCTGGAGGCTCCTATTGGGTATATCTTGATGTCACACTCAGAACTCATATGGTACTTTATACATAGTAGGTGAAAAATAAATGTTTGTTGAATGAATAAATCATTACTAAAGTAGTTAAATCTTAAGAGAGAAAAATCAGATAAAAGGTGAGGTGACCTAAAGTCATTTCAATGCATTCTTGAATATAAATACAGTTTATATCGCTCAAAAACAAAGCTGAAAATAATTTTTTTTGTATTATCCCAAGGTTTATGTAATACTAGATCTTATAACTTCTCCAATATACCTTTAAATTTGAATTATTTATTTTTCTTATATTTACAGAAGATATAGGAATATATGTACCACTGAAACAGGATAGAAGAAATAATGTGATGCTTTAACATTTTAGTAAATTTTATAATTAATTTAATTTAATAATTAATTCATTAAAACTCTAATCTCTTCCAAACAGATAACAACTGAACACAGTTGAACTTATTTATAGTTAACTTGCTACCAATGATGAGGCCACAAAATGTCAGATTTTATAGACAGAATTTTAATAATAAAATTAAAAATCTGAAATTCTGATTTAATATAGGGATCTCTGTGAAAATTATTTATTGATGTTTAGGTTCCCTGTCCTCCCAGTGTAGATGGTTAGGTTGCTGTAATGGCCAATTGACTATCTTTTACAAGATGGTAAGCTCGTTCAGGTCAGGAGCTATGTCATCTTTAATACTATATCTGCAGATATGTTCAAGATATTTTGAGAAATTACAAGACCAAATCCATTACCCTACAAGTTTAAGGTCACGGTGAAAATGTCAAGTGTTGAAGCACTTAATTGCCAGCTAGTTTTAGTTTTTCACGATGATATCCCTCTCATCATTCCCTCAGATTTCAACCATACACTAAAAGGACAGCATAGCACACATGGCATTTAATTATTAACCAGTTTAATTTTTGTCATGGATAATGTAGTTCACCTTCCTTTGTATGCTACATGGCTTCCTCATCTTCAAAAAGATTAGAATGTAAGAAATCTAAGTCCAAATGCAGTATCATTTCTACTTAAATGTAATGGGATAATAATAAAGTGGCCCCTTTGGGCCAGTACTTTTTTCCCTTTAACAAGGTAGTTTTAAAGATGTTAATATAATGACATGAGTTATAATAGTTGTTTTCCACTCTCCAGCCTTATTAGCCTTAGAAAGTGGAGACCGCTGCTTACCAAATGGGCAGAAAAGTGGGCTGAAGTTACAATAAACAAGACAAGGTTGTCCAGAGCCTGGCACAGCTAGATACTCAATAAAAGTTCGTTCCCTTCACTGTTTGCCCTGCCACTGAGCACAGAGAACTCCATGCAGCAACCAGGTCTGAAGCTCACCTCGGCAGGGTTGGGAACCTTTACTCACTCTAAGGAACACAGCATGTTCCTATTCGCTGACAAGAGTGATACATTTTTTATCCCAGAAGACTCATCGGATGTAGCAGGACCCAGACAGAGGCACATTAAAGGAGGAACACAGGCCTTCCCATCCTTAGCCAGTGACAGTAGTTCTAAGGCCATGGCATCACCACATACTCCCATGAAGAGAACCAAATCCTCTACATCAGATAAATTTTCAGGCACACAGAACTGATTAGTCTTCCTTTCACCCTGCTGCTCTCAGGACTAATTTTATCTTGCCCACACCCCTGGCCACCAGTAAAAAGCAAACCTCTCAGATCACGTCACTCACTTTCACCCTCAGTTTGTTCTTTGCATTTTCTAATTCTCCACACCTCTACTCCCTTCTAAACACTTTAATGCATCCTCACAAACCCCATGTCTATGATCATTAAACTTTCCTCTATTTCCTCTACCCTCATTCTCTTGGTAACTATTTCCATACCCAAATTTGAATGTACCCTGAGCATCCTGGTTTTTTTCTTTTTTTAAGCAGCTCTCCCAAGTGAATGCTTTTTTACTTTCATTTATAATTTATGTGCCTCAGAGCCAGAAGGTGGGGATGAGGGTTCTTGACCTGTTTGCCCGTTGACAATGCATTTAGTTCAATTAAAAACCCAAATTCCTTCTGTCACCCAAATGCGCTATCCACCAGACTTTCTCGCTTATGAAACTCAGGTCATTTATGAAACTCAGGTCATTCGTTGACAACACTGGTATCTTCTTCTCTGTCATCCTTCCAGGTGACATCAACACCCTGTAAATGACCCTCCAATACTCTGATGTCTTTATACCTTGATTTAATCACCTCCAATAACCTTTTCCTATTCTCTTTCTCAGCTTCCTACTCCCATAATAATATCCCAGTCCTAGTTTACACCTGGAAATATTCTAGCTCCTTCCTCTTGCATACTGGTATCTTATTCTGACTACATTCCCTTACCCTTTTCACGTACTCCAGTACACAAACCATAAATTCTACTACCTCATAATGTCTTTCACTGACCCTTTCACTTTTTTTCACTTTTTCTCTGCCCATCACCACTTATTTCCTTACATGGCTTTAATTCCATGGTCCATCATTATAGGCAATGCCTTATAAATATTTCCAGCATCTTGGCCACCACAGAAAAATCCTGACTCAGTTTTAGCACAACGTTCTGCCATTATATACATGTACACCTAGCACCTAATATTGTTGAAACAATGAGCTGACTGGTTCCACATCTGATTCACAAAGATCACATGGCACTCAGAATTGCCAGTAAGTTCTTTTATGTTTCTCAATAAACTCAATTTCCTAGTCTTTGAAATGATTATGTAACATATTTTTTTCTCCCCTGAATTGTCCCAATTCCTTCTCCTACTCATTCTTCCCTAATAATTATACCTTTTATTTTATTGAGAAAATAAAAGCTGTCAGGTAAGGCATCCCCCATTTTCCCACCACTGAATCTATAAATCTGCCTGTGTCTGTACTTATCCCTTCTGCCTTCCCACTTGTTCTCTGGATCCCACCTTGCCTTCTCTCCTCTGGGATTTTGCTCTTGCAAGATATTATCTTTGCCTTGTATCATCACAAATTCCTCCTTTCTATTAGGTAATTCTAATTATTATGCAAAAACATGGTTAAGAGTTTTATATCTTTAAAAAATATGTGTCTCCTTTGACTTCATATTCTCTCCAGCAACAATTTTTCTTCTCATTGGTTCAAAACAAAAGCCTTTAAAATATTTCATTTTTCTTTCTGTCCTCTTTTTCTCCTACCAATCATGCTTCGGTGCATCTGATGTCCATCTACCATGCTTCTGAAACTTCTCATTAAGGTCAACTATAAAGACCCATGTTGCTAAATTCAGTGACATCTCTAGCTTCATTTTTCAGCCACAGCTGACACAGCTGACCTTCTCTCTCCTTCTCTAAACATTCTATTACACTGGTCTCCATGACAGTACACTCTGCTGGTTTCTATCCTACTGTCTTAGTGACTCCTTGGTCCTACTTCCTTGTTCTTTCTCCTCTACTTGACCTCCAAATGATGAAGTTTATTGATAATCAGTCCTGGACTTTTCAGATTTTCTCAGTCTACATGGTCTTCTTTTAATAAACTTATTTGATCCTGGGCCTTTAATTGCCATCTGTACACACTGAAGATTTACATATTTCAGCACATGCATTTCCAACTCTGATCTATTGCCTAAGTTACAGACTCAATTCAGCTGCGTACCTGACATCTCTACATTGATGTCTAATGTGAATTTCAACCTCAGCATGGCCATATCTAAAGTCTCAATTCCCATTTTGTTACTGCCTCCCTTTTGCTGCCCCAGACCTCTTCCTGGGCACAGACTATGAAGGACCCATGGTTGACGTGTGGAGCCTGGGAATGGAGCTATACAACTTGGTCACTGAAACCCTGCCCTCTGAGAGAACAGACTTCTGGAAGCTGTGGCAGCAGGTCCTGAACAGGCAATACCAGTTGCCGTCGCGTATCTCCTTCAGATGCCAAAGGCTCCTGAAAAAACTGATGAGCCTCGAGCCCAGGGAAAGAAGAAATCTGATCGAAGTCACATGTGACCCGTGGCTAAACAAGGGCCAGGAGGAGGGACTCAGGCTGCACAGTGAGCTGTCCTGTGAGGACATGGACCCCTGATGGCCAGGAGAATGATGGACCTGGGGTTTGAGTGGGACCAGATCCAGGACCTAGTGACGTCCAAGAAATATAACAGCACATGGCCACGTGCCTTCTGTTAAGTGCCTAGGCTCTGTCTAGTCTCCACCTACTCAACAAATGATAACACCATTCACTCAATTTACTCAGATAAACACTTGAAGATAATCTTGATTATTCTCTTTCATCTTTCTTTCTAAATCATCAAGTCCTATTAGTTCTACCTCCAAAATGTATCAGTAAGCCATTGATTTTTATTTATCTCTACTGTTAATACCCTCATCTACATGCATCTCAGTAACCTAACTGATCTCCCAGCTTCTGCCTTTGTTTCCCTTTTCTACTTCTCCAGAGAAAGCCAGAGAGATCTCCTTAAAACAGTAATTAGATTATATTGCTTTCCTGCTTTCAAAAAGTTGTTCATACTTTCCACTCTTCTTACAATAAAACTCTCACATTTGTGTATAAGAACTCGTGAATCGTAGGCCCTGCCTACCTCCCTAGCCTTATGCTCCAGGGCTCTCAGTATTGCTCGGTGGAGCACGAGTGAGCCTGGTCTTCTAGACTTTCCTCAAATACACAGGCCATCACCATTGGTCATAGTGGGATCTTTACTAACCAACCTACTTAAAGTAGCCTCCTCTCATTATCTCCTGTCATATCACCTCATTAGCTCCCTTTGCTTCATTTTTAAGGTTTATACTTATGTTGTTTGCTTTCCTGTTTGTCTGATTCCTCCAATAGGCCTTAAGTTTCACAAGGGCAAGGATCTGCTCTCCTGCTCACTTCAACGTTCCCTGCACTCAACGCAGTAAAGAACAGAGTATGCGCTCAGTAAATATTTGCTTAATGAGCAAAATGAATGAGGAAATGCATGAGATCACCGAATTCCTGTTCAGAGTTCTCATTTATAGCACACTCATTTATCATAGAACCACTAAGCTGACAATAGAGGACTTGGATGGTGAAATGGTGGTTTTCAACATAAAAATACACTGAACTTAAACCTGCTTTTTTATTTTTTTGCTTTTTGTTTTAAATCTAGAACTAAATTGTAATTACAACCAGAAGCCAATATTTTTCCCTAAAGAAGTTTTAAAGATTGTTCTTTTCCCATGATCATACGCACAATGATAAACATCATAAAACTTGTGCATACTTCAGGTGCCTTCCCAATGATTTCTTACATTAATTCTGCTACATGACATCAAATACAATAAATAACCAGCATTATATGTGACTTACTTCTAGACTAGCAGGCAAAACACCATGCAGTCATACTGGAAAAGATAAGTAGACTGTCAATGCCCCTCATTAAGGATTGTAGGTGGCTAATATTCTAATACTTGATTTAGAGAGGATGTGTGCAAAAACATGTGATGCAAACAAACCTACAGGGGCAAGACTAAAATAGGAGAAATGTCTCAAGTAGCCTACTTCCTACCTCAAATTTCTAGGTCCTCCCTTCTCCAGACATCCAAATCTATGAAAAACACTCCTTTTAATACCTTACCCCTTCATTAAAATCTATCCTCGAGAAAAGATATGATGAATCATCCACCTGGTATTACAAATTATAGGATAGCCAAATAAGTGACGTCTCCTGAATTGAACATTTAACACAATCTGAACATTTAACAACAAAGTTGCAACTCAGCAGAGCAAAAAAACCAAAACTAATCTAAACTAAAGTAACTTAAACAACAACAAAAAGTCAACTCCAACATGGGAGATGTTTGCATTTCTGACCTAGTTGGTAGAGGAAATCTTGAAGGCAAGAGGACTACTTGTTAATATAAAATTTATGTCAAGACTGAGAAAAACATCTCAGCTTGCTCATTGGGTCAGCAATAGTTTTATATAAGTTTCAGGTTTTGAGATAATTACCTGAGGTCAGTTACTTAACTCCCTATAATCAAAGTTGGCTGCATGCATTCTCAAGGTGGAATTCTGTAAGTTACTCTCATGAGCCTGCTAAAGAACCAAAAAAAACAAAAAAATCAAACTTCTTTTCTGAATACATTTTAATATTTCTACAAATGAGGGTTAGATAACATGTGCCATGATAATGAGCAGAAAGTCCTCAAGAGTACCACAAGAAACAAAATAATGAACTCATGTTTATTTGCTATAAGAAGAGTGAGGAAAATTAAAGACAGCGATGCATTACTTTGCCCATAACTATCCTACTAACTATAACTATTACATGTTTCCCTACGTGATAAGAAAGTAATTGATTTTATCTCTAAAGCGTCATCATTTAAAATATCAAAAACAAAATTTTATAGATAACCTTTATCAAACTTAGAACACAAAAATTATATATCTTTAAAAAAAAAAACAAATAAATACTGAAACCCTCTCTCATATAGGGTACTGATCAAAGAAAATGATGAGCTAGGCTTTTTAAAACCAGTAGACAAAAAGAATCGATATTACGATGAGAATTTATCATTTTAAAATTGTAATAAGAGGTACGAATAATGCAAAATCAGAGTGTATGAATATTTATTTTGCCTTGATCTAATTAAAGATTTGCCTGAATGATAACTGTCTGGAGGAAAATGCCTATTAGTTAGATGTTACACTACAATAAATTTATATGCAAATTAAAATCTAGAAGGTAGTAATGATATCTAATAAAAAAAAAAAGGAGATTCCTAATTTGTAATTCCAAGCTTCCTTAAAATTTCTTAGAAAGCTTTTATCACTTCTACCACCATTACTCTTTCTGCCCTCTTCCAAGCATATAATTTGTCAAGACACAGGCATCCTTAGAGATGTAACAAATATTTTTACACTTCTTAAAATTTAGAATGCAATGGCTATGCATTTAATTTCCATCATGCACTGTTTCTTTATATCTGTATTAAAAATACAGCTTTATAATTTTTTGAAATAAGCAAAATTTAAAATAATTATCAAAAAAGGAAAATTTAATGACCCATATCAGTATTTTAAAGTTACTCTTTGCACTCTTCTCTTTCATCGAACCTCATCTTTGCAGAATTAGGATACACTTTTTGAGAAAACTTATCCTTTTTATTATTCTATCAGTTTAGTAAGATGACTAGAGCTAAGTGACAAAGGCCTTTCTTGTCACTTCTGGCATCTCTTACATTTGACACTAGTAATGTAATAGTATAGCTGAAGAAATGCAGCGTTTACCTTTGTCTTGGGTTGGGTTGCCAGAGGCAGGTGCAGGTGCACGAGTCTTACTGAGAGAGCACTCTTAGGGAAAGGCGGTGAGGGAAGCAGACAGAGCCGAGGGTACTAAGTTCACTGTGGTCTACCTGCACCCTTGCTTCAGTCTGGTGGCGTGGGAACTGCACAGCAGAGTATATCCCACCTTGAAGCAAAAGGGCCACACTCTATATCCTCTTATCAGTCAGTCACTGGGTGGAAAAGGGAAGCATAACCTCCGTTGGGGGTAAGCTGACCAGAGTTGTGCCAAGGGCAGTTCTCTAGAGGAGACAGCTTGAGCTATCAGCAGTCTACACTTAGAAGACATTGCTGACAGACTACTCATGGGCAAGATAGGTGGGGATCTAGGCCATGTCCAACAGCTGAAACAGCTACGATCTTTCTTAGTCATCATACCTGTTCATTACTTCTGAAAATTAATAGGCCTCCCAAAGTGATCTATATGGAATACACACTGGAAGTGTTTAGGAAGAGCCTTGAAAGAACCACTTTTCCTCTTTTCCTCAAGAAATACTGTCAACAGAAGGTGAAAACTGTTGATGTAGGTGTTTGTTGTAAGAATCAGTTTCACTGAAACCTGTTTGCTCATTTTGAAGGCCCATAAAGTTTCAAATTATTTGCCTTTCTCATTTCCATCATCGTAGTGGCATGTTATAATTTACAGTTTTCCATGATACTATTTTGAAAACATTAGCGCCACAGACCATTGAGTAAATTCCCCACTGGTCTGAGACTTCCCCATTTTCTCAAAATTAAATATGGGCAAAGAAAGGCAGTTTTGACAGTTCTAACCTTTTCACAGTCTCAAATACATATGATTATATGTCGGAACGATTTAGGAGAGCAAATTTTAGAATGAATATCTTGTCACACAATACGGAAATTGATACTCTGGAAGATTGATGACAATCTGATGCTGACAGCTGGACAAAGAGAGCTTTGGCTGCGACTTGATTTAACAGGGTATACTCTAAATGCAAGACAATCACTCAATGTTTCCATGAAAATGGTCACTGATTACGGGTTGAAAATTCAATTTATTTTGAAAGCAGCTTTATCTCAGATTTAATGGAAAGACATCCAGAGGCCTTGATCAGAGCTCCTGTGCCAGGGCCTCCAAGTATCTTCACACTTAGCAATAATCAGTGATGCAGACAACAGAGCACAAAACTCTGGACTAAAGTTTAAAAGGTTAACAGTCACACTCTTCACTTTTTACATGGAAAAAATGGATTAATTTCACCTTAGCCAACCTCTCTGAATGTACAGAGTCAGTGCCAAAATGTGAACAACTTAGACTAAAATCCAGAATCTTTCGAAAGTGAACCCTGGAAAAATCAAGTATCATAAAGAGATTGGGGCACCAGAAAAGTTCTTACAGGGCAAATCCCTTCACCACAACTGCTATTTAGAAAAAAAAGAAAAAAGAAAGAAAAAGAAAGAAAAGATGTTTATACCAAGGGGGAAAAATTCCAAATCCCAGAAGACTGCAACAAAATTCCAGTATATGAAACAATTTTATAAAATTCTTCAGTATCCAATAAGATAACTTCAAGAATATTATAAAATAATAACTGTCATCCCACCACACACACACACACACACACACACACACACACACACACACCCAAACTCTCATCTATTTTTATTCTATGAATTTTCCTATTGCTAGAACTGTATACTAGTAGATACTCTAAATAACTTATTGTCCTAAAAATAAACCTACCACAGAACTGCCATCTAGTTCTTGATGAGTCTTTAATTAGAGGTAAATCAAAATCGGAACAGTGTCTCGAAAATACTATAACTCTATTACTTTTTCAAAATTTTTTTCTCTTATCTCTAATAATATTTTATGAGCCATTATGTTGTAACAATATTCATCTAAATCTTGGCATTTCTTTTACTGGTGCTTCTGTTTCTTTTTCATCTGATAATTTCAAGTAAATATAAGTATAGTAGATGAGAAAGGAGAAAGGACTGGAAAGTAAAGATAATCTGTGACCATGCTTGCTTCTTCTTTTCTAACAACTTCTGTTATCATTCTACTAAAAACCAGGCATTCACTCTTAGCCGCAATAATGGTGCACATACTGTGTAGCACGGTGCAGAGAAACATCCCCACCCCAGCCCACAGCATGTGCATTGTCTTCTGTAGCAGATGTAGAGGGAACTAATCTTTTGGCAAAGGAAGAAAAGATGCAAATGGTCTAACAATGCATTCTGGAGAGGGAAGGCAGACAGTCCCGGCAAGGAATTCACTGCCAAATGGTACCACTGAGGCCTTAATGTACTTTCGTCTTGCCCAATCCCTGCATGTAGGGTATGAAACCATGTATGCACATGTAAAATCTCTCCATCACTTACTCTTTTTGGCTAAATACAAATTCATGGTCATATGTAACAGAAAGTTTATCAAGCCTTTTTTAAGTCATAATTATGACTAAAGACAGCATAGTCATGCTGTTAAAAAGTATATTTTCGAGTTAAATAACTGTCTGCTGTAATAGAGTAATACTACCTCCTAACTTTCCAAGTAGAGCCACATAAAGAGGTGCCTTTTTCACTATCACTGAGTGCTTTTCAGAAACTAATGTTCTGGGGACAGAAAGGAGAGAAAAACCACACAATATTAATGGTCTCCCCTTTTCCTAGGCAGCAGTACCTAAAGTGATTTCCTACAGATAGTTAAATACAAAGCAAATGTAAATTTCAGCAAATCCCTCTGCAGGAGAAATTAGCCTAATGAAACAGGTATCTTTTGAGTTCAGTAGCATTGTACATCACAGGGGCGAATGAAAGATCAAGCTCAGATTAATAATATTTATCACTTACATTCTCTCACAGTCATTTTTTTAAGTCAAATAACACCACAAATTAAGAGCCTAGAGGATAAGTGATTCTAAAAATAAATATCTCATTACCAGTACTAGTGACCGTTGGATTAAAAACCAGCCTGCATTCTTTTCCCTATAAATGATCAAAGAATGCTTTTAAGTGAAGGTAGATTTGAAAAACTGAACTACTTCTGTCCCAAGGGAGAAGTTCTCTCTCCCTAGGGGGTCAGGCTCTGGGATTCTAACTGTTACCTACTATGAACCCAGCACTGTGCTGGGCACTTTGGGGAATATCACCTTTCCCCCTTCATTTAAAAAACTTTAAATAATGAAAGGAAGTAAGTCATACTCTTAGTAAAGAATTCAAACAAAACAGGAGATGATGAAATGAAAAGTTTCTTGTCCATCTCACTCTTGAAAGGCAGCCACTACTAAGTTTCCATTATATATAAAATCATAGAAGTGGGACTGTAAGAACATGCAAATTGCCTTTGTCTACCTTCCCCTAGTTCTACTGTCTTTTCCTGTTGATTTAAAAGCTGGAAAAAAACTTTTTTAAAGAAATTGAGCCTTTTGCTGTTTTGTTTTACAAATGTTTCCGATTTGTCTTTTTCTTTTGATTTCACCAACTCTAGCAGCCTCTGCCCTGTGCACACAACACAACGCAGCTTTCTGCACCTTCCTTGGCAAGAAGGTGGTGAAGGTAGGAGGAGTGTGGTACTTCCAGGTCTGGGTTCTTACATTGTTTTCAACTTTTTCAGCCATCTTTTGGCAGTTTAACAAGAACGTGATTTTTAAGCAATGAACAAATAAATCAACTTGATATTTAAAAAGGAGAACATTTGCTTACTTTTGCTTCTGTTGCTTGTGCTTTCGGTGATTTTTTCTAGTTCTATGATTTCAGGTCTTACCTCTAAGTATTGAATCCATTTCAAGTTAATTTTTGTGAGTGGTGTAAGATACGGGTCTAGTTTCATTCTTTTACATGTGAATATTCGATTTTCTCAGCACCATTCACTGAAGAAACTGTCTTTTCTTCATTGAGCATTCTTGGTTCAAATACTAGTTAACCATATATGGATGGGTTTACTTCTGAGCTACTCTGCTCCATTGGTCTATGTGTCTGTTTTCGTAATCATACCGTATTGTTTTGATGACTAAAGCTTTACAATATAGATTGAAATCAGGAAGTAGGACGATGCCTCCAGCTCTGTTCTTAGGATTTCTTTGGCTCCTTGGGGTCTTTTGTGGTTCCACATAAATTTTAGGATTGTAATTTCTACTTCTGTAGAAAACGCCATTGGAATCTTGATAGGGATTGCACTGAAGCTGTAAATGGCTTTTTGTAGTATTGACTTTTTTTTTTTAAATAAGCTTTTTTATTTTGGAATAATTTGAGATTTGCAGAGCAGTTTCAAAGATAGTACATAGTTTCAGGTTATTTTAATGTTATCATATTACTGTGGCATATTTGTCAAAACTAAGAAACCAACATTGGTACATTATTAACTAATTTCCAGACTTTAATCATATTTTATCAGTTTTCCCATTAATTCCATTTTTCATTTCCAGGATCCAATCCAGTACAACACATCGCATTTAGTTGTCATGTCTCCTTAGTCTGCTCTGGTCTGTGACAGTTTCTTTCCTTGTTATTGACCTTGACAGTTTGAGGAGTACTAGTAAGGTATTTTTTGTAGAATGTCCTTTAACTTGTATTTATCTGATATTTTTATCATCATTGAACTAGGGTTATGAGTTTTTTGTTTTGTTTTATCAAATTTATTGGGGTGACATTGGTTAATAAAATTATACAGATTTCAAGTATATAATTCAATAATACATCATCTGAATACTACATTGTGTGTTCACCACTCAAAGTCAAATCTCCTTCCCAATACTCATTCTGCACAGCAAAAGAAACCACTAACAAAATGAAAAAGCAACATATAAAATGAGAGAAAACATTTTCAAACCATATATCTGATAAGGCTTTAATATTCAAAATATGTAAGGAACTCACATAACTCAATAGCAAAAAACAATCCAATTGAATAGACATTTGTCTAAAGAATATATTCAATGAGTACATGAAAATGTGCTGAATAACACTTATCAGAGAAATTAAAATCAAAACCACAGTAAGACATCACCTCACACCTGTTGGAATGGCATTATCAAAAAGATAAGAGATAACAAGTGTTGGCGAGGACGTGGAGAAAAGAGAACCCCTATACACTGTTAATGGAAATTAATGGAAATGTAAACTGGTACAGCCACTATGGAAGTTCCCCTCAAATTAAAAACAGAACTACCATATGATTCAGCAATTCCATTTCTGGGTAAATAATCCAAAGGAAATATAATCACTCCCATCTTCATCGCAGCATTATTTATAATATCTAAGACATGAAAACTACCTAAGTATCCATCAGTGAATGAATGGATTAAAAAAATGTGGTATGTATAAAATGAAATGTTATTAATCCATAAAAAGAAGGAAATTTTGCCATTTGTGACAACATAAATGAATCCCAAGAGCATTATGCTAAGTGAAATAAGTCAGACAGAGAAAAATAAATGCTGTATGATCTCACTCATATGCAGAATCTAAAAAAAGCAAACTCAAGAGAAACAGAGCAGATTGGTGGTTGCCAGAAGTGGGGGTGAGTGAAATGGGTGAGGGAGGTCAAAAGGTAACCTTCCAGTAATAAGACAAATAAGTTCTGGGGATGTAATATATAGCATGGTGACTGTAGTTAACAATACTGTGTTGTATATTTTAAAGAGGCTAAGAAAGTAGATCTTAATAGTTCTCATCACAAGAAAAAAATTATGACTATGTGAGATGATGGATGTTATGTAAACTTATTGTAGTAACCTTTTTTAATACATGTATTTGATATACACTTATCAAATCATTATGTTATACATCTTAAACTTATAGTTATATATTAATTCTATTTCAAATAAACTGGAAAAGAATACTAAAACATCTAACATGCAAAAAAAAAAAAAAGAACATCTACAGCATACCAACCCAAAATTATAGTAAACAGTACCCATTTCAAAAGCAATCTTTGTACATCTTAGATACTTTTTATATGTGGTGCACTGGATAAGTTATGATATGTAAGCAGAGAAATGGAAGAGAAATATTAGGAAAATAATACCTAGAGAATTTAAGAATGCACACAAATTCTGGTAATCTCAAACAGACAATATGAGAAGGCTGTTGGCTCCTGGTTTTGGCTTGGTATATTCCCAAAAGACTGCATGCTTCGTGTATATTATTTCATTTCCCATCATGTCCTAGAGATAAGTGCAAGAGAAGTGTGTATGAATTACTGCCGTGTTACATTAGAACGTGGGATAAACTGAGATGCTAAATGCATCTTCCTACAATTTGTTAAGGCAGTCAGTGCTTCTGGAACCACAGCTACTCTATGCACTGGCCAAAATGGTGCAAAGTATGTTATAACAGTTTCAGCATGTATCACTTTTTACTTCAGGCTGATCATGCCTGGCACAGTGATGTTCCTGAACCACTGGCTAAGCAACACTACGAGAACAGCTAAATAGGTGATCCGACTCTGGAAGATGTTCTAGAATGACCCTGGGGAGGCCAGTATTCTGATCGACCACATAACTTGTTCTTAATTTCAATGTCATAGCAATTAGTTGTACAGGTTTTAAGATGTCATTTGAGTTTTAAAAGAAAGGAATTTAGCTAGAAGCAGTTGTTTTCAAAGCGACTGAAGATCTGATCTATCAGATTTCTCATGAACAGAACTGATTACCTGCTTCACACTGTAATTTTTACCCACTGTTACTTGCCCTTGGCTCATTTCCTGCTTCCTGTACCTTGAGGCATATGTGCCATATCATTCATTTCTACTTACTTTTTCAGCATTATGCACAGCCTGAAGTCATCTTTAGGCCTCATGTTGCTTTACTTTAACTATAGCCAATTTAGCTTGTTTTTCTTTCTCCTACTGTGACTAATAAACACTATGAGCAAACATGATTATTACTGGATAGTAGATATTCACATACTGTGGTAACCATCTTCTTGGTTATTCAACCAAAGTCTCGAAAGCAGGCTGGAATCCTCTCTTTGTGTCATTCTCACTGTCAATCCATCAGAAAACCCAACTGGCTCTATCCTCAAAACCTATCCAGGAAACTGCCTCTTCTCCCCCATCTCCTCTACTACTATGGGTGGTCCAGGTCTTACTTGCTTATTATCACAGACTCCTACCTAATCTCTTTGCTTCTTCCTTTGCTCTACTATAGTACATTTTCAATATATGTTGAAATGGAAGTCAGACCATTATCATTCCTATGATTAAAATACTTCCATGCATTCCCATTTCACTCAGCACAAAAGTCCTAGTTCCTAAAATGACTTATAAGCCCTTACCCACTATGTCCCTAGTACTTCTCTATCCTCATCTCTGATCACACCTCTGGCCACTCCATACTAGTCATACTGGCCTCCCCACTCTTTCTCTAATATGACAAGCAATTTCCTGTCTCTAGACTTTATACTTGCTGTTCTCCCTACGTCCGATGATGTTCACTCTCTAGATATCTGTCTGACTCATTTCCTCATTTGTCTGACCTCCATCAGGTATTTACTCAAATGTTATTTTCTCAATGACAACTTCTCGATTTAAAATTGTGATGCACTGTTCACTCCCATCCCATCAACATACATTTTGCTTCATTTTTTCATCATAGCACTTATTACCAGCAGATATGCTAAATACTTTTCTTGTTTGATTTAATTGTTATTTTGGTTTTCTAGAATATGAGCTCTGTGAAGGGAAGGGCTTTATCTGTTTTGTTCAGTTTTATTCATAGCCCCTAGAACTGTGCCTGTACCATAAATATCTGTTGAATGGATCCTTTCCTGGTTTTGAAAGGAAACCAATTAAATGTCAATGATGAGAATGATGACAAATGCTCATAATAAAATGTTGCTAAAATTGTCAGCACTCATTTCTATTTTGGGAACTGAACCATTCTTTTAAAAAATGTAAAATGTACCTCTTATAAATATGGAAGAGATGAATTCTGAATAACTTAAGAAGCTAATAATGACAGTTTCGCATAGGAGAACCATCCAAGACTAAAAGCTAAAATCTATCAGAATATTCATCATAAAAGAAAGTAAAATTTGCTTCTGTTTCATTTATGCTCTTTGTAAACAATAATAGCAAACAAAAGAGATCTTGACTTCTGTAGTATTCAAACATAAAAAAAGTAGAACTAGCCACAATTAATGTATGTTCTATTTCAAGTGATAAACACCAGAACAATTTGCAAACAAGCATCTGGGACACCTTATTGTACAGCAATACTTGAGCAACAGCCAAAGGCATGATTTAGTTGAATGAGATCAGTTATTCTCTTCACTCAGCAACTGCTTCTTCCCTAACAAATTCACTCTTTTTTGCAACTTACTAACCTGTGTTTTCCTAAAGCAATAAATACATTTTACACTTAAAACTATCTCCATACATGTATAGAATTACAAGTTGAACTTCTTGAATTTGCTCTGAGATAGTTAATTGTATTTACTCACTTGATTTGTAATAACAGTAAGACCAGTAATTGATTAATATAATCAAACTCTGGAGTTTTAGTAAGGTAAAAAGATAAAATAAAATATAAATTAAAGAATGTAGAAAACATAAAAAATCTACTCTACCTTTGGGCAACCTTGAAACAAGAACTCTGGGCTCCTCAGACACCCACATTCCAGCTCCTTCATTTACCTGTGAGGTTTGTGTGTCATCTATAAAGATTAGTGTTAAGGATCAAAATTCAATAGGGTTTGTAAATAAAATGAGTAGTAGAGTGCCTGCCAAAGCAGCAGTAGTTATTACGGTTAATGAAAACACATCAAAAGTATCTAATACCTTCATCATTCAATAAAATCCCACTATCACAGTATAAAGTTTCATGAGAATCAGTACTTGCACATCTGTGGGTCAGGGAGACCTCAACAGCATCTCCTCCTTCCACCAATGCCTCTCCTCTCTGGGTTTCAGCTGGAAGGATTAGAAGCTACTGCTGGCAAGCGGGAAAAAGAAGAGTTAAAGAGCAAAGGGAGGAAAGAGTAGTCAAGGATGTGCTGGGGTAAGAGGAAGAAGGAAAACTTGGAAGAAAATGTAGAATTTTGGATTGTTACACTAGATTAGAAAATTTTAATTACTTAAATGAGATTAAATGACTAAAGTATATGAAAGACTTTTGAAAAATTATTTTGTGAGTATAAACAGAAATGCTAGGGGATTTATTACAAATGAAGATGCTCCACCCAGATTCCCCTCCAAGAAAAGCATTGGATGCCCATCTGTGATGAGTATGTGATCAGCGAACTATCTCCATCTGTTAGCTTCATTTGGGGCAGCCTCAGCTTTTAAGCCAACAGCACAGTCTTCCCAAGACTGTGGTACGAGGGCTTGGCTATTTCTACCCAACATGAGACTCAAAGTGTACTCTGCTCAGAGCTCCCAACTGGGCTGGCAGAGGCTTTGCCAGGTCTACATGGCTAACTGACAATATGGCCCTTGATCCAATCATTCCTGCCTCTCCCTTTTTCCTTTAAAAAGTGTTAACTCTGCAGTAAACCTTTTGCATTACTTCTACTTCAGAGTCTCCTTTCTGGAGAACCTAACCTGTGACAAGGCTTGTTTAAGATTCAGCTTGGGAAGCTCCAACAAATTTGGGGAGTGCGGCTTTATCCTAAAGCATTCACCTCTCTTTCACTTGTATTCAATTTTGTTTTCTTGGGCATGTTTCAAAGAGTAGTCCACTAAACTTTAGGGGACTCATTTTATGCTCTCAGAGTGGTCTCCTTAAATCCACTCACAACTGAAGGAGGTAGCACTCCTTGGTAGGTGGAGAATCAGAATGCACAGAAGAGTTCTCTCTAATAAATCTGCTTGAATCTGCCACCAGGCTTGGGGTAGCAGATGGCATCTTGTACTCCTCCCATTTTGGAAAGGGAGGGTGTTGAGTCACAGCAGGGTTCTTTCTGAGAGAAGCCTAAGTGAGATCCACCTTAATGTGTCTCAACCAAAACTTCCATTTTAACACTCTGTTATGTAAATATGCAATCTTACAAAATATTATTGCATTATTAGAAATATAATATATATAATCTAGGTGCTATAAATACTACCTTCCAAACAATAACTATTTTAGGAGAGAAATACTCTTATTGCTTTAAGTTGTTACACATTTCTATTATGTGAGGAAAAAATGACTTGCAAACAAACCATACGAGAGACCATAACTACAGGGAATAGAACATACTACTACAACCAGATGCAACGGACACATTCCAAACCTGTTCATATGTAATTATAGAGTTGGATTTATGGACAATAAGTAATAGAGGAATAGGGATCAATCATGAGTGAAACACAAGTTTCCTTTTACTTGGAATTGGCTTAATGTTTCATTGAATGCCTACATCCTATTCTCTGATTTATCAAGTCTCAGATTTACCAAATTATATCTAAGCTGATGATCATTTCTTCCTCCTAAGAGTTTCTAGCCTGCCTCTGTGAAATATCAAAATATTTGGCTTGGGCATATTTCTGTTCAAACAAGTTTATCTCAATAGAGACAATTTATTTTTGAAATTGAAAACAGTAGATAGTTACATATTTATTTACCTTAGTATTACAAAGGTGGTGACACTTTGGGATGCTACCTAGCACGTGTCATGAGGGAAGAGATCATATCTACTTAGTTCACTTTTGGGTTCCTAGCATCTTATATAGTTCAGGTACATTGTTGAATTAATAAATTAACTTTTCAAACCATGCATGGTATTAAAATTATTGTACAGAACAAAGTACACAATACTCACATTTTACGTGAGATATGTACCCTGAAGACCTCAACCAATTCAAAACTTATATAATTGACATGACTCCTGATGACCAATGGCAGTTTTATTGGTTTACCAGCCAAAGCAATGTTGCCACACAGAATATCATAACAAAGTATACAAATAACATAATCGCCTATCTTTGAAATTTTGCAAACTTTTAACAATTAAAAAGTTAATTTGGGGTTTCACTCTATTAAAAATTATGTAATTTTTAAAACACGGTGTATACTGTCACACACAGTGAGGCAATATTTATATTACCCTATTTCAAATTGACATAATTCAAATTTGCATAAAATCCATTAAAGGATGGGATAGCAGCAAACAAATAAGTATTTCTTGGATAGAGAAACAATTAGAGCCTAATAATGTCAGTCCTTGAGCAGACCTTCAGCCCCATCACGTGTCAGTAAAGATGCAGAAGTTAACAACCCATCCAGATACATATAAGGAACATCAAAGCCCAGGTATTCTTTCTATTATCTGCCTTATCTTCAGTAAATATTATTCAGTTTTTCAAAGGAAAATGACAACCTGGGATTTCATTCTCCCGAAACATGCCTATATTCTAGCTATTAAAATTATAAAAGTAAAAATGATTCCATTTTGCTTCTGTAGTGCTGTGCAATTAGACAAAAACCTTCTTTCATTTTTCTTGTAGCAAAATGTTTTAAAAGAAACTAATATGCTAATGAGTCTTAACTACCATTCCTCAGATAGGCTTCAAATCCTCAAAAGAAGGTTCAGAATCCAAAAAGACGGGATCACAAGCACTCTAAGAAAGTGATTTCGGGGGTAACCCTAGGTCCCCAATGACTGTGCATGATGACCCTGACTCAGTAAAGAGCCTGCCCAGAGGGTGCTGTGGGATCCTCTCAGGTAAGAGCTTAACTATTTCAAAAGTGCTTTTGGAAAGAATAATGCCAAATTATTGCTAATATAACACTCTGGAAAAACAGTATTTAAAAATCCCCATTGAATTAACAGATTATTTTCAGAAAACAAAATAACAATAATAAAGAATGGTATTAGAATCTTTCTATTTTTGAATAATGACCTAAGCACCAGCAATTACACCAGAGTTGTGACACAGGCTCCTTTGGGGGAATTAACCCTGAAATGGAGTTTTAACAATAAAAATAACTTTACTTAACTTCCTGATAAAGGGAAGTTAAACCATACTGTATCCATTTGCTAGAAGAAACAAAAAAAAATTCTCATAAAAATGATGGAGGCAATAAAAAGATCAGTGGTTGCCAGGCTATGGGGACAGTAGGGAAGGAACGAATAAGCAAGCACAGAGGATTTTTAAAAGGGCAGTGAAAATACTCTGCATGATACTATAACAGTGGATACATGTCATTATACATTTGTTCAAACCCCATAGTGAACCCTAACATAAACTATGGACAGTAGGTGATTGATGTGTCAGTGTAGATTTGTCAGTTATCACACATGTACCACTCTGGTGGGGGGTACTGATCATGGGGGAGGCTGTGCACACGTAGGGGAAGGGGAGTAGTGGGAAATCTCTGTGCTATCCCCTTAATTTTGCTAAAAACATTGAACTGCTCTTAACATTAAAGTCTTAAAAAATACTCCTAAATCTATACTGCACAAAATTGTCTAAGTGTCACATAACTATTTAAGGCTTCCCTTTTCAATTCATTAGAACAAAATATCAGCGATGTTTTAAAAAAGAAAATTCAAGTTACTGTTAAAGTACACAAAATAATAATAAATATAGATCAATCTAGAGAGTAAATTAGAGTCTCCTGATAGGAAATAGGAAAATAAGAACTAAAAATCAGAAAACTAATTTAGGGAGAAAAAAAAAAAGGTCCAAGACAGATCTAAATATTTATGTCTGCAGTAACTTTCATTTATAATATCCAAAGGTTTTTAAAGATGGCTAATCTACTAATTCTTATGTTTTTCAGCTGAACAAAGAAGATGTGATTTGCCATGTTGTTGAGAATAAGAAGTCTTTGGACTTCAACCCCCAATTTCTGAAGGAAAAGACAGGAGTGGGGCTGAGGGCTGTCAGGACGGCCAATACCGTCTCTGTGTGCACAGGGCAGGCAGCCAAGGCCAGTTCCTCTCTGATGGCAACAAGAAACTATGTTACTGGGAGCTCTGGTCCATTTGAAATAATGCATTAAATAGAAGTCCACGCATTGTTATGAAAACAAGAGGGAACTGGGAGGAACAGATGATGCTTAAATACAGTTATAATATAGTGCAGATCAATGGCAAAATTCATATTATTAGGACTAAACAGTATAAATAGCTAAATCAAACACCTCATTTTATAGATGAAGAAAGGAAGACTGAGAGAATTTAAATTCCTTGTGAGTGGCAGGTGTGGAATAAAAGCATGGGGCTTAGGCCGGATGGTCTATTTTCTAACTCCAGCTCAGTTACTTACTGATATACCCTGGGCAAGATACTTAATTTTAGTAAACCTCCATTTCCTCATTTGTTGAATGGAGATAACATAGTTCTGAATTCTCAGAGATGTTGTAAGGATGTAAAAAGAATATAAAAATGTGTAGCACAGGGCCTATTATATAATAAATGTGTAATAAGCTTCAGTGTTTATTACTATCACACACAATCCACTTTGAGCCCAATAGGTTTGGGTGGGACAAAGCTCCTGGCTCCAGATCCAGGCAAGCACAGTGCTTCACTCACTCTAGAGGAGATTGGGGTAAATGGTTTTTTTGCTGGAAGTATGAAAGAAGTAGTATTCTCTTTTCTGTGAGATCACCAGCACTGATCTCCATATAAACTGTCAGAAGTCATCCTGACACCAGAGTCCACCAAGAATTATAACCAACACAAAGGAAAGTAGCAGGGGAGGGAGACAGGATAAGTGATGGGACAGAGATGAGGGACAGACCCAGAAAGAGAGAGAGGAGAGAAAGAGAAGAGACACAGGGCAAAGTGGAGGTTGGGGAAGAAGGGTGAAGGGAGAGACAGAAAAAAGAAAGAGACGCTAAGAGGTAAGAGAAGATAGGCAGTGAGATAGAGGGAGAAGGAAAGAGATAATGAAAGATAAACATAGACATTTTAAAGAGGGATAAAAGATAAAAACAGAGAAATGGGCAGAAACAGAAAAGCAGAAACAAAAAGAGTCATAGAGACAGAATGGAGGGAAGGAGTAAGGCGGGGGTGGGGGGAGGAGTGGGGAGAGAGAGAGAGAGACTGATTTTTCCCAGCCTCCTCTCCAAATGAACCTGGATCTAGGACCACCCCTGGACATTTGAGTGATGTGTGACAGTTAAGTGCTCATTTTCACTATAGTAATTTAAGTTGGGTTTCACTTCAACCAAAATAATTATTAAGCAGCTATTATGTACCAGACAGCACGTTGTTGAATGTTTGACCAAATAATAATAATAATAATAATAATAATAATAATAATAATAATTAGAGGTCATAATTACTGAAAATTACTGTGAATCTAGTATTTTGCTGAATGCGTTTCTAATTCAACCCTCTTGGTACCCAACTATCACATTTATCTTGTAGATAACACAAACGCACAGAAAATCAGGAGCTCTCCCAGCCGGTATCACACTCATATGAAAGACCAGCTAACCACCAGCCATGGCTATTCTTCCAGCTATTTCTTCCTTCACAAAGTTGTCTAGGGTTTGGGCTTTCCTAGATGTCAAATGAGAGACTTGATCCTTTATCTACTATACATTCATTAGACTCACATTTTGAAATGTGCAAGATTCAATGCAAAGCAGAGTTTCTAGATACCAGTGTAAAACTCCTTGCCATGTCTCAGGAAGTACCAAGGAGCTGGAAAACCTGAAAGCTTGAATTTACCATGGTGTCTTGGGGCACATATTTAATTCCTGAAGAAGCTGTAAGGATAAGACACACGAGGGAGTGGCCCCTCAGTAATGAGGGCCATAATGAAGGCAGGAAAAGAGAGCACTAAGCATCCCACTGTCCATTATTTTAAATTAGACTTAAACATATATGGTCCTTGGGAAAAATAATTTTTTTCTCACAAATTACAACAAAAAAGTGAACTAACCAGTATTTTTTAAAATGTGATAACAAAATAAGATATTACAAATATTTTGTTTCACTATATGTTGTGATTGAACTCAACTTTAGATTAATCTGCCAAACTTTCAGAAGGAAAGCAACTTTTTATTATAATTTGTTTATAATAACTTTTAAAATACAACCTAATATAAAATGTCAAAAAAATAAGTTATATATATTTTTAAAGGCAGCAAAATCCCATTTTCTGGGAATTGGTTCAGACTAGGTTATTAAACATGATTTCCCTGTAAGAATACAAATTGGCAAATTAGGCTCAGAAATTATAAGACATAAATCCATTTACATCAATGCCACTAAAATGCATCACTGCTATTTATAGATTCTACTTATAGTCCATAATAACTTTTTTTGCTGAAATGAAGTAATGAATTCTATTGAAGAATATCCTGTTTACCATTGTTTTCAGCAGGCTACTTATTTAAAAAAATAATTATCTTCCTTTACTATGGTATTTATTATAGTGAAAACAGTTTATATTTTAATCACTTTATAACATACATTTTAACACTTTTCCAAGCAAAATGTGATTATTTTTCAATATGTTGGATTGGTGATCAAGAGAGAATACTATGGAGAAACAGAAATTTCTATCTGTGGATGCTATAGGAAACTTCTAAGGAATCTGTAGTAAGGCAGAAACTTCAAGGAAAGGAAGGCTGGGCTGCAGATATGAAAGATACCAGAGAAAAGAGATCAAGAGTAACCCTCCTTGGTTCAAAGCCCCATGGGCCCCATGGGCCCCAAAAGACTTCCTTCATAGCCATTCACTTCTCTTCCTTACTTGGAGCTACCATAATTCCTCACCTGGACACCTGCGAGGTGCTTTGTTTGTTAGTGACACTGCTTCCTCTTTCCTTGCTTTCCTCCTGGACTCTCTGTCCATTCTCAACAGAGTGGCCAAAATGATCACAAATCAGATGATATCACTTTTCTCTTTCAAATAATTCCTAAACTTCTTTTGTTAAAAGACAAATCTTTCTGGTGACCCACCAAGAGCCCCCACGATCTGCCTCCTGTTGGCTCTCCTGCTGGTCAGAGTCTCCCTCTTCCTTGCTTCCTTTGTTCCAGCCACAGTGGCCACCTTTCTTAGGCTGGTTCCCAGGACAGAGCCTTTTGCATCTTGGTTCTTTTGATAGAACACCCTTCACTGCATTGTTCACATGGCTAACTTCTCCAGGTCTCTACCTAAAAGTTATTTCTTCAGAGAAGACTTCACTGATCACGCCACCAAACGCAAGTGAGGACCCTTCTGCTACTATTTTTTTCTCATGAAGAGCCAAAGCAAGGGACCAGCCAACCAGGAAGACACTCAGAGCACTAATCCAGAAATGTCCCTACTATGACCCTGGGAGTGAGTATGACTACATAGTGGAGAAAATGCTTATTTGTCAAAATCTTTCTCAAGAGTAGAACTCTTTTTTTTTTTTTTTTCACTGCCCAATATGCTCCAGGCCATACATCAATTGCTCATCAAACATTTGCTGACTCCATTAATGACTGTGGAGCCATAAAACAGAATTCAGTCTCAATGTTGTCATACTGGGTTTTGATCCTGAAACTCTGAAACTCAGAGTTTTGTAAAACTGGAATTAAAATAATAGCTGCCCCGCCTATTTCATGGTTGCTCTCAAAAGATTAAGTGAGATGGTAAATGTGAAAAGGTATCTTAACTCTGTAAAACACTTTCTAACATACGTCACCATTAACTTGTCCATGGTTCATTGCTTTTGAGGTCTTCTGTATTTCCTTTTGCAGGGGGGATTGGGGATAGACTTGGAGGGCCACTTCTGTGCTCAATAATATCAGTCACCTTTGGGGTTTCCCTATTCCTCACTTAAGTTGATATATAGTAATTGACAAAGCAATGGTAGGAACCAGTGAGAATGTGTCTGTCTCAAAAGGCAGGTTCTTTATGGGCACTGCCTCAATGTTTTGTCTAATTTTTTTTTCATGCTATCTATGGTTACAAAGAACTAATTTCTCCCCACTTCTCTAGGCAAGTAGAATAAAATTAACTCTGGATATTGTAAATAAGAAATCAACAATAATATATTTTGTAAAACTTAATTTGATTAAGACTATCTTATATTGTGTCCTTAATTGAGGTTAAAACAGAGACTTGATGCTGCTGTGGGACATATATGCAGGAAGCCAGATTCGGGATCTACATATCATTTTATTTCCTACAAATAAATGCTCTCCAAACTAATCGTTTAAAAATTCAAAGCACTCAAGACATTTTCCTTGTATTAATCAAGTAAAGGCTTGATAAAATAGAGACCACTGCAATGGACTTACATAAAAGATTTAGATGACCTATTGCTATTTTGAGATCTTACCAAACTCATTTAAATTGGATTTTATCTCTATTGCAAAAGCTGGGGGGGCGAGGATTCAAAGATATTTTACTCCTAATGTGGAAAGAATTTAAATCTCCCGCGAGTGGGGAGTACACAATTACGAGAGAGGAAAGGAGTGAGTCCTACATTGAGCAAGAGCAGTTTTTAGTGTCTTTGGGCCCTATAGCACAGGGAAGGTTGGGGACAGTGCTGGCTTAGTAAGTAGAAGGTATAAGGAGGACCCAGAAGAAACATCTATATTGATTGTATATTTTATGTGGAATAAACTGCTCGAAAACTTTGAGAGGTATTTACAATACCTGGTATTAGGAAAATGTGATACTATGAGTCATCACAGTAGTTCATGCCATGACACTTGCATTTCCCTTAAAAGAGCAATTTTTTTTTTTAAAAGGTTTTGGTGTGTTACGTCTAAATAATATGTACTTTAATTCTGCATATTTAGGGAACACGTGTTTCTTCTTAGGTTAAATTTCCTGACCATTTTCCCTGTCTGCATACTTTATTAATACAGGAAACCAGAAAAAGAGAAAAAAGTGAGGGTGTTACACTAAGGCTGGGTGTTAATTTCCACAACACTATTCCCAGGATGATGGTTTTAGACTTCAATATCCTTTATTCACTGAGTATATACATTATACTGAAAATTTATAAATCTAAAGGCAAAAGGCACAATGATTGGCTTTCATTTAACTGGGCTCTTTCCCTTTATGGGTTAAACACATTGGTTTTAAATGGTTGAAGAAATTCTCATAAACACTGTTTATTTCAAAAACTTATTTCCCATGACATTCTGCATATATTATTTTTGTTACTGCATTATATTTAGCTTCACGATAGCTATTGTGAGACATAATGGAAAACAGACCCCTAAAGAAGTGAAATTGTAGAATATTCAGAATCACAGGCCAGATTATGGTCCCTTCTCCCTTGTATAATTTCTGTAGAAGAAATGTATACAAACAAAATAAAACATCAATAACTACTAAATTCCCTGTAGTTAGTTTTACTAACAACAGTAACACCTACGACCCCCTTTGTTCCTGCAAAGGGTAGGGAAATGAAATTTCAAAAACAAAAACTTAAAAAATTATGCATTTCATATGTAGACATTTTCCTGTTTCTAAAGGAGGAGTTGAGGGTCTCATCTAAGCTTGTACTACAGAAATTACTCTAACCTGGACATTCTAGAGGATATTATGAAATCTTTCAAGAATTTTGAGATATATTCTCTAGAAATATCCAGGGACGTTCTAGTTATTGTTTATGGTTCTCAATATCTCAAGTTTATGACTTCATCATTGTTTGACTTCAAAACTATTCTTTTCTCAAATTCAACTATAGGACATCTTTTTATACTTTAAATTTCAAATGAATTAAATTTTACGACTCTTAGAAGTTTCACAGAATCCTTCTACAAAAAAACTGAAAACAAAAACAAGAAGAGAATCCTATTCTGTGCTTATGTTCTATGAATATATTTATCATTTGTTTTAATATATATTTTAAAGTTATATATGAATTATAGAGGCAACATTTAAATAATGTAATTTGAACAAAGGACTATGCCTTGAATGTGAAATTATTAAATCTTATACAGAAATTGTTTCTATTAAGTTTATCACTTCACTCTGTTCAAAATGCATTTTAAAAAATAAATTATGAATTATATTTGACTGATAAGGTGTCAAAAACAAGGTAAGTTTCACTGACAGAGAGAACAATAGAATTGGTACTACTCTCAAAGACTTTTCTATATTTTCATTTTTGCTAGGAACAAATGCAAGCTATATAATATTACCATTAGTGGTGGTGGTGTTAACAGCACCAATTCAAACATAAGTGTACACATGAAAACCAAAAGAGTTACTTAGCACAATTCATAATCATGACTACTTAAGATTACAGTTAATGCTAATAAAGGCCAAGAATGCAAATACACTGCAGAATGATGTGACTCACAGACGCATGAAAATCAAAGTTAATATTAGCCATGGTAAATCCAATTATTGACAATAAGAAACTGGTATAGATGGAAATCAATATTCACTAATCTCATAGAGTTAAATTATTTTCTGCATTAATACTATAAATCAAATTGTCAAATCAATCCAGCCCTCACTGGCAAGTGGGGGGGTGGGGTTTTTCCAAAAGCAATTCCGACTTTTCAGAGGACAGAAGAGATTTAATACACTTTTCCAACAAATGACCTAATTCATTCATACTAGTAAAGAATAATGCAGGTAATTACCTCTGTACTCCATGTGACTGACCAGTTAAATGGACCCTTCCAAGAAATGACACACAATTACATAAAACACATATTGACAAGAAAATGAGGAATAAAAACTATCTACTTCCTAATACTATTGGAACCCAAGAAATTAGAGAAGTCGAGTCTTCATAATCCTGAGTTGTAGTACATTTTGAAAATGTGACACATTTGCTCCTTTCTTATTTTCTAAATATTTACCACACACATGAATTTAGACAGTGTTCACAATTTTTTGATAAGAAAAACACCACTGGGTAAGAAAAATTAACTGAAGCAGAAAAAAATATTACAATTTATTCTAGTTTTGACAAGATTTGACAGGACAAACTTTGGTAGTATATATTTGTTATGTATGTGAGTATGTGTGTGTGTGAATGTATGCATGTATTGTGTGTGCATGTGTGTTAGGGGGAGGTGGTGAGAGAGAGATTAAAAAAACAGGTTGTTTTCAGGTTTCTGTCAGCATTCTTTCCTGGTTAAACACATAGAAGGCTCGATTACCATGGAAACTGAGAAGAAAAGCAAATTTTTTTCTTTTATTCTCTCCACATATTTAGTAAGATATGAAGAAAAATCAGGTTGCACTGATGTAGTTAGAACAGAAATTGAATTATGACTGAAAATAATAGTAATAAAAACTTCAACATTGCCAGTTAAGTATTATTACTACTTGGGCACATTATTGATAATGATAGGAACAGTAGCATTACAACCAAAAATGTAGGCATAGAAACAAAGAATTTCATAGTACAGTACTTAGCCATGACCCCTTAGCTAATCTTATGTAGATAATACTAACACATGCTTACTGGAGTTATGAATTAGGATGAGATTCTTGTGACTAAACCATCATCTTAAGTATGTAATGAATATATGAGATCAGATGCTACGGAAGTATTGGTAATATAACAAATAAACAGAGGTCCTGCCTCCAAGGTTTACTTGGCAGATAGACTTTCATTTACTTATTGTCATGCACTGATCATGGACACTGGCTGCACACTAAATCCTGGGGACACAACACTGAATGAAATACAGCTCCTTCTCTTAGGAGTCTGCATAGAGTTGAGAAGAAAAAACATATAAGTAACTACAAATACCATGGTATAGGAGGAAGTCAGATGAAGGTCTGCCCAAGGGCAAATATGAGCACACTCTTGAAGTACCTCGATGTACTGTGAGTAGGGGACAGGGAAAAGGCAACAGACTTCCCATGGGAACAGCACAAGCACTTCATTAGCCAAATCTAGTTACTGTTTAGGAGAAGGTCGGCAGATTCCATGTTTATGAGCAAGGGAACAGATTCCAAGGCCTCATTCCCAGAGCATTTGACTCTATCTATGGGAGACAATCTGGTAACTAGTATTTTTTATACACATCTCAGGTGATTCTGAGGACACATGTGGTCCTGGGTAGAGAAAGGCCACCAGAGGGGCAGTGTGTAAAGTCATGGGGAATAACTTAAGGCGTTCTCCAAGCAAAGCAGAGTATGAACTTTAATGAAAAGGACATGGGGGAGCTATAAAAAATTTTAATCTGGGAAACAGAATCAAATTAGTATTTTAGTAAGATTCCCTAAGACAACAGTATGAAGAAAGCATACGAATCTTATTCTTAACATGAACAACACATGCAAATAATACGTTCTGATGTTCTTCAGAAAAATGCTAATTGGAGCTTATTTCACATTATTTTAAGTGAAAAGAATTATAATGCATAAGTCAGCCAAAACTCTTAACGTTTTTCTATAGCATAGCTAAAATACCTACCAGCTATCATTTCTGGGTGAAACAATATGATCTCTATACCACAGAGCTTTATGAAGAGTAACGTGGCCTCCCATAGTACTGGTGATCTCAGATATACACAAACCTTTACTTGGCTTTCAAATTGATGCATTTTTGCTAAATTAAAAATGTGTAAAATTTTCCGATACAAAGATCAAATACAAACACTCTATGAAGTTTTAATTATAGAAACCAAAAGTAGTTCTACCAGGAAAACCAGGTTGTTATTCTGTGGGGTAAGTGTGGATAAGGAACAGCTAGTCCGGACACAGATTAATTAGTTAGAAATTGCAATAATCTAGATGGGAAGGGTTAAGGATTTGAACTAAGGAGGAGGGGAGCCAAGTGGGAAGACAAGAATAGAGAGCAGGTAATGGAATTAGAGATACTAAGAAGATAAGATCAACCAGATAACAATTGTGGGGGAATGAATGAGTACCCAAAGGCAAAGGATTGCCAAAGGTTTCTGGGCTGAGTGATGGGGGAGTTGACATTGCCATTCACAGAGGTAAAGAATACATGAGGAGAGAAGGGAAAAGAAAGAGGACAATATGAGTTATTCTATAATATATGTTAAGTTCTAATAATATTGCTATGTTAATGGTAATTATAAGAGCAATTACTCTTCAAACAAATACAAAAATTGTTATTTAAATGGGAATATAACACATTTTAGAAAAAATATTTTATATGAGATATACTAGGAAAGAGCCATAAAAGATAAATAAGGCTGACTACCTGTTATCAAATAAATTTATAACTAACACAACTCCAAGAAATCTGTTTGACCTAATATAATCATCACAAAATCCTTTATAACAAGAAAATATTTGTTCAGAGGTACAAAGCAATAGCAGAATACACAAGCATAAGTTGAACCAGAAGAAAAGCACTGCAAAAGTATTTATTGCCTCAATTACTAGGATCATCACATAGTTTATTTATTAAGTATGTTAGACAGCTGGAGATGTACAAATGTTTTTACTGTAAATAATAACATTTCTAGATACTTATTAAAACACCAAGAGAGATCTACCTGGGCAAGAGACAGTAATTTATTTGGTAAATAAAGACTTACTATATTTCCACTAAGTTAATATGACTTACTTAAATCATATTCAGTATATGTGAATATGTACTTTTATCTATTATAATATATAAAATATAAATCTATATAATACATTATCATATGTTCAATATATAATATATATTATATATTGAACATATGAATATATAATCATATTCAATATATGAGAATATATCAAGTCATATTCTCCCTTTAAAGAGAAAAACAAAAGAGTTAAACTAGGAAAACCTGTCTGAAGGAAATAGTAAATAAGCAAATACAAACATTGTTCAAGGGAAAGAAAGACAAAGTGAGATCCTCTTGAAAAAAGACTTTTCAAAAGCCTGTCAAACTTCCTTGTTAGAGAGAGTAATAAGGACTTCTCAGGAGATCGGTTCAACCAAGTAATGTTTTCTTTTCCCTTGCTCTCCACCATCACCAGAATTAGGAAATTTATCCCCATGCCTGCAGAGGCACGGGGAGGTTAATGACACGAGAAAGCCTGGGGCAATGGAGAGATGATCTTGTTAATGGATCCCAAATTCAAAGTGGAGAAAAACAAGGCTCAAGAATCTAATTGTGGTGCAGCCACTAAGCTCCAGAATATCTGGGGGCAGGCGACATCTTAACTACAGGCTTCACGCTCTCAAACCGCCACACCTGCATAGCAGCAGCAACATACACAAACCAAGAAAGCACCAGCACTACCCTTTTCCTCAAAGGACTTCAAAGCATGATAAAAAAAATTAGTAAAAAAGTAAATAAAACCTGTATAAATTTGGCTTATATCAAGAGTATCTTTCAACACAGTTGTTGCCTCTATCCTGGTCTGTATCGTGTCTGTATCATAGCTGTATTATACCCTTACCAATATCACCTGCTCTGTGCCCCATAGAGAGTCTGCTGTATCTGTTGATCACCCTACGTCTACCAGTTATTGCCTTCCCAGTTTCCTCTATTATCTCAAAGGTGGTGCCACCATTTTTAATGGATGGTGCCCAATGCCTATTAAATGAAATCCAAGCAGAAATTCTAGGTCTAATATGCCATTTTAACCTCACATCTGATTAATCTTCAACATGACCTCTATATTTCAGGTATTCTAGGGCCTTTCTTTTCCTAAACATTATTATTGCATTTGTACTCTAAAGGATTTAAAATTTTCAAAGTAAATAGAATTATATCACTGACATTTAAATATATAAAAATCTTAAACACTACAAAATACAAACTTATTCAGTGAAAGATAGATATTACACTGTTTATTATTTGCCACTCAAAAATCAACTTCAGATTGTGTGGTTTAGACAAGGAAAAAATATAGTTTAATTTAAGAAAAGTGGGTTGAATGGCCACTATATAATCTAAAAACTAACAAGAGACAAATTCTTTCCAACATTTTAATATTTCAAGAGTTACAGTGTGAATAAATTAAAGCAAGCTTAAGGACTGCATAAGCCCAGAGAATATTTAATTTATCAATGGCTTCACATGTTTCAGAACACAGTCCAGGTAGAGACCTCAAATAAGTAAAGTTCTCAAAAAATAGTCATTTTTTTGTTTTTAAATAAACAAATATCTATGTTATATGAGATATTTAGGACAATTCTAAAATTTCAACAAATGGGGTTGGGAAAACTGCACAACCACATGCAAAAGAATGAAAGTAGACCCCTATCTTACATCATATAGAAAAACCAATTCGAAATGGATTAAAGACACAAATTTAAGACCTAAAACTTTAAAACTCCTAGAAGAAAACATAGAGCATACTCTTGACATCAGTCTTGGCAATAATTTTTTACTCAAAGGCAACAACAAATAAACACATGGCACTATATCAAACTATAGACCTTCTGCACAGCAAAGGAAACCAACAAAATGAAAAGGCAGACTATAGAATGGGAGAAATAATTGCAAATCATATATCTGATAAGGGGCCACTATTTAAACTATATAGAAAGCACACATTAGCTCAATAGCAGAAAAACAAACAATTCAATTAAAAAATGAGCAGAGCCTCTAAATAGATGTTTTTCCAAAGAAAACATACACATGGCCAACAGGTATATGAAAATGTGGTCAACATCACTAAACGTCAGAGAAATAAATGCAAATCAAACCTACAATGAGATATCACCTCACGCCTATTAGAATGATTATAATCAAAAAGATAAGAGATAAAAAATGTTGGTGAGGATGTAGAGAATAGGGAACCCTTGTGTGCTGCTGGTAAAAATGTAAATTGGTGCAGCCTGTGTAGAAGACAGCATGAAGGTTCCTTAAAAAATTAAAAATAGAAAATTTGGAGATCCATCCATGTTGTCGCAAGCAGCAGTATTTCATCTTTACTTACAGCTGAGTAAAAACAAAATATCATATGACCCAGCAATTCCACTTCTGGGTATATATTCAAAGAAAATGAAAACAGGATTTCGAAGACATGCCTACACCCCCATGTTCACTGCAGCATTATTCACAACAGCGATGATGACATAGAAACAATCTAAGTGTCCAATGAAGAACGAGTGGATAAAGAAAATGTGTTACATATAAAACTGAATATTATTTGGCCATGAGTATTTCTGAATATTATTCAGAAAGGAGGACATCCTGCTATTTGAGATACCATGGTTGAAACTTGAGGATGGCAAGTGAGATAAGTCAGACAGAGAAAGACACATACTGCATAGTATCACTCACATGTGGAGTTTGAAAAAAAACGTCAAATTCATTGGAAAAGAGAGTAGAAAAGTGGTTTCCAGGGGCTGGGAGGTGGGGGAAATGAGAGGTTGGTCAAACGGTATAAACTCAGATATAAGATGAATATATGATGAATAAAGTCTAAGGATCTAATGTACAACATGGAGACTATAGTTGATAACACTGTATATAACTGACATTTGCTGAGAGAGTAGAAATTAAATGATTGCAAATAAAAAAAAGATAAATATCTGAAGGGATGGATGTGTTCATTAACTAGATGGAGGAAATCCTTTCACAATGTGAATGTATATCAAATCATCACGATGTAGACTAAGTATCTTTCTATTTTATTTGTTCAATATACCTCAATAAAGCTGGAAAAAAAAATGAACAGCTCTTATTCACATAAGAAATTTTCCATGCAATGTAGACCAAGAATAAGATATTTATAAAGTGTTCCGGTTGGCTTAAAAACTTACTGAATTTCCTAAATATAAATTTTATTAAAGGAAGCAATTTCTTTGAATCTCAAATTTTAGCACTAAAATGATGGGTAGTAGTAGTTGTCAGCATCACTTTGAAATGGCCAGTTTTTGACAATGAGCATTAGTTATATGAATTCCTGGTAAAATTCTTGCTTCAATGCTTTTTTTGATTTAAGCATGTGGTAAATGTGGGATTTCATGATAAGTTATCAAAAATACTAATGCTTTAATATCTGTTTTCCAAGTAAAAGCTAAACGACCCTTAAAAAGATACGATAAAAAATGATTCATGACATCTCGGAGGATGATTTTTCAAAAAAAAATCTGCATAAATCAGAATTAGCCTTTGAGTTTAAGGTACACAAGCTAGCTATGCAATCATACATCTAATTTTCCTCTATAATATAAAGTTCATATAAAATTGGACCTCAAGGTCTCAAATTGCCTAGGAAAGAACTTTAAAATTCTTTTCTTGGAAATGATTCTTCTGTTCTGCTTTCTTGTTTTTTAAATGAAGTATTGTTTTAACCTGCCTGGTTGACCCTTCACTGCTTTGCCTCCTTAGCACACAAGCACGAGTTAAGGACTCATGTGCTCATGTGCTAAAGACAGAAGGCAAACAGAATCCTGCCCTAGCTACCACTGCACCCTGGAGCACAAGGCCACCAATACTGTCTAATGCCACCCTGCCCTGACCTTCACTAAGTCTAACTTGAGCCACCATAAGACCCCTGTGACAAGGCTTCAGATAATTTTTTTTTTTATTCCGTTCACCACACAAGTCTGAAAGGGCATTCTGACAGCAATAAACCCCACAAGGAACCACAAAATATTACTTCTTGAAAGCCTCCCATCCATCCAAAGGAAACAAAGACATAACTATCCTTTTTACATACCAGCAAAGTGGATTACAACATGGCATTGCACCTCATGAAAAATCCATTACCTGAACAATAACGTTCCCAACCACATTACAGTTTTGAAAACAAGCACCCAAACTGTCAGCAATATCCTGTCTGGAGTCCTAACAATTTAATTAGCAATAACTCTATTAGCAACATTGACACACAGGACAAAGTTTCCAATAACACACACGCCTGATCTTCAGTCACTGAAGGACAGCTTAAAACAAATCAGTCTGAGTAAAATGTTACCTAAGAAATCCTGATAACATTCCTGTGCAAAGCGACACAAGGAATATGAGGCTGGACACAGGAACTTTAAAAACAAGGCACACAGAAATAGTGATTCGAAAACAAAGAAATGAAAGCATTTATAAAACCATGAGAGAGCACAATAATCAGGTTAGAAATGTGACTATGTGAATCAAAATAATGACCACCCTCCCCCAACTAAAAAAAAAAGAAAGAAAGAAAAAGAAAGAAACAAGGAAACACATTTAGTGGGTCAGGTTGTAACTATTAAATGTTAGTTATGTCTTTTTAGATTCTAATCTTTCAGTGGCTCCTTCATCTAGGACAAGGATCGGGACCTTCCGGAAATGACTCATCATATTCTGGTCACCTACACAATAAGCTAGCTGGGATGGGGGCTGCTCTGTCTCTGACAGGAGGGGCCATCCAGGCTTAACTTCCCATGACTTGCATCTGCCCACAGAGGGAATTGTAATATCCCAGGGGTTCTAAGGTCTGTAAGTACTGGGCAGCTAGAATTTCCAGGCTTTTCAACAGCTGACATCAAGGCTTTGGGGGCACTCATCAGCCTGTGTATTACCACAGCATGGACCAGAAGCACCCTAGCCATGACATATTTCTCTGTGGAATAATGGGAAAAAGAGAGGTACCCACGTTGTCTCTTCTCTTGCTCATTTTTGGCTATGTACATTTTCCCAATAAAGCCTATCCCTTAAGTATGCATGCTTTGTGGAATCTGTCCTGAACCTGGGCCATAAAGGCAGAGATCCAGATGGCTTTCATAATAGACAACAGATAGAGACACAGAAGGAAGCCACCTTGCACCACCTTCATACATAAGCAACAAGATGTCATCTCTTGCTAAAGTCATAGGTTAAAAAGAATAGAACGAGGTCATAAAGAATAATTGAAATGTAAATATAAGCATTGGCTTATGCATCACTAACCTAAAAAAACCAGGCAGAATTTTAATTAACTGTTTTAGCTACTTCCCCCCTTCCTTTTTTGGCTGACATGAGATTATATTCATAAGTTAAATTTCTGAATGTCAGTTGCAGGGATATAGACATTTATATTCCTCTAACCTAGAAATATGGAAAGCTATTGGTGAGGACATGTTCAGAATGAGGGATGCTAATTTTTATGAGCATAAGGATCTTTTAAAAACAGTATACCATTAATTTTTATGGAATAATTGAAGAATAGCTAATAAACAGACTTTTTAATTATACATATGATCCTGCTCCCTTACTAGAAGCAACACTACATAAATCCTCAGGGTGGTCACTTAGTACTATTCTTGTGGAATAAAGAATGGTGGAGAAGACACTCTCAGTGAGGTCCTGCTTATCTTGGTTCCCATCCCAGGCCCTCCACTGGATCCTGGCACCAATCCCTGCCACAGGCACAAAATGACAATGTCTAATGTGTTATTGGCAACACCTCCACCATCTGGAAATTTCTTCGGTGACCTACTTACTCAATGGTCTTCAAAAAATAAAAAAAAATAAATAAATAAAGGAGAATTTTAAAAAATGAATTCCAGAGAGACCCATATTCTAAATCTTTTTCTGTTTCTGATAACCTTATCTTTCCTATAAGAATGAATTCTACCTCCAAAGAACCTGAGGACTGGGAGGTAGAGCCCTTTGCCTAAAATCCTGAGCACACACATAAGAAAGAACCCAGGAAGGGTACCTGGCTGTTACTAGAGTCTGTGAAATAATTGTCAACCTGAATGTTGAAAAAGAGAGAGTAGGGGAGAGAGAGAAGAAGGGAGAGGGAGTAAATATATAACAAAGACATAATTAAAATGTAGTACAAATAATATATCTGGATATAAATCCATGTTAGAAAGATCTTTAGCTTACAGAAATTATGTAGATTTTTAAATAAAGTATAAATTTGGGTTGACTTGAAATTTAAAATCAGAGATAATTCTATCATTAACTCTTCCATTACTGATAGTCAAATAAAAATTATGCACCCTCATTCTATCTATCTTGTTATTTATATCTGTTACCAAAAGTGTTATTTTTATGGTGAAGCCTGTCAAAATTTTAAGACAAAAGCCTAACATGCTTTTAAATTAAGAGACAGAAAAACATACGTAGAATACCCTCATCTCTCATAAAAAGCAACAAAAGGTAAAATATGTAGTATTCTTAACCATTTTCTTTAAAAACTAAGTGTCTATTCTTTTAAAAAGTCATGAGTTCTTTAAATAAAGTGACCATCTTTATGAAAAATATTCTTTTCCCTGTTCAAAGTTAGCTATTTCTGAGACAAAATGCTGAAATTTATTGCAAGTTTCATGGCATAAGCAAGAGATTTTAACTTTCTGAATGAACAAAGTGATGCTGTATAAGAGAGAAACGACAACCAAATAGGTCACAGCCTCACAAAAATCAGCAGTTCTTAGAGCAAATACGAAATGACTTTTTATATAGTCTTCAAATATTTGTATTGACATAAAATGGATTGAGGATCATTTTTTTAAAGATATATCTATATGCCACTGAGACTTGACCTTGTGATAAATGGACTCTCTAAACACAAATATTCACATTTAAGGTGAATGAATTACATTGTCTCACTTATTATTTCTCTCCTTTATTCAGTCAACAAACATTTCTTTTTTAAAATTTAATTTTATTATTAGTTTCAAGTATACAGTACATCAGTTAGACATTTATATAGTTTATAAACAATCCCCCTGATTGCTCCTTCTCTCCTTTGGCTTTCCACCTAGCCATTACATTAATGCTAACTGCATTCCTTATGCCATACTCTGCATCCCCGTGACCATCTATCAACTACTAATTTGTACTTCTTTAACCTTTCACCCCTTTCTCCCAGTCTCCCAACCCCCCTCCCCTCTGGCTGTCACCAGATTGTCCTTTATATTTGTGACTCTCAATAAACATTTCTTAAAAAGCTTTTGATAGAAGGCAAGCACCATGTCACATGCTGGGCATATCATAGGGAGTTACAGACAGACAGTGTCTGACCTTATGTAGTTTATAGTCTAGTGAGCAATATAGAAATTAGATGAAAAATCACACATGAAGATGGATTTATATTGTGCTAAGTGCTATTAACAGGTGACCTAAGAGACTATTTAGAATGGTAAATCAAAGCAGAAGCCTTAGAAAAGATTAATAACTATGAATTTAAAAAATTTTCATAAAACTATGGTAAAGTTTTTCTTTTTTCTTTTTTTTAAAGGCCAAACAATGAACTGCAAAAGTAATTTTTCCACGCATAGTGAAGAACCAATTTCTGTACTGAATCAAATGCTCCTACAAATCAGTAAGAAAAGTCAAAAATTCAAAAGAAAAATGGGCAAAATATACATATAAATGGATTTCTTGAGCCTTTTATATAATTTTAAAATGCAAGTTAAAACAGCTTTAAAAGTACCCTTCGTTTTTCACTAATTAGATTAACAAAATTAAAAAATGATCATAAAGAATATTGGCGAGTAGCTGGCAGAAAAGGTGCTTTCACAGTCTCTTGGTAGGAGTATAAATTATGGCACTCAACTTAGAGCAAAATTTGTCAAGATCTATTATCACTTAGAAAGCACAAACACTTTGACCCAACATTTTACTTCAAGAAGTCATCCTATAGATATTTTAAATGTGTATATAAAAAATACTTATAATAATATTTATTGCAGTATTTTTTAAATGTCAAAAGGCTGAAAACTATCTTAATACTCAGTAATAGACTAATAATCCAATAAAGCAGAATTATATCCACACAATAAAATACTCAGCTGTTTTTTTTTTAAATCAGATCTTCATGTATTAATACAGAAAAATCTTTAAGATTCTTCCTTTTAAGTATGAAAAAATAACCAATGGGGTTAGAATAATGATTGTAGTTTTCATTTAAATATATAGCCACAAATAGATGCTAGCTAGCATTGGGTAAGTTGTTTCTGAATATTTTACTACTAAATTACTAAAAATTAAATAATTAGTTACTTCTGGGCAAGGGGTCTGAGGTGGAAAAGATACTTTTACTTGATTTCTTAAAACTATGAATGGACAGCTTTTTCTATGAAAAAGAATCGGCTTTAAAAAATTCAGATTAAGTAATGGGTAGCACGGTTGAAGGAACTGAGGGAAGATGAGGTAGGTGTCACATATATTGGTTTTGACAAAGTAAGTGCAAACAGTAACTAGTCTGGTTTTCTTTCACGTTTTCAAAAACGTCATCTTCAAAAACAAAACAAAAGAGCTGGAAGTTTTAAAATATGATTTGAGTCATCTGAGAAATGTGTCCATTGGTTGGTAGACTTCAATCATCAGAAGTTTATGTAAAGATGATTCAAGAAGGAGGAAGAAGCTAACAAACAGTATGGAAGGCACAGAGTTATGCGCTAAACAGTAAGTAGCACTATACATGGTTTCATCCATTAGTCAAAAAAAAAAAAAACCTCATATAAAATCAGGAACTGTGTCTTGCATGAGGGATATTGAAAACAAGTCAGATAATATCTCTATATTTATTGGTTTTGTGTATGATGGGCAAGACACATCACAAACCAGTAAACGATTAAAATAAGGCAGTTACAGATATAATAAATGCTATAAAGAAAAGAAAAGAAAAGAAAAGCAATGATGTAATAACATATGTGCATATGTGTGTGTCTGTATTGGGGATGGTAGACCTTAGAATTGCTATGTGTTTGCCATTAGGATAATAAGAAATTCTTTGAAACAACTCATCTGGTTTAGAGGTCTTCTTCCTCAAAAACTTCATCATATAAAACGTATCCATGATATTAGTCAAGACAGAACTTGGCTGTGCATTTTTAAAACAAGTTCCTTCTAACAATTAACTAAGAAATCCAGTATATTGGTTAGAAGACAGAAACTGTTGCTGGCATTAAGTTCTACAACATTTAAAAATGTTGTAGGAAGATGTAAAATAAACCCATCCACACAGCCAAATAACTCTTGGGTTCCAAGAGGCAAACATGCCACCATGTTCCACTAGGCTTTCTGTGCAGCTTGTTAGGGCATTTGCAAATAGTGTTATAAAAATAACAGTTTCTCAAAAGATCCTATAAGCAAACGATTTCATCAGCTAGAAAGAGATGACAAAGCAATGGGGCTGCACTGGTTGAGTGTACCAATGACACTGACATTGAAACTGAGGCTCCAATGTGACCTAAAATAATATGGGCAATAATAGCGAACTTTAATCATAATAACAACAGCTACTGTGGTTAGGTACTTCCTATCCTAGACACAGAATCATTTAAATGGAAATTACTCTAACAAGGATATTATTATTCCCTTTTTTTAAGATGGGAAGTTCAGTAACTTTCTCAAAATGAAATGGTTGGCAAAGAAAGAACCACCCTTTGAAATGACTTCTGTTTGGGTCTAAGCCCCATGCTCTCCATCTACAATGTGAGAGAAAAGACAGAAAGAAAAAGAAAAACAGAAAGTGGGGTGTAAAAGAGAAGATGAAGGAAGGGGGAAAAGGGAGGGATGGAAGAGGGTAGGAAAATAGAAAGGGAAAAAGCCCAAACACACAAATCCATGTTTTCCTGGCCTGTGAACTGAGGCCCCGAAAAGGGGTTACAAATGCAGCTGGAAACCTCTTCGTGTACATTCACTGTCTAAAAGGAATAAATATGCACTACTTTTCTAAAAAATGTACACAGACACTTTGGAACCAGACCATTCTTAAAAGAGATAGAGGATAAACGGCACTGGCGTTGGAATGAACTATCAGCACTAGGATCTTGATTCTAACATGTATTTATCTGCCACATAAACTTGAGCAAGTTCACTTAAACTTTCAGAGCTCAATTTCCTCATTTGGAACAGTATATAATAGTATCCACTTCTTGGGATGAAAATTAAGTGACAATATTTCTAAAGCATTTAGAACAGTGTTTTGAGTGCCAAAACACTGAATAGAAGTTGGTTATTCAAATACTTATAACACAACTCAAACACTCAAGTACTCAAAACACTGAACAAACTTTATTATCATTTTATCTATTACAATAATAATAGTAATAATAATGAATACATGTGAGAACTTAAACCTAGAACTACTGCTTTAGGGCACAATTTGATTTACTAGGAAATTGCCTCAAATAGACCATCATGTTGCAATTAAAAATGGCTTGTTGGTTTTGAGCAAAATGTTTAGGCAGATCAGAGATTTAAAAGCCAAAGCCACAAAAGGTTACAGCAATTAATGGTTGCTCTAGCCATAAATACTGGATATATTGATGGGACAGAATTTCTGGTCACAATCCATCTACTCTGCTTACAAAACTGCCAATAACAGATATCAAGATTTCTTTCCTGCTCTACAAGGATGATAGAAAAAAAATATGTCCCTTTTGTAAATCTAAAGACAATGGAATGCGTTCAAGAACTTAAGACAAAATCTTTAAGTGTCAAAGAATGCCAATTCTTTCCATTCCATATCTTACATTTTATTTGCAGTTTACTTCAGTACCTTTTTCTAATTAAAGATAGCAACTGAGCAACTTCTGCTTTTAAACTAAAAAATTTATAGAAAACCAAATATTATAAAAAATAAATATGTATAGAGGAGATACCCTTATTCCTTCTGAAAACCATATTGGCTTTGCCAAGAAAATCATTTAGTTGGGATGCCAAGGTAATGTACTATTGAACTCCAGTCAGATTTTTAATTTACTTTTATTGTTGTTGTGACTGAAAGGTAAAGAAAGTGCATGCCTCAGCAAAAGTGTGTAACATTCTGGAATAGAATGTTCACAGGTCTTCAGTGTCAGCTAGCTGGCTTATACGGTCCCATGGCTGGTCTGAATTGCTGAAGGGGTACCCAGAAGAAAAATGTCAAAGAGATGCTACAAAACAACTTTCATTAACTAAAAGTTTCTTTCTTCATCCTTGATTGTCTATTTCTGTGCTTCTTGGACAGAATTGACTGGAGTAATAAAGAGTAGTTGGTATTATGGGATGAATCTATCTAAGCACTGTAAACAGAGAGAGGGCACTCACGATAATGCAGCCCCCAAGAGCTACAAGAAGCAACTTCATTTCCTCTAAATGTACTGGGACAAGATGCCTTGCATTATTTTTTAAACCTAAGGGCCAACAGTTATCTGCTCCCCCGATTCCCAATCCATAACAGGAACCCCATCTTCTTTCTCTCCTTTCTCTTCCTCCTACTCTTTTATCCAGTGGTAGATTGCCCGTGCTATTTTTAATGTATTACCCATGGCTGCTTTCCACTTACATCACTTATAGGATCCGAATTCCATGATTGTAACAATGGCAATGGAACAGATTTGATTAGGGTAGAAAATGGTTAAGACATGACTTTTTGAAAAATTCAGAAGCTTGTTGATGAGATCTCAATGCCTTATCTATTGTGGACCTTTATTACTATGATACTATCCAAGGTTCAAAATCTTGAACACATCAGCACTATCATTACTTTGTAAAAAGAACACAAATTAATGTATGATGAAATTTCACACTTGAGATGCCAAACATAAATTAGTATAAAAGAGAGCGAGAAATCTAGAAATCATCTTGATTCCATCTATACGCTCACTTCCACTTAAATCTACCTTCGAATTTTTAAAATCTCTTAAATTTTCCCTTAAAAGATCAAGCTGGCATCACCTCTCATCTGGATTAGTACTACAAAACTCTATTTGTTTCAAACTCCAGACTCATCTTCCCCCAGTTAACTCTTGGCCTGCCACTAGATTTTCTTCCTGAAGGGTAAATACAATCATGCTATTCCTCAAATTAAATACTTTAGTCACATCCTTGTTATTATACAGATAAAGACCTGCAACCTCTCCATCCTTTTTTCATGTTACTCACCATTAATGATCTACTTGGTGTTTCCCTGTGATCTCACGCTGGTGTTCCATCTGTCTGAAATGCTTTTCCCACCATCTTAAATCTGCTAATGATAAGCCCTCCTCTATGTCTCAGTTCAGGTGTCCTCGCCATGAGAAGGTTAGATTATGTGCTCTTCCTCTGCACATTCCATCCTCTGAGTGTCTTTCTGCGGTATCTTTGTCAACCATGATGTTATCACCTTACTGCTTCTCTATTGTCCTTATTCTACTGTAGATTTCTTAATCATTAGGACTGATTCTTTTTCATTTTGTTGCCCTCAAATCCTAACCTAGAGAAGGTGTTCAACAAATTACTAAATGAGTTAATGATTAATGAATGAATAAATAAGTCCAGAAATAAATGAATATAAGTGAAAACCACCACTGCATAAACAAATGGAATTTGACTGGATTAATCCAACCTTGATATGAATGAGACTGGGGTAATATTTCCAGCATAAAATCAGTTACAACTAGATAGTAAAATTAAAGTTCATAAAATCACAGGTTTGAGTTGATACTATATTACCTAGCTATCGTCAAATATTCACATTGCTTCATATCCGATTTATGTTCAATCAAAAAGTAAAGATACTTTCTGAATCCAGTCATACTTAAGATTGGCTGGTGGAAAAGCCAAAGAACCAGAAAGCAGGAAACACACACACACACACACACACACACACACTGATACCACATTTGCCACTCTTCCTGCTACCTCCTAGATTCTTCACTTATTCCATTTATATTCTTTTAAAAATATTTTCTAATTATATCCTTTGATTAATTTGAGATTTTCCTACCAGAAATTTTCAGACATATTTTTACATTAAAATCATCCTGTATTTTTGTTAAAAAATTAATTTAAAAAATGCTGTTTTTTTACACATTAGAAAATTCTGTCTATGGTATGTTAATTAATAGAAACTTCAGAAGGTGAAATATTGAATTATCTTGAAACTTGATTATACCTTAAGCAATATTTTAGACTAGCGATCAGCATATTATGGCTCTTGGACTGTATGTTTTAATAAATATATTTTTACTAGAACATAATGACATTCTTTCATTAATGGATTATCTGTGCTCCTTACACACCACAACAGGAGTGGTGAATAGTTGCATAGGGGCTTGCAAAGTCTAAAATATTTACTATCTGTCCCTTGGCAGAAAAAATTTCCTGAATGCTGTTCTAAGCACTTTACCTAGATTAAATCATTAAATCACAAAAACAATCCTATGAGGTCGATACTATAATTATTCCCATTTTATGGATGATAAACTGACGTATGAAGAGGTTAAATAATTTTCCAAGTGTCACAAAGTTAGCAAGTGGCAGAGCTGGGACGAAGGCACTCAGATTTCAAACCTTTGTTCTTAACCATTGCGGGCCAAGCTAATTTAATAGAAAGGAACTAAACAAAGAACACTATTGAAAATCTCTTTTATTGCTGTTGTTTCATCTGTATCTTATTTCCACTATAACACATCAATTTTAAAAAACTTGATGTGAGAGAAAAAAGACAGTTTCTGCAAACTGGCAAATCTGGTTGTCATAGTGTTTTTATTTAAGTTAACTCAAACAGATTATTTAATAAATAGTTTGCTATTTTTAAAATTAACATTCTCTAAATATTCAATAGTAATACATATCTCATAACAGTAATTACTTATATATAAAAACATACAGTAGTATCTTTCAGAGTCATGCTATGTGTTCTGAAATCCAATAAAATCTACCTGAAATAATTGGTAATCTTGATACTTTTTTCCTTTGGTGATATATTTTTTTGCTTTGCTTCTAAAAGGTTAAGCTTTAGGGCCAAATTGTTAGAAAGTATCAGGATTACCAATTATTTCAAGTAGAGTTTATTGAACTTCGAAATCTCTTAATATGTACCTTCTTTTATCTGGAGGCAATCCTCACTGGGGTGCAGCTGGGTGTACCAGATGTGAAGCGGCATGGAGAAATGCCCCAAGCTGCCCATCCAGGGACTAATGAGCCCCTCTGATGACATTGCTGTAGAAGTATAGCTTTTAAAGTCCTTCCCTTCTTTAAATGCTATAGCACGGATGTATAGACTTCTAATAAAAACACATTTTCTAAAACCTTGTGATTAAAATAATTATTATTCTCTCCTGAAAAGTCAGTAGTAGTTCATTGGGCTAATCTTTGAGTCTATTAGTCCAATGAAGAAATAAAAGTGAATTCACTTGCACAAGTGGTAGTTCTAACAAAATATAAATAATGTATTTATTCATTCATTCGATACTATTTATTGAGCACCTACTATGTGCTAGGCTTTGTTCTAGATACTGGGGATATAGCAGTGAACAAACAAAATTGATTTTTAAAATATCCTACTTAGCCATCTTTAAAGTTTATCATAATTGTACCTCATAGTAGCTGTAAATAAAAAGCCCTGCTCTGGATATTAAAGAAAAATGGGGGAAAGGGTGTATTTTTTCTTTCAAAATCAATACACAAAGAGGAGTAAAAATATTTTACTATTTGTGCTAAGCTGCAAGAAGATTCGTTCCTATAGATATTACTTGTCATTCTGGTTTTATATGCCAGTCCCATTTATAGATTTTTCCTTAGGAAATGTTATATTCTTAAAATGCTAATATTTAATCTTTTTCCTCTTATCAGAAAAGGGCTTTTTCATGTGAAAGTTATGAATTGGGGAAATAAAGGAACAGATGACATAATTTTTGTTCAACATCATTAAAGTAGTGTAAGTAACCAGTCCATTACTTATACAGTGAAGTTACATACACATTCTGAGGACACAGTACACAAAACACGAGACACAGCAGTACAAAAAAGACAGAGCCCGTAGCAGTCCTTCTGCTTTCTAAAATATACATGAATTTAAGTGCTCTGAAATGGCTGAGGCCGACATCAACTATCACCAATCACAGAAAAGAATATTTCTAGAAGATGCTATGAAAGCCAATGGGGCTTACTGGCTGTCCTTACCATGGCCTGATTCTTAAGTTTTCATAAATAGGTCTCCTTCTGAAAAGGCATCTTGTAAGCAAGGGGAAATAATCCTAATCTTTTAGATGAAGGTATGGCTTCTATCAAAAATGTTTTCATCCTGCATACTCACCTCCTGAGTGATGAGACAGGATTAAAATAATCTAAGAAATATAGATTCACTCACATGTAAAATGGTTCAGTGCTATTACTCATCCAAATTCAGGGAACAATATGTACACCATTATCCAGAGAGTAAATTTCCCCAGACAACAAGGACAGTAACCTATTTTCAGCCCTGAGTCCGTCATTTTGAAACAAATGTCATTTTAAGTCTATAAATTTATTTTATTGTAGTCCTTGGTACACACACACACACACACACACACACACACACACGTAGATTATTTCAGTTACCTAAAATTTTAAGTGCTATTTATAAATTTCACAGCACAATGCAAATATGAAAAAAAAAATAATGTGGAGAGGATGTTGAGAATGATCTGAAACAGGCAGTCATGACATCTTCAGTCGATATTAAAAGAAATGACTACAGTTGCAGTTACAAGAGTTAGTAACTCTTTCAACATATTTAACACAACATTAAAAAAATGGTCCAAATGTAAGAGCATTCTTTCCCAAATATTTCAGTTTTCTTCCTGGTCAGTTATTTTAATGTACGATATATAGTCAAATAATGTGTAAAACAAATATGTCATGTTAGACATTTGATAAAGATAGAAAAAAAAAAAACTTAGCTAACATGGCAGTCTTCTTTTTAGATAAACTAAAATCAAGCCACAGACAGCACCAAATCCCTAATATCTGTGAATGAGAAAATTATTTCCCTTGAGAAGTCATTTCTTTAAACACAAGTGACATATATCTTTGCTAGAAATCCAGTATATTTTAATTAAGAGATTATCCCAAAAATATTGTGAAGGAGCTGAGATCATTAAGAAACATCTTCTATTATCAATTACATGAAATCTGTCCTAACATCAATTAGTAAAGAATTCTAATAAAATCATTTTGCAATCACTTCATATGACAAAGACAACATTTTGCATTTTCTAGCACATCATTAACTGGGATGGGTGTTTAATATTAGTTTATACTATGAGATCCCCCTATTTTTCAAATAGCTCTACTGGTAACATAATGTTGAATTCCCTACATCCAGCCCATAGAATTTTATGAACAGACTGATGAACACAGTTCCTCTCATCACAAGTTAGATTCTAGGATAGTGGTGAAATCTTTATGTTTTCTGTAGTCTTTATTTTAATATTTTTATTTTGTTAAATAACAAAATCTAATATAACCATTAAACGTTGCAGAAAAAAAGTACCATTAATAAAAGCAAATTTTTAATAATTTAAATAATTATAAAATAATGAAAAAATATTGCTAGTTTTTCATAGTATCTATTTTCTAGCTCTGTTCAATTTGTTTTTAATCAAAGAAAATTAATTGATAGGAAAACTTTCTTTGAAATATAGAAAATGGCAATAAACCACTCATGCTAGTATTTTTAAAACTCAGTAGTATATTGAGAATTAAAAGATAGTCTCAATCAAATAAAGTGTAAATCCCTGATTAATAATGCTGCTTAAGAAATGAGGTTCTGATGAACTTTGCAGTTTTCATCAAGCAGACAGCCCTCCTTGTTTACTACTTTTTTTTTTTTTTCAACTAAGATGCATTAGAATGTTTTGCTTAACATTCAGGAAATTATCATGATCTTAAGTGAATCTTTGCTGATGACTGAGGGCTTGGTGATAATTCACTGGGATAATTCTGAATATAATTATCATTCTACCTTCTAAAGAGCTGTTTGGGCTGAATTCATTTCCTGGAAGCTGGATTAGGTGTTTCTCCGGCACTATTTCCCTAGCATTTTATGCATGAATTGTTCTTAACACTTAATAAACTCGAGTGGAATGAATTTATACGTGTCTGAGCATACGAAAGGCAATTTTCATGGCTTTATCATTAGCATTCACCCTACAACCTCCCGGTATACAGTTGGTGCTTAATAAATGTGTTGAACTGAATCATTCATAGACCACATCAGAGAAGAATGAAGACTTCACCTTCCTCAGAGACCAAAGAATATTTAAGCTTAATCTAAGTGTATGCAGTAGAAAAAATGTTAATGCAGTTCTAAAAATAGAGCAAATAATAAACATTTTATTTCATAATAAGTAATGTATTGCATTGCTTCCATTTATAATATTGACAAATATGGCTAAGAAGACAAATACTAAGGAAGACAAAGAATACTAAGCCAAAAATAAAGTAGGTTTAATCACACTGTCTCTGGGAGTATAAATTTAAAAGAATTATAATTTGTCCCAGCACTAAAGATATCTGAATGAAACACTGAAAGTCTAGAGATTTCATCTTTTCATTCTGGAAATAGGTATAGGAGTGATTAATAAAGACAAGAGAGATGAGGCAAAGGCACAACTTAAAATATACAAAAGATGTCTATCTTACACTTTCAAAACTCAGGTATATAATACAGTGTTTTTCAAAATATACCTTAAAAGTTCAATTTTTATTTTTAAAAAGGCATTATGCTTCAGTATAGTATAGAAAGTTACAAACTGGTTAGTAATCATAAAAAATAAAATTCAAACCCCAACCAGAAAATTATAATGAACACTATTAATGAAAGCTACCATTTACTGAGAATTTATTGTGTGCCAGGTACTGTGTTAGTCCTTTTACCTACATCGAGCCATTTAATTCTTAAAACTGCCTTGTGAAATATTTATCATTTTCACTTCTATCAGACAAGGAAACATTAAGAAGTGAAATAAACTTCATGTTTAAATCAAAAACTAAAAGCATATACACGTCTAATCAAGTTTAATTCTATTAGTGTTTATATAACTTGCTGAGTGCTGCTTCTGGTACTTAGCTTTAATTAACTTAATATTAATTTTCTAAAGTATATAAATAGAATGTTTCATGTACAATTGACTTTGATGAGACTAATAAATACATTGAGAAGAGTGAATGAAAGGTACTGTATTAAATATAGTAATTGTTCTTCCCTCACTCCCTTTTTAAACATAGTTCCGAATTGTCCAGAAGAAAACTACACATTGGGCTAATAATCCAAGATAGAAATTTTGATCAAATTATATAACTTCTTTTAAGACATTGGTCTATGCTCTGAAGCAGAAAAGATAAAAGAAATTTGTTCACATCTACATGTAATAAATGAATCATAGAAACACATTATTTGTCCTGTGTTTGAAAACATTTGTGATTTTAAAGAAAATGAAGCCAACTATTTTAGTGCAGAATTCATTGAGGGGTTGTTTTCACATCAGAAGAATATAGAAATATACAAAGAGAAGAATCATTGAAGACTGAATTCTGAACACATAAATGAATTAAATGAATAGTGCATTATAAGGAACCTAAAAGAGAATTTATATAAGAAACTAAATTATGGGACCAGATTACTAAAAGATAACACTTACTATTGGTAAAATTAGAAATATACATGGCACTCAAATCCTATTAAAAGGACAAGGCTTTTATCTCACTCTAATTGAATCAGTTGTTATGAATTAAAAAGCTGAAATACCACATGATATCATCCAGTGAATGAGTATATAATATATGACAGGTATAAACTTTAAGTCAACTTTTAAACTTCACTTTTGATTTTAAATTTTTAATGTTTTCCATTAGATTTATTTCTGCTTTATATTGCTTACTACTAAATTAGTAGCAATTTTTCTAATGATAGTATAATACTAATAAACATTTCATAAATATGTAAATAAATAAATACAGTTGTAGTTGAGAAGCTAACCATAATTTCAAGCTTAAAAAAATAAATTTCCAAACATACTCGGTGTTTTTTTTTCCAGGTAGATTGAAACTGTTTTTACATATTTAGCTAAACTAAGGTATAATCACTGTAGAAAATTCATAAACACACACACACACACACACACACACACACACACAGATGAAATGCTCAGTGCTCAGAGACAAACCCCATCAAAATTATGGGCTTATGTTAAGGATTATTTGTATACACAAATACATTTTCTATAAATAAAAGAATTATAAACATGTTTTTTCATAACCTGCATTTTTTAAATAACATATCAGGAAAAACCAAGATAATTACTATAGATGAAAGACATTACACTTTTTACTGCCTACAACATATTATATTTTAGCAATATACTATGATTTTTTAAGCTATACAAAGTAACAGTTTTTCCACTACTATAAACAATGCTTCGAGAGATATCTTCATTTACATTTCCCCTAAAATTTGTTTAGTTTTCTCCTGAAAATAAATGTCAAGGAGTAGCATTTATGGATCATATATGGGGGTCAAATATATGGTGATAGAAGGAGATTTGACTTTGGGTGGTGAACACACAATGCTATTACATATATGACATTTTCTTGAATTTTATACTTGAAACCTACATAATTCTATTAATCAATGTCACCCCAATAAATTTAATTAAAAAAAGAAAAACTGGACTAATGTCTGTGGGAATATAAAGATGAATCACTTCTGGTTCTTGTACACAAGAACTTTTCAATATATGTAACTTAAGAGAAAAATATAAATGAAACTACTAAAAAAAATATCAGCACAATTTCCACTGGTAAAATACTGTATATAAAATAACTTAGATATGACTAAAGTAAGTCTTTTACCATAAATCTTAATGTAAGTTTTGGGATCAAAGACATACTATAAATATTTAAATATTTCATTGGAAGTATAACTTTACCCATCTTTTTTCAAAAGCAGAAAACAACAATGAAAGCCAACAAAATAATAAGAACCTTAAGTTTGGAACTGAAGAAATATCTAAAAACAAATGACACTCATATTGAGTTCACAGCAATGTAAACTCCTATATAAGTCATTAACACATTTACTTTCTAGAAAGACAGAAAGTTCTTTTTAAAGTGGAAAATGAGCACAACAGAAACCGAGAGAAAGAAAAGGACTGAGAAGATCAGGGGAGTTAGTTTTAGACACATTTCTTTCAACATTGCCTTTTACAACTCCCGTTGAGAACTTTACCTCTGCTTTATTTATTTTTCTCCTTAAGTTATGTTTTGTTTGTTACTTATACATTTAATGGTAATTCTATGCAAGCCACAATCAAGGAAATGACTTGATATTTCCATAGATATTGTTAAACATATTTCTTTAAAATTAAAATTGTAGTATAGATAATCTCATCATTAATCTTTGACTATTTTATGGTCATGATAAAATGATATTTGTCAATTTCTTATTTTCCCCCAAAGTAAAAGAATATTTAACTTACTTAAGGGGAATAATTGCCTTTGAAATGTAGATGTTATTTTCATTGCATTCTTTTTTATATTTTGATGAATCATCTGCATATGTTACTTATTGTCTGCCTACATTGTTAAAACTGTCTTACTGATAACTTAAACCAGCTTTGGGTGACATTAGCACTTTAATTTATTTAACAAAGATACACCATGTGCACAAAGGACTGCTTTGCTTTGAGTTGCCACAGCTGTGAGTAGTAAGGATTCACAAGAGCAGGTAGTCCTAAGTAATCTGTGGCCCCATAAAGCACTTTCTTAAAAGCTGCCTTATCCTTCACCATTTTGCTGCTAATCAGTAGTTGAAAATATAATCTATCCTTGAAATTGCTTTCTTTTTCCGAATTCATTTTGTCCTTGGGATCCACAGCAGTACAATGAAAAGTGTGTGAACAAAGAGACTGAGGTTTAGACTGCAACAAAGCCATTTCCCACATGACCTTTGGAATATCCCTTTACCTAATATTGTCTGAGCTTTGGCTTTCTTGTAAGTAAAGCAGGGTTAATGATTTCTACCTTAAGTAGTTCTTTTGCAGATTAGAGGTGTATATATAATATACCTAGCAAGCAGTGCTTTGCATAGTAGCTACTCAATTAAATTACATCAATTTAATTAAAATATATTATTAATATCTGAAACAAAAAAAGCAAAATTAAAATAAACAATAAAATCTCATGTACAGTTATATCTTCTATATAGTTTATCTATATCTAATAAGCAAGAAAGTTGTTTTCTCTTAACAAATTAAAGAACAAATTTTTATACATTTTTAATGAATTGCTCAAGTGAACCACTCCTAGTCAGAGACTGTCATTAGAAAAAACAATATGATTTATTTAGCTCTTCTTTTTAACAAATCTTTTTCAAGTCACTCTAGAGTTTTCTTCATCATGAGGTTAAAATGCCAGAGTAGCCAGTTTCTAAAAATCTGCTACCATCTTCCCTCTACAACCCATTAACTACATAGCTTGAAATCTCATCATTAAAAAAAAAAAAATTGATGTGTGAAGTTTTTTATGTACATTTAAGTTTTCCATCAGAAAAATCGATATTAAATATTGCTAAAGAAATACAATTTTCAAAAAAGTTAAGGTCCCCAGATAGCCTTCATTCAGTCAACCTCTTTTATAACATTTGATTTTAATGTCCACCTAAAATTCTCTGTCTTTAGGTGAACATCTATTACAGTAAATATCTGAGCACTGACTGGGATGTTAAATATGAAACCAGGATGGGAATGATTAAAGAGCTCAAATCATCTTAATAAGTGTCTAAGTCACCTCTAAAGTAGAGAAAGAGATGGCCCTGGTGCCTAATAGGTAAACAGGCAAATATTTGATAGATGCTGAATTAATGAATGCCTTGTACCTGTCACACAGAAGTTGCATTAAAATGTAACTAAATTTTGGGGCAAACTGTATAGCAGAGACAACACTTCATTTGCAGAATTGAGGGTTTACTCCTAACTGGCTACTGATATGTGACCCTGGGAAGGCACATAGCAGTCACTTGGTCTGCCCACTCAGCAGTGTCTTAATTTACAAAAGGAAGGGCTTTGACAAACCTCTCAGTTCATATTACTAAACTGAACCCACAGGTGTTTAAGAGACTCTGTGCAAATGGATCTAGCTTGTGCCCTGGTTTCAATTGGAGCAGTTCTCATTTTGTTTTGTTTTGTTTTTTTATACTCAGAATACAGAATTGGGTCAGACCAGCTGGGATGCAACTGTAATTACAGCCACTTACTACCCTGGGCAAGTTACTTCAGCTCTCCATGCTTTGATCTCCTTCCCAGTACAAAGAGAAGAATGATGCACCCACTTCAGAAACTATCTCATTTAATCCAAAATCATTAGAATGCTGACTCATATATAATATCGGGTCAAATTTCATGCAATGACTGTCATGTTGTCATCATCATCGTTGTCATCATTATCACTGAAGAGAAATCTCATAGAAAAGATGGTTCAGAAGTAATTACATCACACTGGTGCCTCATGATGCTGAGCACATGGAAAGCTTCAAAGGAAAATATTCACATATTCACAAAATGACTTACTATAATGAATGCAAAAATGGTTTATAAAATTTTAAAAAATCATCATATAATCAGATTAGAGAAAGTGCTTTCTATTTAAAATTTATATTTGACCATCGTGGGTAAATTTTCAAAGAATTTTTGTTACATATGAAGTAATTAATAATTCATTATTGTAGCAAAATTCTCTTTTAACATTAAAGATCATAACACCCAGTTTATAATCAATGCTTTGTTTACATTCTTAATTTTGCTGCTTCTTTTAGAAATTAAGGGTCAAGGGGAAGTCACTTTGTCACATCACAACTTATGAAGTAACCATTTTTAAGTAATAATTACACATTGTTTGAAAACTAAAGTTCTGAATAGCCGTCCTATATGAGAAATAATCAAAGTCGTAGTCTTATTAGATTTTAATATCACCACAACTGACATTACTTCTCTATACTATGTTTTATACAATAACACACTTTCCAGTATAAATTAGGACTTTAGATTCTTTCTACAGAAAAAGCAAAGAACACTCACTCTATGGTGGCCTGAATTCTGTAGGAGCAGCTCTGATTCTCTGACCATCTGCTGTGCTGCCCACCATGTCACCCATGAAGGAGACCTGTGCCCAGCTTCCCATTCTCGGTGCATCCCTTCCAGCTATGCCATATAGTTTCTCTAGAATTCTGAAGGGCACCAAATATCCAACCACACTTATCAGCCCTGAATAACCATAAGTACACAGGGGTATTTGTATTTATTCTCCAACGTGGTACTTTTATTTCACCAGAGATAATTAAAAGATTCTGGTGTTTGAAAAATCCTACTTTAACCCATTTCCTGTTTGCCCCCAGTATACTAGCCAGCTGCACTTGTGGCTGTAGCGTTTACCCCGAGATAACTTGTGGATTACAGTCCTAACCTGACCCCCAAAGTTTGCCACATACTATCTCACTTTTATTATTTTTGCATCACTCTAGTATATCAATAGTCTTTGGAAACAAATGACATCATTCTATTTATAGCATTCTGTTTTTAGGAGTAGTATTTCCATTTACAAAATATAGTAATTCTTGATCGCTGAAAATGTCAAATCCTAGAAAACATAGCACTCCTATGTGTGATGTTAACATTGTTCTTAAACAGTTGTTAGCCAAAGATTGACTTGATAAATCCAATTTATGTATTAACATTTCTGTTACATTAGGATTAGAGACAAGTTCTGTTTAGAAATAACTCCAAGAACAGTTTTTATATTTTATTTTCACATTGAAACTCAATCAGATTTGCTTCAGCCTCAAAAAGCATGTTTACTGAAATTAAATTAACACTGGTGGTGAGCTGCATGTTTTTCTAAATGGGAAATGGGTTAAAGATGATCAACAGGAACTATCAAGAGCACCAGAGGGTCGGAGTGAGCATAAACTCATTTTAAATATTTCAACTGGAATTATTGTTCCTCTGAATGGTTCAATTCTTTTTAAAGGAAACAGCTTCACCAAGCCAGAGTCAATCCACATAAGGGCCAGTTCGTGCTTCCTTCCCATGATGATAATCTGCACACTCACACTGGCACATTCCATCCCTTGTACATGATTCACAAGGAGGGCCAGGCAGAAGTATCACCAGATCAGTGTCAATGATCTCAGCAGCTCAAAAGCATCCCTTCCAATTGAGAGCTACTAGAAAGAAGCTGTGAGCTAGGAAATCCCATTTGCTCCAAAATCGAGTTGATGAAATTCTTACATTTCATATCCAGTTACTTGGGCTAATAAGTTATTTTTACAACTATAAAAATTTCAAGGGTGGTCAATCTATTAAGAATGCAGGGCAGATAGGAATTTGCCAAACAGACAAAATAAAAGCATTCCAGACTGAGGATCCAGCATATAAAAAGTCATGGTGTTGTGAAATAGCCTATCATTCTAAGGGAAAACATAAGTCGTTTGGATTTTAGAGGCAGCAGGGTGATTTTTATTGAGGATATGAGCAAAGGCAGGCAGATCTTGCTGTAGAGTCTTTTTTTTTTCAAAAAGAAGACATTGAAGAACCCTAAACATAAAAATGCTTCATCCAGAATGACGTGTTTTAGAAAGACTACTGCAGAAGCAATCATTTGAAGAGGAGATGGACTATGAGGATGCCGCCTGTCGTTCCTTTAGGAGAGAGAACAAGGCCTTTCATCAAAGCACTCCCTGTAAAAAACTGAGGAAAGTATAGACTTTACAAAATGACAGTACAGACTGCTGAAAATTTCAGCAGAAATCATACCAAACAGCAGTGGGCTTTAGAAAGAGAGAAATAAAATCATTTTGAAATCCTGAAGAAACTAACTTGCATTTAAAATGATCCAAAGTTTTTAACAAGTATTCAAAAAGAAACATTTATAGTCATTTGAACAGGAACAAGAATTTTATACTCAGAAAATAGCTAATTACAGAAGAATATAATTGAGATGTATAAAAACAGGCAAAATTTGCTCAGTTCACTCAAATATACAGTTAGAGGTAGCTAAGCTAGGACTAAAATAGAATTCTAGATTCTCTTTAAATTCTTCATGAAAAATATAATTAAATTAGAAGAAAACAGGAATTAACTCTATTTGGAAAGCACATGATCTTATACTGAATAATTGATGCAAATCAACAATCATGGCTGATAAGTCCTAATAAGGCATGATTGATGTAGGCAGGATCTATGGCACAAAAGTTTCATAAATACCATCGCTAAAAGTTAGCTCACAAGAGAGACATTCAATGAAAGAACCATCAAAGGGGATTGAGAAGTAAGGAGCATCATGTGAGAGAGTTATAAACATAGTGTGGGAGCAACAGAAGGCATGAGACTCACCATGAGATGAGAAAGTATAAATGACCCATCACAAGACCTGGTCAGTGGGCTAAAGATCATGTAAGAAGGGACAGGGCATGGGAGAAAAGGGCTGAGCAGGCAAGGCGGGCCCATGATAGAGATGAAGGCCACAGGAAGACACAGTCAGCTAGAGCACACAGGGAATAGAGAACACACAAGATGGCAACATCTAAGAACTGGACTTTGGGAGAAAAATAAAGAGAACAGTTTCTCTACTTCTTCCCTGCCTGTTACAGGCCTGGTTTTGAGTGCATGATGGGTAGGTGGAGAAAATATCCTTGAGTATCCAGTTGCTGGGCATTTTTCTGTATCTATCCAGACACACACACACACACGATTGCAGAAATAGGCCAGTAGCTGCTTTCATGGTGCAAATTTCCCAGAACAAAGCTTCTGAAACAGACATGAAGAGTATTACTCAGCTAAGAAGGGCTACTCCCATTAAGAATTTTAGGTTACAAAAAAATATCAGGATGCCTAATTCCATATATATACAGGCTGAGAGGACTAAACTGGGTTTGTTTCACCACATCCTGGAATACCAGAAATAGAAAGTAGGCAGGGAAACATTCTAGAGACATGGGTTAAAGTGTCCTCAAGTCATCCCCTTTCTCTTGCACGATTTTCCATCCTTTTATCTTTCTGGAACCCTGAAGTCTGTTTAGATACCAAGATTTTCTTAAGATGCTTGATATTGATATAGCTAGAACTATTAATAAATTCTTAATTTAAATGAAAAAATATTTTGTTTTTTCAAAGTGAATATACTCTAAAATACTAAATGTAAATAAAACAAACAAGCAGCAGAGCACCACTACCACCCCCACTTTAAGAAAAGGTCTAGTGAATGGATTTCAGTCTAAACCACTCTCTTGGGTAATGGGTCATTAAAGACCACTCCAAATGGAATGAGAGATCATAGGCACCTATCAGCAGAACACTATTTACCTTGGACACTGAGGAATGCTTCTCCCTACCTTCTATGCACCACTTAGCCTTAGTGGTTAATTCGTAAAGCTAAGTATTAGGTTAAATTTTAAAAAGTATTACTCTATGGTATAAATATTGTAGATGAATTTTGTTACTCAGATCATAAAAAGACTGGAAAAAGATGAATATATATTTCTACAAGTTTACAGATGGCACCCTGACAATGGGTTATTACAGGAAATTAGACACATTTAAACTTTATTATCTAGTTAAAGGCATAACAAAAGCAAAAGCACACAGCCCACTGTTGGAAAGACAATTAAGATGAATGAAACAATATGACAGTTCACATGTTCCTAGTGATGATGTGATATGCACATTTTATGTTCAATAAGCTTTTAATGGATTTCAGCATAAGATTTCTCATTTTTAAGTAGAATCATTTACGCTTTCGTGAATCTTCAAAATTTAAGTATCAAACCAAGTAGAAATGCAAATTCTTTCATTGCAGAGACCTTGCAACTAAAAATTTTGTGCCTGTCTCACAGGTGATTGACAATTGTAACAAGTAGGTATTTCTGCTTAGAATTTTGTCTTTATTCTCAAATATAAAATCTTTCCCTGCTAAAATACTCAGTGTTGAGGAATTAGTCCTAGTTTAATGAGGGCTGAACTTGAAAGAAGTTAAATAGCTATAGCTGATGGTCCCTAGAAATTATAAGCCCTCATCTAGTAACTGAGTTTATTAACTGAACCTATGAACATTAAATGCCAGTTGTGGCTGTCATCCCAGCCAGGTGTTACAACAACAAACAAACAAAACAAGTGTATGATATGATCCTTGATCATCAGATGTTTACAATCCATCTGAAAATATAGTTATACATTGAAGATAGAGATGAAAGAGCACACAAAAGGTTAGGGAACAAAAGAACTATGAAACAATATGGGCTAACAGTGTTCCGGGATGGGATGATTAATAGGAATGGAAACAGCTGAGAATGCCTTGCCAGGGAAAGTGTCTTGAGCCAGACATAAAATACGAGTAAGATTTGTGAAAGCAGCAAAAAATGCTCCAAGCACAGAGAACTCTACAGCAGAGGATTAACGTCAATAGCCACCAGGGCAGATTTAGGGAATAAGGAGGCAAATCACTGGCCTTTTGGGTTCAAGAGTTTAGACTGGTGGTCTAGAAACAATTTGGAATGTTTTTAGAAACTAATGACATATATATATTTTAAGTCAATCTAAGCAATTTAGATTTATTTAACTCCATAGGTAAAAGGCAACACTGACATCCTTTGGTTCAAATTACCTACTTAAATTCAGTCAAAATTCCAATCTGATTCATTAGGGAAAATCTGTTTCTTGCCAGAATTATTTAGTCATTGTCGGTTAAACGAGGCACACTGGGAGTTGCTCTAGGGAAGGCAGCTCTCTCATGCTTTTGAACTAGCTAGAGATGAAGAGACGTGTAAAATAGTGTAGCTGAATTCCTGGTGGAACCCAAGCATGTGCAGAAATTTGCAGCCACCAAAGACAGTCAGTCTCACTTTAAAAAACTAAGGTCCTTAGAGACAAAATTCAGGAATAATTTTAGACTGTCCCAAATTCTCCATTCAGTGCCTCCTTATAAAATGTTTGTAGACTAAGTGAGGAATACATAAATTTCATTAATAATGTCTCCGAACATTATTTTAAATTGCTGAAGTTATTTTTTAGAAGCAATGTGATACAGCATATGGAATTTGAGGTTTGAGTCAGCAATTTTTTAGCAGTAGGGCTTTAGACCAAAAACTTCTGTAAGCAACAATTTTCTCATTTGTAAAATGGAAGTAATACTACTAACTTCAGAGTTACTGTGAATATAGATATATAAAAAAATTGCCTAGCTCAGTGCCTGTTAATATAATATAATAGCAATTCAACCTATGGCACATTAGTATTCTGATGCTACTCTTTTATTAAACAATGATTGAAGATTTATGAAGCTAAATAAATAGCATGTAGAAATAAAATTAGAAACCAACCCCACATTTTTATTGTATTTTTGCATATCCTTATAATAGCATCTGTCTTAAGACAATTTATTATATTTGACTAATAAAATAATGTATTAAATATCTACTATTTTTCTCTGTAAAATGATACCAAACCCAAAATGCACAGTCTCCTACCCTGTTAAAATTAAAATACATGCAGAGCTACTGCCATCTTATAAATTAGAGAACAAAATACTCTTAAATCTTCTCATTTTCAATCTCTTGGACCTGTTTAGTACATTCCTTTGAATTCTAAATATTCCATTTTCTTCCAAATGTTTTCATATACGTTTAAACAAGCACCAAGAAATGTGCTAAGTACACATTTTATAGGTACATACCACAATAAACCTTAATTTTTGAGCTTCACAGAAAAAAGCTGTCTAGAATTTAGGTTTATCTGGCATAATAGAGGTATTTATATGGATATTTAACAATAATAATTTAGAGTCGTAGATGTCTTTTCCCCCCAATGCTATCCCATACATCATCAGGTTTAGACATTTACCAAATTCAAACCACAGCGTGGCTTCTGGCAGCATGGCTTTACAGCCTAGAGTAGCTGGTGGCCTTACTAATCAAATTACATCCACAAAGCTTGCCTTTTCAAAAAGGAGAAAAAGTATGTCCACAGTTATACAAAGAAAATCACATTTATAATATCAACCAAGTCACACAGAAGAGTGTGAAAAAAGTAGAAGATCTCAAAAAAAAAAATGACATAAGCCATAAATTGTTCTAATGTGATTAGTCTAATTCCACTCAAATGGTCTGGATAAATATAAAATTACTGTGAGGGTTTGTCTATTCCTCACCACTAATCAAATGCAAGTATTATTTAATATTAACCTGCCCTTTAATATATATCTCACTTAAACATTTTCAGCCCGAGCATCTATTTGTCTGCTCATCTGCCATTCCACCCATCTATCCATCCTTCCTTCCTTCCTTCCTTCCTTCCTTCCTTCCTTCCTTCCTTCCTTCCTTCCTTCCTTCTTTCCTTCCTTCCTTCCTTCATCCTTTCCTTCCTTCCTTCCTTCATCCCTTCCTCCCTCCCTCCCTCCCTCCCTCCCTCCTTCCCTGAAGTCAAACAGATACATATACTAAGTACCTTCCATGTGACCGTCATTCTACTAGGCTCTGATGACACAAATGTTTCTAAGACAAATAATTTTCTCTGATCTCAAATTGCTTACAGCCCAGTGGGAAAGATAGACAAGAAATGAGTCAACAGATAAGTAAAATAATTACAAGTTGTAATAAGTCTTAAGAAAGAATCAAACAAAAGGCTGATGCAAAGATCTACATTAAACAGAGTCAAACGAGGCTGATCCGAGAAGACAGCCTTCAAGTTGGAATCTAAACAATGACAGGAGGCAAGTTTGCAGACTTGGGGGACCTCTTTATAGGCAGAGGCACAGTGTGCGCCAAGACCCTAAGGTAGGAACTAGCTTAGAGTGTCGGAGAAACTGAATGAAGCACAGCATTAATTTTAGTCAATAAATAAATACATGCACAATGCTTCACTAGTCTTTGGCTGGGAGTTCTTTTTTGCCCCTTGACTCGACAGAAAGAAACTGCCTTAATGAATTAATTAAAGCAGAACACTGTGCGCGAGTTTATTATTTCTGGCTGACCTTCAACTATTGTAGAAATAGCACTTAAGAATACCTTACCAAAATGATTCCACTGCTGAATAGAAGATAAAAGAATTTAAAATTGGGGAGGAAGATATATTTTCTACTCCAAAGAACCTTGCAAATCCACTTACATTATGCTTTGAAATTTCCTGTCATTTGTGTGAAGAGAAATGAATTAAATACTTTATGAGAAAGTTTGTATTCAGGCCTGAGTTTGGTCAGAGGCAAAGAAAAATAACTGACAGTTGTTCTACAATGTTTCAAATTAAATGTCTATAAAGAGCAGGAAAATGTGTTTAGCATGTAATCAGGATACTTAATGACTTACCTACAATTATCTAATGCTTGGTTGAAGAAAATATGCATCATAAAACATGATCTATTTAATTACATTAAGTAATGTTTAAGCATTAAACATTAATGAGTAAATCATTACCTTGAAAATAGAAATAGTATCAATTACTTTAAATACAGTATTTATAGTTACTCCAGAAATCTGGCTCCAAACTTGCACCAATTTATTTAACCCTAGCTACGCCACCTCTTAACTTCACATGTGTGTTCATGTGTGTATTTGCATATGGTACAAAGTAAATTTTTTAAAGAATCATTTTATAAGAAAATAGAAAAGGATATCACACAAAGGCAACAGTTCACTTCTACTGACCCTCAGATGCCTCTTTTGAAAAATATAATAATTCTGTAAAATATGTACAAATACATAATGACACCAATTTAACTGTGATGTGATGTCCATTAAGTGTAAACATTGTTATAGAAACAAAGCACTCACTACCCCAAAATGCTAGAGAAAGAACTTAAATCAGTGGTTAAGAAATAATCAAAGAGTGGTTTAAATGCAGATTCCCAGGCTTCACATCTACAGATTCTGACTCAGTTAAGTCTGATCTGGGGCCTAGAAATCTTCATTAACAAATACCCACATATTTCAGATGCAGGTAGACAATCAGAGGCCTGAACTTTGGGAAACACTGGTCTTTACAGCCTGGAAAATCTCAACAAGAGTGTTTAAATACACATGGTCTTATTTGCTTCAGGATTTTATTGTCACAGAATGCTTACCATTTAATAAAAATCTACAGCCAAAATTATTGGTTCCTATTTGTTTTCGCTCCATCAAAGTAGAGTTATACCTGAACTCAAAAGTGACTAGTGAGAATCTAACTGCTTAGATCAGATGACTAAACACTCCATCCATTCCATGAGTGGAGTCGAAAATCCTCTCTTCTCTACCTTGCTTTTCCCAAAGTTTTAAAAGTTCCCAGTTTTGATCGCCTGTCAAACCGCCTGTCAGTGCAGCACAGTACATTCTGCACTCAATATTCATCATAAGTTTGCCTATTCACAGTATTGAAAACTATATGAATTTTGCATACAAAAATTAGATGTAAATGTTTGACTTTAAAAAGAAGCCAAACATGAGAGCACATGGCCAAATTTCAAAAGCATTAGTGGCACAAATAAAAGTGAAAACAGAGGGTTCACATCGAGTTTATTGAAAATTCATTTTAACCTATATTCCTATGTGGATATATAAAAAATCATTATGAGATGTCTCTTTAATAGAAATGAAAGCACAATGCAGATTTTCAGCACAGTCTATATTTCATGAAACACAATCTACTTGCTGACATCTTAACCACAGGTGCAAGGATTGCCTCTTCTTGTATCTTTACCTACAGAAACATTTTATTTTAATTTGTAGTGGATTTTAGAAGAATACACCACCATAGTTTATGATGAGGAGAGAGGGATTTAATTCATAAAAACTGATCTGTAACTTCTTAGGATTTATTCCTATTATATCATATGCACCTTTCTTACCACTGTAACCAACCAGTCATGCAAAGTCAAGAGAAATGACTGTGTGGTAAATTAAATGAGAAAAACTGGACATTAATGTCCCTTCTAGATGTGTCCTTTAAAACCCCTTACTATGCCTGACTCCAAACACTTAGGCAAATTAATGCCTGTCAGATGAAGGGTATAATGCTGGAGGACACAGTCAGGTTTAAGCATGGTTTGCCTTTGAATGATCCTTTCTATTCACTCACCGTCTTCTGTATAATTAATAGCCACTCTCCCAAATCACATGCCAGTTAATGAGATGCAGATAAAGGCTTAAAGGTCTGTACTGCAATTCAGTCTTAATGAAAGTCAATATCCTTTTACCAAGAAAGCTCAGATCACATTTGGCTTTCTCAGATAATTAGGAGGGTTTTTATGAAACCAAATAGTAGTGACTGATAAATATTAGACCTTTTAAATAAATGCAATATTTATCCAGAAAAAGAATTTATAAGTTATTTTTGAATTTCTACAGAAATAACTTGTTTAATTCTCTTCAAAAGGTATTTAAAAATTAACATGACACACATACATGTGCATATCTATAACTTGTATGTCATATAAGTACTTTTTATCAAGTAGGGCCAGTTGGAAGTCATCTTTATACGCATTACTTGATTCTTCTTGGATCAAATGTTAACTCTTTAGACTGGAATAAAAGGTCCTGCATTAACTGATATCTTCCCTCAAACTCTTATTCTCACCCTGTGTAAATGTGGGCTGGGAATTTTAACATACTGTCCTATATAATCAACCTCATTCTCATCCATCTTAAACTCATAATTTTGAACCACACCTTATGCCCTAAATAGCAATCCCCAAACTTTCTGGCACCAGGGACTAGTGTTCCCATGAGAATCTAATGCCTGATGATCTGAGGTGGAGCTAAGGCAGTGATGCTAGCGCTGGGGAGCAGCTGCAAATACAGATAATGCTTAGCTAGCTTGCCTGATGCTCATCTCCTGCTGTGCAGCCCAGGTCCTAATAGGCCACCAACTCATTTGAGTCCACGGCCTGGGGGTTAAGGACCCCTGCCCTAAAATGTTCTTTTCTCCCTTCCTACATTAGAAGATAGGTTTTCACTTGGAGTTCTACTTGGAATTTGTTCTGTGCTCAGTCACCCCACCTGGGTCAGACATCTAAACACTTGACTACAGTGTTAGCCCAGAATCATTTCCTAGCTCTGTCTGATATCCAGACATTATCCTACTGATTATGTTGAAAGACCTTTAGGAGCTCAGGCCCCTTTTGTGTCCTCTCCAAGCCACTGCCACCTGAGTCATGCAACTGTTTTACAGTAAATTTGATTTTATTCAGCCTGTCTCATTTTGGTAAATAGAATTATCTGAAGAGAGAGATAATATTTCCAGTTTCCTACCTCCTTTTTTTAATTTTAAGAATACCATACCCATAATGGAGAAAGAGAAATGAGGGGAGTTCTAAGGTGGTAAAATCCAGATTAAAATATCTGTATAAAAAATCCTGATTTTATGGCTCACTCATTTATCTTTTATCACTTAGCTTTTCAATTTCAATTTCAACCTAAAATCTAATCCCTAATTTTGAGAATGGCTATAAATTGCATTTTAAAAATTACTATGATGACAAATTTGAAAGATTCTATGCTGTTAAATATTTAAATTTTGAACAATCTTAACAAAGGATAATTGATTTTCAATTCTGAAAAATAAAGAAAATCGAGATAAATCAATCTAGTAGTTTTAAGTTACTTCCTATTCCCATATATACAGAAGAAACTTTTCGTTATACAAAAATGCAGATACACCATGGATCAGACCAACACCCAAATAACACCTTCGAATAAGTTTGTTAGAGTTTTGATGTTTTCCTAATCAATGTCTGAATCAACTGACCTCAAATAATTGGATTAAGTTCAATATTTAAGTAACATATATGGAGTGCTTATTATATGTGAAGCACATTAAAACAGAGACTCTGTTAGAGAAAATTATCATTTTAGTTTTATAGACGAGGACCCTGAGGGCAGTAGAGGAGTGAAGTCTGATTTTAAACATAAGGTCCTTTGATTACAAGATGAGTGTTTTTTCCACTACATCCCTGTCACTCTAAATTGGTTATATAAATAGAAGATGGTCAGAATCATTCATTTATTACCTTCTTAAATTGCTTTTGACACAAGTAACACTACACACGTTGAGACCCTACACAAGGAGTCCTTTGACTTTAAGTATAAAATTACTTGCAGTGTGCTCAGTGTTAAGACAGGCAACTTGGTCACCAAGAGAAAAAATGAAGTCTGGCATTGCCTCCCTTCTTATTGTTACTTTTCATTGCCTTTTTTCTTTCCCTTTTCAAGGCCAGAGCTAAACACATTTGAAGAAAACTTATCCTCAAAAGGAGGTTAGAGCCTCTCCCTCGAGTAGCCACTGTATAAAACTAAAAATTTTTGTGGAACTGAAAAAGCCCCTATTTAGGAAAGAAGCTTTGCTGAATTTGCAGGCTCTAGAAATTCCAAACTGATTTGATGGATATACCTTGGGAATCTTTCAGTTTGGTTTCCTCTAAAATGTGCTAAGCCCAAAGTAAAAATATTTATTGTTCAAATTGTATTATTTCATTAATATCTTTTTTTTTTTTTAATTAGTTAGAGACTGTGATAGCTCTTATGCGCAGATCCCATGCTCAGATGTGCTGGTGTGTAGCTTGTGTGTTTTTTGTTGAGTTTTAGATGTTCAACTTATTGTTGTTTAAAGGGGAGAGATCTGGGGACATCTCTCACTCTGCCATGTTTCTGATGTCGCTCATTAATATCTTATTATGCAATTTAATGCTCATAGCAGCCCTTTGACGTGGGTCTTATGATTGCATCATTTTCAGATAAGCACACAAAAGTTCAAGAGAGAAAAGGGTTATCAGCCAAACAGGATGGAGGGCTAGGATTCAAATTTATGCAATGCAGCAAGTCTTACAGAGTGCCCCACCTACCTGTTGAGCTATGCGTAAGAAACAAGATGTTGATTACTATCATTTACCACACATAACGTCATTTTATATACAAGGTAGTGGATAGTTTACAAATTTATTTGGGCGAACAGATTAAATAGAAGAAAAATATTCCACAACTGAGCTTCTAGCTCACAATGTGCCTCAAAGTTTCAGCAGCTGTTACTCTATAACCATTTGGTATTACTAATACTTTAAAGAGTTTTCTTTAACCCATTTCCTGTTTGCCCAAGAATCCTCGCTGGTGGCACTTGCGGCTCCAGCAGCATTTACCCTGAGATAACTCACGGATTACGGTTCTAACTTGACCCCCAAAGTTTGCCACGAAATATCTTGCTTTTATTATTATTTTCACATCACTCTAGTGACAGTGATAGTCTTTGGAAACAAATGATATCATTCTATTTATAGCTTTCTGTTTTTAGGGGTGATATTTCCATTAACAAAATATAATAATTCTTGATTGCTGAAAATATCAAATCCAAGAAAATGTAGCATTCCTACGTGTGATATTAACATTGTTCTTAAACAGTTGTTAGCTGAAGAGTGACTTGATGAATCTGATTTATGTATTAACATTTCTGTTACATTAGGATTAGAGACAAATTCTGTTTAGAAATAACTCCAAGAACAGTTTTTATATTTTATTTTCACATTGAAAACCAGTCAGATTTGCTTTAGCCTCAAAGAGCATGTTTATGTAAAATTAAATTAATGCTGGCAGCAAGCTACACATTTTTTCTAAACGGGAAATGGGTTAATGGTCTACAATACAATTACAGGATAACATCTGGACTAGGCATGTTGTCAGAAATGTGAGGATCAGTCTTTATATCTCTTTTAAGGCCATACAGATCTCCCTTCATCAAAATATGTTTCTGATGGATAGAATCCAGAATGCTTGGAATATGAGAAGAGTTAGTCAACTATTCCTCATCTAATAGCTTTTAAAACCAGAATTTAAGACTCTGATCTCACTAATTGAAATGTTTTTCAACCAGTAAATTTTACAAGAGACAAATAGTTGGTGAACTAGTATTTTATAATATAAAACAAAGTCTCTGGTGACCCAAAAAAGACATCTACCCTTCTTTCTTAGAACTGCAAAGAATAATTACTGAAGAAGAAAACCAATTGACAAATGTGGAAAGACAAAAACTAACAATTATGTATTATAATTAGTGACCTCCCTACTATTCTGGGTTTCTTTTTGAAGCCTGTCAGTTGTCTTGTTCAATTAAACAAGGTACAATGAAAACTTTTCTTCAACTACTCTTGGGAGCACTGTATTAATACACAGGGTGTTTAAATGGAACAACCTCAAGGCCCTCTATAGCACCAAAAGAGCATATGATAACTAAAATTGGGGAGTCCACAAAGCAAGTGCATACAATGTTTTTTCAATTTTCACTAGTGACAGTTAAAGCAACATGTTGATGACCTGCATGTCAAATAAATTGCACTATAGGTAAATCTAACTTGGAAATTCTTCAATAAAATGAAAGAACAAGTGATGGCGTCCAATTTTAAAGCTGGTTGTTATGGACTGAATGTTTGTATAACCCCAGATCCATACGTTAAAGCCTCAGTTTAATGGTGTGAGAACTATATTTAGGTCATGGAGTGGAGCCTTCATGCTGGGACTAGTGCCCTAGGCTGTCAGCGAGCTAGGAATTCTCACTAGGAACCCACGTGGCTGGCACCTTGATCTTGGATTTCTAGCTTCCAGAATTGTGAGCAATATATTTCTACTGTTGAAGCTGCCAGTCTTAGGTGTTGTGTTATAACAGCCCGAGTTGACCAGGATACTGACTGGCAAAGTCCTTGGAATACGTCTAGCCAAGTTCTGCTCATTTTAAGATGACAAATCTGAGTATTAAAGAAATAACATCATCTGCCCAAGGCCAAACAGCAATGTTTAGCAGAAGTTGACCTGAAAACCAGATTCCTGACACTCATTTCAGAGCTTTTTCTATGAAATAATACATACCCACAGCACTACGCAATTTCTTGCCTCTTACTCCTGTAATGCAAACTCTTCTTAAACCCAAGTCTTTGCTAACACACATACCCAGAGAATTCAAACTAATGTTGAAATTTAGAATAACAAAAAATTAAAAGAAAAAAAATTAAAATAAATTTCTGCTGAGGAGTTGCAGGCATGGGATAGTGTTCTTTCCTACCTATAGCTCTCACTTGGGCTAGCTCTGATTATAAGGATATCATCCTGGGTAACTGTAACATTACTGCAGACACCATGGATATAAGATCAGGAGGCTCCACGAGCCAATCACCCACAGAGGTAATGGAGAAGGTCCCACTCTCTCTTCTTGATGATTCCAGAAAGCCCCACTGGCTTCCCAGGGCACTCAAAGGAAAAGCCACAAGCTGACAATGGATTCCAACCCAGCAAGAGTCTGTTTCCACTCCAGTATTTCACTGATCCCATATCACTATTCTTAGCCTCGCTCGCTCCTCTCTCACCTCATCGGCCTTCTTGTTAAACCTATGAGTCTACTGAGCATGCTATCACTGCAAAGCCTTTGTTCTTTGTCTGCCTAGAACACTCTTTCTTTAGATATTCACAAGGATTGTTACTGAACTTCCTTCGGGTCTCTGCTTATATATTACCTCAGAGAGGGCTTTTCTTGATTTTTTTATAGTACTTGCCAGCACTATTTATGGAATAATTTATTTGTTGGTTTGTTGTCTATCTTTCCAAATTAAAATATAAATTTAAGAGGGCTGGAATTTGGTTTCCTCATCTTAGAATCCCAAGCACCTAAAACTTTCTTTGGCATATAATAGGCACTGAAAATTTTGAACAAATAAGTTATATATACAAGCTTTTGTTAATGTTCTTAATATATTTATGAAAATATCACATTGAAATTAAATTTTAGAAGACCATGACCTATATCAATTTGTGCTATGGCTGCTAAAAGATTAGTTTCAGAGTATTAGTAATTGACCTGCCCCTTGAAAACCAGTTCATTCACTCACCCGTTCACTCATTCAAAGTTATTTATTGAGTGCGTACTATGTACGAGACAGATGAGAATATAGATGCTAAAGATACAGCAGTGAACAAAGCAGAATTTTTTTTAATCTTCTGTCATGAGCTTACATTCTCTGAATTGCTAAAAAAATATTCACAATCCCAGTCACTTAAATCTTTAATGAGATGAGAACTATTACTTTTAACTAAAAAGACACAGTTGTAACAGAAATAAATATCAGCAGAAATGGCTCCCAGCAAGTGTGTGGCCTGGTTTCCTGACAGTTTCTAATACCCACCACCCACCCTCCACCTCACCTCCCACACACTCATTCCTGTTGCCACTGTACATCCACCAGCATTGACATCCATCTTTCAAACTACTACCAGGAAAATACTCCAAGGCTAGTGCCCTAATGGCAAAGTAAAAGGCCCTGATTCTGATGACAGGGACAATCATGGTTCCCTTTCTTTAGACTAGTGACAAGGTAGACACTAGCACAGCATTCTCATGAAACATGTAAGAATGTTTTTCAAATTTAAAAAGTTTAACAGTTTAAATTGGTAGAAATGAAAAGCTGTAAATGATTCAACCTATATTTTTTGGTAGAAGACTAAGCAAATTTCAAAAAGATATCCATGTTTGAATGATTGAAAACACATGGCAGAGTCGGGGAGAAAGATCAAGAACCCTTTACTTTTAGAGCTGTTCTGTCATAGTTCTAAAAGTATAAAAAGAAGAGAAGTATTTATTCTGTGAGCAGTTTTACAGTCCAAGAGTTTATACAGGGTAGAATGAAGACTCTTCATATTAATTTGAATTTTACACATACTGGAATTACTAATAACCTGTCTTAAGTCAGTAATTAAGATTTTTTCTAAAGTGATTAAAATACTGTACATACGATTTGCTATACACAGGGGAGAAAATCATACTGAATAAATTCACCCCAGACTGTTAAATAACAGTTGTTAAAATAAGGAGAGTTGAAGACTGTGCATTTTTTCAATTAGGGATCCCAAACAGAAAAGAGGGACGCAATACGGGTAGGAACAAATTGGAAGCGATCAGAATCTCCCAGCTGCACACAGATGTACGCTTGGGCTATGCTAGCCCCCAGCCTCCAGAGAAGTTATAATCACTCTCTTCTCTTTCCAGGACACTGCTTGTTCTACCCTCTCCCTCCTAAGCTGGATAAGAGCCTGACTGATGGGACAGGAGAGGCTATGATGGCAGTATTGAGAATTCCACCTTACCCAAGGACACACCTCCTCTCCTTTACCAATGCACACATGTGGAGTCAAACCAGACCTGCAGTCAGTCACCCTGGGATCTCATGACCAGCAGATTCTCTTCCCTGGAAGCAGCTACTGGCCCACGTGGGAAGCCTGGCTCCTGAGGAAGACATTGAACTAGCACCTCATTCCCTTCCAGCATAGACGTCCCTGCTTCCCATGAGGTGGGCCTGATGCAGAAGTTACCACCTTATCTAATACTGAGTAGCACACACATTCTGAGAGGCAAGGATGGAGAAACAATACGATCATCGCAAGTGAATTATAGGGGGCACACACTCATGGTCAGGGGAAAGAGAAAAATTTCTCAGAGTTTTTCAGATTCTCAAATGAAAAAAAAAATGACATTATATGAGACTCAAGATTGGCTGAACCAGGACTGTAGAAGAAAATAAAAATGTGTGTTATCTGAGTCAGATAACATCAGAAACATTAAAATGATGACTAAGGGCAAGAAACACCATGCAGAAGGTTATAGACTGTTTAGTGCTGCTCTGGGCCTCATCCCAAATACAGCTAAAAATAGGTTGATTTAACTGCTGAATAGAGGGCTGCATTGTGAAAACCAGCTGCAAATGAACTCCTTAGTGTCATCTGCTAGTTATTTTCTCACTTCATCACACTTCGCTAATATGTTAATAGTACACACTGACCAGAATGCTGCTAAATTTTACACCAACCCTATGAGGAGCAGCAGAGGAATGAGATGTGGCTAGTCATGCTGGCTTTGAAACTCAAGCATCTTGGTGAAGTCATAACCTTTCTTTTAACTTCTTTAACACACAGAAGTTAATTTTCTTCAACTTCTTTTTTAACACAAAAAGAATTTTAAAAAATAGTTGTTGTGCCTACCTTAAGAACTATGTGAGGTATCAACCAAGGTAATAAGTGAAAATAGTTTCATAAACATTAAAATGCTATAGAGATAATAAGGTACTTATAATAGCTATAATTCATTTCCGTAGCCTGAGAAATAAGGTCGTACTTTCTTTAACAATCAATAGGATTCTAGCTTTTGGCTCAGCCAAGAGGTCATCTCTCTCCATCACACCACAGTTCGGCTGGACTGATATAAGTAATGGTCAATTCTGGCTTCACCATTGAAGCGTGGCAGCCACCGTGAGTTTCCTAGATACTGCCCGAGGTTAGAACTCCAGCAGCAGAACATATATCACAAACCCCACCTGAAACGGGCCACCCCAGGAGGACTACCAACACCCGAGGTGGCTGCAACCTAGTTTACAGCCCATGTGTTCTAACCTCTTGCACAGTCAACTTATCCTTCTAGATAACTTAGATAATGCTAGGTAACTCCTCTCTTTCTGCTGGAGTTTTCAGTTGCATGCAATTCTTGGAACCAGAATTCTATTACTGAGTTAATATATGCAAAAACAAAACAAAACAAAAAACCAGAGTCCAAAAAGAGAAAGAAGCAGGATTCCTTTGGTTGACCACAGAAAGAAGGCTGGTATGGCTAGGGAACGGGGAGCGGGGAGAGCGAGGCAGGCTGCAAACACAGGCAGGAGTCAGTCCACATGGGATCTTATGGGCTATGGAAAGGAGTTTGGTTTCCATTTTGCTTGTTATGGGAAGTGACTAAAGAGTGTTAAGCAGAGGAGGTCATATTTATAATCAGCAAAGATAAATATAGCTTCAAATTGGAGAATGGTCTTGACAAATTAGGAGGCTTTTGTAATCTCTCTGGTCACAGGTGATGCTAGCCTAGATGAGGGTATGTCTGGAGAGGATATATAAAGTAGATTTTCTGGAGGGGATATGTAAAGTAGATTTTCTGGGGACCTTTAGGAAGCAATGCTGACAAGGCTTGGGGACAGACTGAATTCAGGGAGTGAGAGAAGGAGAGATCTCATGAATGACTCACGTTTTTACCTGCAATGGGCTTGGAATGATGCTAGTTACTAAGATCAGAGGATGGTGTTGAAGGTCATACAATCGGTCATGGAGATGTTGAGTCTGAGTCTTGATTGGAGTGATTCCTTTGAGATGAAACAATTGGTGTGGGAAAGAGAAAAAAGTAATTGATAATGGAAATGTTCTGAGAGAGTTGGTGATATAGGAAACACAGCCCAGAAGGGATTTGATATAAGACAGGACCCCTCTTATGCAACTGAGGAAAAAGATGAAAGGATGGCTGCAGATGTGGGCAGCTTTCTGGTTTGGGCTGAAGAAAGCTGAGGTTCCATGTGATGGCTTTCTTTTTTGGGGGGGTGGAAGAAACAAGGTCATCTGCAGAGGATGACATGGGAAATAAGTGTGAGAGTTGAGAAGGTTTGAAATAGTTACTGAAAGTTTATTTTAAAGTATGTCGACCAGAGAAATAAATAGTGGTACAAAATGATGTTAGGTTGTGCTTTTTTAAGAAGTTTGGGCTTCAAGGGAGCTAGGATATAAAGTGTTACAGAAATTGTAGTCCACGGTATGGAGATAAATATACACCTAAGAAAGGAAGGAAAGTAAGAAAAGGGCTAATAGAAAAGTAGAAAATAGTTGAAAAGCTATGATGAAAGAAGAAAAAGTTGTGATAAGAAAAGGGCCTGTCTGAGGTAGAGTTTAAAATCAGGAACACACACACACACACACACACACACACACACACACACACACAAATCAGGAACACAGAGGGATGATGAGTAAAACCTGGAGTGGTTTAGGGCTTTTAGGTGTAAGAGAAAAATTCCAAGGCTAAGTATCTATTGTGTACAATATGCTCAGATATTAGATGGAGAGGTGATCATAGTGGCAATTGTTCCTTAAAAGAGGTGAGTTAGTGATCTAAAATCTAATTTCAAATGAAAGCATTCAACTTGGGAAGTTAAGACAACTTTAAAGAATAATTTTCTCAATTTTGCTATGGTTTCACCTAAAAGTTTTGCCAGAGGTAACAGGCCACTGTGAACTAACTCATTTGTTATTCTCTCACAATTCAAACCTTTTTATCACTATTACACACCTTCCCTGCTTTTACTGACTTCACATGTTATAATTCGGAAAGTGAATTTTGAGCAACTTTAGTAATGTCAGAAGTACTAAATTTAAAGAGGAAAGGAAGGAAGCAATGACCCCTCTTGGTGTATTCCATGCACTAGCTGTCATTTCCATTGCCCATTTTCTGAAAATTCACGTCTGTACCATTTATGGTGAAAAGCAAGTCAGACTTGCCGCAATCAACCAAACATTCCAATTCAAGTCACTCTGGGAACAATTTCAACTCACAACACACTGCGGAAAATTTCTAATGGTTTAAGTATATCCACTGGTGGACAGAGTATTCAGTGGAGCTTAGAAAATAAATTGTAATTTGATAATTCAAAACACTAGACACAAAGTAAAATTATCACAAGGGCAGTCTTTTCTAACATTCCTCCCTATTTATGCTAACAGTGGGAGTTGGGTACATATAAAATGTTTCATAAAAATCTGCTAAATAGATTTCAGAAAAAGTAAAAACTACTTTACTTCTTAAACAATAAAACAAATTATTTTAAAAAATAATAATTTGTGTATAAAGCAATTGATTTACTAAAACAATGCTGATGCAAAGTTTCACATTTACCAAATTATCAGAGATTATTACATTGAGAATTTTAAAAAATTAAAAAAAGTGAATGTAACTAAACCTAGAGTTGAAGTTAAATTACCTTTTTATAATTTCCATTTTCTCATTTATTCAAATTAAATGCAGATTCTTGTCCATCTCACTATAGCTGTCTGTTTTAAATAATGAAAACCATAAATTAATGTGAGCCATTCCATAAAAAAATCAAGCCTTAAATTTTTTTACTTATTAAAAATGTACCAAGTAATAAAATTGTAACAACAATAACCATTTTAAAGAGCATCAGGATATAAATATTCTGAAGACACATTTTTTTTTTATCATGTTATTTTTGGTCTAAAACCTTCAAAGATCCTCCAACGTTTGGGAAATAAAAATTCATTTGCTCATTCATTCAAGCATTCTAGTGAATATCTGCTATATGTCAAACGCTAACCATCCTTCTTTGGACAAAGTCAAGTAGAGAAAGAGGCCTATAAAACCAACACAGGCAGCATATGGGCCGTGTTGGAAAGAAGTGCCAAGAACAGAAAGTAGCTGGGCATATTGCTTGCTGTCTGTAGGATGGGAAAATTGCACTGATGAGGTCCCAGAAAAGCCATTTTAACTGCATCAAACTGTCTTCTGTTGTCATAAAACCAACTAGCCTATTCAGAGTTCTCAGGATTAGGGATTTTCTAAACTTTGTCTGAACAACCAAACCAGCATCATAAATGCTTAAACACTCAACACAACTCAACTCTATGGCAATGAAATAATCGAAAAACATATCAGAAAAGTTTTAAAGTGATCTTAAGCTTAAACACAGATACACTGTGCATGAATTACAATAACAGGAAAGTAGTACTTAGAAGTACTGTTGTCCCCCTTATACACAGGAGGTATGTTCTAAGACCCCCAGTGGATGCCTAAAACCTCAAATAGTACTGAACTCCATATGTACTATGTTTATTACAATACATACATATCAATAACAAAGCTTAATTTATAAATCAGGCACAGTAAGAGATTAACAACAATAATAAATAGAACAATTATAACAATATCCTGTAATAAGTTATGTGAATGCAGTATCCTCTCTCTCTCCCTTGCTCTCTGTCTTAAAATCTATTATACTGTACTCACCTTTTCACTTAAAGGAAGCACTTTACAGCTTTTCTTTAGCATATCTGAATTGCCAGCATCACTACTCTTGTGTTTTGGGACCATTACGAAGTAAAATAAGGGTGGCTTGAATACCAGCACTGCAAAAACATGACAGTGGATCTGATAACCAAGATGGCTACTAAGGGACTAACGAGTGGGGAGTGTGTATAGCATGGAGATGCTGGAAAAAGGAATGAGTCACATTCTGGGTGGGACGGAGCAGGACTCGCGAGATTTCATCACGCTACTCAAAACAGTGCTCAATTTAAACCTTATAAATTGTTTATTTCTGGACTTTTCCATATAATATTTTCAGACTGCAGTTGATTGCAGGTAACTAAAACCATGGGAAGTAAAACCAAGGATAAGGGGGAACTACTATATAACAAAATATATATAAAAAGTAAAACCACGACTGAAAAAAATTTCCAAATTTATTATCTCTCTCACCCATGCTGGTGACATAAAAATCTTAATGTAAATAAGTCTAAAAATGCTATCTATAGAAAACACTTATATTTATAATCTTGCCTCTGTAGCTGCCTATTCACACTATATAACAATGAGCTCAACTATTTAACATTATAAATATCTTGTTATTTTCCCCTATTTAACAATACTGAAACTGACACATTTCAGGTTGTTTTACATGCAAATTAGGAGTTTCTCTGCTCTACTGAGTTATAATAAATGTGAATGTGAAAAAATAGAGAGGAGAGTATTTGTGTTCAAATTTTTTATTCATAACATCAAAATTCCAAGATACAAACCACAATTCAAAGGTTCACAAACCCCAAAAAAGTAGCATCATGCCACGTACCTCTTGCCAGCATCACTACTCTTGTGTTTTGGGACCAAGCCTGGCACCAGTAGCAGCCAGCCTCAGTTCGCAGCTTAGCATCTCCCAGGCACCTCCAAGCCCAGCACAAGCAACAACTGTCTGTAAATCATTTTGTAGCTCATACCAAGTGGCTCTAGGCAACGCAAAGGCAGCAGCTGAACTTGGCCTGCACCAGAGCCCCTCCCAACAGGCTCCAGAACTAACACACCCGGTGGCCAGCTTTAGACCACACAAGAGCACCACCCAACCACCTCCACAAATGACACACCCAAAGGGCAGACTCAGCAGGCACCAAGAGCCCTGCAAAAGCAAATCCTACTCCATAGGATCCGCCCATGCACAACGGCTCCTCCACTATAGTCACGGCCAGTCTTCACAACCAATCAGCCTGAGCGTCAATCCCTACCACTGAAAAGCAAACAATGACCAAGGCTCAATTGCAACAGTAGGGCACACACAACCCACACAAAGGACAAACCTGATACACTTGGCTCAGGCGCAGAGAGACTGCGCCACTGGGCCCCACAGGACATCTACTACAGAAGACCACTCTACCAAGACTGGGAGACATAAAAGACCTACCTGATACACAGAACCACAGGGAAGTAGCCAAAATGAGGAGAAAAAGAAATATGCCCTATATGAAAGAATAAAACAAAACCCTAGAAAAAGAACTAAACAACATGGAGACAAGCAATATACCAGATGCAGAGTTTGGAACATTTGTTACAAGGATGGTCAATGATCTCAGTGAGAACTTTGACAAATAAATCAGAAACATAAAAATAGACATAGAAAACATAAAAAAAAGAACCAGTCAGAAATGAAGAAAACAATAACTAAAAGGAAGAACACATTAGAGGGAATCAAGAGTAGATAATATGAAGCAGAAGACTAAATCAGCAATTTGGAAGATAAGGTAGCAGAGAACACCCAACAAGAAAAACAAAAAACAAAAAAATGAGGATAGTCTAAGGGGCCTCTGGGACAACATCTGCATCATGGGGATAGCAGAAGGAGAAGAGAGAGAACAATGAATTAAAAATCTATTTGAGGAAATAATGACAGAAAACTTCTCTAAACTGGTGAAGGAAATAGACATACAAGCCCAGGAAGCAGAGTCCCAAAGAAGATGAACCCAAAGAGATCCACACTAAAACATATCATAATTAAAATGTCAAAGGTTAAAGACAAAGAAAAAAATCTTAAAAATAGCAAGAAGAAAAGCAGTTAGTTACCTACAAGGGAGCTCCCATAAGACTGTCAGCTAAACTCTCAACAGAAACTTTGCATGCCAGAAGGGATTGGCACAAAACATTCAAAGTGATGAAAAGCAGGACCTAACACCAAGATTACTCTACTTGAAAGGCTATCATTTAGAATCGAAAGAGAGATAAAGAAAAGGCTAAAGAAGTTCATCACCACCAAACCAGTATTACAAGAAATGTTAAAGTGACTTCTTTGAGAAATAGGAAAAAAAGAACAAAAATATGAATAATAAAATAGTAATGACTATATATCTATCACTTTATTTTAATAATTACTTTAAATGAAAATAGATTAAATGCTCCAAATCAAAAGATATAGGGTGGCTGAATGGATAAGAAAACAACACATATGTATATATGTGTATATATATGTATGTAATATGTGTGTGTATGTGTGTGACACACTTCAGATTGAAAGGCACACATAGATTTTAAAACAAATGCTATAACAAGAGACAAAGAAGGATCCAGTAATTACACATCTGGGTATTCATCCAAGGAAACTCAAAACATTAATTCAAAAGTACATATGCATCCATATGTTAATTGCAGCATTATTTACAATATCCAAGATATGGAAGCAACCTAAGTGTCCATTGATAGATGAATGGATAAAGAAGAAATGGCACATGTATATAATGAAATATTACTCAGTCATAAAAAAAATGAAATCTTGTCATCTGCAGCAACATGGATGGATGTAGAGGGTAGCATCCTAAATAAGTCAGACAATGACAAATACCATATAATTTTAATTATATGTCCATTTACTTACTCTAAAAATCTAAACACAAAATAAAATGAACAAACAAAACAGAAACAAGCTCAAAGATACAGAGAACATTTTGATACTTGTCAGATGGAAGGAGGGTTGGAGGGTGGGGTGTAAAAGGGGAAGGGGTTTGAGAAATACAAATTGGTAGTTCAAAATAGTCATGGGGATGTAAAGTACAGCATAAGGAATACAGTCAATAATATCATAATAACTATGTACAGTGTCAGATGGGTACGAGATTTAGCAAAAAGACCACTATGTGAGTTATATAAATGTCTAATCACTATGTTGTACATCTGAAACTAATATTGAATGTCAACTGTAATTGAAAAATAAATTATTTTTAAAAAGATGCAAATCATAATTCAAAAAAGAAACTATAATCCCAGAGGCAAATTTAGGAAATATAAAGGGAAAACATCAATAAATAACAAATTATTATTGGAAAATGATGAAACTGGCATTGTTCCAATCATTTGCCCAATATAATTTACATATACACTAGGCAAAAATATCTAAGAAATATACAAAGATAATTAAAAATTAAAATCTTGTTCATAACAACATTAACACCTAACACTCACTATAATTTTAGCACACAAATCAGAATATGCAGCAAAATATGGTAAGTCTCACAAGAGAGAAATAAAGATGTGAGTAAGTACATGGACTAAAGAGACATATCATTGGGGTTTATGCAGGAAGACTTTATTAAAAGGGGCAAGATTCAAGATGACCTTTGAATGATGAATAGGACTTTACTATGTTTGACTAATAAACTAGAGCAACTCATTTATTTAGGCTAGTAGAGAAATATTGAGTCCTGTGTTTTATTCTTTCAAGAATTAAACTTTACATACATTTTTGGCCATTCAAAAATAATTTTTAAGAGAAATTAGTTCTCTATTTTCTTAAAAAGAAGGCAATGAACAGAGTTAAACTCAGAGATTACATGATTCATTATTCATAGTGTATGGTTTCATCTTCTATTTACTTTTGATCTCCAGCAGACAACTTACTGCTAACTATACCTCTTTTTTTCTTTTTCTTTTGTTCTATAGGTAAAGAAACAAGACAGCAACCCTGTTAGAAAAACAGGAAAATGTAAAAATCAATGCAGGATAAAAAATAAAATTCACGATTTTTCTTTTAGGTTTTTGTGACAGATACTTCGGACTTGCAGTGCCTTGTTTACTTTCAATTCTGTTTTGCAGGTTGAAAATACTTAACTTTTAATAAGCAGGATTTCTCTGAAAGTAGAACCAGCAGTAAAGTAAAATTTAATGAACAACAAAGCAATTCAATAAAAGTAAGTAAATTACAAAAAAAATTTAAATAATCTAGAGGACAGTTTTCTAATGCAGGCTTGAGGGTCACCACTTGACATCTGCTTGTTTGCCCACTTGCTCTCAGCAGTACCTTCCATCCAGGTCATCTCCCCCACACCTACCCTGTCATGCCTGACACCAGAGAAAGGCCCAGCAGGAAACAAGCCTAGTTGTACAACTTTAGAAGAAATCCACACTGCCTAATTAGAATAATCAACCAAAGCTTTCATTCGAATATGGGCAGACAACCAAGAGTCACAAGATTTCCAAGGAAAATTATCAACATGAGTTAGAAGAGAAAAAAAAGTGCTAATTCAAGCTACAGAGGAAACACACACAAACTAATAACATTCAAATATTCAGGAAGGGTATCATATGTATAAAAACAACTGGATGTTCTGTAAAGAAGCAATCTGAGAACATTAAAAGCCTTCAGAAAGCTATGTAATTGTCAGTTTAAAAACCAACAGAAGGTCTGTAATATACATTTAAATATATCACCCAGGATATAATTCTGAGAAAGAGGAAAATATGAAAGATAAAAGAGAGAGAATTGATACAGCAGGTAAAAGATTTAACTAATGAGCATTAATTTCAGGAAAAAGAACTGAAAAGAAAAAATTAAGCAGAGGAATGCATCAAAGAAATAATAGGGGAAAAAATCCCAAATCTGAAGGGCACAACACAATATAATTGAGTTTTGCCATGCAGTATCAGGATATTTATATTCACATTTACTTTCATTATACTCAGCTAAGGGTAGCAGAAGAGAGTCAGACTTATAGAAACATAATTCATTAGCACCAAAATGAAGATAAAAATATCATCAGTGCACACTATGAGAAGGACAGGTTTACAATAGTTCAGAGTGGATGACTAATTGTGTAGCTGTTATCATCTGCTGAAGATTATATAAAATTACTAGATCTGATAAAAGAAAATAAATGAGATTTAGAAATATTCTTAGAATACCTGTGTGTATGCATACTAGCTTAAGCATTCTCTTTTAAATTTGTTCTATTTTTAAAGTATAGTTGGCATTGAACATTATATTGGTTTCAGGTGTACAGCATAGTGATTAGACACTTATATAACTCACAAAGTAATCACTCCAATAAGTCAAGTACCCACTTGGCACCATACAGAGTTAATATATTATTGACTACATTCCCTTTGCTATATTTTACATCCCTGTGATTATTTTGTAACTGACAACTTGTACTTCTTAATCCCTTCATCTTTTTCACCCTTCCCTCCAATTGCCCCTCCCATGTGGCTAGTTTAAGCATTCTTAAATAGAGGTGCAATCTAAAAGTGATTCTCAAAGTTTCCGTGGTACTCTAACATATCTGAAAATTAATTAAACAGCATAGACTTCACTGCTTTCAATTTCTACTCTTCCAATTGTTTCTCAAAAATGTTAGTCCCAGTCAAAACCCTATATGTTATTTCTTGTACATTTGAATTTATAGATTTGACAAAAATCTGAGAAATAATTTTAACTCTCAAAATGTGAAAAAGGCAGTATAAAAAACTGAAAATATTATATTCAGTCTCATACTACACTACCTTTTCTACCTCATCACATTTATATAGACATGTAATGCTTAAATATAATTACTCATATTAGTACCAATTATTAAACAATAAAGAAAACCTTACACTAAGATACTTCAGTATTTAATGTAACCCATATTTAATATCAAATAGAAAATTTCATATATTTTGTTTAAATGTACATTTTTATAATTAAATATACACTTCTTATAATTAAAAGAACAGAGAGTATAGATTAATGGAAAATTATCTATGAATACTTACACAGTTTCAACCTAAAAAAAAGTTCACATTAATTTACAATTGTGCTTAGATTTTTAGGTTTAAAACATACACTTTTTTACTTTTAATCCTACAATCCTATATTTTACCTTGACCAAATTTTGCATATGAATTTCTTCATCTGAAGAAATCCTTTCTGGAAAAATACTTAATTCCAAAATTCCCTAACCTGTCCTCAAACTTATTCTTTAGGAAGCAGCTATAGAATGAGAAACAAAAAATTCTAGATATGTCTATTTTTCTAAAACAAACAAAAATTACTTCAACTATGCTACTAAACATTAGCCCACATACTTAAAGACAAAAGAAACAGCTGGTGAACAAAATAGCGATATTTATAAAGGTAAGAAATTCAGCCCAGCACCTCCATCGTACCTCACCGAATCAAGTTTCCTTTTCTGAGGCTATTTGAGTTACTGCTAAGTGTGGGAAGACTGTTAAAAATAAGTTTTGTGGCTTGAATAATATTTTTATAGCTTCACTTCTCAGTCCTGTTCTTTTTTCTCTGAGAAAGTCAGAGTCTTTTACATCTACAGGATTTTAAAATAAATGTACCAGCCAGTTGAAAAGTTTTAAAGAAAACTTGCTGGCAAAGTTTGGGAGCTAGTGCTCAATATCCAACACCATTTTTCCTTAATAAGAACAGAAACTGAATCAAAAACCCACAAGCATTTTTACATGCCCTACCATCTGTGAGGCATTATGTGAAACACTGTAAGGAATAAAAAAATGAGTGCGAAATCCTAAATTTTTATCTTCCTTTCTCTTCACCCATACTGTCCAAAAAGAAAAATCCATGAGTCTCTTCTTTCTCTTTCTCTTTAACAAATAACAGTGCTTCTCAAATCTTCTCAAACAGAAGTACTCTTAAAGGCAAAGGAAATAAGACACATACCCTCAGGGATTGATGGTATAAGCTCAATGCTTTAAAAGAATTTTTGTTTTAGGTTAAAACTTTAAAATTCCTGTAAATTAGATTCTTAATTTTATTCCTTAACATAGATTAATTTCATTATAACTTTTTGCTCTCAAAACTTAAAGCAAAACTGAGACTTCAGAAAACTGTAGCATATTTATTCTGTGGCTTTTCTTGGGGGTGCCCAGACCAATTTTAAAAGAACAGACTAGCAATTTTTGTCTTTTTGCTGCCTCATGGCAGGCGCATGCGCCGTGCTCCACATTCCTCTCATCCCACAGTCTCGGCTCGGAAGCCCATCGGGGCAGCAGCTTACATCCATGAGGAACCGTGGACTTTGGGTACTGGAGTAATCAGGTATTTAAACAGACATCTGTTTTTACTGAAGCACAACAGGTCCAACCTGTGGGCTCATTTTATTTTCATTTCCAATCCAGTTAATTTAGGTTTAAAAATTCAAAGAAAAGAAAAGAATAAATTCCCTACCATGGAATATTAGTGTACTAAAATTACCATTTGACCTGCATTTACTAAGAAAAATGACAAAATAATCCTGCTGTGTCATTCATTTTTTAATCAAAAATCCATTGTTAGGTCAAAAATATGTAGACACATATTGTGAAGGATACGGAGAAAGAAGACTTTTTGTTCCTCTTACCTGTGTGTATTGTGACTTTTAAAGAGCATACATTACTTTCATTATTGAAAAAAAACTACAGAACTTGGAATTTTCATTGGTAAGCAGGATAAATTCGTTTTTATATACTTTCAATTTCAAAAGTGTGTTGATCTAAAAAATTAGATCAAATAGTTATAAACACATGCTCTAGTCAACAGTTCAAAATACTAAACCTCTTTCATTGTCCCAGATTAATGACCTGAAGGCTCACAGACAATTTATAAGGCCATCTTCACACATAGCTCATAATTCTGTTTAAGCAAATTACAGCAAAGCTTTTTCTTATTATCTGATACTACCAGACAGAACTACTCTCCGCTCTCCTCTCCACCCCTACCAGCAAATCACATGGATATTTAGATGGGTCACTTATCTTAGTTCAAGAAAAGAGCCCTCTAGATTAGATGTGCTGACTCTTCCTCAGATTACTTTTAGCTGGCTTTTTTCCAAGCACCACAGAAGAGGGAGACTGAAGACTTAGGACAGAAGCCCACAGGAACACAATAGTTCGGTGACTAACACTTTCCAAGTGGAAACTCTAAGTTTTAGGAATCCTTGAAGAGCTATCATTAGAAAAGAGATTTAGCATTGAATAGTGGAAAGGTTCATAGAAAGCAACTTACTGCATCTCTCACACGTGTGCTCCCTGGCTCTGTGCAACCTGATGCAACATGCCTAGCATTCCCCTCATTTTGTGAGATTTCCAATTTAATGTCTTCCAAATTTTATGGTAATGTTTAATAGTTAACTCCCAAAATTTCATTTTTATAGTGGCAAACCACAAACAAAGAAAACCATTAACATTTGAATTAACATCAATTTTGCAATATTTTAGTGTGACAATTGTGGTTTTGCCCTCCCCCCCACCCCACCCCCCCCCCGCCAAGAAAGCATATTCTTACATCTTTAAGAATCTACATAGAATTACTTATGTATAGATTTTTTCTGAGTGTATTTTATTTAAAAATAACATAATGTCTAAAGATTATATTCCTAAAATAAAATTTTTACAAAAGTCAAATGACATATTTTTGACAACCACTTCTTCTGAAAAACTTTAATTTCTGATTCACATATGAGTTATCACTAAAAATACTAAGAATGAGTTCAGTTAGCAAGAGTCCAGAGAAGACTCAGCACATCTTAAATCATTTAATGATCAGAAATTCATCTCACATCTGTAGTAAACAAAGATTCAGTTTGCTTTAAAAAAAAAAAAAAAAAAGCAAGCAAGATGCCACCCCCATATTTCCTTAGATCTAGAAAAGAGATTTAAATTTCTGATACCTTGTACACAATGTATGGTGCATGCAGCATGCAGGCAATAAGAATATATTCCCTCACGTCCTCAAAGACTAAGGTAATGTGAACTAAAAAGGCATTTAGAACATTTCTACTTAATATCAAGCCTTTAAAGAACTCTTTCAATGACAATTTTATTAGCATAAACTACTTAGAATCTAAGATAATGTATCAAGAGCATACTTTTTTTAATAGTTCTATAACTCAGATAACAGAAAACAGTCCCTAATGAATGAGAAAAAAAATATGAAACAAAATAATCAGAATTTGAGATGTTTGATCTTTATATCTTTATATCTCAGGCTTTAAGTTATCAACTCATCTTGAGGCAGTACTTATAAAAAGATTTCCCATGTTAATTGCTATTCCAGGCTCTGCATGAAAAAGCTATGAGCATCTTGATTTTTAGACCATCATTTTCAACACCAGTGAAGATTATTCATGTCCCAAATGTAAATCCAGACTCACTGAAATAAAGTTCACTACATGGTATAAATTAAAAGCATCATTCAGAGTAAGACTTTCCATATTCCAAGTCTTCATTTAGCAAAATTCCAGGTTTGTGCTTTGCCTTCTATTTTTAATCTGAAAAATTCTGTGTATGATAGCTTGCCAATATAATTGAATTTATATTCAGGCAAGCAGATAGGCAGGCTTGGTTTTTAATCCAAAGCAATTTGTCTTAACATTATACATTATTATTTGGAGATAAAAATTAAAGGTATGTAACTTCTAGGTTTGTTTTATTTTTCAAATTATGCATAGTGATAATACCTGAAGCTTTATGCAAAACAGTGTTTGGAGGAAATAAGTAAAAATGTAAATTTCCATTCAAATACTACAAAAATTAGAGTCTGGTTTTTTTTCTTTGTCATTTGTTTCCCAACTGATACAACCTTCAAAAGGCACAGGACAAATATCTACAACATGAACATACCTATCACTTTAGGTCCATCCAATTCAGGAACCTATAGACCCAAACTAGGTTTTTTTTTCGATTGCTTTATTTACTTTTTTATTTTTTTTTAACTTCTGTTTTCAATTAGAGTTGACATTCAATATTATTTTATATTATATAATATTTTAAGTTTCAAGTATACAGCAGCAGGTTAGATATTTATATAATTTATAAAGTGATTCCCTCCATTAGTCTAGCACCCACCTAGCACTATACACAGTTATTACATTATTATCAATTATTTTCCCTATCCTGTACTTTAAAGTCTCATGACTATTTTGTAACTATCAATTTGTACTTCTTCAAGGAGAAAGGATTAAAACTAGAGTCTTATAGAGTCATCCTGAAAACTCTTTTGACAAGAGGATGTGCCAGAGAATACAGCTTAATAATCAGTCTGACTCGAAGCCCCACAAAATCACTGAGGGATGGCACCTCATCTTGAGAGCAGACATTCCAGTGGGAATGAGACAGAAACCAAAAAGAGGGTAAGAATGAGAGCAAGAGCGAACATTCTAAATGAAGGCAGATATCTCCTCCTAAGGAAAAAAGGAACTTTGTGGGTGACGTGGTTATTGGGGTAGCCCTTGAAAGGATAGTCTACATAAATGGAAGAGGGGAGAATTCCAGGCTCAGGGAACAAGATGAGCAAAACCAGTGTCAGCAAAGTATAAGGGATGCTGAGGGATAACGAGTAGTCAATGGCCAGACGCAAGGTATATGGGGCAACATGAGGGTGAAACAGAGTAAGCTCTGAAGCTAATAGTTTGAGACCTTGCATGCCACAGACATTTTAACTTTTTCCTAGACTCTCATGATCTATACACCATTCTTATGTTTGAGAAATTTTCTATCTTAAATCTGTTCAAGAAGCAAAAAGTGGAACATAGTCACATTCACAACCTTCCTTAGTACTAGGGTGCAGGACTCTGACCTGGGACTTCTCCACCAGCCCCACCTGATACTGGAAGCCAGTGACATGAAGAAGCATAAACAGTGCAGGTTGCTTGCCTGCACGAGTGGTGGCTGCTAAGGCAGGTACATCTGATTTCCTGTGGTTCCAGGGACAATGTCTGGTGTATGCTTAGCCCCCATAGCAGCTGACATCACACCAGATAGGGGCTGGAGCATAATTCTGGGCCCTCTCAATGGCAGCCTAATCTCAACCTAGTTCTCAGAATCCTTTAATTGATCTCCTCTGTATAAATTAGCCAGAGGTGGTACTTTGCTTTTGACCAAGAATCTCAACCTATAAGCCATGCAAGAGTGCTTGAGCTTATTTTGTAGGATATATAGAACCAAAAGCCAATTAGAGGCAAATTAATTTTCTCCAAATGTGGGTTTAATTTAGAAGTATTATTTCTTTTTATCTTCTAAAGAATTTTATAAAGTTGATCAAGTTTTCCCAAAATTTTACATAAGGACATATGTATTGTTTAATTTGTGGTTTAAAACGATATAAATATAGATTGTCTTTTAATTAGTACTTTGCTGAAGCTTTGAAATCCTGACTTTTTCTTAACCTTTGAATTTTTTTTTGGCCCCAAATTGTCTTCTGAATCAACAAATAAGAAGTTGTCCCCAGCCCTATTCCCAGGTCTGTCTAGTCAGAAACTGCTCTGCAGCAATCTGGTTTAAAAAAGCATTCATCCAGGACACTTTCCTGCACCAACTTTGCAGATGAATGCTGTCTAAACAGCGGCCAGTGATTTATGAGCTGTATAGTCAACACCGAAATTTAGCAACCTCAGTTTAGAATTTGAGAGCTGTGAATGCTGTGTTATAACACTTACTTTAAAATGCAATATTTCCATGTGACTGACTCAGAATTTAGTAAAAAGTAAATAAATCGAAAGAGTATCCCCAACTCATTTCTAAGTACATTTTTCGGTTTTCTTTTCCATCCATTCTTTGTATTTATTGAAGCAATTCTGTTCATGAAAAAATTCCCCTTATGGAACTATTTGTTATCCTTATTGTGAATGAATGAACTCTGAAAATGCAGACTGTGCCAAATGAATATTCTGACCAAATGATAGATTGTTAAGAACCAACCTTTTAATCGGATGAATGACAGAGTGGCCTCAAGAGTGTCTGCCCTTTATTTGGCACAAGAAAATGAGTGTTCTGCAGTAAGGCTATGTAGTGAATCTAATTTAGGGACACTGCATAAAGATATGGACTGCCAAAAATAAACAAAAATTTTCTTTGATTGTCTTACTTCATAATTCATTTCTAGCTAATGTGACCGCTAGGAGGAAAAATGATATATAACAAGACAATTTCTTTCATGGTTGTTATCAGCAAGATAAATTATTTAAACATTAAAGGGATTGCTCAAAACAAAATATTTCAGAAAGTTTACCTCAGAAATGTAAATTTGAATACTTAAAATTTTCTCACACTAAAAAAAAGATAACTACATAAGAGAAAACATGTTGTAACCAAGTAAATTTTATCTTCACTAAAAATGGACTTCTTAGCATAGTAAAATAGCTCTTTTTAGTAGTTCGATTCCTTTTTATAGCCCAGTTCTTAAGTGTTTCACTTAACGTAAGGATCTGATTCTTATTATGAGTAAGAATTCTCTTTAGTGTTCTAAGTGCTCCTCAGTCTATGTGATTATGTTCCCAAGTAGGCAAACCGTTAGTAGTGAGGCTCCCTCCCATTATCAAAACCAAGTCTCTTAAAAGCAACCTGCTTCTCATCACTTTTCTTTTTTCTCAGACCTTATTCATCTCAGACCTCTATTTGAAATAAAAGATATCAGTGTTATTTTTTAAAACACAGTAAGATATCTAACTTTAATTTTATCTCCAAGAACCAATGCTGAGCCTTTTCTTTTTCACACTTGAGTACTAATAAATAACCTATCTTGAATGACAAACAAAAGCTTCCTAGCCACCTTTTCAAATCCAGTTACTCTTCTAGAATTTTCCATATGCTGTACTTCAATCATCTTCCTAAAAGGCTATTGTAATCGTGGAACTTTACTACTAAAGAACATATGATAGTACCTACTGCATCAAATTCAAATAAATTCTCCTATATTGACTATATGCCCATCATCTGGTGAAACACCCACCATGTTTGTTTGTTTTTTTCACTTCTCCACATAATAAAGCACTCTTCATTAAACAGAGTACCCACAATATTTTATATATCAAAATACTCTTATCAAGAACAATACGATATACTGACCCAAAGTCCTAATTATATTGCAATATGAAACATATATTGAATTGAGGTAATGCTGTATATTCTATTTTTATCTCATTCTTTTCACATAGCATATGTCATAAGTATTTTTCTATTTCATATAATAAACATAAGAAATCATTTTTAATGGCTATCTGTAATTCTGTCATACAAATACACAGTCGTTTAACCATTTCTATCATTTAAGTTGCCTCACATATTAAGTATTACACACAATTCTAAAATCATCTCTACTTTCCTTAGGATAAATGATTAAAAGTGAAATTGCTAGGACAAAAGCTAGATCACATATAACCAGCACTAATAACCTGAAACAACTTTAAAATTCTAAGTGTCCATTTCATATGAATATCAAGAAAAAATGTTAACGGCCAGTACTTAAGTTTCAAAATCAATATTTTTAAAGGAATGAAATTGCTAGGTACACCTTATAAATTTTATAAATAAGAAGTTGATGTAATATATAAACATTAAAATCATTCTCCCTAAGATATTTAGGATTCTAGAAAAGAAGTCAGAAATTAATGTTAAATGTAGTTAGAGTTATGAAAATCCCTTTTACTGGGTATATTTATAATCAACTATTTTTGGAAGTTTAGCTGAGTTTGGTATGCTCGAAATGATGACTCGCTGAATTAAGAAATTGTCGATGACTTTTAGTTGTGCCTAATTATTTCACATACAAGTAAAATTACCTAAGATCACTTGAGACTATTTAAAGGCTGTTCTTAATAAATACATTAGGTAAGCTCTTCTGTTATGCCCTTCTTTATTCAATTTTTGAGAAAATTAATATTTAGCCCTATAATTTTCTTCTTAAAATGAAACATTTTTTAAATTATGTTTTTCTCAATATTAGTTGAATAACTGCTGTGTATTTCCAAAGGAGAGCAAGGCTTGGAACTGCTGCCATGCTGAGGAAACCTAACAGCCTGATGTTAATTTCAAAACAGTCCTCATTCTGCCAGGAAGTGGCCCTCTTATTGCTTTCCGCAGAATCACACTCATGAGATGAGTGTACATATGAGGCCTCCAGGCTAAAGCTGAGCCCTTTAGAGTTTAGAGAAGATTACTTCTGAGTCTACATCCAGCACTTTCCTTCATTTGAGAGTTCATCTGCCATGCCATCCTCCAATTGAAGAGGAAGTTATAATGAGACATTTATCTTTATATTCTAGTGTCTATGTATTTTTATCATCTGGGGTTTATAAAGCATTTTTTAGATCCATTGTCTCATGTAACTGTCACAATCCAGTAAGAAAGGTAGGAGATCTATTATGAGTTCTCTTTTCTAGGGGGTTCAGAAAGATAAGGTGATGAGCTAGTTGATGTCAGAAATAATATAAAAACCTAGGTCCCCTCCAGGCCAGTCAACATTCCACTATCCCTCCTAGCATTCTCTGGTCCATTCAGGTAAAAGTAATCTCATTAATTAAAAGGCTATAAGTCATTTACTACCTTAGAACTAAATAAGAACTGACAAAATCTCAATGTATCTTTTTTTTAAAGCCTTTCCCTTGTTCAAATGGATATTAGTCAGCGTTTTACTCTATTTCAGAATTAAAATGAGAATTTTCTAGAATACACAGAAAAATTATTACACTTAATATACAAACTATGATATGAATCAGATGTCCACCCACTGAAGCTGATATTGGACTTGAATGTGCAGAAGTTCTAAACCATTGGTTATCATCAAACCTTTGTAAATGATGTAGGTATGATGGTTAATTTTATGTGTCAACTTAACTAGGTTATGGTGCCTAGCTGTTTGGTCAAACAGTCTAGATGTTGCTATGAAGGTATTTTTTAAGTGTGATTAATATTTAAATCAATAAACTGTGAGTAAAGCAAACTACCCTTCATAATGTGGTGGGCTTCGTTCAATCAGTTGAAGGCTTTAAAAGAAAAGAATGAGGTCCTCCAAATGGCCACAGAGAAAGGAATTCTGCCTCCAGGCTGCTTTCAGATTTGAGCTGCAACATCAACTCCTGCCAGAATTTCCAGCCTGCCAGCCTTCCCTGCAGATTTTAGATTTGCCAGCCCCTAAATCAAGTGAACCAGTTTCTTAAAATCTCTCTCTCTCAATAGAAAGCTAGATAGGCAGATAGGCAGATAGGCAGATAGACAGACATACATCCTATTGGTTTGTTTCTCTAGAGAACCCTAATACCGTAGGTTAGCTTTAACATCCATTCTCAAGCTTCTTCTCCTTTACTTTCTTCTGTGATGAAAGCTACAAGTACTCAATTTACCCATGTTTCTTGCAGCCACAGATGGCTATATGACACAGAAGTCCATGAGGAGAACTATCATCCCTGAAAAAGGGACCAAACTCATGCCAGTACACAGTCTTCCCCCTTCCAACCTGGAACTAGGATTAGATACTTAAAAATGCCTGAAATCCATTAGTATGACAGAAACCAACACTCTAATCAAAGGTAGAGCGAAAGGACAATAAAAGCACGGAATCAAGATGATATCATTTAGCATCCACTTAGTCATGGCCTACTCACCTATACATCTCTCTTCCATGGTGTCCAACCTGTGCGTTGGTACCTACTTGCGTTATTCAACCTCACTGCTGAAGTCAGAGAAGCTCTCTAACACATAATCCTTAGATACAGAAACATGAGCAATAAAATTATTAAAAAGAGAGGCTCCCTCATTCCTTCTAGTTTCCTTGAGTCTATGGTGAGTCATAGGCATCACCCTGATGTTCCCCACAATTCATGCACCTTTCCTGGGCTCTGTGGAGTCATAGCCCTTCACCTAGTCATTGACCACAGATAACAACCTTCAAATCAGAGATGCTGAAGGAATCACCTTTACCTTTTCACTTCCGTTTGCTCATGATAGTTCTCACCTCCAAACATACCAACAAGAAATTCCAACTGTTACATTCAAACGTAAATGAGACTAGTAAGATTGACCTATTGGATGTTTTATTGTATTTCAGTTCACTGAGTTCATTAAAGAAAGCCACATCAGGCCACTGGCCAAACTTCTTTCCTGCTCAACTACTTCCTTTCACTACATACCAACCCTCGTTCCCAGCAGGAACCCCAAATCCGGGGGTTTCCAGACCAAACCTGCAAAAAAGCCTCGCCTTCTTCATCACTTAGATATTCCTCAGCAAGTGACTGATTTCATGATTCATATATTTTTCAAAAAAAAAAAAAAAACTGGAAAACTGACAGACAAAAGCCACTGTGGCCTAGTTTTCTGCTTTCTTTAGTCATATACATTCTTATCTAACAAAATAACTTATAAAATGGCTTTACACACATCTACCCAAATGTCTGTAGCAGTAACTAGTAACTCTTCCTTTCCAGAAAAGGTAGTAAAAAATAATAATAATTTTAAAAAATATAAATTTTAAGAGCACAGGTATAATTTATTAAGCACTTGATGATTTTCTTAATTAAAATTTGGGACAGCAATTAATGAGTCTCTTCTTTTTAAAAGGCCTTCATTTCCAGCTATGCTGGAAGAAATCAGCCCTGCCAGTCAGTTGAGACCCATGAAGCAAGACAAAGAAGTCAAGTTCTCCAAGGGTACAAACAGTTGTAGAACAGTATTATTAAATAAGAATATTATCACATTTTTAAGCTAGATATATTTTTCAATATGTATATTGAAGAAATATATCTGTGTGTACGTGTGTGTGTGTGTGTGTGTGTGTGTGTGTGTATCTTATTTTTGGAGAACTAATCTATCTAGTCTTCCAAGTTAAGATCAATTTCTCCATGAAACCCTCCTGCCCACCTTCATAGCCCCCACAGTGACAGCCCCTTTTAAACACCTATAGTGCTTGTCTACGTTCAACTCATCAATTCCATGCTCCCTTCCATGTATTAATATTCTCTTGTAGCTATCCTTTTTCCTAGCTACACTCTCAGAACAATGTATGGAATCTTACATTTGGTGAGTGCTCAGAATACACTCATTCAGATATGGTCTAGTGTTCTGATCATTTCTACTTCATGACTTTACATTTTAACTCCGGAAATAGCTGTACCTTTCTAAACCTGTTATTTGAGGCACCATATCTATTTTCATATTCTATCTACAGTTAAGCATATGGCTGACCCTCAACACAAGCCAGCTTACTATAATCATTCTAATAAACATGATAATAACCCCATTTATCCATAGGAATTTTCACAAGAATCTATTAACAATATAAGTCTATGTATAAATCACCCCTAGAAACAAATAATTATGAAATACACATTTAAAACTCTCTGAAATAAGTGTTTCTACAAAGTTTTAGCTGTTTTTTAAAATATATATTTAACTATTCCTGAGAAATTTCTTCTATGTGTATTTCTGAGCAGTAAATGAGAAATCTTTACTCTAACATAAATTAATTACCAGATCAGGGAATATTTATAAGATAAAATGATGAATTCTCAGAGTATGTCCTAATAAGTGAAATTCTAGTGTGATATATATGCTCATGTGCACTTTGTTCCTAAATAGTACGGCTGAAGGAAAAACAATTTAGATAAAATTGACAGCCTACATTTTTGTTCTTGCCCTGAGGTAGGGTAAAATATACACTTTTCTGTTCCAACTGAAAATGAAAATTTTATTTGTTAGGTATTTTTCCTGTAAATCTGTATGCTAAGGACTGGAAGACTGTAATAATTTTAGTCCCTTTTATTCACTCTTCACAGATCCCTTCCAGAAAGATGAAGAGACTATCTCCCAACAGGTAACAGCAGACAGTGAAGAGAATGCTAAAATTGATTGCAGCAGCTCTCCATTCTGGGTCTTTATTGTCTGACCTTTGTCACCTACTTCTTTTTTCCTCAATTTCCTCATATTGAATATACTTGAACTTGTCTACTCCAATCTGACATTGCAGTTTTAAAATAAAAATGAAATGTCATTCTTTGAATCCTTAGGTAGAATACACATTTCGAGAAGAATATGGTCTTTGGAATCAAATAAACCTGAGTTCAAAGCAAGACTCTAACAGCTCTCTAGCTGTGTGACCTTGGCTGAGTTACTCACTGCTCTGAGCCCGTTGTCCACTTGTAGCATAAGGCAAAGGAAACTTCATCTCACTTAAGCCCCCTTACAGCCTAGCTCAGTGCTTGGTATATAACTAATGATCAAAAGTTTATTTTTATAGCTATATATAAATATAAATCAATTCAAGAGTTATTATTATATACTCAGGAAGGTTAAAAAGCTTAGATTATTGTTCATCATAAGTATAATGAAATACTAGATGTTTCAGATATTTCCTAGCATAGTATTTACTCTTAATGAGCTAGAGTAGATATTAATAGAACCACACCAAGCTACAAATCAGCATTTGATCAAGGTGTCTACACTGCTTTTTTACACGAAAACAAGTCCTTGTTCTAGCTTCCATTTTCTTCATGAGCTATATCCCTTAACTGCTAAAACAAGGCAGAGACTCATCTAAATTTACGTCACTACTACCTATAATATTCAAAAGGAAGAGATCTGATCAAAACAGCACTACAAAATGATGCCAGCATTACCTGTCAATTTTTAAAATAAAAGAAAATCTATTAAATCTAGATTAATTTAGCCAAGCTACATTAATTCTATTCTACAGGAAAACATACGGCAAAATACTTTTAACAAAAAAGTATTCTCAAAATTTTCTAATATTCCAAAATCTGTGATTAATAAATATATATAAATTGGTCATAAGAAGCATATACTAGTAACATCATTTTTTTTAAGATTTTTATTAAAATATAGCTAACTTACAATAGTATATTAGTTTCAGGTATACACTATAGTTATTCAACATTTATATACTTAACGAAGTGAACACCACAATAAGTCCAGCAACTATCTGACACCATGTGATGCTATCACGATATTATTGACTATATTCTCTGTGCTGTACATGACATGACTTATTTGTTTTATACCTGGAAATTTAAACCTCTTATTCCCCTTCATCTTTTTCCCCACTTTAAAAATTTTTTGAATTACAGTTGACATTCAATATTATTTTATATTAGTTTCAGGTGTACAGCACAGATATTTACATAATTTACAAATTAATCCTCCTAACTAGTCTAGTACCCACCTGGCACTACACATGGTTATTACAGTATTGTTGATTATATTCCCTATGTTTCACTTTACATCCTCATGACTATTTTGAAACTACCACTTTGTACATATTAATCCCTTTACCTTTTTCACCCTGCACCCCAAACCCCTTCCAATCTGGCAACCATAAGCTTGTTCCCTGCATCTATGAGTCTGTTTCTGTTTTGTTTGTTCAATTATTTTGTGCTTTAGTTTCCACATATAAGTGAGATCATGGTATTTGTCTTCCTCTGTCTGATTTATTTCACAGCATAATGCCTTTCAAGTCCATCCATGTTGTCACGACTAACATCATTCTTGATTCAACTTACTTAGGGATTGCAGAGGTTGATTGGAAAACTTGATGTCGCATAAATTCATGCATATAAACTGGAATTTAACACTAACATGAAGAAATGGAAAGCTAAACAAGGAAATCACCACTCGAATCCCCAAAATTATTTCTATATATAGAGTTTTCAATCCAAATCTTCCTTTAGACAAAGAATAAGTTGAAAGCAGGGGTTCTTAAAAAAATAAAAGCACAAAGATTTTACATAATCAGGAATTATCAGGATCATTACATACATACTTATAAACAAAACTGATCATTGCTATACAATAATACCTGGAAAGCAATGGAATGGATTTTCTCCCATTATTTCCAGACATATTTTTCAACTGTCTCTGTCAAATTTGGTAAAATCAATTTCACTCATTACCAATTCTTTCAAGCAATTCTTCAAATAATGTATTTGACTAAATAGAACATTGGTCTAATTCAAATGGAATAAGTTTTACAAGCCTTGAATAGTTCAAGGGTGTTTACTAGGCCAGGTGCTACTTCTTGAACACAAACACTACTTCATGTGATCTTTTGTAAAAAGTGTCAAAATTTAAATATATTACCTGGAAATTTAGTTTTATAAGAAAAGTATGATGATCAAAATTCATAATGTGTCCAGAATAATAGGCCAATGTGGCTGTATTTGTCGGATAAGAAATCATTTTAGAAATGGATTGAATAAAACCTGATAATAGCATTTGAACACAATGAGCACTAGAAAAAAATAGAATAAAGGGCAGAACATTAAAATTTACTTAAGATTAAGAAAATTAGAACTTAGTTAAGAAAAAAAGACAGAAAATTATAATTTATTTAAATTAAGGCCTTATAGGATCTCATGAAAAGGCCTATACTTACAGGGGTAACTTTAACTTTTTGTTTTATTATAGAAGTGTCATACTTATTTTAATCATAATTATGTATTTCAACTAATATACTACCATTCATTAAACTGCTTAGGTTTCAAAATTAATTTATGGTATACTGTTAAATGCTCTTCAAATGGAAAAACAAATCAATGTTAATGGATTTAAAATTATTTATAGAATTGATTAAGTGTTAGACAATCTGTGGAGCATTTAGTGGATTGAATGTATAAATATTATGGTAACAAATGTTTATAATGACAAGACCAATCATCACTTACATGCTTATAACCAGTGAAAATAAACATTCACAAACATTGCTATAAAATATACTGTCAGAAGAGCAAATACCGATTAACAAAGGGTATTTGGTTATAGTGAGCCTTTCCATAGACTTCCCAAAGTCAAGGTATTCTTTCTGTAATGTGATCGACCACAACTTCATAAATCTTTAAGGTTATTGAATAAAAAAGGGAAACCAAGCCAATATGAAGGTTAAATATGAGAAATGCAGAATTTTAAACAATAGGAGGAAGACATGAATCTTAATATAAGCAATATATGGGTAGAAAATCAGAAATTTTAGATTTACATGCCATGTAATTAATCTAAAGTTATCCTGCTCTAAATCTTATCTGTAGCTGAAGCACCTACAATTCAATTAATTAAGATACAAAACAGAACTATATGTTCATAAATCTAAAACTCCAGTATCACAAAGTATGATATGTACCTTAAGAGTTGGAACACTAAACTAAAGCCATTTCAGACAAAAACTTCATAAAAAGAATTCTACATTATAAGAATAACCTCCAGGTATAACAAATAATGTCATGTAAATATGCAATAAGTTACCTAACTAAAATTATCAACTAAATTTTCAAGGGAAATAAAAAGAACTTTGGTCTATTGCCAAATAATATTGTGTGATAAAGTTCCATACTACATGTTTTAATGACCCAGAATTTGTTTTGTAATCCTACTGCAGAAAAATATCCAATGACATAAAATGACAATGATATAATACAAGATCTGATAAAGCACATATAATAAATGGAAGCCCAAATTTATAACTTGACATTTATTATGTTTTATACCCATTTTCCACTCACTGGTCATTTAGTAGTAAAGTACTTTTGTGACTCCCTAGTAAATCTGTCCTCGCAAGCTCATACATTAATAAATGTCTTATGTATATATACATATATATTTATACTATATATGACAAACATAATTAACATGTACTATAACATAATATACTAAATGTAATATAATATATATTTATTTACACTAAATACGTAGGTACTTTAATATAAGTAATATTCAAGAAATATAAAATGTGCTTTTAATATTACGATTTGCATCAAGATACATTTTATGTCATGCTATACATATCTCAAAAAAATCAGATCATAATTTTACATGTTCAAATACAAATTATTTTTTAGAATACAAAAAAATGAACATAAAGTTAGAAATAAGTCATGACACTCAGCTCTTTAAAATCTTTCAAGCCTTCTCATTCTCTTACTAAGCTTTTTTCTGCCTTCTGGCTCTTGCCTGTCTGGAACCTCATTCTCATACCACTTGCTCCTGGATGTGTTTACTTCAACTACACTGGCCTCTGATCAGTTCCACATACACCCGAGGGCTTTTGCACTGGCTATTTTCGTAGGCTGGATATTTAGCTCTTTACCAAATTCATTCTAATGCTTTGTCTCTGAGCTCAAATGTCACCTCTACACAGATGCCTTCCCTGGCAAATTTTTCTAAAGTGAACTCCATATTTACTCTTTCCAACATCATCCTGTTCACTTGTTATCAGAGTTTGTGATCATCTGTTTATCATCTATCTCCTTCAATGAGACCCTGAATTCCACAAAGACAGACAACTTACTTGTCCCCATACTCATCAAAGTATCAGTTACCCACGAAGTACCTAATAAATGTTTTTAGAATAAATGAATGATATGTATTTTTAAAGGATAATCATTTGGAGAGTCTGTTAGTCTTTAAAAAAAAATTTAGTAATCTATAAAGGATAAGAATTTGCATATTATTTTGAGGCTGTTGTGCAGTCCATTTTCCTTTTGCTCATATAAGTGCATGCAACTTCTCTTAAAATAACAATTCTGTTGTTTTGAAGTACTAGGCAGCATTAAAATTTAAAAAATGAAGATGTTTTTTGTTTTATGAGAATATGACTAATGAGAATGAGATACTGATTTAAAAATATTCTTATTGACTATTCACTACCCTTATTCAATATTCTTTACTGAAAAAGCTGTGCTTAAAACAGTGTGTATAATATGCTACCTGTTGTGGCAAACCAAAATTGGGGCAGGAAGATGTATATACATAGTTGTCTGACATGCAAGAGAAACTCTAGAAAAAAGGCTGGATAGTTGGTAGGGGGAGGGCCTCTGCAGGCAGATGGAGGACAGAATTTGGAAGAAAATTTTCCACTGTATATATAACCATTTTATAATATCACTGGTTTAAATCACTAAGTATAATTTGTACTTTAAATAAATTACTAATCTTAACAAATTAAATTTTGAACTAACTAAACTTCATCCTCTGACCGTAGTATGGTTTTCTGTTTTGATTCTAAACAATAACTGCTTCAAAATGCTTTTACGAAATACATTGATGTAGTCTGATAACACTCACTATAGACTGATATCCTGCCTGTGTACCGGGAAAGCCGTTCAAGCTATGCAGGCCTCCTTTTTCTACTAAAAATTAGTCTTTACAAAGGGCTGCACAGTTGTACATAATATCTGCCTCCATCTCTCACTTCCTTTCCTCTCTGATCTTACATTTTACAACTCTCCCAGCCTCTTACTCAACTCCAGTTTCTCTTGCTTTCTGGCTAGTGCTTGACTGGCCAAGTACATTCCTCTGGGGACTTGTCCACCTAATGTTTTTTGGCTGAGAAACGTCTCCCTCAGATACCTGCGTACCTCAAATATCATCTTCCCAGGGCAGGCCCACCTAACCACCCCCATTTAAATCTGTACTACCACCATCCTGCATTCCTTATCTTCTCCCCTGCTTATTTATTGTTTTTCCTCTCTGAAAATAAGATAAGGCAGGAACTTTTGTTGTGTGTTGTTTTTTGTTGTTGTTGTCCTGGTTTAGGTTTTTTTTTTTTTTTTTTTTTTTTTTTTGACTGCTGTAACCCCAGCACCTAAAAAAAGTACCTGGAGTATTAGATGCTTAATAAGTATTTGTTGAATAAATGGATAATAAATGAAACTCAACGTATCCAAATACAACTCCTTTCTCCTCGCCCATGCTCAAACACACCAATCACCCAACCCTAGTCTTCTCTTTTTATTCCCTATCTCTAGGAATATTCCTATACTGAAGGTGAACATCTGGGAGTCTACTTAAGTTTTCCCCCATTCCGCCTTTATGTCTAATTAATCACCTACTTCTGTCAATTCTCTCTTCTCACTAGCTCTCAATTCCATCTCCATACCTCCACTTCAAATCTGACTTTTTCATTAAGACTCATCCGTCCCTTGGTCTGTGGCAATAGCCTCCTATCTTGCATTACTATCCCTAGGCACAAGAGCCTCCAATCCATCCTTCCAGGCAACAGCCACATGTAGTAACCTGATCACAGTGCTCACCTATGGAGAACTCTTCCAAGCTCTCTGTTATCTATAGAACTGATATATATTTTACTCTGAATGCTCCTTAATATCCCTCAGGGAGATTTTTAACATACTTTTCATGGGCTCCATCATAACTGGATATAAACCAATTTCATCACCGCCGGTAATAGAGTCACTGATGCACAAGGTATATTCTAAACCTTTTCAGATAATATACAAAGCATTTCATAATCAAGTTTTGCCACCAGTTTTTGCACCTCATTTCTCCTGCCACAGGACAGGCTTGAACCAAACACAATTCGCTATCATGCCATTCTCGCACGCACCTTTGCTTTCCCATCTATCTCCACTCACCTTGCAACATTCCAGTGCTTTACTCCTAATCTGGAGAAAGCACTGCATTTTCCTGTTCTCCTTGGAGATTTCTTCCCTTACACTCCTGTGTATCCTGTACTTCCCTCCACTGTAGCAGTTGGCTACAGCAGTGAGCATGGAAAGTATTTGTTGAGAATGACTGGTTAAAATCAGTTACTCATTTAAAATTTTTAAATAAGTGATGGTTTCTGCAATAATCAAACAGATCACTCTCTTTTCTTTTTGAGTTTCAGTTCAGTAAGTCAACGTTAAAGCAATCAAGTCAATGAAAACATTCCTCCTCTACAGGCACATTTGGAAATACTGGGCATTTGGTCCTAGACCACCACAATAAAATGAGTTGTAATCTTTTAGCTAGTGGAGTGCCTTGTCTGTGATTTGTAACATTTATGAAGCACAATAAAGCAAAGTGCAAAAAAAAAAAAAAAACATGGTATGCCTGTATTTTAAGAACTCTATTAATTACTCGAATATAATAAAAACAGTTATAAGCCTTGAGCTTCACATCAATAAACAATATATTTTTCTAAGAAAGTTTTGAAATCCATCTTGAAATTTCTTTAAAAAAGGAGTGATATATGAAGATGAAAATACGTGAAAAACCAGACCATGAGAAAACATATTACAGTTGTGAGTGATGGATTTACATTCTGTCTTTAAATCCAGTGACTAGCTCTTTGGAACAGATGAGCCACAGATGTAGAAAGAAATACAGAAGTGCTGATTACATTCTTATGATTTTACCAAATGGAAAATAAAACAAAAAAGTAATTAAAAAATGGTTAAAAAATAAACTGAATGTTAGAAAACAGAAAATTAATAAAAGAATGTATGCAGTGGTCTAAACCCTGGAGCCACGTTAGAATCACTAACGCAGGAAATTTTAAATGCTACCCATGCCACCGAACTCACCTATGAAATATTCTGATATAATGGGTCAGGGATGGGTTCTAGCACCAGAATCTTTTCAAAGATTCCCAGGGATTCCATGGTGCAGTCAGGATAGAGAACCACAGAATCATCACCTTCCCTACCACAGCAAATCTTATCTTTCAAAAAGCAATTGCAATAAACTCTCCAATCCATGTTATATCCTTCCCATTGAGGGAAAAAAGAATATGAACATTGTTAACTGCAAATATTAATAACAGTTAACAGTTATACAGGAATTATTATATGTCATGTAAGAGCTGCTGATACAATGACCTTTTTATTCCTCACAATGGTTCCGTACATTGGCACTATTTTATGCCATTCTGTATCTACAAAAATAGCTAAAATTTACAGAATGCTTAACACTGCTAGATATTATTCTGAGTGCTACTATATACATTGACTCCTTTAATCTTCATAAGAGTCCTGTGAGGTTGAATACTGTTATCATATTCATTTGATAGATAAGGTAACCAAGGCAAAGAGAAAAATCGCTTGTCCAAGGCCATACAGCTAGCAAATGGCAGAGCTGGGATTTGAAGCCAGGTAGTCTAGCTCCAGGCTCAATTTTTCAAAAATCCTAATGACCTGTGCTATATAACAGGCACAAACTATGTTAATATGCAATAAAATTACTAAACATGTCTTTATTTTTCTCCTCTTTGGAAAAATAGTAATACAAACAAAGAGGAAGATGCTCACTTAAGAAAACTGAAATAAGGATCATTTGATACTAGTTCTGAGACAGGTACCACTGTTGGATCCAACTGCAGCCTTCATGACTTATAACAAAAAAGAAGAACTAAGACAGACAGGAAACAGGAGATCTAATTCTATATTAGTCGTGAATGCAAGAAATGGGTTAGAAGCCTGATTCCTCCTCCCAGTGAGCCACATGAGGACAAGGAAGGTCTGTGTGTGTTCACTGCTAATAGAAAGTGCTCAGTAACTATACTTGAGCAAATGAAATCTGTTGACTACATAAGATCTAAGATGACAATTCTAAGAAACAATATTTTCAATTTAACACCATTTCTCTCATATTTTAACATATTTATCATGTATGTTAAACGTACTTATTTCATATAAAATTTATTTCTGTATAATACATTACACTATTGTTTTTCATTAAAATGTTGATCTTTCAATATTTTAATTTGTACATGCAAATTTTACCTCTAATTAAATATATATTTATATAATAAATTTAATATATTATTATGATTTTATGATTCATATAATACTTATATAATACTACTTATACAATAAGTATAATTATTAAGTTTATGAAAACAGACATTTCTGTTTTAATCAGATATTTCTGTAATAATCAGCTCAACAGCTAGATTATCGTTAACTCTAGGCAAAGGAATTCCCTTGAGGCTGACTCTGCTCCTTAGGTGGGATGGCCATCTGGCCTTTGATCTGGTTCAATTCTTCCATTTGCAGCTGGTGTCACTACCCTCCTCTTGATCAGCAAAGCACAATCATAGATCTACTCTTAACCAATGACACAGTAGCTATACTCTGGGTTCTCACCAGAGAATACGCATAACTCAAACTTCCCGTTGGCCAACCTGATATAAATTGTTCAAGTGAGAAGTTAATATCCATAGAGGGCTCTCTGAAAAGTATCATAAATTTTAAAATAAAATCAAGCAAGGTACCAAACTAGGGTGCAGTTGACCATGTAACTTCATTGGTTCCAAGGAGATTTCCTCCCACAGAATTCCCTTTCTATGTTACAGTCCTGGTTTATACTGAGGAGACTTACAAGAAATGTGCACACAAATCATGCTATTCTACTTATCACAGAAGTGGTGCTGAGCATGTGATCTCTCAGAGCACTGTCTGCCTCATGGAGAAGATTTCTCTCAGCCTTCAGGATCACAATGAGTTAGGGTCATCTTTAATGCCAGGAAAAGATGAGCCCAACTTATGTTTCCTTGTTCCCTTATTTCTTCACATTTTAATTTTATTTTATTGTACATTACTTTTATTCATATATATATATATATATATATATATATATATATATATATTTCTTTAAACCATCTCTTATCAAGGTACCAGTACTCTATAAATAAACCAATCTACAATAAAAATAAATGAAACTGAAAAGGATAATGAAAAGTTCAGATATTAATGACTGTGAAGAATGAGGGATACAGCTTTCAAAATTATAAATGGTGAATAAAGATTTTAAAATCACACAAAATTAAGAAATCCATTTCATTCATTAGCTCATTCCCCAACAGCGCCTACTGAAATTTGAAGAATTTTATTTTGATTCAGTTAACTTAGAAACTTGTAACATACTTATTATAGTAAAAATGTCCAACACCTTTGTGAGACAGGGTGACATTAAATGTTATGTCATGACTCAAATTGATTAATATGTGGTTAAGCCTTAACTAGACTATTGTTTAATAGGACAGTAAATGAAGAGAACATTAGAATTCTGAGGAACTGCAAGCCCTCACTTTTTCAGTTCACGTAGGTTCTTCTGTTGTTCATCAATATCGAATAATGTCTCATGACTTAGGACACTGATTATTTTTAATAGTTTACGTTTAGCTCAAATACCTTTTTAAAAGTTTTACCTTTGTGCAAAGAAAACCCAGCATGCTATAATCAAAGTAAAATGCAGTATAGTTACATCATAGAACACATTTCTATCTCTTTTTTATTTTATACAATGAAGAAAATATGGCAGAAAAGAAATTTCAAAAAAATTTCAAAGCATGATGATTTCATCTGACAAGTGGAATGGGCGTGGGAAAGTAGGTATGAGAAGCTTATTGCCTTTAGTGAAGTTAAAAACTAAAACGACTGAATCAAAACCAAGAAAAGATTTTTGAAAGACTGAATTTTAGATTGAAATTCCAGAGTTATACTTTTCCATAGATATTAATATACCTTTTGGGTATAAGCCATATTTGTGATACAGTAAAATTAACATTACAAAAGAGGGAGGCCCAAAAGTAATAGAGGAAGCTAAGAAGCATATGCAATAGCTCTATAAGAATGACAAAGATATTTTAACCTTAATGGTTATGTTATGAAGAACTTATATGTAATTTTTATAATGTAGCTCTCTGGTATTACAAGCCCAGGGAAACACTTCCAGAACATATCCTTTTGTGAAGTAATGGAATTTTCTAGGGTGTTTATAGCCTTTCGGGGGCCAAGACTAGACATAAGACTTTCTGGTGTGAACTTAACTCTTTAAGAGATCTAATAAAAATATGTTTAGTCATAAGAAATGGCTTTTTAAACCCACAGAGAGATATATTTTTATCAACACAAAACTATGTTTTCTTTGAAACATTTAATCAGATGAAATAAAGACATATATTCTTTGGCTCTATTTAACTGTAAATATTGTGAAGATAAATTCAAATCATTCTGAAAATGACCCTTAGACGAAATACAAAACTCCCTCACAAGGAGAAGAAGAATCATTGAAACTAAAATTATTTAAAAGCTTGAATATAAGTGATCTTACTAAAACAAAAAAAACAGAAAAACAGAACTTCCAATTCTGTTAAGACATAGGCTGACAATAAATTATATAAACATTTTTTTAACAGTGGGGATTTTCTAGTCATTTAGTAAAAACATACCTATAACAAAGAAAGTATAGCTAAATTATATAATATACAATTCTAACAGCCAAATTTTAAAAAAATAATTCTTCTGGAAATTAAAGTATTTAAAATACACATCCCATTTTCACTGGAAAATTACTTCATTTTCTAGAGAATATTTTAATGAAATTTACAACATGTGGATTATCTAGTTCAAAATATCAAGACTCATGCCTTCCTGGGCCAGTTAAAATAAAATAAACGTGCAAGGAGGATTAAACATGCATGGGGTTAAAATAAACATTAAACCAGAAATGCAGGGAGAGCTGATGGATAGCAACAATATATGAAGGTGACCAAGACTGCCTGCCTCTGCTAACGGTATCAAAAACCTTAAAACATTCCATGTGCCAAATAATGTTTAGGAGCCATATGCAGCCTCCCAAGCCAGATTGCAGCTCAGATAACTAGGAAAACAGTAGCCAAGACAGAGCTCAATCAAAAATATGAACTTAGCCAAGAGTAGATGCCATAAATTCTAACATGGAGTGAACAGAATAATTTTTCATGAACATGTCTGTTAGTAATCCTTACTGATAGAATTAGAGGTATAAATGAGTAAAACAGCAACCCATTAAGTCCGCTGGTTATTAACATCTGCCACATGTCTTTGAAAACTAGATGTTTCTATGTCAAGGTGGGGAAGGGAGAATCTTGATTCTGACTTCCCTCAGTGGTCTCGGGCACAGAGAATCAGTCTGTCTAAGGCTCACCACCAGAAGCCAAAGTCCTCTTTATTTGGAAGAGGTCAAGCCATTCCTGGGCCCTAAGTGTGATCTGGGTGCACATCCTGTCATCTCCTGGAATATCATGGTTGGTCTTTTATAAGCATATAACAGAGATCCTGATGAAAAGTAGTGCATATCAACATGTGTTTATAATTTATCTATCATTAAAGACAGAGGAAAAATGGAAAAGTGGGTGGAGATGACAGAGAAGGAAACAGAGCAACAGGCTGTCAAGACATATTTTCCTGGACCACCAGGACCCACCATGAGGAAGAACTGAAGCTATGTGTGCATCGTTTCCTGAAAACCCTGAGGTTTCAGCTGCCTTGAGAGGCAAATTTCTGGATGGTTGTGTGAGCTGACTGCAGAATGGAATACTATTGACATACTTTCCTACTGAAAATTCTAGAGAAACAGAAAAAGGGGCTATAGTTCTAGCAACTAATCTAGAATTTGTACAGATAATAGATAACATCTATTGACAATTAACCATGTGTCAGACACTATATTAAGGGCTTTACATAGATAATTTCCCCCATTTCGCTTAATCTTTTCCAAAATCTATGAGGTAGACACTGTTTTAATCTCCTCTTTTGGTTGAATTAAACAAGGTTCAGGGAAGTAACTTCCAAGACAGTGAAACTAATAGGTAGTAGAGTGATGACTCAAACCCAAATTCAAGTTTATATTCATTCTCTTTCTCATATTCTCATTCTCTCTCTCTCTCTCTCCTTCTCTCTCTCTCTCTCTCTCTCTCTCTCTCTCTCACATACACATGGTTGATTATACACACAACACAGAAAAAGTAGATTTCAACTGAACAGTAAAGAATATTAGAAGATTTCTGTTTTATAAAAAATATAATTTATATTCAAGAAAATCTATATAATCTGTGTATTTTAATAATTTTGTCCAATCCTCCTCCTATAAGATCTGAAAGTTTGTTCATCATTTTTAAAAGATACCATTCCATCATTATTGTCTCATCTATTCAAACTCAAAAATCGTGAACATGTGTCCATAATGGTGCTCCTAACTCCGCAAGAATTTTTATTAGGAGGAAAAGCCAAACAAAATTCTGACATCCATGAAAGACATAGATAAATGAAATTCAAAATTTTAAGACAGTTCTTTCTCAGATGGATCTTTTAAAAGAAATGTGAAAATGAAATTACTGATTAATTTCAAAACGTATTCTATGACCAGATGTGAAATCTTACCTTTAAGCAGGATGCCAACCCAGAGTGGAATAAATTTTTCCATATAACGTGAACACTAGCATAGATTCACATTTCAACTAACCTAAAATCCAAACAGGAAAGCCGTAGTCTGGCCATGCCCAACTTGGCCTACTCAGGTGTCTGGTGAAACCTAGAACACACCCTAATATTAAAATGCTTAGATATAATTTAATTGTATATTTATCTTTACTAAATTTATTAACAGACGCTGTTTATTATATTCCTTAGTAATTAAATTTTCCATCATTCTTTTTAATAAGATGTTGAAACTTTGTATTAGGATTAAATCAATGCCTCCTCTAAAACAGATATTGTTTAAATAGTTCCTTTAAAGACTGAAATTCCAAAACAAAATAAATTCAATGAAATTTCTTAGCAAAACATTAAGTCAACACTCTGAAACAGTATTCCTTTAGAAAATAACAGTTATTTCCTATTACTAGGAAAATATAGAAATCTTTTTCACACAGATTCTAAAGTCAGTGATGGACAAGTGTCAGTCTAAAACTCAAATGTATTGTGAAAAGTTAATGAAAATATAATGATCATGAAGTTCTATCCTGCAAGACTTGGAGTCCCTTTTGTTTGCCTCATATTCTATGTCAGTTAATGAAAAGATCTAAGATTCCACTCACTATAACAGAGAGGGTACACATCTATGATAATTCCCCTTCAGTTGAACCAGAACAAATGCCTATATTACAAATAAAATGTTAAATTAGTTCTTGAGCATGAAGGTCACTTGAGAATGTTTTACTCTCTTAGAACATGAATGGGTAGACTGTTATGTGAGGATTGCATCTTTGTAGCAAAATCAATGAAAACTTAATGGGAGGGACATTTAAAGAAAAGGTTTGTTATAACTTTGTATGTGATGTTAAGGCAACAAGGTAGCAAATAAAACAATTATTTTCCATCTTTATTTTAGAATATGGATAATTTTTTTTCTCATCCACACAGAGTAAAAGTTTGCAAAATAATATCATTATATAAACTAAGCAACTGGATGTGTTTTCTGTATTAAGATTTTTTTTTGCCTTCCAGTTAGTTTTATGTTAAATGAAGAAAGGTAAATCTTTTTCATTGAGTTTATTCTAAATTACCTATTTTTAAACAATAATGTGCTTGCATTCATTTTTATTCTAAAACGTAGTTGCAAGATGGTTTTATAAAAAAATCACCTTTTCTTATTAAAGGGAATAAGATAAGTAATGACCTTAAATTTGCATAGTACCTATTCTGAATAACTAGTTATCAAATAATTTTTACTTTCTGTAATAAACATAAAAACTATTTCCCAAAACTGTAAATGCCACAAAGTAGAAAAAAGAAAGCAAAATTAACAAAAGTGGGACTATACTTCTAAAAGAAAAATGAATGGTACTGTGTAATCTTGAGGTATGAAGACATCACAGGGAACATATTTTCATAAAATATTTCTTCTATACTAAAGGACATGAAAATTTGAAAAAATAAGTAAATGAGTTAAGTTATAATTTAAAAGGGTGTGTACTGGGTAGCTAAAATATATTAAAGTCCAACCACTTGAAAACCAAACTATACTGAAAAACTTTTAATACACCATTTAATCATTAAGTCAATTTTCATTAAGATTATCTTTGAGGAAAACTGTTTTAAATAAAATTGCATTTCATTTCAAAATCAATTTCTGAAGGAAAAATATCTCAGAGTATTTCATAAAATTAATCACTGCAATCAAACCACAGTTCCTAACTCAGATTATTTAAATAATCGTTACCGTTCAGAAAAACATGGAATGAGGCAGACATAAACAACTTTTAGGGAACCAGTCAAAATACCAAGCAGTCACTTAACATCTTCAAAACTATTTGTTTTTCCAGGTAATTCATTTCTTTTAAAATTTTGTGAATAAATCTTTCATACATGATATGAATCAACTTTTCCCATGCTTTAAAAAAAATACATGTTAAAAAAACATGTTAAATTTCCACATGAAATTCTTCAAAGAAACTTCAGATTTTAGCCATCTGAAAACAGAGATGCAATTACATGCCTAACCAAAACAACAGCAAAAAACAACAAGTACCAAATGCTGAAAACCACAGCCCAAGAATAAAATAAAATTAGTCTTCTTGTTAGCGACAGGAAATGGATACACAGGTATATAAACTCCAATAAAGCAAATAAAAGGGGATGGTATTTTTCAGATGGGGCCATATGTATAGGCTGCTGATTAAAGTTAAGGTGGTCATGCTAATAAGAAAACCTCTGCCCGGCCTTAGCTCTAATAAAGTATGTCCCACAATCACTCTGTGTCCATAACCAGCTGCTGCTCTCATTGTCAAGCAAAGACAAAGATACAGAAAGAATAAACAGAATCACTGCCCTAGACTGTAAACTGGCATGCACCCATAATACATAAACACTGTCATCATAGCTCAAGTCTTACCTCATAAGACCAAACACACTGCGTCCCACCAAAACGTCGAACACATCTTCCTACTTCCACATCCTCGTGCGTCGTGTACATTTCTCGGAGGCATTCACCAATGTGCGGCACCATCCTCCTGAGAACCTCTCGACTGAAGATCATGCCAGGTCCTCCCATACAGAAGTTCTCCCCAGGCTCCAGCCCCAGCTTTCCCAGTTCTTCAATGTTCCCCAGGCCAGTCTGGCCCAGGTAGAGGGGCTTGCTGCTATTCAGTGATCTAAGAAACTCTTCTAACTTGTCACCTACGAAGAGAAAGGCAACAATCACCCCTTTTCCTAATTCCATAATCATTTATTTATATGAACAAAGAGACAGGACTTCCGATATTGTCTGTAAACTCTCCATAAGTCTTACACAGTTGCAAAGAAGAAAAACCTCTCTGAATCTTGCATTATTTAAAAAATAGTAATTTATAGTTTATTAATTAAATCATAATAAAAATTTTTATCAGCCTTCTTTGGAAAGGACCTTTTTTGAAAAAAAAAATTGTTAAAGATTGCAGGATATAATTGGTTTACTTATAGTTTGTAAATTCGTTAAGAAAAACAATTTTAAAATTATATTCTGTAGCGAACACGGTTTAAAAGCATTTCATAGTCCCCAAAATGATACAATGGAATAAGTAGTCACCTTCTTTATATCCCAGTCAGCATCTTTACTACCATTTTTGATGAGCACGGCATCTGCTGTCATTATCTTGATCCTATGCCACGCCCCTTGGATCTCAATGAATTTCAGCTGACTATTATTGGGTTCTTAATACAAAATACATTTTATTCTTAATAGAAATGGAGAGGCTGGCATTTCAATGTTCCGAAGGGCAATCTTCCAAAGCATTAAGTGTAAAGGCGTTTTGTTTTGTTTTGTTTTGTTTTGTTTTGTTTTGTTTTTTCCGAGTCCTGTGAAAAGTACTACCACCTGGATCAGGAGAAAGCGACGAGGCTACATACAAGTCTGGAGGCAGAAACTAAGGAAGGGCTGCCCCCTCTGACCAAGAAGCTAGGAAACGTGGGAAGCCTAGGGAGACCTCGTTCCTACAGCCGTGTGTCCCTCTCCATCTCGGCAATAAACTGGGTTGGAAAGATTGACTCCTGCGCTAAGAAACTTCTCTCCTCTGAGTTCAGAAATCGCTGGCCAGAACCACTCACACCCAGGGTGAAGGACCGCGCCTCTTTAAAAGGCTGACAAAGTTTTCTCAGGCTGTGGGCTGCGCGTGGTTTGGGGGACTTCCAGCTCTGCTTATCGCTGCAGCCACCAGAATGCACTGGAATGGATCCATGCTAGTATGTGCTAGCACAGTCTCGAGCTCCCAGGGTCTGGATGATTCGCGGGCACGTCCCCTTCTTCCCCACCAGCAGTCCTGACAATACACCCATCGCCTGGGGGTTTTACTGAGGTGTGGGGCGAGGTGGGGGCGGCTTGGTGCTGCGCTGTAGGTGCTGGAAGGAGCTACGCGCGGAGCGGTGGGGGTCCTCAAGGACTCCCAGTGCGTGGCGGGTCGTGAGAAAGGGAAGAGAAAGCACAGGGAAAGGTCTGGGGCAACGAAGAGGATTCCTCAATCTCCCCGATCCCGAAATTGCGCTAGATCCAGTGAAAACAAAAGGGTAGGGGAACAAAGCAAGAACACGGATCTCCAGTCTGGCACTCGCCTGCGTCTGGGTCTCCCCTTCCTCTACCGAGGACACGCCCCTCTGAGAGGATTTGGGAACCTGCCACCACTCCAGGCTTTCAGAGCAGAGTGGGACTAGCCTTTTGTTGAACCCTAAGGTCCCTGTTCTCACCTTCCCGGCACGGTAACGAGTATGGGCCACGCGCTGTGCGAAAACGAGGACAGCAAGTGTGAAGAAAGCGGATAAAGCCGGGCAGGTGTGAGGAGGGCCCAAGCCGCAGGAGGGAAGGAGGAGCGGACCAGCAACGGTGGGCGGAGGCGAGGGGTGGGGACGACAGGCTGGGGGCTGCAGGAGCCCGGAGCACGTGCTGGCAGAGAAGCAGAGGGGCTGGGCAGGGGTTGGGGCTGGGAGCAGAGAAAGGAGGCGGGCAGGTGGGACAGCGGTGCTGGGAGGTCACCTTTGATGTAGACATCGTCGTCTGCGCGCATGAACCACTCATACTTGTCCAGGTAGTGGTCGTGCATGTACTTGATCATCATGAAGGACTTTTTCTGGGGAGGGTAGGAGTCGTCCACACCCGGCAGCTCGATGACAGGCAGGGGTGGCGGGGGCTGGCCAAGCCTGGCGTTGGGTGGCTGCTGGCTGGAAAAGAACTCCACGCGGCCGGGAATGAAGCGCGCCCAGGTCCGCTGCGCCGCCAGCGCGCGGCTGCCCAGGTACTTCTGCGCGGTCATCACCCCTACGTACAGGAAATCCCGGGGTCGGGAGCTCGGGGCGGCGGCGCCCCCGTCCCCGCTTCCGTTGTGGCTACTCCCCGGCCGGCCGCCTCTCCGCTGCCCAGCCGCGCCCCCGTCCTCCTCCTCAGGTTCCCCCTCGGCCACGGGGGCGCCGGGGAGCCCCGTCGTGCCTTCGGGCTCTCGTCCTCGCCGCCGCTGCTGCAGCGGAGGTGGCTGCTGCCAGGGGCTGCTCCGAAAACTGGTCACCCCAGCCGCTGCCTCAGGCAGCTGCGGCCCCTGGAGCTCCAGGAGCGCGGGGGGCGGCGACTGCTCCAGCCGCGGCCGGGGCTGAGGGAGCGGCTGATGCGCGCCGGGGCCAGCGGCCGAGCGGCCGTAGTAGGAGCAGAGGCTGGAGCCGCGTCTCTTCCTCTCGCTCAGCTCCGCCACTCTGGGGGCGATGAGCCAGGACGCGGCGGTGAAGCCCAGCACCAGCCCCAATGCCACGCTCATCCACGGGCGGCGGGAGCGCACGGCCATCGCGGCTGCCCCGGCGCCGACGCTAGCGGAGCGGTAGCGGCGCTGCGCGCGGATCTGCCGCCTCACAGCCGCCCCTCCTCCGCCCCAGCGCCCCCAGCCCCAGCCGCTGCCCGCCGCCCAGGCGCCGACGCCGGCTCGGGCTCGCAGCGCTCCCCGCGCCCAGCCTGCTGCGGGTTGCAGCCGCCAGCCGAGCGCCCCGCTCCGCTCTGGGTCGGGCTTCCAGGCGAGGGTCGGGAGTGAAACTTCTCCCGGCGGCAGCAGCAAGAGGAGCTGCAGGAGGAGGAGGAGGAGCGGCGGCGGCGGCGGCAACGCGTCCGCTCCTCGGCTGCCACCCTGTCACAGGCGCGCCTGGTCCCTCCCTCCTCGCTCCTTCCCGAGCCCCCGCCCTCGCTCCTCGCCTCCCGCTCCCCGCGCCGCGGGGCTCCGGACTGGCCCGGAGGAGGAGCCACAGGCACCGCTGCTGCCAGCCCCCGCGAGCGCGCGTCGCGGTATTTCCCCGTCCCCCGCCCTGGGACGGCCCCCGTCCGTGCCTGGGTCCGGAGCCGGCCTCCCCTCCGGAAGGAAACGATCCCTGTCGGGCCGCCTCCGGCTCCCAGCGCCGACGCCCCCTCGTCCCTCCTCCCGCGGCCCTCGCTCTCCGTCCCATTTCCCGTCCCGTCCCGCCCCTCCGCCAGCCTCGCGGCGCCCGCGTCCGGGGGCTCCACCGCCCTCCTCCCGGCGCGTCGGCTCTACTGACCTCATCGGCGGAGCTCGGGTCCCGAACCCCTGCCCGGCGCCCGCGGCTCGCCGGAGTCCACAGCCCGTTACGTCCCGGCGTGACCCTTCCCCACCCGCCTGCCCCGCCCAGGCCCGCCCGCGCTCCCCTCGGTGCTGTCGGTCCCGTCCGGGTTTCTCTCGCGGCTGCTGCTCCGCGTCTTCTCTCGCCACTCGGTGTCCCGCTCACAGCTCAGGAAACCATCTGTCCCGTCCTAGCACCTCTCCTCGAGCCTCACTCCCCAGTCCCTACCTGTATCCTTCACCACCTCTCTACCATTGTCACTCGGTGTCTCCCCTGAGGAAATCTCACAGGGATTGGAAATACGTACCCTGAAAGACTGGGGGAGATTATGGTGAGTGGGGGCCCAACCCCCAAAGAACATAAAAATTCCCTGTTTCCTACCTGTTGAGTTCGGAAATGGGCTGCCTGCTGGTCCGCTCTTCAACTCGTCCACTGGTCTCCTCTAGAAGTGAGAACCATGAACTTGGTGGAAGACTGACTCAGTAGGACAGGAGAAATGTGAACAAATTTTAGGGCCAGTATCCAGAAGATTCAAACTAAGAAAATTCCTCTCCTTCCCCTGCCCCTCCCCCCATAAGCTAAGGTAATCAGAAAACAAAATAGAAAATATAATTTTTATTCTTGTCTATAAACCATTTTATTTTCTAAGGCAATGACAGGAAATGTTTTACCTCTCCAATTAGGGAGGTAAAATCTCCAGTTAACTAAAAAAAAAAAAAAGTTAAATTGTATTGGCTAAAATCATTGACTGTTACATTATGAAGAGATTACCTGAAGGTATATGACATTTTGAAGAAGGAAGCATTTAACAACTTTCTCTCTAGAAGCGGAGAATCTAACGATAGTCTGAGGTGCATTTGGCATCCCCGAACCCTCTCATCTTCAAGTTTCAGTCTTCTGTTTTGTACATCTAACGCAAAGGGATGGTATCCAATGGCATTAGACATAAGGCTCCATCTAACAGTAAGCCTGCCTTGAGGCGTGGTTCTTTCCAAACGGGTCACTGGCTGTGCATGAGTACATCTGACTAAATGGTTCATCTGTGGACAAAGAAGCTCCTTTTCCATCTCTAGGTCTTTCCCAGATCCTTGAGGGTACAGATTATTGAGCTCTTTCTCAATGTTTAATTTTAGTTAGAATACAAAACTAAAATAAACAGACCTCTTCCTATTTAAAAATGCATCTTGCCAAGGACATTTTAAACTTTCTAGAATCGTGCTGTTCAATAGAACTTTCTCTTAACGGAAATTTTCTTTATGTGGTCTGTCCAATAAGGGAACCACTAGCCACACATGATTTGAGTGCTTGAAATGTAGCTAGTGTGATTGAAGAAATAAATTTTCAATTTTATTTTATTTTAATTAATTTTTATTTAAATAGCCCCATACAGCAAGGGGCTGCTATGCCTGACAGCACACTGTCAGAGGAAATCCATAATCTCTGGTCACATTACCTATGATAAATTGTGAAGAACAAATAGTCTACCTACACACCAGCATGCTCGTCCCTGCAATGTTTTGCTGGGCTTCATTCTAATGGGCACCATTCATGTAGTCTCTATACAAAATCATTCATTCTCATTGGGCACAAATAACCCACTCATCAACTACTATCACATTTTGGGAGAAAATTAACTTCATTCATTTTTTATTCAACAAATATGTGTTAGAGATTACGCATTAGAAAAGGTGGAGGGCTCTGGATATGGAAATGTGAATATTCATTGTCACCTGCCATGAAGTTTACAGTACAGTGGAAAATCATGAATTACGGTGGTGACAGATGATATGAAGGAAAAATGTAGAGTGCATACTCTGAAGCAGTATTTATACGACCATCTAATTTCATCTGGGAGTCACGGAGGCACTTGGCGACATTGAAATAAAATGAAAAGTATTGGAATGATGTTCTATACTGGCTAAGTGACCTTGGGAAAGTTATTTAAATTATCTGAGCCTTAGATTTTTATTCTGTAAATACATTTTTGTGAGCATTTATTAATATATTATATGTGTTTGGCGCAGTGTCTAGACCATTATAGGCACTCAGGAAATGTTAGTTCTTCTCATTGCCCAACCCTTTCCTTTATAATAAAAACTCTTAGATATCACCTTACTTATTTTTGTGATATTTCATCCTTTCATTTATGTAACATACTTATTTAGTATCTACCATAAGCCAGGCAATATTCTGGAGAAACAGCAGTAAATGAAACAGACAAAGCCCTTGACTTTATAGTGGTTGTATTCTACTAAGGAGAGATTACAAACACACACACACACGCACATACATATGTATATGTGTGTGTATATATATATATGATGCTGGGCTATGTTTTGAAAAAATAGAGAGAGATAGTGGGTATATACATGTGTTAGAGGTCATCTTAAATTAATTGCTCAGAGAGGTTCTTTCTGATAATTTTAGCAGAGAACAGAAGATAAATGAGGAAAGTAACCATGAGGATATCCAAAGGAAGACTTTACAAGCAGAGGGAAAAGCCAGCACAAAGGCCTGAGATAGAGAAAGTATACTGAGGACCAGCAAAGAGGCCCATGTGGGTTGGAAATGGGAAGGAGCTGATGACTTGCAGATCACTTAGGCCAGTGCTGTCTACTAGAATTACAAGGTGAGCCATAAATGCAAGACATGTAATTTAAATTTTTTCTTACAGACACATTTTGAAAAAGATGAAGTTTACTAATGTATTTTATTTAACTCAATATATCCAAAATGTTACCATTCTAACAGGTAATCAATATAAAATCATTAATGAGAAATTTTACATTCTTTTTATTGGTACTAAGTTTTCCAAACCCATGTATAATTTACACTTATGGCACACCTCAGTTCAGACTAGCGACTTTTCAAATGTTGCATAGACATATGTAACTAGTGTCTCCTATTGGATGCTGAATATTTTAAGCTTTGAAGACATTTACAAAGATTTTGGCTTTTATTCTGAGTGACAGTGAAGGTGTTGAGTAGAGTGGTGATATGGTTTTTGTTTTATAAAGACCACTCTAGCTCTTATAGGAAGAAAAAACTAGACGGGGACAAGAGTGTAATCAGAGAATGCATTTAAAACTATTGAAGTGACCTCATCACTTTGGAATGGAAGAAAAAGATAAATATCTTTTTCTTCTTCTTCCCACACAGTGCCTTCACTTTCTCATTTGTAATAAGTAGAAGCATTGGGAAAGTTTTCTCTGTGGGTTTAATTTTATATTTATTGAGATTCCCCGAGGTATTTATTTGATATTTCCCAAAGTCAGTGAAGTAATTTTCTCATACTCACTTTAATTTCGAAGATACATGAATTTTAGGATAGGTAATTTTCTGGGAAACTTCTACCAAGGACTAAGTTGTTTAAAAAAAAAAAAAGAATAAAATGATACATTCTAGGAAGAATTTAAGAAAAAAATTATTTGAATAAAAAGAGGGGTGTAAAGGGACAAATGTGTATGGAAACTCTTAAAGAAATTGAAGAAAACATAATAAAAGCATCCTAAAATATAGCCAGCTTTGTAATACTAGACCAAAAGAGAAAAAGCAATAATGTAGGTAATTCTAATATCATTGGCTAAAAACGTCTTATCTAAACAAGAATGTTTCAGTAGTTATCCTTTTGAATCACCTGATAAAATCTCTATGAAGCACTTTAGTAGATTTTGAAAAAAACAATAAAACAAGAACTTCTTAAAATTATGCTTCCAGAAAAAAGTGAAAAAATTGATCCCCTGTCCTCTCTAAATCCTTTACCAACTTCAAACATGTCCATATTTGACTACCATAACACGAATCCTTTGCCACCTTCTCTGAGCTGAAGCTGTTAGAACATAGGAATCATCTGGATTCATACTGAGGCAAAGGCTCTTGTAGGGGCTGTGTCCCTGGCTCTGGGATGACATTAATGTCACCCACCCCAAAACCAAATTTGACACACTTAGAGCCATTCAGCAGACTTGAGTGTTTGAACCAACTGGAAAGAATTAGCAATAACTTTAAAAATTACTGAAAAAGATACAAATGAGTTTAAAAGGGAGGATGTCATTGTTTGATCAATTATGAAAGTTAAAGATGAATATTTAAATATGTGGTTCAGCATATGCTTCTGTTACCAGGTGTAAGCAAGTTTAGGTTAGTACTGACACTTCGATTCAGTATTTTACTGTGATGTTTAGAATGTTATTTTTTCTTGACAAATCAAGGCTGAGTTGATTTCATTTGTGTGAAGCAACTGTGGCATCTAGTGGTTAATAATCATAATGTAATTCGGTTTGTTTCTAAGAGATAGATTGTGTTAAAAAATATTTTAGACATTGCTGGAAGATTGTAATCATAGAAACATAATAAGATAAACCACTTAATTATATTTTTATTTCCTCAGACATAAGCACTTGAGGGGATGATAGAAGTTCATATACTGAAATATGAAAAGGTAATTATTTAGAGCACAGTATAAGACTATATCCATTTTAGAAGTTAATACTAATCTACTTTAGTTAATCAACATAAAAATGTAGTTAATTTTTTACACCGACTGGATATTTGATGCTACTAAGGAATTATTAATTTCTTTTATAGGTATGATAATAGTACTGTGGCTATGTTAAAAAAAATAGTCCTAAAAAAGTCCTTATTTTTCAGAAATATATACCAAAGTGTTTATAGATTAATTGATAATGATGTCTGAATTCATGTAATAAGGGACTGAGGGTGGTTCTAAGTGGATGGCGATGTGGGTGGGGCCTGATGGCCCAGGTACCGAAGACTGTTGAGGCTGGGTGATTACCGTTGGGCAGATTTGAAATTCTCTATAATAAAAAGATTCGAAAATATATTGTTTGTTTAAGATCAGCACACATTCAATTTTTGTTTCTTATAGATTTATCTGACTATGAGAGAGCCCACATGTCCAAACCATCAATGCACTTTGAGAAGAAGAGAATGAGACTCCTGCTGTCACCTATGAAAGGGTCAAGAGGTGACCATTCAGAATTAAAACTTCCAGTTCTTCCATTCTCCCAGACTCCAAAGACAGTCATTTTGACATAAGTGAAACACCCAGGCAAGCTTTTAGAAATAGAGAGGCACTATTTATGATGTGAGGATATAGATATATTAATAGCTATACTATCACTACAGAATAAGCATAAGAGGAGAGATTAGGAGATCTTTTTTGTTATGCCTATTTTTATTAAGTTTCAGGATATTTTACCATGAAGCAAGAGAGATTAGACATTATACTGCTGAACCCATAGTCATTGTATCTTGAGTGAGTGAAGCAGGTACAGTTTATAATTTATTTTAAGGCTGCTGCATCAATAGTGAGCTAATAATGACACGTCTTTCCATAGTCTTGAAAGTCAGATTTTATAGATTACATAAATATATTACATAAAAATATATATAATATGTACACGCCACAATTTTTTTCTTTGTTTTGGAAAATATACTTATGTTCTTATGTATTCATGTTACTATATAATAAGTTCATTATTTCTATATAAGTTAATAAATTATATTTAATGTTTTTCTGATTTTTAATTTCTCATATAAAGCTTTTAAGACCATAAAGGGGTCCGAGGAACAAAACATTTGAGAACAGTAGTCTAAGGAAAGTCCTTCATTCATTTATTCTTTTCTTTTCCTGGAAATAGCATGACAATTTCTTTAGGAGGGATAATCAAAAGTTAGGATGTCTTGCTCTTGATGGAACACTGACTCTAACTGTTTGAGATGACATGAAAGTAGTTGTCCTCGAATCTGCATTGTTGAAACTCTGACATGTTCATAAGTATATTATTGTCTCTATGCTTTCAGTTTTATACCTTTTGCATTCTAGGGATCCAGTTGCTTAACTTTTTTTTTTTTTTTTTTTTTTTTTTTTTGCACGTGCTGCTATTAGAAGGGAATGACAGCGATGAATCTTCCAAGACAAATAGAATTTAAATCATTCGGATGTTTTAGGTTCTGATTTGTATCTCATAACAAATTAGTATCTCTAACAAGTTTGGAGTATATTTTTCATTTCTACAAAAACAAACATCAGGACAATACATTGTTATAGGGCTTCAATCACTTTGTATTATTGTGCCAAAGAAATACTGTCTCAGTAAGTTAATTCTAGAGCTGGAGTGTCATAAAATTCAGTGAGGAACAAAGAAGATAACATTGCCATACCAATACAGAAGGTGCAGTTATTTGCCATTTGAAGCCATTTGGAGCTCTAGGAACAGACAGAAAGTAAAATCCAAATAAAACTATGTGAACTAATTGAAAAAGGTAAATTGGGTCCTATAAAGGAAATGAGTGGTCATCACTTGGAAATGATTATAAAAATATTGTTCAAGATAAAAAATATGTGTGTATGTGTGTGTGTGTGTGTGGGGGGGGTGATGATACATTTTTTTCATTGAGCCCTGTAGCCTTACCTCTGAATCCTCTTTGAGTAGAAAGAGGACTAGAAGACCAGTCTCAAGAGAGGAATATGAGCAAATGTTAGCCTCATAGCTAAGAGATTTCTCATTAGTGCTTTCTGCTATTATCTTCCAACTAGACACAGAGATTCAAAAGAAGGTATGGCCGAGGCACACCAAAGAAATAAGTGAGGGGTGGACACGGCACTCTTACAACCTTTGCCAGAGTTCTACTTACCATACACTCTGTTCTACCCCACACTTTTTGTTCCCACAGACTGCACTTCTCATGTCTCTGCCTTTACAGAAAGTAAGGGCAGGAATAGCAACAGTACCATTTGAATCAGATTAAAATTAAATTTAGGTTTTAGTTTTAGCAGCATAAAATTGGGACCACAGAACATGATACAGACAGCAGAATCAGATTGAGTCTTTTTATAGGCATTTAGAACCCAACTGGCCATGACAACTCACAAGTAATTAAAACTTTAGCACCCAGCTCAGTGTTTCTCAAAGTGAGATCCTCAGGACCCCTACGTAAGTATTTCTAATGTCTTAATGTGCATAACTATTAATAGTAAATCTTGGGTTCTTCTGAATCAGAATCCTTGAGGGCAGGGGCAGAAATCCACATTTATAATAAGACACCTGAGTGATTCTTAAACATACTGAAGTTTGTATAATCTTGATAACTGAGATAATTCAAAGTCCTAAGAACATACGTTAAACAAATTAACACACACACACACATACAAAACTATTATACCCTTCTACTGATATTTACCACCCTTACAAAACATGGATAGGTAGCTAAAATTCTAGGTTCTCCAGCCTAAAATGATAGAAGAACTTTCATTCACTTGCTATTTGCAAATTGAATGTATGTACATTTCTCTTATGTCTTGGTTTGGGTTCCCAAAGAAGCAGACTGAGACAAGAATTTGAGAGCAAGTAGTTTATTTGGAATGTGATCCCAGGGGATACTGGCAAGAGAGTGTAGAAAAGAAAAGGAGACGGTAAAAGAAGGAAGGAAAGCAACGAAGGGTGAATTGTGAAGTCAGTTCCCACTGTAGGTAGCTGGAGTTTAATTCAACTTGGGAAGTTCTTGTCAACTTTGGGTCTCAGACTTATCCCATCAGAAGAGCAAAGAAGTTGGGGGTATTTACCTTCTCTCAGTCACTGATTAAGCGCTGCTCCCAGGGACATGAATTGCCCAGCACTTCTAGCCTGCCCCTTGCACAGTCAGTAAAAGCCCTTCAGCAAAGAGTTAAAGAAGCTGATAGCTGGAAGACAGCACTGGCAAGCACTGAAGTGGAAAGGGTAAGGAGATGTGGGCAGGAGTCTGGCAGTCTCTGTTCTAACCCACGAGTTGAATTAATATTCACTCTCAAAGCCAGACTTTTGGACTTTCTATACTACAATAGACACAAACCATATGAGTAAGTAACCCTTAACATACCAAATCATATCTTCAAAAAATGTGTCCTGCAAATTTAGTTTCTTTTCATTGAGGAATGTACCTTATAAAAACAATCTTCTTTGGGGCTATTGGAGTTGGCTGATGTTTTCCTGTTGCCATCTCCTGTCAAACTATCAGAATTCTTGGTAGGGGACCACTGTGGCCATTTACGGTGTCTTGGATTGGGGGAATTCCCTTTGACTATTTTTACTTTAAACATTTTGCTATGGAAATTTTCAAACACACACAAAGTATATGGACTAGAACCTCCTATACCCATCATTCAGCTTCAGCACTTTTCAACTCATGACCAATCTTGTCTATCTATATATATCCTCACCCACTTAGCTCCTGCTGGATCATTTTAAAGCAAACCACAGACATCATTTACCCATAAATATTTTTATATGTAACTCTAAGAGATAAGAACTGTTAAAATGCCATCACCGTATGAAAATTCAACAAGCATTCCTTAATATTATCAAATATCAAGTAATTGTTCAAACTATCAATTGTCACATCAATTCTATATTTTTTACAATTATGTCATCAATACCATTTTTCCACATTCACATTTTTTAATAATTAGTATTGTTTTATATGTCTCTCAAGTATCTCTCCTAGATTCTGCCTCCATCTCTTATTTTCTCTGTATTATATTTGGTTTTAAAAAAATGGATTTTTTGCCTTATCGGGTTTCCCACAATCTAGATTATACATATTTCATTCCTGTGGTGTCATTTAACATGCTATCTGTCTTCTGTGTGTCCTTTGAATTGGTAAATTGGTGGTAGGATCTAGAGAAAGAACAGATACAAGTTCAATTTTTTTTTTTTGAACAAAAGTACTTAATAGATGACACTGTATTCTTTTATTAGGAGGCACATAATGTTTATCTCTGTTTCTGATGTAAACTGCTGTTGATAATAAATTCTTAGATTTGTTAATTCATTAGAAGTTGCAAAGAAAATAATTCTAATTCTACCATTGTTTCTTCCTTTATTAACTAGAATACGTCTATGAAAAGTTATTATCTAGTGACACAATTTGCATAGTAAAAACAGCATACATGATTTAATCCTTAATTTTTGATGATCCAGGGATTTCTAAAAGATGGTTGATCAGTAAAGCTATCTATACCCAATTTCTTAGAAGGGCTTGCTAGGTAAAACTTATTGAAATAATACAAAAATGGAAGCTTGTTCTTACCAGAGCAATCTCATTTTCCATTGTTTAATTCCTAATCACGTCACTAATATTCTAATCTATATATCGGGATATAAAGTTGTGGTTGTGAGGAGAAAAAGATGCTATATTTTTCTATTTTTACTTTTTTTATTAACTTGCATTTATTGAACTTACAAAATGTGGGAATAAATAGGTTGTGAAGGTAATGTGGGAAGTTGGATAGATGATAGATGATACATAGATAGATAGGTGGATAGATAGATGATAGATGATAGATAGATATCTATATATATGTATATATATATATATATAGATAGATAGATAGATAGATAGAGATATATTTCCTAACCATTTAGAATTTCTGGTTTATTATATATGAAATTATATGTGAATTATAGGAAATTTTCCTTTGCATTCAAAAAGGATTAAGTGGGGTTGAATATAGTAAAGGAAAAAACTTGTAAACGTGGTTGTTTGATACAGTTAGCATTTATGTAGCTGTTTTCTATGTGGTTTTGGCTTCACTCATAGTTTGGGGTTTTCTGATGTTTGTATCTGGGTTTCTTAAGTTTTCATCAACAATCCAGCAATGTTGGACATCAAGAGACAATCAGTTCATGCCCATCTCTCAGTGCTGCACAATATCCATGACCTCGCTACAGGAAATTCAGTTCCACTAAGCATTTCTTCAACTATAAAAAGAAGGGTATTGGGCTAGAGCAGAGGTTAGTAAAATACAGCCCATAGGCCAAATCCAGCCCACCACCCTTTTTTTTTTTTTTTTTTTGGTGGCATCCAAATTAAGAAAGATTTTTACATTCTAAAATGGTTTTACACTTAAAATTGTCATATTTTAAATGTCATGTAAGTATCTCCATAAAATCCTCACTTTTGCCTCACAGCTTGGAAAGCCTAAAATATTTAGTGTTTGGCCCTTTCAGAATAAGTTCGCCAACCCCTGGGCAACAACAGTGATTTTCAAACTATTTTCAGTAACAAAATGTTTTTTTAAAAAAAAATCCTATCCTAAACCCCTTTGCTTAAAACAAACAAATGCATATTTATTTAAATATACTTAAAATTCTTAATAATTACTCACTAAAAAAATTCAAACGGACAACGAGACTGCTTTGGTGAACGTAACAGACTGAAAGAAGGAACAACAATTTTGACATTGGGGATTGTAGATGACAATTACAGCCTTAGAGAAGATTCAGCCTACAATTTATTGCTGTGATTTTTTTTTTCTACATGATTTCAAAAATAAAATCCTGTTTCAAGTAGATAAGTGGTTATAAATAGTAGCAATTTTTTAACAGCTCACCTTGAAATCTCAGGACACTGAAATTAAACTAATCCAAATTCTTAAAAGAGAAGTAGGACATTTTAATTTTACTTACACATCAAAAAAAAAAAAGAAGCTCTCAATCAAAATATAGCAATCAGACAAGAAGTACGAACAAATTTGAATAAGAGATAAAGTTGTCTATACATTTGAATACTTTCAGTGTTTTCTTGCATTGCACCACTGGCAACTGTGCTGTAAGGAGCAAGCACAGAGCAGATGAGTTTGCTGCTGCAATTTTGTAAGTGAACATAAGCAAGCTTGAATTTTAAAAAGAGTGGTGAAGAACAACCACCTTCTTGTTCCTGGATTCCTCAACAAAATGTTCAAATATGTGCACAAATACGACAGTTGAAGCTTTATTCTGAAGTTCAAGCAGAAACAGGGTAACTTGAAATTACAATGAGGTTAAAGTTAGTGAAAACTAAAGTTTCATTTTTAAAAGGTCAGAAAATAAGCTGAAAATTGGGTTGAATAAAAATTACTCTTGAAAATCCCTCACTTGCCCATAAAATAGATTATACATGGTCTTGGAGGTATACCCCAGTGTGGTATGTTTTATGCCACTTACTTTTGAGGACTGCTGAACTAGGCTAAGAAAAAGAAGATATTCAAATGTGTGGACATTCTGCATTTAAGAAGATACCATATCAAACCATCATAGTGACTAGAGAGTGGGTGGAGAATTCTAAAATGCCCCTTGCTTTCAGGTAATTTTCTGCCGAAATACCTTCAATAGCTTTGCAGATGGTTGTGTGAATTGAGTAAGTTAAACAAGATGAACACTCCCAGCAGAAGGCCTGGAACACAGAGGGTGCTTAATAAATCTCTCTCACATTTGAATACAATTCTTAAGTATATATGTATATATTTAAGCAAGCGATCAAATTTTTCTCTATAGATTTGGGGGGGGGGGAGGGCAGCGCAGAGGTGTACAATTTGCAGTGAGATAAGACTGTCTATATTTTCAACATTTTCAGTGTTAAAACATACCCAAACACATACGAATATATAAAGACGTATTTGATCACTTGCTCTGGTCTTTCTGAGGTAGCATTTGCTCTTTTATTCCACTAATCATCTAGACTCCTATTCATTTATTCAACAAAAATTTAGTGAGCACCTTCTATGCTGTTCTAGGTTCTGGGGTTTCGTCATTAAATAAAGCAGACGAAATTCCCTTGCCCTTGTCTCCGGGAGCTTACGCTCTAGCTGGGGGTGGTGCTATAGACAATAAAATGAAATACACATTAAATTGCATAGTATGTAAGACGGTGAGACAAATCTATGAAAACATAAGCCAGGGAAGGGGGTTAGGGCCTTAGAGACAGGAAGATAATTTTTAAATAGGGTGATCAGGAAGGGTCTCAATCAGAAGATGGTATAAGAGCAAATTCTTGAAGGAGGCGAGGAAGCAAAATACCGTAATGCCTGTGGAAAGAGCACTAAAGGCAGATAGGAGCACGGGTGGCACGTTCCAGGAGCAGTAAGGAGATCAGGACGGCTGAAGGGGAATGAGCGAGGGTAATGTGGTAGCAAATGAAGTCAGCAAGGTAAGGGATGTGCTCAGTAGCACCTGTTGGCCAGTGTAAGGTTCTCACCTGGAGCAGGATGGGCAGAAGCCATTGTAAATGCTGAGCAGAGGAGGGGCCTGACCTCACTTAAGTTTTAGCCCACATTCCTCCAGAACAGGCCTCACGGAGTCACATCTCATATGAAAATTAGGACCTCAAATTCAGTTTTAAGTTACACACCCATTGAGTATTCCTTTACAATATCACACTTTTAGGTTTGCTTGCTGTTTTTCATTATAGCATTAAAATTAGCTTTAAAATCCCCTATTTTTAAGTGGAAGTCCAATCAAATATTTCCAGAAATCTTCAAGCCGCTTTGTGGACCCGCAGAACATAGGCTGATGACTTCCGAGTTCGATGCTTAAAGACTTTCCCAAGGTCAACATTCCCAATATCCCTCATTATCAGGAAACCAGACGAGTTGGCCTGGTTTCCATTTTCCAGCTATAGGTGTTTATGCCTGACCTTTTAAATCTGTTCTCCAGCAGTTTTTAAGTATTTCTGTATATCCTGTTTATGGTACCTCCTCATACCTTTATTTGGCTGTTGCATAGGGATCCTACTGGCACCACTTTGAATATCATCTCCAAATCAGTGGAGCTGAGATGTATGTGATGAGTCATACTTTAAGATGCCTAGAGGTGATGGGATCTTCTGGCTACATGACATAGTTCAGAGATGACATAATGAAACTATGATTCGAGGTGCAGATCCTGGTTATGTATTTACAGATCCTAGATATGTATCACAGGACAATATATTTAAGATAATAAATTGTGCTTGTCTTCTGTGTCTCTCCTTTTTCCTCTTATTCCAAGCTGGTAGCCATATCATTTGTATCTCCTTGCTCCTGGACTTTTTGCAGAACTGGGAGTAGAATCATCTTGAGGAGGACAGCAACCATTCCAATCTATTGTAAAAAAAAAAAATTAGCTTATGGGTGAGATCTTTTTGGCTGTCCCAGTAGATAAAGAAAGAGGGGAGAAGAGAATAAAGAACTTTGAGGTTAAATAGTAAGATGACATTTCTAGAACCTGTGAAGGGGACCAAGATTCGTGGGTCCCCTTGAGTCCCCCTAGGTAGTGGCCTCCAGGGATCCTGGAACCCAGAGTGGTTTCAGCCCTCTGCAGGGACCTAGAGCATCCAGTAGAAGAGAAGCAGAAAGCCACTAGAGCTGAAGGGACCATGCTTGAGAGATGATAGATATATCGGCAGAAACTTCTGCAGACTCGTAACTTCAGCAGTGTCCTAGATACTTGATGCTACACACACCCTAAAGTTTTAGATAACCACAGCGGGCAGTGGGCATATCTCAGCAATGTCTTAGATTTAGTTTCTTACCGTCCACTCCAAGCCTCTTTTTTAGGAAGGCTTAAAAGAAAGAAAGAAAGAAAGAAAGAAAGAAAGAAAGAAAGAAAGAAAGAAAGAAAGAAAGAAAGAAAGAAAGAAAGAAAGAAAAAAAGAAAAATGTAACATGGCGTGTACACTGTGTATGTAGTTTAAGATTTATACCATACATATTCCCCCTCCCTTAGGCAATAATGAGCTTTAAACATGTTAAAAAATAAGTTTCTTTCCCAATGACACTTCTGTTATGCATAGAATGTTAATCAAGTACTTGCTGTTGCTTCAAGTTCTTATGACTCTGGACTCATTTCATTAAACATGGTTCTCAGCAATCACATTTACTCAGCTAAAGAATGTGAATAAATCTGAGGTTCGCTCAATAGAAATTTTCCACTCTTTAATTTTATAACCTCAGGAAATTGCACGTAAGAGTCAGGATGCATAGAACGTTAGGATATTTTTAAAAGATTATCAACAAACACTAGAAGGACTAGATCAGACGAATGTCTAATTTCATCCATTTGAATATATTTAATCTTTAAAAAATTGATACTAAACTCTCAGAGGCAGTCTGAGAAGGAGGAGAATGAAGCCACAGGCTGGCAAGAGGTAGACTCTGCTGTTCTTTAAGTATTTGAATTCAGCAGTGTTTAAAAGCCCACTCCTAGATTTTTCGTTTATGTGAGATATTTTATGCCATGTTTCATAGGCTAGTTTATGATAAATTTCTGTCACTCACAACAAATAGAATTTTCACTAAAATATTGCTAAGTGTGCTGGAAAGTTAGGCCACATGTAATAACTTGCCAGATTTGTGACCTTGGACAAGTTACTTTAATCCTGTGTCTCATCTTCTTCCTCTGTAATAAAGGCATAATAGTAACACCATCTTCCTGAAGTGGGAACAATTAACTGAGGTAGGGGTGTGTGTGTGTGTGTGTGTGTGTGTGTGTATTATAGCACGATGCCCAGCACTTGATAAGTGCTCAATAAATATAAGCTATTATAAACACATTAAGTAGTGGGCACACTGAAATAGAAATTACCTGGTTAAGAATAAATGCATTAGCACAACCAAATAATACTAAGAAACTGAAAAACACTGAAGCAAAGCAAAGGTAGAAAAAATATAGCACACTGAAATTAAATAGAACTCAAAGCAAGATGAAGAAATTCTTAGTAAAAACTAGGAACATAAAAAAAAGCAAAGGCATAAATTCTTGTATTTGATGACACCAGCAGCACAAAATCCATGAATCAAAAGTTGCCAACCAGCAGACTAGACATTCTACTTATTTTATTTTTTAAATGGAATCTTTGATTCTGGCACTAAAACAAAAACGCTATGGATAGCACCAACCAGCAGATATTCTAAACTGGCAGAATTTTTGTTAGCTATTTCAGTACCTTAGTTGTAAATTTTCCCTATTTTTTTTTTCTGAGCTGTGTTAACAGAATTATATGAAACTTGAATATTAAGTTTCCAGTTTCCTATGAATTTTATACACATAAAGCAGACATTTCTACAGACATGTTGTAACAGATATTTAATAAAATGTAGTTCTGGTCTGAGGCTTTTAGTTAGTGTTTGAGGCAAGTAAAATGACAATACAGTAAAAATAAAATTATTCTATATTAAAATAAGAAAATAAATGACAGCAATTATATTAAAATGATAACTTGTGTTAACATTTTATTGTTTCCTTTTAAATATAGCTAGTCAATCCCTAGACTTGAATCAAAATGCAAGAATGAAAACAGAATGAAAAATAATACAATGTAAGAAACTAGAGCAAATCATCAACCTTTCTGACTATAAGGATTTTTTTTTTGCTGACAACTTATAAATGTATCCATCTATTCTATAAATATTAGGCTTTTATAAAGCTTAGGATAATTTTATTACCCTTTCTCTAATATGAATCCAGTAAGAATGCTCTCAAATGGAACTCTCAAACTATCACAAAATATGGAAAGTTTTATAAACAATTTTACATAAAATAAATGAGTAACCTATACAAATATTATTGTAATTGATCAGTCCTTATTATATACTATCAACATTAACAAATAATTTAAAGAAGTATTCTAACTGTATAATCCCCACATTTCTCTGTTTGGAGTTCCACGTCTCCCAAATGCCTGTGATTTAGATTATATATAATTATGTGCACACAGATACTATCATCAAACTCTTTTAAATCAATAGATAATTACTGCAATATTAAATTCACACGTATACTACACAGATGTCCAAAGAGCGCAAGGATTCTTTTCTAAGCTATCCACAGAGAGAGACAGGCACTGAAATTGGGGGAGAATGTTAACAATAGCTCATTATCTTTTGTTTTAAGTGGTGTCTTTCAATTTAGAAAATCTCTACTGCACTAATATTCTCTTAATTCAAAATTAAACTTCCTACAAGACTCTTCCTCCCCTTCACTTTGTTCTTTAAACTAAAGTTAGAGTACCAGGGAATCTTCACTGTCCTAAAGACATGGGGTGAGGATTTCCCCAGTCTTGTGTACTCCTTGTATGGGGAGCCAGGAAAGGTGCCTTCGGTCTTCTTACTCACCTCTCCACCAATCCTGTTATTCCCCCTCATGGTAAAGAGGGGGTCAGTCAGCCTCGGGGTGGTCTACCAGGGTTCTGGCTAGAGAACAGGGTGAGAGCTATTCTGCTTTCTGCTTTCTCCCAGAACATCTCTAATATACGCCCCCGTGACTTCTGGGACACTAGCTTTGGAAAGGAGGAAGTCAGGATACAGGACACAGGACATAACTTCTTCTTTCATGATGTCTGTCCTCCTTTTCCCAGTCTAAGATCATTTAGGGCATTCTCTCTGTCTCTGCCTCTCTGCCTCTCTGTCTCTCTGTCTGTCTCTGTCTCTGTCTCTCTCTCTCTCACTGTCTCTCTCTCTCTCCCTCCCCGCACCCCATGACAAAAACTGCCCTTAGCTTATTCTGCTTTTGTTCTATTCTTGGCTTATGATAAAATTCTATGATCCAATGACAAATCTTGGCCTCGGACATATTAATGAAATCCTCTTCTCAACAAACCTTGGCTTTCCAGCCTATTTTCATGTTATTGACTCAAAAATCCCATTCTGGGCATTGAATGCTAAAACGCTGACTCCATCTTCCTCTGGGTATCCTTTCTGTAAATATCAAAATCTGTCCCGAAGAAACATCATGCTAGTAGAACAATGAAGGAAGAAGAGTAAAAGGAATCTTTAAGAGGATAAAAATACATGAATGTATTTTGAAATCTATTATTTACATTTCAATTAGAACAAGCCAATGCTTCCTTTATTCAGAGGTAGTGCAAGGTCACACCTGCACTCTTATCATCAATGATAAAATCAAGTTATATATGCTTAGACATCATGAAAATTTGTGGAAGGTATGGAAAATAGAGAATGGCAATTATAAAACAAATTTAAGCATACAAAAATAGAGAGGAGAACGAATATATTTGAAGAATGTAGAAGAGATGCTACAGCAATCTGAAGACTTTGGAAATGTAACCATCTCTTTACACTCTAGAAAATATTAGACAAAATATACTGAATCATAACCCATTTTTAAAATATTAAGATCAACACATGTAACAATCACATCCAAAAATGGTAAGCAAATCTAAGGAAGATACTCAAATGAGGTATATGTTGCCTGCAAAATCGAAAAAGTATATCAAACAGTATGACTCTTTCGTAATAAATGACATAAAACAGAGCAGCTTACCTTCCCCTTTGATTCTCCCTGTGCGCCATCTCCTCCTTCTCGTTAGTGTTTTATAAAAATTTATGTAAGAGTTGTCTTTAAGTAATACAATAGTCAATTGGAACCATGACTGAATTTGAAGAATAATTAACAGAGAGAGAAAGGGAGAGTGTGTCTGTCTACCAGAGGTGAATACTGTGGACGCAAAGGGAATCACATACTAAACCTGACAAACTCAGAGGAGGCCATGGTGGATCTTACAAACACAGAACACAAGTAACCACATAGACTGGTCTGAACATAAAAATTCCTAACTAAAAGAGGGTCAGGGTGGGTAGTCATATCTTAAACCTGTAGCTTCTTTGACAAAGGTCAATCTTTACCTTAAGTGAAGCTGTCTATTGTCTTTCTGCATCTAAGATCACTACCTTTGAAATGTCAGGGTAATCTCTGTTTCCAGACCCCCTCAGGGAACAACCACCACCAGAGCAGGAGAACACAGAAGCCTCAGTGTTATCTTGTTCCTGGAATACCATCCCTAAGTGTGGTAAATGTTAATTATTAACTATCCTGTACCCATCAATATAAAAGAAGTATGTGTCTCTGTATCTTACTTTTTATTCAATCTCAGAGATCTCCCAGCTTTACTTTCTCCCACCTCCCTAATCTACCACCAATGAATTTCATGTAACTCTCTTCATGGTTCCTCCTTTGATCTAATGAATAAAATAAACTGTAAAACTGACATTGTTTGGAACATTTTCTTAATCTCTTGGGATTCTGCTTCCTGGAAGTTGTCGTTAGTTTGGCTCAAATAAACCCATAAAAATTCTCTACAGGGTAAAATTTTCTTACGTAAACATTACAACGACGTTTGGAACTTTGCTTCTTATTTTGGGCAAAGAAAATAACATTTCCTTTTTAATGAGGAATAGTTGCATTATGAAAGGTGGAAATATGGAATTTCAAATTTATATCTAAAGTTTTATATGGATGCTGAGTAGTCAAATGTAGATTTGCTAGTTATTAAACTATTCTATCTCAGCTCCAAACCCTCCTTCCATATTTATTTTGAGACAATAGGGGCTGAAACTCTACAAATCACATTGCTACTTTGGGCTGGCTCCTTGTTGTTTCAGTTGATACCTAGTACTAAAAAGAGAAACTCCAGGGTATGGCAGAAAAAAGAAACTTCTTCTGTCCTGTTTGCCTTGCGTTTGCTTCCTGTTTACTTCCTCCTCCTATGTATAACAACTCATGTGTTTTTAAAAAATATTTCCAATTGGGGAATCACTTCATAAATTATATAAATACCTAACCACCATGCTCTACACCTGAAACTGATAAAAAATAATACTGAATGTCAATGTAATTTAAAAGTAAGTAAGTAAATGAATGAATGAATGAATGAATAAATAAATAAATAAATAAATAAATAAAATATTTCCAGTAAAAGAAGCTGTGGTATGCTTGTGTAGCAAAGTTTAAATCCATTTTATGTTTTTCCAACACTTTCAGAATCAGCCTCCAGAGGCCTTCATGCCAGCCAAATATAGCGAAGCCTTGAACAATACTGTTAAAAACGGGGGAGTCCACTTATACATGGGTTTTTTTCATTTTGTAAACAGATGATGTAAATGTACAGTATTGACAGAAACAGTACTATAAATGTATTTTCTAATTCTTATGATTTTCTACATAACATTTTCTTTTCTCTAACTTATTTTATTGTGAGAATACATAATATTTGTAACATACAAAAATTGCATTAATCAACTGTTTATGTTTTTGGTAAGGCTTCCAGTCAACAGTAGACTATTAGTAGTTAAGTTTTGGAGGGAGTCAAAAGCAATATGAGGCTTTTCAACTGTGGGGGGAAGGCAGTGTTGACACCCCAACTCCCATGTTGTTCAAAGGTCAACTGTCTTGCCTCCTTCCTTGGAGATCTGGGTGTCAGCTCTATTGGGCCCTCACTTCAAGCTCTGGTTTATATTAATTTCTATCTCTTTCCTTTGTTTCCCCAAATCTAAGGAAGATAGCTGCTACCCTTGTAATACTATTGAGTTCTTTTTTGTCTTTTTAGTTAACTAGATAAAAGTCTCTTATATTAAATTATCTCTTTTAAAATAAAATCCTCTTTTGAAATACCAGACTGATGTAAATGATAAATTTTTGTGAATGTTCTCTGTGTGCTGAAAAGTAAAATATTTTCTACCTTTTTGAGGTGTTATGTTCTGTATAATATGTTTCAGACATTTTCTAAAGACATTATAGATATTGATTTAACTAAAAAAAAAATAAGAAAAAGAAAGAAAAGCAAGGGGAAAAAAAACCTGAGTGGTAGGTAGATAATATTATTATAATTCCCATTTACAGGTCAGAAAACTAAAACATAGTAAAAAATAATAATAATAATAATTCACCCAAGATCACACAGCCATTAAGTGGCAGAGCTGACATTCCAGACTCAAGACCTGTCAGAATACCGTTCTCAGCTGCCACAGGTGATTCATGAGTATTGGAGCCAAGGTTATACCAACTAGAGTTCAGTGCAAGAAATAGAAACCTGTCTAGATATTTCAAGCAGCAAAGGATGAGGGAATTAGGTTTTTACAAACCTATTGGATGAACTAGAAGGCCAAAGGCTGTCAATGAATTTTTGAATTAAAAATCACTCTCTGACACAATAATCCAGATTCTAGAAGACGATTGCTGCCATTCATAATTCTGGAAACTATTGCTGTCACTATAACACTGTTGTTGACACAGCTACTCTGCAGCAGGTACTTTACAATGGCATACCAATTTTTTCTTTTTTTTTTTCATTTCATCTCACTCTTTCCATTTTTGTTGCCTGTAGACCCACCACTAACATCAAATCTCTGCATGCTCCAGGTGGGGTGGGCTGAATAGTGGTCCCAAAGATGCCCACATTCCATTAAAAAATAAACTGTTTTTTGGGATAAGAGAACACTTACAGGAATTGACTCTGGTGTAAGTTTCCATTTGCTTATCGGGTACCTGGCATTAGAGTCACCTCAGTGTTATAGCATGGAAAAGGAGCAGAATTTGCCACTCCTAAATATATCTCTTAAGCAAAAGGATTATTTTGGGTTGATTATTTTTAAGAAGAATCAGACTTAGGAAAAGCTCTGAAAACAGAGTAGAAGTTACCTTTTTGTAAGAGCCATTTACATTTATGAGAAAAATCTCCATTTGCAAGGGTGTCTTCCTCTCTGTACCAGGAAGAGAAGGGTGACTCTAAATCTCTAGAAACTCTTTTCAATGAAGAAGGCAGAGACTTAAATGTGCAAAACAACCTTATCCTTGCTTATTATGCTTTTTCCTGGTAACCTTCCATAGCCAACTTCCCTCCCCACTCCCAACACCTCTTTGTCTTTAGTTAGAGATGGTGTTTAAGGTGGTGGCTTGGGCCATTTTGAGGTGTTAGCTGGGTATCTCTAATGTATATAGGACATATACATGTTATTGAATTTCTGGTTTTTTTTTTTCTTGTTACTCTGTCTTTTACGACAAAGGTAGGGGGTGGGGTCTCAGCCAAGAATCTAGAAGGGTGAGGGAAAAGAATTTTTCCTCCCTACAGCCTCCTTGTTTAATTGCTTTAACAATTTGAATCCCTGGGACCTGTGAATATTTACCTTACATAGCAAAGAGACTTTGCAGATATGATTAAATTAAGAATTTTGAGTGAGATTATCCCTGAATAGCTGGGTGAGCTCAATCTAATCATATGGATCCTCATAAGGGGCTATGCTTCTAGTTTTTAAGGTAGAGAACAAACTAGGAGCCAAGGAATGCAGGAGGCCTCTAGAGATACAAAAGGCAAGGAAGTGGCTTCTCCTCTAGAGCCTCCAGGAGGAACATGGCCTTGCTGACCATTTTACGACTTCTGATATCCAGACCTCCAAGAGAACACATTTATGTGGTTTGAAGCACTAAGTGTGTGGTACTTTTTTTACAGCAACCATAGGAAACTAATACAATAGGGAACAAGCAGAAAGTCTGACCCAAAAGGAGACAGCTTACAGTCAAAAAGAATTGTGAGATTTTGCTAATTTATATAGAGGGATCTAGGGAATGTGTGTAGAATGCCCCAGCTAATGCCATGTCCTCCTTCTCTGACCCAGCACTTTTAAAATTGAGAAGAGGCCATCACAAACTCTTGAAACAAGGCAGAGCCAGCTCAACAGAAGCAAGAAGAGAGGTGGCCTCTGCTCACTAAAGCAGTTCTGCAAGTTTCATGGATTTAGGGTTCTCGGATTCGTTCCACTCCAGCCTAACCCCACCTTTCCAGTTCTTGGGGGACCACTGTTTCCCAATCAACCTCCATACCTTCACATAAGAGTTATAGAGAGACTGAGTAATTCTGTGATGGCAAGATCAGACTCTGTCTGATTTTTGGCTTATTTTGGTACAATCCAGGCACATTCTCACTTTTACTGAACCTGTATCTCCATTCTCCCTCAAGCTTGTTGTGCTTCTCCTATATCACCACATCATTACTCAGATGTCTCCAGCTCCCTCTCATCCATCATGCAGACTACATTCTCAGCTTAACAAAATTTTACCCATCTTTTAAGATCCAATTAATGTTTAATCTCCTTTTTGAGTTCTTCCCTTGTTTTTCTCTTTTGAACAGTATATGCTTCTGAGTATTCATTTTATTTAATGTCCATTAAGTTATTTTCGTATTTGATTATATAAGAATTGTTTGCTACTCATTATCCCATTTTAAGTAAACTTAACATTTAATTGTGCCTGTGCCTACCAGTACTTCATGAGGGATAGAGAGTCAATAACTCATGAGTGAATGAATAAAAGTTACATAATCGATAGAGGTAGGTAGTTTACTAAAAATTTTTTTTTTAAAAGTATTTTTAGAGTTTTTCTAAATTTAAAAAATCAGATTGTCTAAAGTTATAAGCTTTGGGCTTTCCGAGGCATTTCGATTTTCTTGGAGGAGATTGAATTAAACATGGTGCCATGAAAGACGTTCTCAGATCTTTCCCTTTGAAACAATAAGCTGAACACCTAAAACTCAACAACAACAAAAAAAACACCCAAACTGCACACCAGCACATCCGAGCATGAGATCTGCACATAAGAGCTAGCACAGGTCAGAACCCCGGGTGTTGGGCAGTGGACTGGGAGAAACAAAGAAGCTGCCTCTTGCAGCTGGAGCTCCCTATAGGAGGAGGAGGAGGGGAGAAGGTGCAGAGAGTTCCCTGAACAGCCCTGCCTGAGAGGGCTGTGAGCTCCGCATGGCCAGCAGCAGTGCCCAGTCATCAGGACAGAAGGCAGAGAAACAGGAACGGCAGAAAAGCGGGATGGCAGAGAAACAATAGTTGATTTTTACCAACCACAGTTGCAAAACTGAGGCTGAGCTGCAGCCTCCAACCCCCAATCCAGAGGGCCCCTTACTCCACGCCCTCTGAGACGGAACGCTGCAGAGTTCCAGGAGAATCTGAGCAAACACTACCAAAACTGTCACTAACACTGACAGGAACTGCAATTGAGGGTAGTGAGCATGATTAAACGTCTATAAGGGAAAAAAAAGATATTTTTAACACTTTATATAAAGAGAGCCAAGAGGCTTAGATGCCACCTACTAAAAACCAAAAGAAAAACACCTTATTTGCAAACAGGCTAGAGACCATTATATAATAAATCTTCTTTCTGGGGAAAAAAAAGAAAAAAAAGAAATAAAAAAGCAGAACACACTTCTATTAATGCCCAGGTGGAGAAATAGTCCATTAAACACCATGAAAACCAAGGTGACAAGACATCTCAGAAAGAAAGAGAAAAATCTCCAGAAAATAAGCTGACAGACATAGAAATATGCGACTTAAATAACAGAGAATTCAAGATGGTACTTCTAAAAAAACTCTTTGAGATCCAAAACGAATCATATCAACAATTTCAGGAATTGAAAAAAACGACTAGATGAGCAGAATGAGTTCTTTAACAAGGAGATTGAAACTCTCAAGAAGATTGAATAGACCTTCTAGAGATAAAGAGCCCACTACAAGAGTTGAAAAATGAAATAACAAGCATGGGAAATAGAGTTGACCAAATGGAGGAAAGGATCAGTGATCTTGAAGACAGAAATCTAGAAATAAATCAGAAAGAAAAGAGAAGCCGAAGAATGAAAAATACTGAAAGAGAAATCCAAGAACTAGCTGTTGCCATCAGGAGAAGAAACAAGAATAAAGGGCATTCTTGAAGAGGAGGAAAAGGAGCAGGAATTAGAAAGCATTTTCAGACAAATAGTTGACAAGAATTTCCCAAATCTAAAGAATGAGCTGGAGCTTAGAATTCAAGAGGTCAACAGAACACTCAATTATCTCAAACCAAAAAGGCCTTCACCAAGATACATTTTATTAAAATTATCAATTTTCTTTATAGATTACAAGCTTTACAAGAAGTTTTAAATATCCCATGGAACCAATCCATTCACAAAAAGCATTAGTGATCAGTTAAGAATTTGCTGAAATTTTTATAGGTGAGATGGAGGAAAGCATTTAAATCAAAATCACTAACAAATAATTTGGTAAATTTTCAATAGATCTGGTGTTGTGAAAATCTTTCTTTAGCCACACTAACCTATTTTTTGAGATCAGTGCAACACTGAGCACCTTTCTACTTCACTCCCCCATGTTTTATTTGGCCGAGTTCCTTTTTCACCTAGGAACTTGGGAGCTAACCTGAGATGCTTTTGTTCACCGTGATAAGCTTATCAAAATATTTTACTCAGCGAAGCTGTTTACCCTACACTGGAATTGTTGCACTAGTTGCTAAAAAACATTTAAAAACCATATTAAACTTACATGAGCAGAGAGATAGCTTTGTCTCAGTTTATACACATAGGTGGTTGTAGCTCTATATTGCCTGATGTCTACTGGTTATACACAACTTTATTGCACTGAAATATTTACCTTCTATAGCATACACTAATTGCCTTTTCAGACATTAATTTTTCTCTTCTTTTACTATTAATTCTCTTTACTATTCACAACAATTTTTTCTCCAACTCTTTCCAAACCTCTGATTCTCTTCCTTCTGTGGCAAACTGAATATATTTCCATTAATTTTTCTAGATTTCTAATTACTTTGTGGTTTTATACACAGCCTGAGATACTATAAGAATTGGCATTAAAAGAGTATTGGGAAATTGTTCAATTCAGAGCCATTGTTTCTGTAATCCATGGGGTACATCTTCCTTCATCCCCCAAATCTTCATATTTCCTCCACTTCACTAACTTCGTGTCCCACATCAACTCTAATACCTGGTAGCTTCTATTTTCTCCTTTAGTTAATGACAAGGAGCAGTGCATGGTAAAATGTCTGGTAAACATACTGTATACACCACACTCTACATTCACTACAGCATTGCAAAATGGAAAGTGAGAACTAAGTGAATCATGCCGATGCAGACAACAAAAAAGACTCTGAGAGAAGGCATGTTCACGGTTGACAGAAGCAGCGTTTGTACTCCAAAGAAAGGGAAAAGAAAGAGCTTATGATAACAAAAATAATAAATGCAAGAAGCCATAAGGATTAACATCCTTGTCTTGAATGACTCTCACAGCAACAATTTTCTTAAAATAAAATCTCCGAAATATTTGTGCATTATTTGCATTGAACAAAGTTGTGACTGTGAGTTATATGATTTTCAGATTTGATCTATAACACTACCCCCAGAAACTTCTGGTAAATTTATGTATCGCATTTCTCAAAGTACAAATAAACCCCAATTATCTACTGCTTTCTCTTTTGTTCGACCAATCATTTCCTTTGGATTTTATTGTAGAGATCACAATAGCCACATATGAGATGCCTTTGCCTGCCTCATGAAATGCAGGTGAAACAATGTCCAAAGGTCATGTTTTTTAGCAGAATCTAAAAATAACCACAAGATTAGAGTACGGCAAAGACTGAATGAAAATGCAGGTAATAAAAGGTAGCAGGAGAGCAGAGGCAGTTTGAGGCACTGGCTCTTATATTTACCCTTGGGATATTCTCCAACTTCCACCACAGCCACCTATGAATGGACGTTTTCTACCCAGAAACAGTCACCTGACACATATCCTCCATGACCACTTGCATACCTGCACAATCAATGGAGGGAGATTGGGTTCCAAATCAGAACTTACTTTGATGCTTGGTGAAAAAATGATTTGGGGTGATATTACTTAAATTTGTTATATCAATTAAGAAATATAGAATGAAATAATATTTTAAAGTAGGAAGTTAATCATTAGAAATATAGAATTCTGTAATAGTACTTTCACGTTACCAGGAGAAACCAATAAAAGGGTAATAAAGTAATTGATTGATCCGGCAAAAGTGAAGAGAAGAAAAAAAAAGTAAACATATTATGACAAATATAATTTTTTAAAAAATAGAATATATTTCCCTCAAATCTGTCATTAAATTGCTATCAATACTTCATCCATCCACATATTCCTATGCACTCCTCATATGTGGGGATAAAGTTCTTTTTGTTTTGTTTTTTGTTTTTAATTTTTATTTTATATTAGTTTCAAGAATACAGTACATTGGTTAGATACTTACATAGCTTATGAAATGATCCCCCAATTACCCCAGCACCAAACTGGCTCTTTGCACAGCCAATACAATACTACTGACTGTATTCCCTATGCTATACACTACAGGGGATAAATGTCCTAAGATGCCTCAGGACACCAAGTCCAAAAGTCAGTCCACTTGGGTCTCAAAAGCTAGCTCTTAGATACTGCTTATCAGATTAAGAACAGAAGGCTGAATTTGGGCCATAAAAATTAAATTTATTCTGCACCACAGTGAGAGCTGTAAGTAGAATATCTCCAATTCCCACCTCTTAATTGCCTTATTTCCTCCCTACGGCACCCATGGGTGATTTATCCCCTCCTCTTCCTTGATCCTCCTTTTTAGTAATGCTTCTGAGGCTGATTAGCTTCACCCTTACGTTTTGCTATGTTTATTATACAAAAAATGACTTCATTACTATCTTTTTCCTTCTATTTGGTGATGCTGGACCAAATTTTCCCTGAGCTTTCTCTTATGTTTTACTTATTTGATCTACCAGAAAGGGACAGATAACTTAAAGTCAATTATGAACATCATAAATCTGTAAGGGCATGGTAAGTCTCACACAGACCTTCCTTATGTGTGAATCTTACTAGAGTAGCAGCACTGAAGTTTAGCAGAGATGTTTAGCAATGAACAGAATTGATCAGGTGTCTGCTCCTCACTCGTGGTGGACCCAAACCTCTGGGACTATGAGAATACCCTTGGCAGCCTTGGGCTCCGGACTTAAACTGAGTGATACAAGGCATAGGGGAGGAAGAAGTTTCTTTGCTGCTGGGTCCATGGTTCTGTTCTCACTGTTCTGTCAGTGAGCAGAACAGGCAAACAATGTGAAGACCTTAACCATGAGATTTGTAAATACTCCAGCTTGACCAAAGTCCATGGGAGAAGCAATAGGTAGGTGTGATCAGAAGCTTTCTAGGCATGCAGACATATAGGCTAATGTCAACACTTTAATGATTCATATTCTTTTCCTCTGCCCTGATTCTTCATCTGCATCACAAACCCCAAATCCTCCCCAACCATCTGCAAATGCAAACTAGGTATAAAAGCAGGTAAACCAAGTCTTAACCTGTTTTACTAAGTACTTCATTTGCATGTGCTTGTTTTCTCATAATAATATCCTTAATATAAGGTAAATTTCCTGTCTTTTAGGGTATCCTGACCAGCTTTACTGAGGTATAATTTGATTTTTTTACAGCTTTATTGAGGTCAAACTAACACAAAATAAATTGCACATATTCAGTGTACAATTTGACCTACTTGACACAAGTATATACCCATAAACCACCCCCTCAGTCCTGATAATAAACATATCCATCACCCCCAATAGTTTCCTTGTGCTCCTTTGTAAAATAGCCTTTCCTTCCATAACTCATTCTCAACCAACTGCTGATGTGCTTACTGTTATAACAGATTGTTTATATTTTCTAGAATTTCCTACAAATAAAATGATTTAGTATGTACTCCTTTTTGTCTGGCTTCTTTCACTCATCATTATTATTTTGATTTTCATCTATATTGTTGCATGTTTTAATAGTTCATTCCTTTTCATTGCTAAGTAGTAGTCCATCATATTGACCACTATTTGTTTTTGCCGATTCACCTGTTGATAGACATTTATGCTGTTTCCAGGTTTTAGCTAATAAAAATAAAGTTGTTTGGGACATTTGTGTACAAGTCTTTGTATGGGAGTATGCTTTCATTTTTCTTGAGTAAATACTTAGGAGTGGAATGACTGAGTAATATGGTAAGGATATATTTAACTTTTAAGCTATCAACCTGTTTACTAAAAATGTTGTACCATTTTACAGTCCTACCAGTTCATTTATATCCTTAAGAGAATATATAGTTAGTCCTTTTAATTTTAGCCATGTAATTGTATCCAAATGTGGTTTTAATTAGCATTTCTAAAATCACTAATGATATAGAGCATCTTTACCACCCAATATATCATTTTTAGTGAAGTACATGTTCAGATCTTTTGTCCATGTTCTTCTACCAGTTGTTTTATTATTGAGTAGTAAGAGTCCTTATATATTCTAGAGTTAGGGTCTATATAATAATTTTATATTATATAATTTTAAAATATATCATTTTCTCCTAGTCTTTGGTTCACCTTATCATTTTTGTATCATGCCTTGTGAAGAGCAAATGTTTAAATTTTGATGAAGTCCAATTGTTGACTTCTTCTTTTATATAGTTAATACTTTTATATCTTATTTAAGAAATATTTGCCAAGTTTAAGGTCACTAAGATTTTCTCGCATGTTTTCTTCTAGAAAGTTTTATGGTTTTAACTTACATTTAGGTCTTGGGTCCATGTTAATTTTTGCATAAGGAATAAGTAGAGGGTTGATTCTCCCTCTCTCTCTCTCTTTTTTTTTTTTTTTTTTTTTTTTTTTGCATATGGCTATCCAATTGTTCTTGCCCCATTTGTTGACAAGTTTATCCTTTTCCACTGAATTGCCTTGACATCTTTGTCAACAATCAATTAATTATACATATGATCAAATCTTAACATCTGCTGCAGTTCTTCTCTTGTATAGCTCAGATTAGCTCAAGATTCTCATTAAGTTTATTCCGTTCTGTTACTGATTCTTCAAGGTGGTAGCCAGTCATAATTTTAAAGAAAATACTTATAAGATGTGAGTTAGTAGAACTAGCTATATTATTTCCTGCTACAGTTAGTTCTAAGTAATATTCATCCTTTCTTTCTTCTACCACCCATTGTGTACCTGTTTCACCTTAGCTAATATCTCTGCTAGTTCAGGCCGCATCTTTCTTGAGTCGCCTAGAGCTTCCTCTTTGAGGATCTGAACTGGCTTTGTGCTCCTGTCACGTTGTTATAATCATCACCAGGCATGGAAGGAACAAGTGCTTCCCCCATGAAACCCCGTGAATTCCAAAACTACTCTGCCTTTCCCAATTATGTATCAACAGCCCTTATGTCCTTATGATGAGCAGGATCCATATCCTTGCTGGTCTATTGGTACGATAAATCTAAAATGACCGAGTTGAAGTCTTATCTTTAGGTTTAATAAAGCCCATATTTCTGTCATATGATAGAAGTAATCCCAACTGCCTCCCAGAACCAGGACCTCTAGTCCAGAAAATTTTTAAGTTACAGGAACAGCAAGCACAATGTACCTCAGTGGGTCATTTGGAAAGATGGGGAAGAGGGCTATTCTTGCTTATTTACCTTGATTCCTGTATGAATGTATTTTATCTACTGGAGATGCTGAACCATATAATGGCTGTTGGTTCAACATATATACTGCATCTTGAAGAATAACAACACAACCCCTTGAGGGTGTCATTCTTATGCTGATAACTTTAATTATGCTTTAAAAGGCCACTGTGATGTCCTACCAGGTTGGCAGCTTATGAATATGTGTTAGGACCAGTGGGCATGTGACCAATATCATACCTGCTTCATCACAAAAAGGGCCTCTTTCTCCAAGGTAATACTGTATGAGATTCCATGATAATAAATCAGAAACTCTGAGCCATCAGATAGAGGTGGTGGCCAAGGTACTATGGGAAAGGATGAGGGAAAACATACATGTATTAATTCTTGTAAGTCCAAATTCTTATCCCCTCCAGGCTGAAAGAAGGCTGATTTATTCAACTTACCATCAAGCGGCTGTTCATTTTTTTGAGGCATGGTGCCATGTCGAGAGTTTAAGATCATTTTTTTAATATTGATTGGTTGAAATTCAGCACCGATGGTAACTATGAGCTACTGTGGCAGCCTTGAGTGCACGTGCAACCCTTTATCCCTGACTCTCTGGCCACTCCATTTTTCAATCACTGTGCTGCCATGGATATAGCCACAGTGTCAGAGACAAAGGTTATGCTTACTTCATACCACTTCCCTTCCAAACCTACCTGATAGCCAAGTATAGCATCCAAAGCTCGGCCCTAAGAAAGACTTTGTCTTACTGCCACCTTTTGGGGACAATCTTGAGTGGGACTGTAGTGTAACAGCAACACACTTTTGAATTTTACCAACGTGACAACCCAAACTCATTGCATACTGTCAGCTGGTCATGAGTGTGAGCTGTGGGACTGGCATCAGGGCAGAGACACAGTGTCTCAGAGAGAAAATCTGGGTCATCTTTAACATTTTCCCCTCCAGGGCCCTTTGGCCTGAACTTGAATGTATCATTTCCATCCTATGCTTCACCATTCAATCTCATTACTTGGTGGGTCTGACAAAATCCAGATATTGATGGACATCTCCATCATATAGTCACTTGATATTCCAAAGTCAGATACCAAACTTCTATTAGAATCCAGTAGCATGCTAGGAGTTACACTTCAAATGACGAACAATTCTCTGCTACAGATGGCATTGTCTTGCTCCAAAAGTATAAAGTGTCAGTGCTGTGACTCTTCTCTTGGGGCTTGCAGAAATGCATATGACACTCTAATCTAGAAACCTCTAGCACCTAGGAACTGCCATGATGTATGCCCTAAACTGCAGCAGTGACTGTAATGTAGCCTAAACTTACCGAAGAGCCCCATTCAAAACTGACAGCCTTCCAGGTTGACCAGTAAATGGGTTTATATCATCTACCATAACACATCTCACTTTTGCAGAGACAAGACTGGTAGGTTAAATGGGGATAGAATGGGAACTTGTATCCTTTTACATTTTTAGGGTAGCAATAATCCATGCAGTTCCACGCAGGATGACATATTGCTTCTGATTTATTATTTTGGCCAGTCAGCAAGTTCAAGAACTTCCACTTGGCCTGTCCTTTCTGGCTCTTGCTCTACAGGCCAGGAAACCAGAGTGAGGGTACTGCCAGCTACCAAGTATATCCCTACCAATTATGCACTCAGAGACCAGGAAAAAGACATATTGTCCCCATTAGGAGACAAACTTATAGCCAAGACACTGTTTGTCACCAGCCTCTGTGCTCTTACAGGGGAGCCATAATAATGGTCTTGTGCCCTATAGCAGTCACCTCAGACCCTGTATCCAACTACCTTTAAAAGGTCTGAATATTCTCCTTTCCCAGTGAATGCACGTTACCTGGGGAAACAGTCATAGGTCCCTAGGAGAAGGACTGGGGGAGTCACACTGTAAACACTGCACAGGCATCTCAAAACATTTCTTTCAGGGGACCCGTCTTTTCTTAAATCTGTGGGTCCCAGAGCTGAGAACAGGCTCAGCTTTTGAACAATGCTGGTCATCCTATACCAGCAGAGTGGAGTGAAAAGAGACCCCTTTTGATCTCCAAGGGAACACAGTCAACTATTATTCGATGTTATATAATAAATCCATTCTGACATGACTACTTTTCTGAGCCTTTCCTCGACACTCATCCATGGAATTTCAGCTTTTCCATCTATCACTTTTTTCGACTTCGAGGAGCTATATTAATAGCATATTAGGAATGATCATAGATGTCATTGCTAGGACATTGAACCCTAAATCATAAGATATCCTCATCTAGTACTCAACATGCTCTTTCAGTCTTTGCCAATACACATGAGCCAGGTCTAGAGGTGTTTCTGATAAATAATCCATTTCCTACAGAAGCGGGGCTAACACTTCCATGACTGGGCCATGTTGAGAGTGAACTGAGTTAGTGGTTTGGAAGCAGTGAGGGAAGCTAGGGAAGATCTTGAGGAGGGCTAGAATCATCTTTCCAGGCATATACCTCACTTGAGGGCTTCAGATAGTCTCCAAGCAAGGAGAGGGTGCTACCTTATAGCAAGGGGAACAGGACACTTCAGCTGGATTAGAAGGTTCCGGGTAACTCTTGGTGTCTGCGTCTCAAGCACAGCCGTCCGCACATTCTCATCCCGTATCTCAGGCTCTCACTCCTTTATCCCGGCTCTGATGTTAATGCAGAAGACAGTGAGGGCTGTTCATCCAACAGGCTTTGTAAACCGGCTCATAGAAAAACCAGCTCCTAGGACTGAACTTTAAAACAGTCTGCCCTGACTTCAGGAGATAAGGAGATTTTTAAATGCTACTACAGAGATCTTTTGACTTTCATATGTTGACCTGAGTTGAGAGCTGACACATCTGACATCGTCATTTTCTTTCCTGGTTCCTAAGTGGCAAAATGTAGCCACTAATCAGCTTCGCAGCCCTTACCATCGCTCCATCTTGTTCAAATACTGGAGATACTTTATAAGCAGTGCATTGTCTCCAGAGTCTCGGTATTGCATCCCTGAGGATATCACTAGCCCCATCCCACTCCACTGTTAATCAGGGTCTTATTGGTATCAATAGCTAAAGTGAGCTTCCTTTGGTGCCTCTGGACTGAATTTACTCCCCTCTCAAAAATAAAATGCCAGATCCATCTCAGGCCTTTTCCCCAATCCCCTGAGACAACCTCTTCTGATAAGGTTACCGCAAGACAGAAAGCAGATGAGATTGCAAAATACCTACAGGCAAAGAAAGCTCTTGTGGAACAAGGTACAGCTAAGAATGCATCTTCCTGCCAGCCTTCAGCTGTGAGGGAGGAGGGGTGGAGAGGGATGGGGAGAAAAGAGAGAGACTGAGACAGATGGAGACAGAGACAAAGAGAAACAGAGAATTGCCCTGAATGAACACCCAAACTTTCCAGACAGATAAATCCTCTCTGCGAAAGAATCCCCAAACATAAGCACAAGGAGGTGAGGGAGATGTGAAGAAGAAGAAGCGAATATAAGGAGAAACTAGGTTTTCTTCAAAGAAATAGCTTCATAGTAATTTGTTTTAAAGATCAATTTTTAAAAACCAGCCATAGTATAATGGCTTACTAGATAATGATATATTTGAAAGAGTAATGCTCTTCTGAAATAATAAGCTAGAATCACCCAGCAAGGACAGCGTGTCCCAGGAATGAATGGGGCCTGACTGGAACACACAGGAACACATTCAGGGTTCTAGGATATGGCTTAAGAAGGCCTCTGTTATCTTGCAGAAACACTGGGAGAAACTAGTTTCTTTTTTAAGAAAGAGTTTTAAAGGCAATAGGAAATAAAGACTACACCACTGAGTCACAATAATATTCCTAGCATACATCATTGCATGATGAATTTTTTTTACCTGCTGAGCTCATTCTCCCTTTCTGTAGGGTTTGGTGGTTTGGCCAGACAGTTGATTCTCTAAGACACATCTGGCTATGTCGTTAAGTTATTCCTGAATGTTTTGGCTATTGCCAAAGCAGTCTGCTGGTTTAAAAAAAAAAAAAAAAAAAAAAACAGAGTGCCATCTTGGGAAATATTACTCTTGCAGACTGTTGTTTACAACCCAACTCAGTTATCCAGACAAAATTAAATTTTTAGTTTCTTTTAAAATCCTTTAAGAGAAAATGCGGTGAAGAATTTCTGTCTTTATTCATATTTAAAGTTAATCACTTATTGATGTTCTTCTTTATTTATAATATACTGATCAGAGGTGTCAAAATGATCTTAAGTAAGAGGTTCTTCCAACATATTTCCATCTTTGCGGAAAGACAAAACATCCTCCCAGAGCTACTCCCTTCAAATTCCTAAAAAAGGGAAATCAGTAGAAACCCTAGACATTCCTTTCATTTTCCCCCTTCTTTATTTTATCCTTTTGCTGCTCTTTGACTTTTTGGGTGTTTGAGTTTGTGAGAAAGTATTTCCAACATGCAACTCATTTCCAGGTAGCAGCTAGAAAATGTTGAAACCCTGGACTTTTATTCTCACTCTAAATATATAGCCCTTTTTTTTTTGGTAACAATTTTATTTTCAAAGTATTTAATGAACAGCTACATTCTGTTCATTCACAAACTTAAAAGTTAATATTTTTTTAACATCATCTATATGCCAGACACTCTTCTAAACACCTCCATTATAATATCCACTTCATTATCCTAACAACTCCATGAAACGGGTTCTATTTTTAATCTTCATTTTGTAGACACAGAACTGAGGCACCAAGAAGTTATGTAACTTGCCCAAGTAAGTGGTAGAATTGGAATGGAGATCAGGCACCCTCATGCCAGAGCCTGTGTTCCTACCCATTAAATTAAATTGCTTCTGTGTACTCTTTCCTCATTCACATCTGAGAGGAAACTGTATAGACTCCTTGATGGAATAGAGGAAGAAGAAACATTTCTTTCCTAGCCCCCATTTCCATTCTCTTTTTTAGCATCTGCTCAAAGGTCCCATGTCAGAAGCCTTGCAGTGTTTTCTCTTATTTTCTAAGGTGACACAATAAATGGTAGGATTTTAATGGATACAATTGAAACTTAGAGTTATTTCTGACAAACTGTCTAGGGACTAAACTTTGGTGTTAGTTTGACCAACAGTACTTCTAAGAATTATCTTATTTTCTTCATTCAAAAAGGCAGAACATGGTCATAAAACACATATGTGTAAAAAGAGAAATCAAAATGAACTCAAAAGAATGCAAAATCGCAATGAATCAGCCATCGTATCTATTTCTAGCCATCACTGCCACTCTAGTTCAAGCCACCAATACCATTCATCTGAACCATTTCGGTAAACTCCAAATTGGTGTCCTTGCTTTTGCTCTCATTCTCACTGTAATATGTTTCAACCTTAATGACTTCTTGTTGAGAACCTCGAGTCTGAGAACCTCGAGTCTGAGAACTTCGAGTCTCTTCAAGACCCTTCAAGTTCAGGCTTCTGGCTACTTCTCCAGTCTTTTCCTACTAAAAACAACTTGTCAGTCTCATTGCACTTCTTGAAGATTAAAAAAATATACACTGTTCCTATATTCCTGAGGATCTTTGCATCTGCTATTTCCTATTCTTTTAATTACACGTAAGACTCATTCCTATAATCATGAACATTTTAAATGTTATTTCCTCAAAGAGGCTTTCCCTCACTTCCATTCTCAATTCAGTATTTTTGTCCTATTCTCTCTTCACCAATGTTCATATTCTTCTTTGAAAGTATTGCAGTTTGTTATAACATACTTATTTGTATCATTGTTTAAGTCTATCTTTTTTTTTTTTTTTAATCTCTAATCAACTGAATCCCCAGCACACATATCACAGTATCTGTCGGTCTGTGTATCTGTCACACAGCATTCACCACCAGGTGGCACCAAAAGTCAGCAGGGACCAGGGTGAGTCTGGATTCCAAGACAGACTTGTGGACTCCAGGCTCTTCACAGTTATTCCACTAACGTGGTGATGTCACTGACTTGCATTGAATTTTTGGACCACCTCCCTTCCCAAATATATCAGAGTGAGGTTTCATAGTATTGTGTTCTGCTCTGATTCTACACTCCGGAAGAAGTTGATAGATGACAGAATTAGAATATATTTTTGATGGACTAGACATGTCTTGGTTCTGAAGACCACAACTCAAAAGTCTGAAAGATACAGAACTTATATCAAAATAAAAGACTATTCTAATAATTAAAGTTATACTGAAACCTACCTTGGATATAATGACAGAAGTCCCTACCACTTGAGTTGTTCAGTAAGAGACAGATACTGTGTAAGAGAAAGAAGCCTCCAGAAGAGGTCAGATTAGATGATCCCAGAGAATTTCAGCCTTGAGAATCTATGCTTTGGAAATATGTGGTCATTCCCCATTACAGCCATAACATAGTCAGAAGTGCTGAGGTAATGGATTCTGACTGACCTGAATTAAAACCCCAATTCTGCCACTTTTTAGCTCTGTGATCTTAGATAAGCTATTTTTATCTTGGTTGCCTCAAAATAGAATAATAAAACCAAATTACTGAGTTAAGCCTCTATCAGGGCAAAACCATTAGGTAGCCCATTCTTTTATAAGGTATAAATGATTAAAAACTAACAAATTGTCCACCACTACTACCAACCACAGAATCCAGAATTTCCCTTTTGCCAATTCCAAAAATAAAGATTGTTTCTGACTCACTTTTAAATGGCAAATAATGTAGGAAGATTGACGTTAAAGAGATTTCCTACTTATTAAATCTATTTTAAAAATAGAAATAGTTTGGAAACTCTTTCCCCCTGTCCCAGTAGGGGCTGGGCACAATGCTCTTTTCTCTTGGTTTTCTATCCTCTGGATAATTAGGAAACAAGAGGATTTAGTGCAAGAGAACATAGAAAAAGCATATCTGCATCAACAGGAGTGCAAGAGAGGCAAAAAGACCTATGTTTTTATTAGCTTCAACAGCTTAGTGGAATTAAAAAGATCACCCATGGCTCATACAGTGAGAAGCAGTATTGAGCAGCTGAGAGACACGTTGCAGGGGCTCCGACAATAAGCCAGCCCAACTCCAGGGCTTAAGCTTCCTATGCTTAAACCCTGAAAATGACTGAGACACTAATCTAAGATTCAAAGTGATTTATTCAAATATTCTGATCAGTATCTGTACAAAAATTAAAAAATAATATGAGATATATTTCATTATATATATATTTTTTCTCAAATGAATGTACAAATGTGGCAGGAGAGCACAGAGAGCTGGATAATCATATTCACCTTGCTTTTCACTTGGGGTGTGAAAGTCCCTGGGCCTCACTGTAAGTCACTAAAACCTGGGCCTCAGTCCCCTCATTTGTGAAACTAGAAGGTTGAAACATATGATCTCTTGACTCTCAACTTCCACTCAGACCTCAAATTCTCTAATTCTATGCATTAAAATTGATTCATTTCTTCAGTCAGCAAGTCAATCAGTCATTAGTTGAAAAAGTCATCGAGTGCTTCAATATAAATTATTCAACAACAAATATTTAATGAGCTCTGACTATGTGCCAGGCCCTGTTCTTAGCTTTGAGGATACAGTAGTGTAAAAAATGACAGAAGTTCCCACCTTTCTATGCTTTATGCTCTAAAGGGAAGTGGGTATCAAATAAGCAAATAAGTAAAATACATACTACATTAGAGAGTGGTAAGTGCTATGGAGAATGACAGGAGGAAATGTCAGGGGTTGAAATTTTGGCTCTGATGGGGAAGGTCACTTTTGATGAAAGATAGGAAGAACAGGAGGGAGTGAACCACGTGGATATTGGGGAAAGAAAATTTCCGGGAGAAAAAACAGAAAGGAGGTGCGCCTGGCAGGTGAGCATCAGCACAGAGGCCAGTGTGGGTTGGACAGAATGCATGAGGGGCAGAGCAACAGGAGAGAGAGAATCCATCCATATCTGGAAGAATGACTGGGCATTCCCACAGGATAACTGAGAATCTGATGAAGGAGGTATTTATAAAGGTCAGCAGAGACAAGAAAAGCAAACAAAAGATGGTGAAAGCTCCAAGGAGGTCTTGGCTTAAATCAGTCAGAATGGCAAGGAGAGGTTATCAAACACAGAGAGAGCTGACACTGTAGGTGTAGGAGAGGGTGAGGGATGCTGCCAAATGGGACCTGGCAAGGAGAGAGCTAGGCTCTTTTCTCCTACTCCTCTCTCTCTTGACGATGCTTCCCAGTGTCCGAACCCAACCAGAAGTCAGGGGGAAGGGGACCTGTTGATCCCTTTGGCACAGTCACAGATCAGCTTCCTAGGGCACAGATCAGGGGGACAGGGGTGGACTAAAAAGAGCAAAGAATATGCAGCCTACAGAGTCAGAGGAGTGATGAGGACCTAGCCCACACAGCACCTCATGAATGGCACTGAGAAGTAAGGACTGTTTTTTAATAGTATGAAGCCTACAGAAAAGTTGCAAAAACAGTATAAAAACTCCTACATTCCCTCCATGTTAACATTCTCCACATTTGCTCCATCGCCTTTTCTCTCTCTTTCTCTATGTGTGCACACACGCGCGCGTGCGCACACAGACACACACACAGACACACACACAGACACACACACACACACACACTCCTTGCTTGATTTATGCCCTATCACCCCTAAGTAACCCAGTAATCCAGCCTGTGCGTCTCAAAAACAAGAATGCTCTCCTACAGAATCACCATAAAAAACTTTTAATTAGGAAATGAATACTGATCAAACACTATCTTCTAACTGTCTAATTCACAGAACCTATTCAAATTTTGTCAACTGCTCCAAGTGGGATCCCACCCAGGAACACGGGCTGCATTTAGTTGCCACGTCCTATTAGTCTCCTTCAGTCTGGAATTGTTCCTCAGCCTTTCCCTGCCTTGCGTTCCTTGGCAGTTTTAAAGTGTACAGACCTTTCCTACTGTAGGATTCCATTGACCTGGTTATTCCACCACATGCAGTCTCAAGCCATGCATTTTTGGCAGGAATGCCACAGAAACAATGCTGTGCCATCATAGTACCTCATCTCGGAGACACACAAGTCCAATCCACTTCTACTACTGGAGATTTTAACCTTGCTCACCTGTCAATTCAGTTTCTGTTATCAGATTTCACCATTTTTACCAAAATATAGTCATTTTTTCCACTTTTGATTGTATTTAAATTCACGGGGAGATATCCACATATTATGTAAGTAGTCTACCCTTCATCAAAACCTACCCATTAGCCATAGCATTCACTGATGATCTTTCTGGAATTGAAAACCACTGTGATAGCTGGTTGCCAAATAGTGGTTATTTTTACCAGTCTTCTTGTATACTATATAAGTTGATCTTCTATAGTAAGATAAAGGTTTGCCTTCTCCTTCCTTTATTTATTCACAGATTTATTTTTATCAGTAAAATTATCACATACATACCACATACACATTTATATGTTTTTCTACAAAACAAGTCCCTATTTTATTCAATGTTTTGTAAGTTGGAATTCTTATCCTTATTTTGATGCTCTGTCACTAATTTGGCTAGAAAGAGTCTCTTCAAGTTGGCTCTTTGGTCCTTTGACATGTCACCATCATTCTTTAAGCTTTTCCTTTCTCTCTGGCACAAAAACAATGTTCCAGGTCTCTCTTATAGTTTCCCTGCCCGGGTTTGGACTCAGCCACATCTCCAAGGAGCCTTAGTTTCTTTTAATGGAGGATAGTATTTAGAAACCAAAATCTGGATTCTTAGTATACCAACTGCTACAGAGGTGTTATTACTTCTGAGTTCTTTCAGCAGACAAAGCTAAGAAATATATGCCCATATATATGTACACAAACACATTCACATATATACACAGGCATATATACATAACTATTTCTGTATCTATCTTTATATATAAGTATGAATTCATACCAATACTTCTAAATCTAACCCAACACCTCTGGCCAGGTCAAATAAGATGAGTACCGAGCTTGCATTTAGCCATGTGGAAGTTGCTTGGTGACTTTTCTAATATTTCCGATGGAACAGTGGAGCCCAAAATCTGTTTGAGTAGGTTTTAATGAATAAGAGGAAACAGTGTACAAGACAACACTTCAAAGATGTTTTGCTATAAAGAGAAAGGGAGAGGCATAGTACTAACTGGATTTGTTATTAAGTTGAATCAAATAATATCATAGTTATATACAGATATGAATATTACCAAAGAGAAGGGAAAAAAGGATTTTCCATGTGCAGTAATAGGAGATTAAGGAGAGCATCTGATGCAGGTAAAAGGGCAAAGATGCAGGTAGAAACAGTGGGAGCTTATTGAAGATTTCTTCTGATTGAGGAGAGAGCAGGAATTAACCATTTGGTAGAGCGGTCGAGTAAATGGAAATAAGTAATATAGTGTGAGTGCCAGGCAACTACGAGAGCCCACTGGAGGTTAGTGGTCATGTTTTTAGAGTGAGACAGGTTGGCATAGTTGTGTAATTTTCTTCAGTCTCGTTTGGCTGCAGAGAGTTGAAAATAACAAGGCTAGTGTTATGTATAACCAAGTGAGAGAGCTGAAGGAAGACAGAAAAACATTTGCTGAAAAGTGGTTATGACTGACAGTGGAATTTTAACTAGGAAAGGAAAGATGAGCTGGTGATAGGATTGGTAATTTGAAAGTCCCAGTGATATTGCAAGGTAGATGCAGTGAGGTTATTAGGAGTGAGCTGGCAAGATATGAGGTCAGAGAGTAGCATCTTTGAAACTGAGATTATGGGGGGGATTGCAGTTATTTATAGTGGCAAGGTCAAGGATATGACTAAGGGGGTAAGTGGTTGAGGTAAGATAGTGGATAACATACAAAAGATTGACAGGCTAGAGTATTAGACAGATCACTTACATGGATATAGACATTCCTAAGAAGAAGAAGAGATTTGCACCAGCAAAGAAATAGGATCATCAAGGAAAGAAGAAAGACACTTTGAAAGCTAGTAAGAACACTGGCAGTGATCTTGGAAAAATTAACTGGTTAAATGGTTGTTGAGAACTTCACTCTGAACTACGAGATGCTAGCTCCCTTCTCTGTCTCCCTAAACAAATTTCAGTAATATTCTACCTTAGGTTTGTTATTTTTGTCATTGTTGCTGTTATTTTTATTAGATATGATGATGTGAAAGCAGTCCTGTCCACGGAGGCTCAGGTACCAGCCTTTCTCCCTTATTATTAGGTGGCCCCACTCTCCTTGGAGACAAACCACAGCTAACCTACACACCTTATAAGCTTAACTGTCCAGTATGTGAACATTACCATATTAGAATTACAGTGATACTGCTGACTGTCCTGCTTAATGAATTTCAAACCCAAAAAGTAAAATATAATAAAATTGGAATGCTGCATTTTCCTACATAAGTGTAAGCACTCCTGTGCTGTAAGGTCTAACCCTGGCCCCAGGTCTCTGGTCCCATTGCCTTATCACAATGTCCAGCATCGAGGGGAAGCACACAGGCCTTGGCATTGAAACACTCAGTTTCAAATCAGTCTCCATTTCTGAGCAGTCTTGAGTCACTGGGTTAAAACATCTATGCTTAGATTCTTCACTTGTAAAAATTTAGTGAATTATAGTACCTGCTAGAGTATGTAAATTCGTTAGCACAGTGCCCAACACAAAGCCCTTAATGAATGTTAGCTAGTATTAAAGATAGAATAATTCCTGACTTCGGAGCATTTGATTCCCTACTTCCCATCAAGGAAAAGTCTCAATTAATTTTGTAACCTATATTTACTTTTCAAAATCCAAAGATACTTTTATACAAATACCTGGTGAAAGAATATATATTGATGACTAAAAATTTTTTGGCTCCATGTTTGTTTATTTATTTGGTTTATCAGTAAGAAAACCAACATCTGCTAACAATCATTCTTTCCTAAAGGTGAATTTTTAAAGGATTAACACGTCAGAGAATTTTATTAACTAACATAAATTATGTTCCCTTTTTCATTTTCCCAATCTATTATTCTAAACTCCTGTTAATGATGTCTTTCCCCAGTTTTCACTAGTTTTTTAAGTTTTAAAAATACATATTATATTGTCATCAAAATTACACTCTAAAAAATCTAATTGCCTTTTTTTCTTTTTGGCTCATAGTATTTACAAGTAACATATCTATTGCTCCATTACTAAAGTATTATTTTAATGTTAGTAAGTTCGTTCACAATATGCCTACCAAAACACACACACACACACACACACACACATAATGTATATACAGGACAACTTAATAGTAACTCATAAAACTATATTATTTTTAAATAGATTTAACTCTTCTCCTGTATATTTTGTATTATGATGCCTACTCTTTTAAAAATGTATTGATTGCTATGTTTTGTGCTTGCAACTTATTTAGTGCCTGTTAGTTATTCACATCTGATATTATTCCACTGTTTTCATTTCCACTCTTCTAATATTCTGTTACCACGGTTTTAAGGTTGTACTAAACTCCGAGTTAAATGCAACTCAACAATAAAGAATCGCATATAAATTCATTCTCTAAGGTCTCCTATTTTTTCTTTAGCTGATTTCAGTTATTATGCATTTTTGTGGTTTTGGCACTTCTTAAAATTTTTCAAATTTTAATATTGATAAAATTTACAAATACTTATATTTCTTGATAAATAGCTACTACCCAGTACCTATCAGTGTCATCATTTATAGGTAAAGGGGTTGGTTTTCATTTGAGAACTTCATATTTATGCCCTTGTCATTGGGATCATACAAAAATCTCACTTAGCTGAAGCTGGACGGGAAGAGCTTAACTTTTTATGTATATCATCAATAAATCAATCAATAAGGAAGTAGAAAGGCAAGTAGAGGTATAGATAGGTATATAGACAGACGGAGATAGGTGACAGTATCACAAATGCTACTCTATATTTGAATTACCAGAATCTCCAGAAAATCTGTCTTGGCAAAATATCCTAAAGCTACATCTTTAATTTCAAAACAAATACAGCTCCTCTAGCCTATGAGCTCACCACAACTGTCTCCCTGTTTGATCTAAATGACTGCTCAGGTCCTTCGGTTTAATCTTTCCTTTGGAACATGACTGAATTGAGCTTGACTAGTCAACTCTCTTGATGGTCCACCATGATGATATAATTTACAATGAAGAGGTAAGCAAATGAACACTCTCACTCATGGTTAATTAAAGTAGGATTAGGTTTCAGTAACAAATTAGCCCAAACTCAAAATGGTTCAGTTTAATAGACATTTATTTCTTGCTATCTCTATGGTCCTGTCTGGGCCAACAAATGGGTGTGGTTGTTTATGGACCCCAGTAGGTGGAGACTGTCACTCTCTTGGGCTCTCATGGTCTCCCCCTTAATAACTTTATGGCAGTTGAAAAGGTGGCAGTGAGACGAACCGAGAAAAATTTGAGTAGAGAGTCTTTTTTGGAACCAACTTACCGAAATGGTTTTCAATGTTAAATGGTTAGAAAGTTTGTCATTTGTTCAGAGATTTCATTTTTAACCTTGGAAAAGCATTTTACAGGGTTCCCTAATTGGTATACTATTTTATAAGTTTTTGCAACAAAGAATCCTGCATTCTTATTTTATCAAATGACATTTCTGCACCAAGGCACAACTTTAGTAAGTGATCTGCTCTTAGGCTATATTTATTTTTAATAATCCAGAGTGCTAGCAAATAAAATAGAAGGGACAAAAATATGCCAGGATTATAGCATGAGTATCTCCAAACTATAAAAGAAGTATTTATAATACCAAAATATATATATCTATATATCTACATTCCCAGGAATGAGCCTTATTATGGCAGTATTCTGTTAGAGACAGCTTACCTGATTCAGTTATTTCCTATTTTTGTATATTTATTTATTAACTTACTTTGATTTTGGTAGCACACATACATGGTAAAAAAAATAAGTTTCTGACATGGCGTGAAAAACTATAAAGATGGAAGAAAAATTCAGTCTGCCAACTTCTATTACACCCATTTCACATTTATTTTCTGATATTTTAACATCATTAATGATTTCTCACACCTTGGCCCAAAATTTAACTCAATACTGGACATGTGAGATATTTTGGGAACTGGCATTCCATCTTGGAGAAAAGCTTCAGAGAGAACTGAATTGCTGTCCATCAGTCACTGTATTTCCTCTAGTGAATTCTGGTGTTTGCTCCTTGGAACGTGAGCTGGTGTAGAAGACTTGGGGGAGAGTTTAGCATCTTCAGTATTTTTTAATTGCCCTGTGATTTTAACCAAATTTGGAATGTCTCACTGTTTATTTTCTTCCTTAGGTAAACATGATTAAGAGCACAGGTAGCTTTCTCACACTCTTTTTCCTACCAGGCTTTCTGTCAGTATCTTTGATTTTGAACAATCCATTGTAATTCTTCCCCACATTGCTCTCCTTGATGACAGTGATTGCGCAGGTGAAGGTTTTCCTTGGGGTGACAGGCCTGGCACATGATGCCTCTAGAATCAGAAGGGGCCTCAAAGCAGCATGGTACCAAGGTCACATAATCAGTGCTCCATCTGCCACTGGGACTCAGACTTCTTGATCCTCATGTTCAGTCCAGCAGACTATGCTATCTTTGTCCTTCTCTAGTGTTTTGTCTTCTGTGCGTCAAAGGACATTAAACACAACCTGTTTTCCTGTTTCTTCTGCGTTAACCTGAAACACAGGACGGATTTCAGAACAAGCTGCTCTCAGAGTGCTTTCCACTGCAAAATGGAAAAGAAGTTCCACAAATGGTGCTCCAGTTCATAGGCAGCTACTGTAGGTGAGGGCGGATCAAATTCTCTCCCCAACCCGCCCCCAGCCTGGCATCATGAAGGTATTATCCTGTGGGGCACAGAAATGGCACTCACAGAGACACAAGTCTTTCCTGCCCATCATGAAGGAAATATTTCTGGCCAGACCATCTCAGTGCTGTCACCTCAAGCCATGCAGCCCCAAGAGGTCAAGAACTAGTCCCAGGAAGCTTTCTCTCATTCATTTTTATTGCACTTAGGATAAAAATCCGGATATTTATGTATAACAGAGTACCTGGTAGGCTCCTTTATCTTACAACTTTATGGAAGATACCTATGCCAAGTTTTTTACACGATTAGCACAAGTGTCTAAACCATACTTCATTCTTCTTTGCAGAGTTCAGTTAAAACACTATGCAAGTCCCCTCAAGAACCCTCTTTATTCAATTCTGGGAGGACTTCCTCTTCTTTCATCATTCAGGTTGGCCTGGAAGGCTTATGTTTCTACTACCTGTTCTTGTCTTAAGATGCTCTATTCAAAAACAGCTACTGCCAGTAAGATTTTTATTGATTGTGTCTTCACAGAGATTGGTTTTCTCCACAAATATTTCCCATTTCTAGTGGGAAGAAATGTCTTTCTCTCTTTAATTTATAGTCCATTCACTTGCCTTGAATTTTTGCCTATCCAAATATGTCTACATTTTACATCTACCTAAAGGTTTCTTGTGAAAATAAAATATATATCAATTTTAGCTTCTTTTACATTTTACATTATTTCATTCAGTTGTTACGATTTTGTGATGAAGAGGGTAAATGTAATCCAAAAGTTAGTAATGATGTGTAAACTAAAGTTCATACTTTAGATTATTCCCTCCAAAGAAGATTAATCACTCAATGAATGAAAATAATGGCTTAGCATCTAATCTTTCTAGGCAGGGCTAAACTAAGAAACCCAGTGTCTTCTGTCTTGAGGCTGTGTCTATTTAGGGAGATTTTCATCTTAATTACAGCACCACTTCTTATTAGCATATCACTCTAGGTTTGTTACTCATTATCAGTGTTCTAATCAGAAAGATGGGGGTAATATTATCTACCTCATTAGCTTGTTGTAAGAACTGAATGAGGTTATTCATATTGAGCACTTAAGACTTTGCTTTATACATAATGAGAGTTCAACACTTATTATCAGTTATAATTGAATTAGGACATAAAATTCGTTTTCTTTCATCTGTTTACTTTGATGCTTTTGACTTTTTCTGATATCTATTTTTTAACCTAATTTTCTTAAAAATTCCTTTGAAGAATGTCTGCTTTTAAAAAATGAGTTGAGAAGCCATGGAAAAAGGACTGGTCTCAAGAAGCCATGATATTTGGACCCAGAGTTAGTAGTTCCATTCTTATTTACAGAACATTTGGAAAATCCAATTAAGGAGACTGAGAAAACTAGTGGAGGAGATTTGGGAATGAGTTTTGAAGACCCTATAGCTCCCATAATGGTCCATGGCCACTGACTGGGTCTGTTCTGTTACTTCTTCTTTTCCTATATCACAGAGGCCCTGCAGGAAACTCCAAGGGCACAAGTTGTGCTGTCGTCCCAGAGATCTAGGGGATGGTCAGGTTTGATGTAACACGGAGGGCTGGTGTTAACACTTGTGAATGATGCTGAGGAGAAACTGGTGTTCCGTGGAGAGTCCTTGGATCCTACTGCACATTTTACCATCAGTTTTTAGCTCTCTGCTAAATGAGAGAGCAAATGAAACGGGAACACGCTGACATGTGCATTAAAAGTCAAGAGATAAGAACTTGCATTTGCCACAGGCAAAGCGATAAAAATCAGTAATAGAGGAAATACATTTCATTTTTCAAATCTGTTAGCAGTGAGGAGAGATGAAAAATATCTGTAAAAATTACTCTGTATGCCCTTTTAAATATAAGTCATCAAAAGGCAGCATACCTAATAGAGGACCACGTATTGAGATAGAATACATGACTAAATTATAGCCTCTTACTAATGAAATAAATCAATTTAAAAGTCTTTTGAACGTTTAAGTCATGGATACTGGTTTTAAAAATTTGTCACTGATATTGATCGTCTATTTGGTGGATGAGGATTGGATTACAAACACAAGGCTACCTCACAGCTGACACCTTGGTTTCTAAGAAGTTTTAGGTTCTACCTCTTGAAATGATTCTCAGGGGAAAATGACAGGATTCCTGCCACTGAAACAAAACAGATTATGTAATGCAGACAACTGCTGAAGAAAATAAGGTGGAAGTGGGGAAGAGAAAATGCATTTCAACCTTACTAGCTATTAATATTTGCAAGTATGGTGCTACAGTTTTTTTTTTTTATTCTCCTTAGCATATACATAGACACCTGGGATGAGAGCAAGTGTATGCCCAGAGATAAAATGTAAAACATCATCTTTAATGAAATCTTTTAGGTATGCTTTAAAGCTCAGTATTTGAAAGGCAGTGCTATCGTCAAGGAGGAATCTAAATGTTGTTAACATGCATAAATATACATAGAAGACATTCATCAAAATTCCACTGAGAGACATATGCTTCTAAAATCAGTATTGCCAACTAGGTCTCTCATAATTTATTCTCAAACATCTATGCGTATATTTTAGCATATTCTTCTAAATTGGGAAATAAAGAAGTTTTATAAAACTGAAAATGTCACACAAAGTTATATTTCTCATTTTTAATGACCTCTTTTAAAGCAATTATATGATATAGTATTTTTCTTACTGGCATGCAAAAATGAGCAAGGCGAATATTTTAAAATGATCTTATGCCTTGTCATGGAGAAAAGGATTTAACATGCACATGGGATGATTCTTATAAATACTTCTCATTATCTTTTAAACCAAAACTTTACCTGGGGAACATATTCTCAAAGATAGATAATACAGAAAAAACCAAGCAGGTCACTACCTCCTAAAGGTTTTCTTCCTGGTATTTCATTAGAAACATGTGTACATCTGTGTCTGAGTGTTGTGCATGTATTAAAAGCACTTCTCAAAAACATACATAATCACAGAGAAAATGATCTTATAATTTTCATCAATTTCAGCCATAAAAACATTACTACTTGTCTGATACACTCTGAAATATCACCTTTCTATTTCTGTTTAACACTGTATTACGTTATAGTTAACTGGGCTTTAAAATTGAGGCTCTACAATAGTCTTTAAAAAGAAGTATGATCCATTTAAGAATGAAGCCTTCTCGGATCAAAGATTAAACCATAAAATGATAGGAGACCAGAAAAATGATAGTAAAAATGTGCTGGCAACAGTCAAATACTGTTTGAGAGGTGAAGTCTTCTCGTGAAAATGGGAAGTTAATCCCTCCTGGGTGGCAAAAGATCATCACAGATTCAGGGAACATACGGGGAACAATACAGACTCTATCTCTGAGAATGTACATGAGTAGAAACTTAAATAACAGAAGAAATGAACAGGGTTAATAGTGAAATGGGCAAGTTGAGTATCAATGCTTATGACTAAAAATGACACCTAATCAATCAAAGGCTTACAGAAAGACAAAGATCACCAGAGTTTTAATACTTGGTGAAGTTAGTTGCCCTAATTATGGTTCTCCTCAAGAAAAATTAAGAAATAAATTATAGGACATTATTCTACTCAAGTACTAGGTTTTACAAAAGAATTAGATGGGACAGCTTGTGGTTTTTGATTTGCCTTTCCTTAATAACTAATGATGCTGAGAACCTTTTCATGTGTTCCTTGGCCATTGATATTTATTAAATCAGTTGCCCATTTTTCATTGAGTTATTTGCCTTTTTATTGTTGAATTACAAGAGTTCTTTATGTTTTGGGGAAAATAACAAATGTTGGCAAGGATATAGAGAAATTGGAATTTTCATACATTTCTGATAGGAATGAAAAATGATGTTGCCTCTTTGGAAAATATTTGGGCATTTCCTCAAAAAGTTAAACATAGAGTTATATGACCCAGCAATTCCACCGTTAGGTACATATCCAAGAAGATTAAAAACATATGTTCACACAAAAACTTGTTCATCACAGTACTATTCATAATAGCCCCCCCAAAGCAGAAATAACTCAAATGCCCTTTAATGGCTTAATGTATAAACAAAATGTGATACGTTCACACAATGAAATATTATTCAACAATAAAAAAGAATAAAGCACTGATTCATGTTACAACATGGATGAACCCTGGAAATATTATGCTAAGTGGAAGAAGCCAGACACAAAAGGCTACATATTATATGATTTCATTCACATGAAACACACAGAGAAAGTAGATTAGTGGTTGTAAGCAAATGGGGGAATTGGCAGCGAGTGCTAACAGGTACAAGGTATTCTGGGGGGTTGCAATGGAAATGTTTTGGAATAGGTATGGTGATGATAGCACAATGTTGTAAATATACTTCAAAAAGCACTGAAATGCACGCTTTAAAATGGTGTATTTAGTGCTATATAAATTATACCTCAATAAAAAATGAGCTAGAATTATGATAAGCAGAGACTGGTACCCAATTGGCAACTACCTGTATAGCGGTTCATTCACAGATTGAGTGTACAGTTTGAGACTGAAAGTGAACTTAGCACGTCTCTCAGAGGTTGCCCGTGAGAGCACAACTCCTGCCTGGTTTTGTTTCGAGAGAGATCCCTGTATTATCATCAGAGCCAGCTACTGAATGTAGAAATGAGTTCTAACATTTCTGACAATATTAATTGAGAATTTAGGTATAATTCTGCCAAAGACAAACAAAAACAAAAAAACTATCTTGCAAGCCAGCCGTTGTTCCCCTTGCAGAGCAGGAACTCCATAGGATATTCTTCTTATTATTGATTTTCTAAAAATACGTAAATTCTTGTAGAATTTTTTTGATTCGCAAGATCTGGTTCAGTGTTTTGAATTTTTTTCTTTAAAAGCTGTGGGCAAGATTTCCTGGAAACTCAAGTTTTTTGTTTGTTTCTTTGTTTGTTAGATACCATTTTCCTAACTGAGCTCTCAGAATTGTTTCTCTGAAAAACATCGATTGATAATCTGAAAAGTCGAAAAAGTATGCATATTTGGAGAGTGGTGGCAATTCTGTGGTCAGGTAAATCTGGGGGCACTGCATAGTCTAACATTGTCTTGGAGAATCTTATAATCATGTTAAGATTTTGAGAAGTTCTGTTGTCAAAACTAAATACAATGCAAGACAAAAACAAGCTTTTTCAAATTTACTTAAGCCAGCATACTAGGTTTATTTGTGATATTACCATTTTGAAGGAATACAATTAAAATTATGCCAATGTTCCTTTGAACAGAGTTTGATAAACAACTTGGTTAGAGACTAGCTTGGCTCTATTTCCAAGTCAGAGATAAACTTCTAATTTCTGTCAGATGTTTGAAAACATGTGCTGTTTTTTGATACTTCAGGACTATGGTGGTGCAACTTAGATTTATAATCAATTTATAATTAATTACCTCTTTAGGAAAAATACATAGTCTTCTGATCCCTGAACAGCGGCAGTGTGGTATTTGCATACCAAGAACAGTATTATTTTCAGAGTATATGTGCTGTATCAGTGAGGTGCGTTATCCTTGGAAAAAAAAATTTTTTTAATGTGGTTTTAAGAATATTTTCAGTAAAGGTAAACTTTTTCAGTTCATCTTACAATGTGAATTTTATTTTTTAAAAAAGAACCAAAACTTTGATGCTTTAGAAAAAATGGCCTATGTGAGAATTCAATCCTAATATAGTTTTTAGATCTACGGGTTTTTTTCCTCACAATACGTACATTTTGGGAGCTTCATTCCCTGAAGGTTATCCCCTATTAATGACACTGAAAGTCTAATTTCATGAGAAATAGTATTCATTAATTTCCTAGAAAATATTTGAAACTTAACTTGAACAGAGAATTTTTTAGCCCAAGTCTTCCTGGCCCAAATGAGTAAGTATGTTCATCAAAGTCAACATTTCTTGAGAACACAGTAAGTGTGGAAAATGGACTATCAAGTTCTAGCTTGAATTAGCTCAAAAATATAATCTAATTTATAAGCTTTGCAAAATACTGCTAAGATTTCTACACTAATCACTATTTTTTTTCCCTACAAATATGTCTGACAACTCAAGTTCAGCTATTAACATTATACTTTAGGCAAGCAAAGTTTAATGATGTAATACCTGCCCTCAAGTATCCGATAGTCTCGAGGAAAGAAAGGTGAGTGAAGCTTTGATGGAACAGTATGTTTGATGCTATAATAACATTTTGCATATCTAAAGCAGAAGTTTGGAAAGGCTTCCTGGGATAAGAGTTTTAAAGGATGGATAAGACTTAAAAGAATGAACAGGCAAAAGAACTTTCAGGCAAAGGCAATAACATGAAGAAGAGTGAAAGAAATGGAAAAATGCAGGATGAACTTGATCAGTTACAGCAGTTGTGCCTTATGGTTGGGGGAGAGCACATATCAAAGGTGGGCAGGGCAAAGTGAGAAAGATCTCGATCACTGGTGGAGAAGATACGTTCTGTTTGAAGATGTGTATATGGAGAGACAGGCTAGGGAGAAGAAGAACAATTAACAGGCTATTGAAATAATCTAAGAAAGAAATGAAAAAGTCCAAATGAATTAAGTAGCAAAGAGAATGGAGAAGATAAAGTGCATAATATTAAGGAGCCAGAATCCCAGTATTGGGTGCTTGTTTAGACAGGACTGGAATGGGAATTAACAGGTAAAGCAGCGAGGTACCTAACAGGCTTCTAATTTGGACCTGTGTTGCTCTTCACTGAGAAAGGGAAGCCGGCTTGTACGATAAAACAACTTCAGTATTGATCACACAGTGTAAGGGGCCTGTAAGCAAGGAATTCTGGTCAAATGATGTCAAAAAATAAGAATAATCAATACCTTGTGAAATAGGTCAAGCGGGGAGCAGTGGACACTGCAGATTGGCTTGTCATTAGTTTCAGCTCCCTTCTCAAATGCTTTCCTGTGCTGCCAGGGCTGGAAGCTTCATGCTGCATTTCCCTCATCTCTTGCAGTAAGGGTATCAGAAATGAATCTGATTTTGCCAATTGGATGTACTCATATGAGACTTGGATTCACAACCATGTAAGAGAAGGAAAGGCCAGGCTTGAGACTTGTGCTGATCCAGGGTGTGGCAGAGGTGGCAGTTTCTGAAAACACAGAAGCAGTGACAACTTCTGATTCTACAGCTTGTTGATCATAGCAAAGGTGGTAGGCTCTCTAATGGCCCACATCTGAAATATTGCTTTGATATTTTTTCCCTAGAAGTTTAGCCTAAAGTCTATATCTTCCATTCTCCTAACGGTACTGGAAGAGTGGCAAAAATTTCCTTGTGCTCTACTGGTCAGGACTGGGCTAGCAGCTTCCTTGTTAGCATAGTCTGGGGTGGCTTGGGGGCTTCCTAGAAGCTCACCCTAGATTTCATTGCTTCAGCCCACCTAAACATCCTGGAAGCATTTAATCTTCTAAGATAAATCCCTTTCTACTTAAAGCCTCTTGAGTGGATTAGAATATCTATGACTGAAAATTTGCCAATATTATGCAGCACTAGCATTAACTCTTTATCAGTTAGTGTGAACTATGAAGAACTGCATTAATATTTTATAAATATTATCCCATTTAATCCTAACAATCATTATGTATTATTATCATCTATCAAAAGTGAAGCAATTGAGAGTCAAGGAGGTTAAGTAGCTAGTAATGGGGGTGTCAAGATGTAAACCCAAAGCTCTTCATCCATACGCTTCTCCTTTGAACTTGGGTGCTCAGTTTCATTATCCTTTTAGAGTACAAGTGCCCAAAATATGGACTTAGCACAAGTTGTTCTGATAAAGATTTGAGCAGCTCAAAGGAGCATTTAGAGCTTGATTCCCCCCCTTAATTTATGAGCCACAACAGTATATCAGTCAGAACACTTTGTTGTAAACATCAGAGTCTGTTCCAGCTAGTTTAGTCAGAAAAGCAATGTATTGAAGAATGTCAGATGGTTAATAGATTCACTGGAATATTTTGGAAAACAAACAAACAAACAAACAAACAAACCATAGACTCAAAACTAAGCTTCTAGCAACAATATTCCAAAACAGGACACAGAATTGGGCTATTGAGGAAACTATGCCCACTGCCTCTGTGGAGTGCAGACTACTAAAAATTTAACTTGACTGGCACAGTTGCATCAGGAACTCAGCCTCATAGTCCCTGGGAAGCTGTTGCTGTTCCTGCCCCTGCCTCCTGCATCCAATTGCTCCCATTTCTCACTTCTTAATAACAGGCCCGGCAGGCATGTCTGACTACCGTGCTCCGGTCACATGCCTTCATCCTATCTGCAAAGGAGACTGAATATTGCCTTCTGATTTCCACAACAGAGAGGTATTGGCCACAAAGTAAACATTTCCCCTCAGACAGAAAGGCCTTATGAAGATGATGGGGAAGGAAGACTGCGATCCATGTCCATTGGAAGGCTCAGTTTACTCTCTGCTCTATTTCCTAATCGCACACTGAAAGAGTGAAGAGTTTACTAGTCCTAAGTGTTTTCCATCAGTAATTAGAGTTATTTGATAACATCCACTAATCCATTTCAAAAGCCTGCCATCAGCTCTGCACTGTTGAAAACAAGCTGCTAGTTTAGAAGAAAAATGTTTCTTTAATGAAAAATTATGGTAGAGAATATTCACTTCACCAATTACCCATCTCACAAATGAATAAAACAAACGATCATTAGCACGCTGCTGATTTCTCAGTTGTGCATAATTTCATTTTATTTTTGAGCCTATCCAGGCTCCTATGTGTCTTGTGTTTGCAATGGCATTTTTAATACACAGATGTTAATGTAATCTCAAGAAAATAATTGAAGAATTATGAATTGGACATATAAATTTTAATCCCCATCTCTTTTAATTAAACTCATTTTGTATTTCTTCCGAACATATCATTTTCTGTTATGGTTTCACTTCATTGATACTTCACAGACCTTTAAAAGATCAGTGTTAATACTATCATATATATTTAGGATTTCAAAGTTCCACTTACTAGATATACATAGATGAACTGAGTGTATCTTCACATCAGGCAAACATCAATTCCTTTCTCAGAGCCCCTCAGTTGGTAGCTCCCGCCGAGTTGGTGGCTCCCCCCAGTTGATGGTTCTCCTGCTGCCACTGAAATAGATAGCTTGAAATAGATGTGGTTCATACACATCTTCCCTTCAGGGAGGAAGAAGGAATGCATATTTTTTTGAGAGTTAAAAATAATTTGTATTTTTATATATTTTTTAGAATTTTTTTATATGTTACTCTCTTGCCTCTTTGGTATCAATTAGCTGCCATAGCCTTATTATCATAAGGAATCTGAAGGTTTCTTTCAATTGGGATGATAGCTAGCTCTTTTGTTTCCATTGTTTATTAGAACTAAAAGCCTGCTTTATAGTAAGAAGTGGTAAAAGAGGTAATTAATGAATTTAAACAAATATGTATGACTTTCCTGTGATATGTCAGAGAAGTTGCAGACTGAGAATCAAAGTGAGGTGTTAAATAGACCATTTGACTCAAAGTACTTGTAATTATATAAGACAGACAGACAGATACATGAAAATAATTACATAGAATATTAAGCCGTTTTGTGAGCTAGATATTAATATTCCCTGTTTCAAAATCCTCAGCCATCCTGCATTCCCTCCCCCCATATCAGTTATCATAGCACCTCTCTTCTTCCCTTTTAACTAAATTTCTTGTGAGAGTTGCTATCTCAAAATTTTCCTCTTCTTCTTTATCTAATACTATTTACATGTGAATTCTGCCAGCCTCTTGCCATAAGGTCACCGAAACATCTCTCACCAAGGTCACCAAAGCCCTTTCTTACTTGACCCCTCAGCATAATTTAACATTGTTGACCACTGTTCTTGTCTTTTAATTTTAACTTTTTCTTTATTGACCACTCTGTTCTTACTAAATCACTTGCCTCTTCATTTCCGACTCTCCACTCTCCTCCCTTCCTCTGTCTTTGGACATTTCATGTTGGCCTTCTTTGAATACTCTTCTTTTATGTTTATCTTTTCAGGTTGCTATTTCTTGGGAGTGGGTCCTACTTCTTCTCTCACTCTGTACATTCCCTGAGATTTTTTAACCACATCTACCACTGAAATGATCATTTACAAGCTAAAAACTCGCAAAGCTCCAACACATCCTTAGCATATATCTGTGTCCTGAGTGCCACACTCACCGTCCAGCCCCTATGGGACATGATATCTGGACTTAGAAGCACCTGGGCACATACCCTCCTCAAAAGTTCACTAGTGATCTCATGTTTTAGAATAGTGATGTTCAAACATTTTGGTCTCAGTCTTAACAACTATTGAAACTTCACAGAGTTTTTGTTTTTATGCATTATATCCATAAATTTTTGCCACGTAGCCTCTGAAAACTTTAAAAATTATTTATTTGATCATTTCAAAAAATGAATAAACCCATTACACATTAACCTATATAACATTGTAACGAAAAATAACTATATGTGGAAAGCAAAAAGCCTGTGAGAAGAAGAGTATTGTTTTAAACTTTTGCCTCTCTCTATAACATATGGCAAAACACAACAGGTGGATTCTCATATGTGTTTCAGCATTCAATCTAGAAAACTCTGCTGTATATTACCAAGACTAAATGGGAATTTAAAAGGCAAATGACATATTAGTATTATTATGAAATTGATTTTTATCCTGCTGAGCCCAGGTACTTGTGACAGAAGATCAAAATAAATACATAGTACTAGTAAAAGCAGGGTGGAAATGAGTGAACCTTAGTCCAAACTTGGAAAGCAAGGAAAATAAGGCAGAGGCAAGGCCAAATTGAGGACAAAGTGTACATAGGAAAGAGGGTCTTGAGAACAGAGCTGAGATGGAAGGATCATAACTTAATGATGTCATGAGGTATTGCTGAGATGGAGGGACAATGCAAGACCAGGATAGTTACTGTGACACAAGAGCCTGCACTAATTCGAACTAAGGGGCCAAGGCACTTTGTGGACAGTAGCAAGAGGAGTAGAGAGCTAGGAATAAGAATAAAGTATAGGAAGGGTGGAGGCAGTCCAGGAAGCTACTTTTCTGAAAAGTGAGTAAACCTCTTTTCAGAATATTCAGTTTCAACTACATTTGGCAAGAGCCCATCATCTTAAAAATGATAGAGTACATGAAATACTAAGAAAATGAAAGCATCTCAAGAGTTGGTACCAAAATGGCAAAAATCTCTCAACAGTAAGATAGTGCAATTTTCTTCAGTAATCTAATGGATGTCAAAATACTGAATGACTCCAATTTGGGCTTTTCTGTGGTCTTTTTTCCTGAACCTTCCAACCAGATGTCTCTAAAAGAAAGGTTTCCAGTTATTCCAGTTTGTCTACATTACCCTGAGAGGGAACCACCAGAAGTGGCAATCAAATTCTACATCTCACAAACACCCAGACCATGAGGAGAAGGCCAACTGACACTCTGTTCTTGCTCTGCTTGTCAAGTTGGTCACCTGAGTGGTGGCTGTTGCTGAGAATGGCTTTTCTAATTCTATTCCAGAAGGGGAGCATTTTTCTAATTTGTAACACTGTGTCTCAGAGGCAAGCCTGACGTGAGAAACGTTTTCCTAATTGAACAGCGTGATGGAGTTTCAATGGCCAATGCCATCTTTTTCCCTATAGGAAAAAAGCCCCAAAGTTACCATGGCAGAAAAATCTAATTCTTATGTGAACAAACACATGAGGAGTTGGTGGTGGAAGGAATGCATTAGCCAGAATCTACAACCGTTGCATTGTGTTTTGTCATCATTGATACCTGGATCCACACAGTTAAGAGATCGCCTAATTAGCAATTTGGCAGGACTGGCACCTTTAGTGGAGTCTGAAGTGATATGTTGAATGGTAAGAGAACTACACAATCATAATTACCAGCTTCCTTCATCATTTTTCTAACATTTTTATTAACGGATCCTTTGATCTCAGCCAAGGTGAGTGAGGCCCCACTTTCTAAAACGAGAGTATGTACAATCTGTGCACTGGAAATAATTTACCCAGAGCTGTGATTATGGTAGTGGAGGTATGAGGGTGAACATTTACCATCATTTGAGGAATCTAACTTCTTTCCCAGAATTGTCATGCAAATCAGTAAGAATTCTTGATTGTTTTCCACGAGCTGCGGACAGTTCTTTAGGTCTGTACATATGTTATGTCTGTATTTATGTGTGTAGTCCTCCCAGAATCTCTGCTTTGAGAGGTGGAGTGGGATTCTTTCTTTCCTAATCTGTGTAATTTTGGAGGAATCATGGGGCCTAGTATATTCCTCACCAACACAGAGGTGGGTCCATGAGCCATGCAGCCATCACACTCTCCATTCTCGGAGTTCAAATTATTATACAGAAACACCTAGAGGAGAAAACAAAAAAATTGGAGAGGTTGTCTGATTATAATGTTCTATTATAAATTTGCAAATCCCTACTATTAAAATACCTAAAACTATTCCGATTTTAGTCTACTCGAAGATCATTTTTCAATTTTTGCCTTGATTTTGTAAGCTACACATTTTTCTTCTAATAAATTCTTTTTCCTCCCTTAAGTGAATCATAATTGGTTTCTGTTGGTTACAACCAAAGAAATCTAACAAAATTAGATACAAAAATTGAGTTCTAGGCAATAGACCCTCAGAAAGAATGTGTTATCTGGATTTGGTTTTTGGATGAGAAGAAGTAACCATAGTAAGAGTATTGGATGAGAAAACAGCTACCCGTGATCTATTGTGGATGAAAGCAGGACTAATCAGCTGAGCAAGGCTGCTCATCTGTAGCCATGTGCCCACCCAAGGGGGATGCCCTCAGGGACTGGGTGTTAGTCTAAAAGGCTGCATTCATGGGGATAAGGAATGCCAGACAGTGGGGTGGAGTATTTGATCCTGCAGGTGTTAGATAACTTACAGCTACAGAAAATGAGCTCACATGGCAAAATGCTCATTAAAGACACAGAATGAGAGTATTAGCCTTCTTGACACAGAGCTAATGGAAACAAACAAACAAACCCTTACTGACTAAAGCAGTTGATCAGAGATCACTAACAATCAAACTGGGAGATTGATTTTTTTTTTCCAGTGGCTGAATTACAGCAGCCTTTGGATTGATAACCTTGCTAAGTCTTTTAAGTGAGAGTTAGAGCCTTGATCAAATAAGTGAGATTTTGATAACTGAAACAACGAAATCTGAAAAGACTTTGAAGGCTTTGAGAACCCTAGGCTAATGAATCTAACTGAAAAATGTTTTGTTATTCTTCTCTTAGCTGAATAAGATATGCCTCCCTTGAAAGACAAAGCTAAAACTTCCACTTGTGCCTTACTGCTTCTAAATAAAGATTAAAAAAACCTCAACTCTGCTTAGGTGATAAAATAAAAAATAAGAGTAAAAATTACTCAGGAACTCATAAATTTAGAGTGTCTGGGGAATAGATATATTTTAAGTGCTTAACAAGGATGGTGAAATAATTTTGGATTAGGCAAATTTTTTTATATGGGTGAACTTACTAGAGTTTCTGTATCCAACATGGAGGCTCCATTTGGATCTAAACATTTTCTAGGCTATTTAATACAACTTAAACTGAACACAGACCTTGAATGGCAAAAAAAAACAACCAGAAAAATCTTGGCATAATTAGGAAAACATACTTGAAAAACTTTGGAGACAAAAATGCTAGGTTGAATATCCTATGCTTTCAGAAAAACCCTACTTCATCCCAGTCCCCACCCCCCACCCCCCAAAAAAAATTCTCCACCAAAATAAAATAATCAGAAAGTCAATTAGGTCATACTTGAATTGTAAAAACCTCAAATTTCAAGTCTGGTGAACAGAGGCCTGATTTGAGTCACAACAGTAGGAAGTTCCAGCCTCTAAACTAGGTCTCAGGCTTGAACCAAGTTAAGACTCCCAAGCACTTTGGATAAAGAAGAGGTGAGGTCCCATTAAGAGGAATGTTCCAAATTTGTCACATTAATACTTCTTAAGTGGAGCACAGGGTGCCAGAAGGTGAGTTGTTATAGTTCAACAACACACCACATGAGACATTGAAGCAGAGAAGTTTATCATTTGCAGAGATCATGGAGGAAGTATTTGGCATACCTCCCGAAGGGTCAAACGGGGAGATCAAGGCCCAACAGAGAGGCAGGACTTGGGGCATATGCCTGCATTAAGGTCTGCGGCTGGAGTGCTTTGTTGTTCCCAAGCTGAGGTCAGATTGGCCAATTCAAACCTGAAAAGGAAGGTTTGGGTATGCTCCACAGTGGGGTCTTATTTAAGGGGCACACAAGAGAAAGGTGCTAGGAGGAGGCTGACTGTTGATTACAAGAGCTGTTGGAGAGATCATATCGGGAACTTACATTTTAAGCAAGTAAAATGTAGACTTTGAGAAAAGTTAATTATCCGTGCTGTAGCAAGTAGAACATATGACATTTCCTGAGTTCTGCTAAGAAATATATGTCCCAGATAAGGCTAGTTTATATTAATGGCACTGATAAAGAACAGGACGGACCTGTACATTGAGGCTCCTTCATACATGATAGTGAAATTTGGTAAAATTCACCTATGAAACCATCTGGGCCTGGTGCTTTGTGGGTAACTACTTAATAACTTTATCTAATTTCTCTAGAAAAAATGGTCTATATAAGCTTTTTAACTCTAATAAGATTAATGTTTATAATCTGTATTTCCATTTGGCCTAGATTTTCAAATTTCTTTGCATAGAAGTCTGTAAAACAGTATCTTACGATTAAAAAAAAAATTCTTCTGTTTCAAGGTTACTTCTCCCTTGGCATTTCATTTTGTATTTTTGTGCTTTTCCCTTTTCTCCTTCATCAGGTTAGCTATTTTGAGTTATTTTGCTAATCTTTTCCAAAACACAGTCTTTTTTTTATTAATTAGATTTTCTGGTTTTCCTATCTTCTAACTTATTAATCTGTTCCCTTTCTGGGGTTTGTTTTTCCTTAAATTCTGTCTTTTGCTATGTACCAACAATATCACATTAAAAAAGAAAATTAAGCAATATGAAGAGTTCAGAAATACTGCCCTCCTGGCCACAGATGGTAAAGACAATTAGAGCAACATGTTGTTTTTTTTTTTATTATAGTCTATGTCTTGTGCATAATAATGTGTTATTTGGTTCATTAAACATTTGTATTACCAAATATATTTTGGAAGCCCTAGTCTGGATGTAGCATATAGTAAGTGGTAAATGGAATATATCATAAAAGGATGTTTTTTTTTTTCCTGAAAGGCATATTTATCTCAATAATTTAAAAAGCTTTATTCATCAATGGCCAAAGAAGATTAATGGAAAATATATTTCACTGTTTTATATTTTATTCTTGTCAGAATATTTAACTTATGAAATATTTAACTTATTGAAAATGCAAATGTCAGGGTATTCTGTGAATCTTCTTCAGAAAAGAGTGGGAAATTACATGAAATATATCAAAGTGATGGGAAAAGAAGCATGTTTACTCTTTGGCTGATAATCTTAAAAAAGAAAACTCATTTATCTTTTTTGCTCTTGTCTTTTTCTGAATGTAAAATGAGATAGTCCTGTTCCCTTTATCTCTCTCAGTTGCACAATACTTAGCAGACAGCTGGAGTCATGGATTGTTAGCTAGAGCATGTGAGTGTGAGTGTGTGTGTGTGTGTGTGTGTGTGTGTGACTTTTGATTTTCAATTTAGGCTATAAGTTCTAAAAGGACAGAGGTCTGTGTTCTCTTCTAGGCTCACCTGCCTACTCCATGAAGAAGAAATGGTAGATTAAAAGTGAGAGAGATTAGATGATGCTGGGTCTAGGACCTGGGTCCCTGAAAGAGGAGAACAGCAGGGTCATTTTTGTGCTCTCTGCTGGCAATGAGTGTAGTAAATTGATAATAGATTTAACTGGCTAAAAGCTATAAAAGAAAATTGCTGGACATCAATTTACTATATACCAAGGTCTCCTGATATGGCATATTTAACTTTTCAGAGCACTTTATTGTGAATTATATAATGTCATCCTCTTCAAGCTGTGTGGGGATAATTATCAATGCAATTTGTCATCCTTGGACTTTGAATGTCTTTGTAGTCTGCAAACACGTACTCATAGAATGTTAGTGCTGGTAAGGGCTCTAAAAATCACCTAGTACAAACTCTTTCATTTAAAAAGGAGAAAACTAATACCTAGAAAGGTTAAATGATTCACACAAGCCACACTGTGGGTTAGCAGAAGAGCCGTGACTATAAACCCAGTTTTTATTTGCAGTGATATAAATGTACAGGCTTTGGGTTTCAAATATTCTTTTCTTGCCCCTGTCCATCTCCTTTAATTTTAGACAGGAGCTAAGCTGGGGTAAGGGTTGTAGTGGAAAGCAAAACAGGACAAGAGTCTTAATTCATTAACTGGCATGCACTGGACTTTTAAAACACTCCGACAGATCAAGAGAAAGGGCTTTTAGAGATTTAGGTGCTTTTGTGGGCTTGCCTCCTGGCTCACTCAGGACCAGTTCTGCAGGGGTTGGGGTGTGTGGGCCTACATAAACAGCTAAGTTGAGGGATTCAAGGGTAGAGAGCACCTTGAAAAGCAGCAGCGGCGATGGAGCCTTTCCCGTGCCTCCTGGATACTGGAGAAGTAGAACAGAATTGGCTGCAAGGATTTTGAGTCACAACAGACCTCAGATGGCTCCACCGAAATTTCTGAAGATCCAGAATGGCATGGGACAGTTTCAGCTTCCCATTTTCCACCCAGAAAATTATGTCAGAGAGGGATAGCAGACCTGAAGACATCACTCAAGGAGAATGTGGAAGATATACAGAGCATGTACCAATGACCAAACCGTCATCTTATATGAAAAAGCCAACAAAGGAAGACACCAGGCATATGGACCAGACTTGGTGAGAGAATCTCAGCAGATATCAGAGTGCACAGAGCCAGTGATCACAGAGCAGATAATTCATTCCACCTGAGCTCTCTAGAACTTAGATGATACCACAGAGGGAGAAAAAATGGGAGAAATTTCAGAACTGACTTTATGCCCAAAGTGATCTAAGACTAAGTTTATATTTTCTGATATCAGAAGAGATGCGTAGACTTGAAATATAAGTAAAGATGAATGATACAATATTACATTATGTATTTTGCCCTCATGAGTTAGCTGGGCTTAGATAATTGTAAGTAATTACTGATCCTGATCTCAAAAGTAGTATCTTATCATCTAAAACATGACATAATTTATGTTAAAATGAGATTGTTTTCTGTGTGTAGATGTGTGCAGAGAGGAAGAACTGTCAACAAATTATTTGATGATTAAAAAACAACAATACATTAAAATCCACTGATTTTCTAAGAAAATTTAGTGTTCTGTCTTGTTGTGATCTTGGATCGGAACCAGATTAAATGATGGGGTCAGGCTGGCAGTCATTAGAGTGGTTGCCCACAAGAGATGCTGAAACATCATTGAAAATGATTGATTAAAACCCAGAATAAAAACAGATCCAGTCCATTAACTGAGGTTGTTACTCAGGACTCTTTAGATAACCATAAAAAAATGCAATTTTGTCTCTCTCTTCTTTGAATAGAAAAAAATGTATTATTTTGAATAGAAATACACAACACTATTAAATGTGTAAGCCCAATTACCTCCTAAGGAAGATGGGCCCAGGTGCTGGGGAATCTTTCATTTTCTCAGCATAATCGACATGTCTCTCCTCATCAGATGGCCTTTGATATATTGAATCTATGCAGTAGTGCATTAAATCATATGGTTTGGAGAAAGAATCTGGGATAGAGCTGAATTGTTATACCTTGTAATAAACCAAGAGAGATTAGTGGTGGTTTTAGCAGTGATAAATGGAGTAGTTTGTGGTAACTCAGAATGGAGGCAAGAATTATAGACTCAGAGGGAGGAAAAGGGATGGATGGCACCTGATGGATGTGAGTCCAGGAAGGGAAACTAGGAAGAGGGAAAATATAATGGAAATTTTTCTTTTCTTTTTTTTTTTGTTTAATTTTTGTTTTCTATTTGTCTTTTACAAATTAAATGAATGTTATATACACTGTGAAATATAATCCCTTTCCATGTGACCTGTGTTCACTTTAATAAAATCACCACTACTTTTTAATGCCCCTTTGTGAAGAGAATTTTATTTGGGGAGAGATCAAAGGAAAAGGCCAGGTTACAAACTTAAAGAAAGAAGTGTATAATAATTTTTTTTTATCATTAGAGAATTATATTCATAAAAAGGCCAATTGACAGAATCAGAAGAAAGAGACAAAAAAACCACCATGGTCAGAGAGTTCTGGCATATGCTGAGAAACAGGTAGGTGAAGATGACAAAGAATCACCAATATCGAAACTGAATAATATAATTAACAATCTCAAACACATAGCTATAAATAAGCTTTGTATATAAAGAAGAGAGAACACATACATTAAATAATCACTAAATTCACTTGAAATCATTTAATTTCCCTAACCTTTAGATAACTTTACAGTATACCAAACGTTTGACACTTCAACTTAATTTAGTGTAGGCCATCTTTGTGTCCACATTTTGGACAGGTAACCAAGAAAACTGGTTGAGCTTTTTCCAGTCCTTCCATTTTGAATATGGAGTCTCTGGTTAGTGAGCCATATAAATAAATTAATCCTGTTCCAACTTTATATTGCTTCCACCTTGAGCTTACACTCTTAAAATACACCCCTATGTATATTTCCCACACTTCTGGATAAGTCATTATTTTTGTATATATCAGATTTCCTCACAGGGCATCATTTGTGTTTCAACCCCTGGGGCCTACTGAGTCTTGAGTTTAGGTATCGTTTTAGAATCAAAAGAGATGGTGGGGGCAGGTCCTAAAGTGTATCAGTGACACCTTGCTAGACAGCTACCTCAGGGAACACTGGTACAGTTTCTTCAGACAATAGGAGGCTACCCTGCCTAGGCAGAGGTTGAAAGGCTGCTTCTCAGGCCCAGAAGGCTTGGGAGAATTGGGGGCTTCAAAGTCTTGAGCTCCATTGTAATCTATCCTTCCTATTTTTTCGGGTACTATTTCAACTTCATCAATGCTCTAACTTTAACAACAGAGATACTATGAAATTGGAAATTCAACTTGCATTTTAATCAGCCACCCACAGGATCACACAATACATTTGGTTTTCAGAAATATGTTCTCCATGGCTACAAAAGACAACTTTCCTTTAGGAGAGTTATTGAGCCTTTCAGGTCCCTTATGCAGACTTTAAGCTTATAATTTAAAGCTCTGAGCTCATTATTTTCTTTCCTTCATTTCTACCACACCAACTCCATTACACTCCATATTTGCATGAAAATATTCTAGGGCAGCAACCACTAGACCACCCAGAGCTTTGGCTTTATAAGCACTTGATAACAGTTATCTACAGGTGATAACTTGAGTGACCGGTTTGCCACTGTGTGCTATGGATGACCAATGTTCCCTTTACCTCTGGAAACAAGGTCATTAATGCCACACATTTGCTTAGATCAGAGAATCCAGTCCAGAAAACTCAAAACCATTTCAGAGAACAGATACTAAAGATTCTGCTCCTCTAGAACCACTCTTCATACCAAATCCTACACCAAATTCAATCAGGCTTCAATCAGAGAAGCAGAACCATTAGGAGACATGGATGTACATAAGAGGTAGATATAAATTAGATGTAGATGCAGATGTATAGACAGAGACACATAGATACAGATATAGACAAATTAAAGGATATGTACCCTGATTTGATCTTGTTAGTCCATGTCTGTAAGACACTCTCTTTGCATCTGATGCTGAAACTGAAGTCTGCAGGGAAGACAGGAAGTAAAAATAGATGTCACACAGAGAAGAGCAGAGACAAGTTGTGACCCACACACAAGGGCTGGAACAGAAGAGGATAGACTGAAATACACATCAGTTCTGGCTTCCTCTAACCTGGATAGTATGAATGTCTTGCTAGAGAAGCTACTGCTACTGGCCTTCATCATAGAATTTGACACACACTTGACTCAGGAGTTAAAGAAACAAAAGGAGGATCATGGGAAAGGGTAGGGTGTTGCCTGCCCTTTTTCAACAAGATTAGCCAGCAGGTAAACAATAAGGTGTGAGCTGTGAAATGGCTGATTCTTCACTGTTTAATCTTACAGCAGAATGTCTCTTTCAATCCACCCTAACCAGAAATGTATAGGAAAGGGAATGCAGAGAATGTAGTCCAGATTGGCTGAACAAACACATTACAAAGCACTCTGATATCCTTACTGATATATTCATTGTTCTGTCATTTCCTGAGAGAGGACTGTTGAAGTTTTCAACTATAATTGTGGATACATCTAGTTCTTCTTTAAGTCCTATCATTTTTGCCTCGTGTACATTGAAGATTTGTTATTAGGTGCATACATATTTCAGATTGTTTTTTTTTTCCTAGAAAATTGACCTCTTTGTCATTATATAATGTCCTTCCTTATCCCCAATAATACTGCTTTTTATGAAGTCTATTATGTCTGATGTTATATTGAGAGAGAAGAGGAGGCATCTGAAAGTAAAAATAGATGCAAAGGAAAAGGCCTGCAGAAATAACCAACTTAAACAGTTAATACTGCTCTCTCTTCCCCCATTCTGCCCTATGCTCTTCATTTAACATGTTTTCCACAGCTGCATCCCCCACTTCAAGGATTCTTCCAGTCCCTTCCCTATCTCTGTAGCTGTGTATGAATGTCAAGACTATAGGGAACTGCTTGTTGTGTTAGAGCTCTGCCTTTGGATAAGGAACCCGCTGAGCAGGCCTGACATCAAGGAGTACTACTCCCTGTGTGTAAGCTAGGAGTCCCATCTCTTTGTTCAAGAATCCAATAAAGGTGCTAATATCAAGGTGTCAGACTCTACAAAACAAATGACCTGTAAAACCAAGGGTCTGGAAATTCCTCCTCTGCAGCCCCCCACCTAAAGCTCCCCCTCCCCAGTCTGAGTAAAGAGGGACATGTAAAACCTCAGACAAAGGAATCACAAGCCCCTTGCATGGACACTGCGAGGTATATAAACTGTAAAAAATCTAACCAAGGAAGATCGTGCTTTGGGTCTGTTGAATGCCCCACGTTCTCCACTGGCATTAAATTCTCCTTCATCTAACAAAGTTGTCTGAGTGTCTGAATTCCTCCATTAGGTGTCACTTCCTGCAACAATATATCTACTCCAGCTATCCTGTGGTTAGTGTTTGCTTGGTACAGCTTTTTCCATTCTTTTACTTTTAACCTACCTATATATTTATATTTCAAGTGGACATCACCAAATATCATCCGGTTTAGCTTTAAGTAAATGAACACTTTTTCAAGGCTTGCTGCAAAGTTCTCTTTTATTTGTTTTCTACAAGTAAATTTTCAGTACTTAAAGTGCCACTACAAATTTATGTTTTCAGAAGACCCAGTTAAAATAGTTCTTGGGATGAAAGGCGTATCAATAAGTTCATTATCAGTTATTGCATGAGTAGAAGGAAAGTTCCAGAGGAACTGGAACCACTATAGGTAAACTGTGGTATCTACGCACATTTGAGTTGGAAATGAAATGTGTAGTATGGCAGAGGGGTAAATGGATATGAGAGTGGGGGGTGGGAAGAAAGCAGAGAAGTCTAAAAATCAGCAAGGGCAATGAAAAGAATTTCATGTTGGCTTGAGAGTGAAGAAAATAATTATTACTATTTTTTTTTTAAAAAGCTTTACCTCTTTGTTTTTGTTTTTTTAGGGCCAGAACTAGATACTACCCTTAGTTAATCTCATTTCAGCTGGTTGAATTAGGATGTAAAACCACTCAGAGAGGGTAACAGACATAAAGGAGGTTTAAGACACCATGAATTAACTCAGTTCCTCAAAAGAGTTCATTTGCAACTTGAAATTTTGACCTGTTCGATTCTAGATCATTCTCAAATTGCCCACTCTTATGAGTGGTTTCTCACTGCTTAGACAAAGTATGGGCTACACTGTATTTTTAGTTCAGTTTTTCTTCTGAGGAACCTGCTCTACTTTTTTTTATGCCACATTCCTTTCATAATAATTCTATTTTACTTAGGACACAAATAACTTGTTCCATTATAGTTAGCTAAACACCCAAAGCCCCGCTTATGTCAAAGTACTTGTGCTACACTTATTCTTGGGCACAGACTGACTCCATAAATGTCACTATTCTATTTGGCTTTGAATCATTTTACCTTAGTTAAAGTCTTTCTCAGCAAATAGAAAACGATACCTCCTTACATCAAGCAGCAAAGGAACACAAAGGCACGATGCCACTTTGGATTCTAGATATGCCAGGAACATATGTCCTTCCCAGCAATCATTGTGAACGTTAACTCCCAAAAATGTTGAGTAAAAAAAGTGAAATTTTATACCATTACATCTTTATATACGTTCACACGTCATGCTGCTGAGGCAGGCTAGGAGCAACAGAGAATAACAGAATAAAGCTAGCTTTCTTTGGCAGAGCACTTTATAGCTTACAAAAAGTTCTTGCTGTATGTTTACTCATTTGATCATTCCAGTGTTGTGAGGGAGGCATGACATGATGTATTATTTTTTAATGGATGAAGAACTTCAGGCTGCGTGGGTGACCTGTCTGAGGTCACAGCAGTGGTGACTGACTGAAGCTGAATTCTAGGCTGCTGCCTCCTAACCCAGTATCTTTGCTGATTGTTTTTGGGAGGAAAGAGACAAATCTGACAGAACTGCCTGGTTACAGGAGGCTGAGAACTCGGAAAACTGCCAAAGTTTATCCTGTAAATAAATCAAAGCCAGAATTTTCACTTTTGCTTCAGTTATTTTATTTTTTGAGAATTTTTACAAAAATTTATTTGAGACAAACAGAGGATATGCCTGGCAGCAAAATCTCAAGAGACTGAGAAAAATGTTTCCTTCTTATTAATTTTTGAGAGCATAGATCCACTTTCAGTTATTTTCTTAAGCCAAGAATATGTAGAAAGAGAATCAACATGTACCTGCTCAATACCTTCAGCAGCTGCCAAACTCCACTGCGATAGCTCGAACGGTTGGGTCTGACTCACTTTTATGGGCCTGGAAAGTACTTCCGTTTATCTCTGCCTGCTAAAATGTTACCATTTCTTTCAGACCCACTTCAAATATCATTTCTGCCATGAAACCCCGAAGCCCTCCACCAGATACGAGCCCTCTTTCTTTTGAACATCACTGTGATTTCCTTGGGCTCATCTATTGTTTTATAATACTTTCTTTGTACTGTTAACTTCTTTAAACAAGAGTGCTATTCCAGCGAGACAACTCTAACGCAGCGGCAGCCCACATAAGCAAAACAAGATGGGAGCCTATAAACGCCTTAAGATTATAAAATCAAAACGCTAAGGACAACCAATCACAGTAAAGGAGGCTTTCCGCTAGAGCCAATCACTAATTTTTTTTCTCTGTTTCTGCCCTTTGTCTCCTGTGGGCAGAGCTCTCCTTCCACTTCTGGTTTGGGACCACCCAATTCAAATCGACTTCTGCTCAAATAAACTCCTAAAATTTTGAATGTGCCTCAGTTTATCTTTATCTAGCATCGGAACAGGGAACCAAAGGAGACCCCCAGGGGCCCCTGGGAGCAAAAAGCATCCTTACACGGCTGAGCCCCTGGAGCTCGCTGCTCCTTGTTGCCCCTGCAGGTCCGGGGTGGGTCCCTCTCACATCTCAGCTCCACCACTCTCTTTCTGGTCATGAACTTTCAGGCTTTATTTGAGCATTTATTTTTCCGGACTGGGTCCTAAAACTGATCAGAATCGGACTGGTTCTGAGTTAGAAACTGACTGGGTCCAGTGTGAGGCCTCAGTTAAATAAAATTTTGTTTGAAGGCTGAACAAGTAAGCTACCGTCACCAAAGATAATCTTGAATTATAGTGGCCACACTGGAGAATTTTTAACCTAGATAAGCTTATCATTGATAAGACACCCTAGAGAAAAATGGGTCTCAGGCAAGCACTCACAATGAAGAGTGGAGAGGAAATGGTTTTTCCTTCTGTACTAAGATCAGACCCGCTGAGACACCACACTGCAGACAGAATCCTGGGAAAAGTGACAGAAACTGGCAAAGGGTAAGAAAACTTTCTTATGAAAGCCAGCTCTCTCAAATAAAAATTTCATGTTGTCCCTTCTTTTCCAAATTCAGATAGGCAGAAAAAAAATTTGTAAAAGTTATATCTTTGAGTTGTGACTCGTGAATTTACTTACGGGGACCCACTGGTTATTGATCCCTTCTCTCCCAGTGTCAGCTATTGCCTTCTTGTTTGTCTCATATCATGTCCCAAGAACTTGGCTTGGCTCTCTGCCTGCTTGGGGCATGCCGGTTCTTGTGTGCAGGCAACTCAACTGTCAGGCTGGAGCCACAAAATATGGCCAGACAGAAATGTGGGTTACACTCCATTTGCAGCTAGGGTCCTACCAACTGTTGCCAGGTCTCAGGGGAATCGCTAAGTCTCTCTTTTGGTTATTTTTGGGGGTGGCTACGAATCTTGGTAGGGAAGTATCTTTTGCACCCTCTTTGGGGCTACCTCTTGAGTCCATGGTATTGTTTAGTATGGCTAGGAATATTTCCTGTTGTCCCAGTTGAAACCTGACAAGATATTCGAAAGATTTTTTTTTTTTTTTAAGTAGCCCTATGGTCAGAAGTTGGCCAAATTGTAAACTGATATTCAGAGCCTTTTAGGAACTTTTTCATTTGGGGGGGGGGCCTTGTTCCCTAAGTTAAAATGAAACTATGTACCCCAGAGGAAAGAAAAATATTCTGAAGCCATTTGTGGAAAAATTTACTAAAACATTCTAAGAACATACAGCTCTAAATCTAGAATATAAGACTCTTTGATTTTCACCTTAGTTGAAGATCTCCCTGATACAAAGAAGCAAATTGAAAATAATGTAGTTAGATGGATGGGTCAGTCCCTTGATATCACTCAGGCTGCAACCTAATCCTTAGAGGAATTCAAAACGACTATACTTGTCTTACAAACTGAGTCTTTACAATGTGGCCAAAAAAGGGGTTCTAAGGAAGGAAACCCCACAGAGTGATCTGATCATAAATCCCTAACTGGACAGGTCATTGTGGGTATTCACACCCCAGGCATATAACTTACTTAGTAAAAGGTGTATCTTTGCCTTAGTAAGCCCTGTCCATTATTTCTCTGCATCTAGGTTAAACACCTTGGAAATAAGTGTAACTGCCCTAAAGAAAACACATATTCTTGTTAAAGTGTAATCCAATCCCAACCCTCCTTGTTTTCACCCACCTTCATCTTCCTACTTCATTCCAAATGCATTAAAGAAGCTGCAAACCACCATTCTGGGAAGCATTTTCTCAGCTTGTTGAGATCTTGCTTCTAGGCATATCCTGTTTAGCTTGTTAAGGGTGGAAAATTTTCAACAGCCAACTTCTGCTTCTGTAATCTGCTTACTTGTTTGATGTTAAGTAGGGTGTGGTTAATCTGTTTACTTGTTTGATGTTAAGTAGGGTGTGGTTCTAGACTTTATAAACTGCCTCTTTTGAGAGCTTGGGGCTGATCTCCTCTAACCCTGCATGGTAGAGAGTCGGTTGCTGGCCGGTTAATAAAGGCTTGAATTCATCTCAATTAGTTCCATGGGTCTTAGATTTGATCGAACCACAACAAGCTCAAATAAATTTTTATAAAAATTCTCTACGGGTTTGGTTATTTCTTACCTCTACAACAAGAACAGAAGAAATGCAGCTCTAAAAACAATTCGAAGCCCACATATCGTTTTCACAGTTCCAAAACCTCCCCTATTCATCTCAAAAGGTTTGTAGATATTGTAAAAGAAATGCCTTTGGAGAAACATATTCTTTCTCTGTGCCTTTAAGTATAAATGTTCTACTTTCTTTAGGAACCCAGAGCCATATCTTGAAATGCAAACTTAAGGGGAGTAATTCTTATCAGGAGGGAAAAAAAGAGAGAGAAGCCATTTGGAAATTAGGTGAATGAAAAACCTTAAAACAGCTTTTCCACAAATGTTAGTAAAAAGCTTTAGCTATCAGAGCAGGTAATCCTGCCTTATTCTATCTACCAGAAACACAATTTGGATCCAATTATTCTCTTATAAACTAGTGAGTTTTACATTATTGCACATTATTGTACCTGTCTTATGATTAAAATTTTTAAATGAAAGCTATAAGGTCTCTGTATCTGTGTATTTATGTATGTCTATACATGTATGTTCTAGATGTGTGATATTTTTCTACCCCTGGATGGTATTGCCAAATAAGTATACTCTCAGGAATATAAAAACTAACCCAAATGTTTTTCAAATTCACATGATCTAGGATAATCTTTGGTAAATAAAAGCTAGTTTAAGTTTGCTGGCTTGATTAAAATAGGCATATCTTCAGAGTTATCAGCTTTAAATATAATGTAGACATACAACTTTTTTCCTACCTGGGTGTTCTATTCATAAGTTCCTATATTACCTCCTACTAAATTTGTCAGCAAGAAAAATAACTTACAACGATGGTTAGCTGTTTAATGTCTCATAAAATTATCATGAATAAGCTAAACATAATTATTAAAAAGTTATAAATGAATTTTTCAACAATATTTGTTTCCAAAATCTTTTGGGGAACTCTAAACCTTAAAGTTATATGATGATATAAGTTAAGTTAAATTAAGTTAAATTATGGATATTCATTAAATATCTAGATCATTTCCAAAATAAGATAAAATACTAAAATGTTAATTACTAAACATAGGTTTATCTACCCTTGGCGAAGGAGAGTGTTTGCTCCAACTAAACAGGGAGACGGGCCGCAACCATCTACAGCTTTTTGGGGACCCTGCCTTTGGAGAGAATAGTGCTAAGGTCATGAGCTGTGACATTACACTATTTCAGTTTGAATCCCAATTCCAAGGTAACAAGAAAGAGGACTTTAGAAAAGTTCATAACCCTTCTGTGCTTCAGTGATAGTAATTCATCATGGAGATATTTTATAATTAAATGCAATAATTCTTTGTAATACTTGTAACGCAATTACAACAATGTATAGAATGTACTATCAACTAAAATTAGCAGTTTCTAATTTTTCAACAGAAGTCATACACCCAAATATTTATGCAAAACCCCAATGATTATACATCAATAACTTTGTCAACATCTTCATTACAGCTGTGTATTTTAAAAATACTAAGAACTCATCCATGGCCACCAGTATTCAATCTTTGTGAACCTTCTACTTTAGTGTCAATGTTATGCAATTAGTCAGTTAGTTAACTGAGCAATGGAGCTACTGCAGTGAATAAAACCGAAAGCCTCTTTGCTCTTGTGGTTTGTTCATTTTAGTGGTGGTGACACATGAAGCGAGAATGAGGGAGCGATGAGTAGTATGACAGACAATAAACAAACAAGTAATGTTTGAGAGTGATAAGTTCTATGGAGAAAATTCATTCAGGTAAGGGGAGACAGACACCTGGGGTAGGATAGGGGAAGATAGACTATTTTATAGAGAATAGTTAGAGAAAAACTCTGAAAAAAAAAAAAAAAACAAATTAGAGCAGAGGATTAAATGAGTGGGCCAGCCATGAGGTCTTCTAGGAGAAGAGCTTTTCTAGTGACAGAAGAGTAAATGCAATGACTCAAAAGAAAAGCTGGGGACATACTTGGTGTTTTCAAGGAAAACCTAGGAATGCAGTATGACTTGAATCTATGAAGAAAGAGGAGATGAGGTCAGAGAAAGTGCAGGAAGCCAGGGCATGGGGAACCCGTAGGTCACAACACAGACTTCGGCTTTTATTCTGAACAAGACAGATGTCTTAAGCAGTTGAGTCTGCTAAAACAGGATTCCATAGACTGGGTGGCTTATAAACAATAGAAACTATTATTTCTCATGGTTCCAGAGGCCAGAAGTTTTCAATCAGGGTGTTAGCACGGCTGAGAGCTCCCTTCTAGATAGTAGAAGGCTCTCGTCTTGTTGTATCCTCACATGGTGCAGAGGGCAAGAGGGGTCTCTGGGGCTTTCTTTTTAAGGGCACTAATCTCATTCATGAAGGTTCCATCATCATGACCTAGTCACCTCCCAAAGGCCCACCTCCTAACACCATCACATTGGGGGTTAGGATTTCAACACATGGATTTTGAGGGGATGCATTCAATTTGCAATAGCAAAAAAAACGTTGAAAGGTTTAGAGCAGAAGAATGATATGATCAAGTTACATCTTTAAGACTTTTCTAGCTGTTATGTTGAGATTAGACTGTAATTGGGCAAGCAAGAAAACAGGGTGACCAGTTAGGTAAACAGCTATTGCAATAAGAATTCATAGTAAAAGAATTCATAGTAAATTTGAATACCAAGCAGACGTCTGATGTGCAATATTGAGTAGGTAGTGAGATATCCAAGTCTGGAGTTGAGAGGATAGCTCAGCCATTGGAATATTCAGAATTATCAGTGACAGAATTTAAAGTCATGTAAATTTGTTGTGTAAGATTATCATAGAAACAAAGGTAGATAAGAAGCTGGGAAGGTTCAGCAAAGACAGATGAAAAGGAGCAGCAGCCGCTCAGCATCAAGAGACAGTAGATGTTCATCAGTAGCTGAATGGATAAAGAAGACATGAGATACATAATGGAATATTACTTTGCAATAAAAAAGAATGAAATCTTGCCATTTGTGATAACATGATGGACCTAGAGGGAATTATGCTAAATGAAATAAGTCAGAGAAAGACAAATACTATATGATTTCACTTATGTGTGGAACCTGAAAAGACTAAAGCAAATGAATAAACAACAGCAACAACAAAAGAAACCCAAAAACAGACACATAGAGAACTAGTTGATGGTTGTCAAAGCAGGGGAATAGGAACATGAGGAAAAAAAGTGTTATATTACATATAATCTCTTGCTACCCTTGCCAAGAGACTCCTTGGTGATATAAACTGCTATACTTGATTTGGTTCTGGCTGTATGCCATGTTTTTACCATGCCATGTTTTTTAAAAATTTTTTAAATGACTTTATTTCCATGCTTTATGTAGTTCAAGGAAAAATCCTCTCTATTCCCATTTGCTTCCTCCTCAATAAGAAAACATAAAACTCAAGTTAGAGATCATATTTATTTTTATCGGAATTTTTATTCTTTTTATTCAAACATTAGTAATGCTCAATTCCAGAAGTATTTATAGTAGTGATTTAGCAAAAATTTCTCTACTTTTATATTGCACTTTTTTAAAGGAATGGATATGAAGACATAGAATTCTATTTCTGAGTGTCATGTATAAGTGAACCTATATGTATTCAATAAACATGTAAGTGAACTTATATGTGTTCAATAAACACATATAATGAATACACAGGATGCAATTTTAGAGCATATTTTAGGTAAGATAGTGAAAATTAATTATTTAAAAATATTGAATGAAATTGAAAAGGTTCTCAAAATATTAAATGTGAATAATAATGAAAAGAATAATTAATCTACAAGTTAGACATTGTGAGATTGTTTTTGTTATATTTTATAGAACTTAAGAAAACGCAAGAATATTTGCTTTACAAGCTCATTTGCAGATGGTAGAGCCAGGCTATTTCAGAAAACAAACACAACATGGATGCCTAACATAATCTCAACTTCCATCTACTTTTTAAATGGCAGCTCATTTAAGTCTGCATAGAGAAGCTATTGGATACTGAACTATCTGAGAATAAGTTTTCATTTGTCATTCAAGGACAGATTAGACAGAGAGGGAGGCAGAGAGGGAAGGAGGCAGGCAGGCAGGCAAATAAACACAATAACACTGATATTTTGGTCCACATACATAGATATGTGTATCTGCCATCAGAATCAGGATACAGAGCAGTTATGTGTTTTGACACCAAAGAATTAGTCTAGTCCCAAAACCTTTTGGGCTGCCCCTTTGCAGTGACACACTCAAACCACCCCAACACTTGGCTATAGCTGATCTTTTCTCCATGGCTAATCTTTTGCCTCCTGTCACATACATTTTACTCAGCGTTTCCCACAAGGGTTTCTATCACTCTGGAGAAATTCCAGAAATCTCTTACTGTCTGGGTGAAGGTGGCAATAGTAATCACTTCTTTGGGGACATGCTCTGGGAGGAAATGTGTTGAAATAGATAAAGGACTTAAATCAATGCCGTGATTCACCCTCCACGGGCACAAGTGCACATGGCAAGATGAAGGCAGAAGGCCGTAGTCTAAATTATATAATTCAATGATGCTGTTCTTATCACAAAATGAGACAGACTTGAAGGAGTGTAAGAGATCAGACTGATTTTCTCTCTGCCTTGGAATGATTTTAAAGATTCAAGCTCTGGAAGGACACAGCTAAGGAATGTGCTGTTTTAGATGGAGGGAAAAATAGAGTCTCACTTCCTCCCAGGGAAGGGGAAGAAAGGAAAAACAGAAAATATGAGTGGGCCCCTTGAGAGCTACAGGTTTTCTGAGTGATGTGCAGACAAATTTACCATTTATCGGATGCAGTGTAAGAGCAGAAACTTCAGAGGTGCCTCCCATACAATGAGTTCTAGGAAAACGGAAGAGATGATTAAATGGCATATTTGGACAAGAGAAGAGCCCAGTCCTCTGTGACATTCCCTGTGGCTTCAGAGTGACACTGAAAGGGTGTTCTTCCCATGGCTCCAGGGTAAGTTGTGGAACATAGCTTGGAGAGGGAGGTGACACCTACCCACAGAGGCCATCTGGCCAAGAGAAAGTCATAGATTGAGGAGAAGCACATTATAGTGATGTATGTGGACCTTTGGACAGGAACTGATGGCTGGCAACTCCAGCATGTTGTACATGTATGGGTGACCACACTTGTTAAATATGAAGGTTCTGATTTAGCCGTTCTGGGATTCTGCATTTTTAATAAGCACGAACCATACTGTACCGTATAGCACTAGTGCCACAGAACAATGAAAGCAAAAGAAACCTCAGCCTCCCTGCTATGGGCATGTGGATGGTTATCTGAACAGACTCCTCCTTCCTAGCCTGGCATCCACTTGAGAAGAGCCAGTAGGAAACTCGGACTTAAAACCAGAAGTTGACTGAGACTGAATTTTAGTAATCCTGATAAATAGCTGAGAGAACTGAATTTTCACCAATCCTATTTTTCTAGAAGCAGATCAGCAGTTCCTTTGCTTCTCGCTCAAGTTGGTGGCTGTGCAATTTAAGCCTCAAACACAAAATCAGGGTCAGAAGGAATGACTTTGTATCCCAGAAACCAGCTTCAAAGACCGTGTGTGGCAGGAGTGCTAACCTCCAACTTACCCAAAAAATCCTCCCGTTACCCAAGAAATTCTTATTGTGTCATCCATGATGGAAGAGGCTTTCTTCAATCGCAAAACACATTTCTAAGATTTCATTAGAAATCATTCAAAATGCAGTACCAATTTCAGCTCAAACCTTAAAACAGAAAGTACCTATTAAATAAAGACAAGTTTTTAAATATCTTAAGAGTTAAGTTGCTCATGAATTTGAATTACTGAGGAGAGTGAAAAGGTGGGGAAAGAGCCAGGACCAAAAGGTGACCTATCTCCACATCTGCCTTTTTGATCCAGAGAAAAAAGCTACCAAGGAGACTGTCCCTTCACAGGAGTCTGAAGTGAGTGTTTTCAAATTCACAACACAACCTGGGAGCATCATGGGCTCCCTGGTCCTGAACCCTAGCTTCACATTTGCTAAGGAGCCTACACCCTTCAAGATCTTTTCTCAAACTTAAGAGAAAAAAAATCACCCAGGGAGCTTGTTAAACATGAAGGTTCTGATTTAGCCGTCCTGGGATTCTGCATTTTTAACAAGCACAAACCATAATTTAAGCAAAACGCCATGGAGGACTTGGTTAATGAGTTCTGTGCACACAGCTTGAACTTCCTTGGTCTGTCGCCTTCCCAGTATGGGACCCCAATTACTGTCACTTTCCTGCACCAATGCACACTCAGCGGTCTCGGCAGGCCCACTGCTCCCCACTCTAGAGCTTAATCAGCACAGTTAATCACCCCTATTCTTTATAAAGTTCTTTACTCGTTTGTAAGGATTTTCGTGTTTTGACACCAAAGAACTAGTCTAGTCCTCAAATTGTGAGAAACAGTTTCGCATCCTGGAGCACACCTGCCATCTGCTGGGGAAAGGTGAACTCCAAGCCATGGAAATTTAAGTGATCCTTCCCTTTCTGCTTTCTTTTTTCCCTTTCTGCCTTTTTTTTTTTTTTTTTCCTTCACGATGGACAACTCTTGAGAGTGTTTGGTCAATGTAAAATTTAAAAGATGTTGCTGCCAAATTGTGCCTTACCTAGCAGGACCGGAGAGTGGGCATTAGAGGCATTCGACCCAGCAATGCCTCTGATGCTCTCTTGGACCTGCAGGTTTGCAGGAGGTATATCTTCCGAGTTCCTTTGGTGTCAGCTTCTCTGGAGCCAGGCTCCTGTTCGGCCTCTAGATGAGTGGGGGCTTCCCGGGGGCTGACATCTAATTTAGGGATGATTCAAGGCCAAGGTTGGAGAAATCAGATCCTGTACTCTGGAGCACTGTGATAGGGGAAAGACATTCTATCAACATTATTTACGAAGTAAGTAATTTATCTGTCAATATTCTTAATCATGGGGTCCAGGGGTTACTTTTTGTCTTACAAAGAAGACACGTGAACCTATATTGACAAAATCGTGTAACCTAATGGCATTCAGGCTTACCGGCATTCTGGGCACTGTGTCTGCACTTATTTAAATCACGCATTTGTTCATATTCGTTCTTGAATACAAGGACTAGAAATGAACATGGCCATGGGTGGAGGAGCGAAGAGATCTAAATTCCAGTTTCTGTCAACATAGGGACTCTACCGAACTCTCGTTATAGTCACGAGAAAATAAAAACTAGAGTGAAAGAGCATCCAAGAGGTTTAGAAAATCTAGGCACTCACTCCCATTTTTATTCAGACATGTTTTCTGATGGCCCTGAGCCTCCATCTATTTTCTCGTAAAGCGCAGGCTTCATACTTAATCTCACAGAGTTAGACGTGACATAAAATGAGATTATGGAGGCAGGAGAGTTTGGAAATTACGAAATGTGGAAAGTCTGATTATGTCTGTTGTATTTATATCAGCCCAAGATAGCTCACATGAAGACAAGACAGAAAGGTTCAGGTGTGTGGCAGCAGGTATGGGGTTTCAGGAGAGACATCTGTCCAAGGGCATCCCCTGGAATCATTCTGAATAACTCAAAAAATGACTCTAAAAGTTGTGCATTTATGTGTTGATGATAATAAGCAAAATAAAACTTAAAAAAAAAAACACCTGTGTTTAGAATTAATGAAAGAGGTTTGTGACCCTTATATTAAAAAAAAAAAAAAAATGGCAGCAGAAACAGTGAAATTATTGTCTTAAGTGCTGATTCTAAATGTATTAGCCTTGAAATATTATATTTTTAGAAAGAAGCTTGTTAACTGCTATTTCATTTACAGTGACTGATAAAGTTTTAAATCCAGCCAAGGCACTGTTTTATTATTCAGGTAATTAAAGTTTTTCGCCAACCTTGAAGCTAACTTAGCTGTGAGGGATTTTAACACATTTCATAATTGGGAAAAACTAACAAGTTTAATTAAGAATTCTTACTTTCTTCTTTTTGTCGGGAACTTGATAATAAGTACAGAATAAGTAAAACTCTGTGAGTCTTGAATCTTATTTCTTTTAGCCAAAGAAACTTAGTCAGGGAACGTTTTTCAATTTAAAAAAAACCCTAATTTTCTTATTTTAAGATTTTTTAATTTCAAATTTTTCTTTTGAAAGAGAGCCTTTTGTATTTGGTTCTTTTATACATAGGGATGCAGATATAATAAACACACACGTATAATTATCTATATGCTCTACCTCTATTTACTTTGTATCTTTTCAATGAGTCTGAGGCATCGAGAAAAAATAAAAGACTGTGAGATACCATATATTTGAGGCAGGGAGGAAGGTGAGGCAAAGGACAAATGAGATGGGGCCACAAATGAGGTGTAGGACAGGAAACACACAGGAGAAAGGTCTATCCACTTCTTAAAAAGAGAGGGCCCCAACTTTGTCGTGAATTTTTCCAGCAGTCTGCACTAAGAGGGAAATTTAATCAGCTACATGAGTCACGGTGCCCATAAAATGAGAGCAGAACAACTGCTCTGGCAGAAAGCTGTGCTCAGTTTCTGAAGTTGCTTACTCTGGTTGGATATTCTCACCTCAAGTTGGGCAAGAGCCTGGACTAAGTGATTATTTAGAAGGAATCAAAAAAGTTATCTTTCCTCTAAAGTACACAGTCCGATAGACTCTGTGGGTGTGTAAGTACCAAAGATTTAATGGCCCTATCTAACGACAGTTTTCAAATTATTTCTCACAAATGATAAAATTACCTCTTCAGTTATATAAATGGAGAATTCGACATCTGATAATAAACAATGGGTACAGGGAAAATAAAAATAAAAAATATTTAAAGACACTCTCAATGGAGAGCTAAAACAAAGTGTAGAAATTCAGATCATACCATGTCTCAAACAGGCAGTAAATTATTAAATATTCCTAAAATCTTAAACAATTTGGGGAAGTTGAGAATGAGCTATCTCTTAGAATAAATACTTCCACCTTTTGCTTTAGCATATTATGTGTAACAAGAATCAGAGTTTTTGCTGAAAGATCTCAGCTCTGTCTTCAAGTGTCAGCACGACTCTAGGCCAGTCTGATCCTTTTTTCGTGCAAGATGAGAGAGTATCAGAATTATTGGTTGCAAGAGGGGAGGCGGGCATTGTTGCCCACGCAATCAAAGTGCTTATAATCACAGAGGGATACTTAGGCCTCCACCTGCAAAATGTCCCTTTGGTAAAATGCTTTTTTGTGGGCTGAGGGCCAGTACAGTAAATGTCACCACCAGATGGCAGGAGTGCACTTTGGATAAATGGAGCAGTCAGGGACCTTTTATTTATTTATTTATTTATTTATTTATTTATTTATTTATTTATTTATTTATTTATTTATTTTTTCCATTCACTAAACTTTCCACTAGGCGACAGCAACGTGCATATAATTGGAATAACCATTAATGGATTATATAACAATTTTAATTTTTTTTTTAATACAAGAGCAGCAGTTTAAGAATGTATTCACAGTTGGATTTTTTTTTCTCTCTAGAAAATAGCCATACCATTTGCTTTGGGGCCTCTCGTACATGAACCTAAACAAAAACAAAACAACAAAGCCAAAACTTTGGGGGGGTTCGCCTTCTGAAGAATCTGGGAAAGATTATTCTTTGAAACCATTATTACTTAAGAATTTTTGGAGCCCAGACTTTCTTATTCCGATTTAGAAAAAAAGTGACTAAAGTAGAAGTGACTAAAATAATCAGTTCTTTGAAGATAATAATAATTATGTATTGACCACCTATTATGTGCCAAGGATTGTATTTAAATGCTCTAAAAACATTAGTTCACTGAATCTGGATAGGAGCTTTTTAAGAAAGCCCAGATTTTAACTTAAGTCTTTTTAGGGCCATCACCTCTGTATTTTCCATGACCTGATTATGCTTTTCCTGCTTGAACCATTTTCAAAACCCATACTGCAAGAGAAATCAGAACTGCTTTCACGATATGATTTTGAGTGCACACGAGGATATATTCTATTTATGACTTTCCATCTAATGTAGTTGCATAACATTAATCGGTGAGGGACAATAACATATTTTGATTCTATAGTTACATTAAAGGCTAAACATGAAGATTAGTTAGGGAGCAATAGCAAAGGAATAAACTCATTCGTGCCGAATTATGAATGACTGATAGATGAGAGTATAGCCGGGCTGGAGAAAGCAGGGGAATGCTAGATACCTGACTGGACAGAAGAGGAATGAGATGGGGGCCAGGGGGCCAGTTCAAGTGAGCAGCTTCACACTTCTACTGCTAGCCCTTGTTCAGTGCTTTTTGAGAGCCTTACCTCTCTGTGGCGTTGGACAGTTTGAAGTCACCTGGTGTGGCACAAACACTTTCCAAGTGTAATGGAGAGCTAAACAGGAATTGAATTCCTTAGAGCAGCGGTCTCCAGCCTTTTTGACACCAAGGACTGGAGCTCCTGTGAGAATCTAATGCCTGATGATCTGAGGTGGTGCTGAGGCAGTGATGCTAGTGCTGGGGAGCAGATACAAATACAGATGAATCTTCGCTCGTCGCTCACCTGCTGTGCGGCCAGTTTCTAACAGGCCACGGAAGGTACCGGGTGGGTGGCCTTGGGGTTGGGGACCCCTGCCTTTGAAGAAATGTTGAACAGTCAAGCTTCTTAAACAAAATGCAGTTGACCCTTAAAGAACATAAGTTTGAACTGTGCAGGTTACCTTCTAAGTAAATTTTTTTCCAGTAAATACAGTTGGCCCTTCCTATCTATAGTTTTCACATCTGCAGATTCAACCAACTGCAGATGAAAACAGTATTTTCGCATTCCCAGGTGCAGATTCCCCACCACGAAAAATACTGTTTCAACCTGAGGTTAGTTCAGTCTGCAGATTCAAAGGGACAACTATAGAGTCAAAAGTAATACGTGGATTTTGGACTGTGCGAGGTTAAAGGGGCAACTGTGATAGCAAATGGTTGTCTGTGAGGTGTCCACAGTGACACTAGGCCTGCCCTCAGGGAGTTCCCAGGATCTTCATTTCTCCTTAACTCAGTTCTAAATCGAACTAGGAGAGGAGGAATAAGAGGTCAAAGACTGCAAAGAGTCTTAAGACAATTTTTGTGCACAACGATTTTATTGTAAAGGTACACTTTTAATGTACTTTATTTCAAGTATCTTTAAGAGAAATACAACAACCCCTAAGGGCAAAAACTGACTAATTCACAAGATAGTCTGGGGCTGGGGTGGGGTGAGTCTTGAAAGATAAAGGAGTGGGAATGAGGGACTTAGGGAAGGGTATTCTTGGAGAAAGAGAAGGGAGGTGACTTTATTTTTCAAATGTGGCCAGAACCATGTCCTCAGGTATTTTCAGGCAATGTAAGGCAACCCTGGAGTGTCAGTAAGCTAGCACAGAGTGGTAGTAACAACGGCCATGAACTATGCAACTATTTACTAGGAGCCAGGCATTGCTCTTGTCCATGTCTCTTATTTAGTTCTTAGGCAGGCCCTACTGGGAGGTGATAGTCTCCCTTCCTTTACCAGGGTCCAAGACTTAGCAAAGGCACAGTTAGGATTAAACCCCATTCTCTCAGTAGAATTCCTTCTGCTTTTCCAAGGCCTTCCTCCAAGGCCATGGCTGGTGATACTTACCGACTGCCACCAGGGGTCACACTAGCCAATTTGGATTAATTAGTAAACGCAGCTGGATCAAAAGGTAATTAATTATGTAACTATGGCCTGTCCAAGTTTAGTTCTACTAAACTTGCCACTTGAAACTGAGGCATTATAAAGGATTACTGGAAAAATAACAATACTTTTGAAGAGAGCCTCCCTCCTCCCCACTTTTTTTCTGGCTTAAACAGGAATAAAGGAAGACAAAAGAGATGAATCACCCCAATAGGCAGCACAACGAGAAGCTTTTATCCTGTGTGCCTGGCAGTTGGCCAAAAAAAATGATCCACTCAGCTTTCCTAGTGAGGACAGGAGGGTGGGTGGCAAGGTAACAGTGTTTTAAAAACAGGGTGAATATAGTTTGAGCCTTAAGACAAAATTGTTGACAGTAGTTGGTGCTGTTTTGTTCTCTATCAAAGTGTTTACTCTTGGTTGTATACAGTAACTTTTCTGTGGTTTTGATCCACAGAATTCCTTCTTCCCAAATGTCAAAGCTCAGGCTGGAATTCTTACACAGGTTTCAGAGAACAAAGTAGAGAAAGCGAGCAGATCTCAAGCAACATTTTCTACAAGACAATTACATTTTAACATGTACAATCGACAATACAGTCACACTGCATGAACGCATTTTTCTGCAAATGTTTATTGGGAAAGATTTTTAAGAAAGTTCAAGTGGCTGTGTCTGTGGCAGTTTCTTTAGGTGAAAAAGGTGCTAATAGTCACTATGGAAACCAAGATACAGGCAACAAGGAGAAAAATCAGACCTATACGACAGTATTTCGAATGCTTCTCTTGTTCCTCTTCCTTTTTCAGTAAAGTATCAAAACCAGGCGTGTACATGTCCCCCAACCAAAACCGTAGGTCATTAGGATTTTCCTAAAAAGAAATTGCATGGAGAATAGGATCAGTCAGTGATCAATCAATGTCACAGACTAACCAAGGTTGCAAAAGAAGATCCTGCCAGAAGTATCGAAGGTCTATATTCATAATCACCATGACCTGGGTGAGATATAAGTGTCCTAGCTCAAATACGAGAGAGGCTAGGCTTCTGTGAATGGTACAAACATGCAGGTATAGCCTCCTGGCTGACCAGGAGCCCTTGCAGCCCAATCAGCAGGTCTGCGTGAGAATTCACGAGGAGGTCTGCATGATTTATTGACAATACTGCTCACCTTGGAGGGTCAGAAACACCAGAGTGTTTCTGCCATGTTTTTGCCAATTTAGTGTCTCTTACATCTTATAGTGTGTGTCAATCAAGTTAGTGAGCTGAAATATAATTTAAATTCCTTACTTTAGATGAGCCTTAGAAGTTTGATTTTTGTCAGCATGGTAAGGAGAAACATGTCTGGTGAGTTTTTCAGTAAATCCAGAAGCTGACTTCCATGGAGGAGGTTAGTGAGTAAAAGTCAAAGGTCCCTTTCCATGCTTCTCAGCTGCAGGTTCCCTTTGTTGAGGGTGACAGCATGTCCAGTGTGCAGAGACTTTGGCACTGTCTGACCTCCTGAAAAAAGGACCCAATGTACCCCTCCCTATATCAGCCCCTGTTCCCTCCCATGGCTCTACTTCTTCCACTGGCCTCATCTTCTTTGCAGCCCTGCAGAACTGTCTTCAATTCCCTATGTTCAATAAATCACCTGCAAACTACTGTTCGTACATATAAAAAATGTTTTCTTATACTATCTCCTGCTTTGCTTTAGTGCTAAAGATTCAGTGTCCATGCCTGACATCTAATAAGCATACAGTTTCACGGTGAATGCTGAATCTCTGCTTTCACAAACCCACTTCAGGCATCGTTATTTCTCATCTGGATTATTACAACAGCTTGCAGCTGGGCTGCCCACCCTGCCCCTGACTCTCTGGCCTCAGTGAAGTCAGCCAGTTTCTATGGCCAGCCTCAGGGGACACTGAACTAGCTTCAGACTTACCAATGCACAGCTGAGACAGCCATGTACATGCCTGTAAGGAGCTGGGTAGATTCTGGTCACAGCAATATAATTCTTCCATCACATTGTACTAATTTCAATATCCTCCTTGTTAGAAAAGCTAAAATACTAAAGTAAAAATTGGATGACCTGAGCAGAGGGAGAGATGATTTAAAAACCCTTGACTACTTGACTCCCAATCTTCATTTTGTGTCACCAGAGGCCTGCACATTGCCTGCAAGTTTAATTCTTCTGTAATGGAGACCTCCCTCTCATCCATCCTACCCAGAGCCTGCTTGGTAACTAAATTGGGAGCTTCTTTTCTCCTTTCTTGTTTATAAACTCTTAGCAATTTCAAAAAATGAGAGCAGTTGAAAGAACTTTGAACTTTTACAGCCCGTTAAGTGGTAAAAGTTTTCAGAAGATAAGTTAGGGGCTCCACCCTCTAATTATGAGCTATAGATAGGAATGGCGATGAAAGACGTTGAATTAATGAGGTATAAGAAGAAATTATCATGAAAACAAACATCTGACTTCCAGAAGCATCCCTCAAGAGAAGTCGGTACTGAAGAATAGCATCGTGAGGTCTGTCAACAGGCCTGTGACCCAAGGGACCACTGCTTTGGGGTGAAAGAACTGCATGCAGAGGATGGGGGAGGAAGCACACCTGGTTTCAGTGAAGCAATATATCCAATATAGTCACGTTTGATCTTCCTAAGCATAACTTATGGAATTGTCCAGCAACAAAACATTATTCCTCTTTGCCAATAATGTTCAATAGCTTTAGCCTTACATAAGAACATTTTCTTTTAGTGTACTTTTTCACTTTATTTTGCCCACTATTCTATGACTTCAACTGTAGCTCTGACAAAAGTGGACTGTTTATTATTCTGACAAACTCTCTCACTTTCTCATATTTATGGCTTTTCTCTTGATCCTCCTGAGAGAAGAACCTCCACACTCATACAAACCATCTCTATCTTTCAGAATTCTACACATCCTTCAAGTCCAGCATGAGCTAACTTTTTTATGAAGCCTTTTTAAATAATCCAATGTGATCTTGTCCTTCTCTGAATCCACACATCACTCTCTACCGCCATTGCCGTCACCGTGTTCTTCCTATAGCTTGTCATTTCCTGTCTTGTTCTATAGCTTTCATTTGCTACTTTGCTCAGTTAGATGAACTTTTTGAGGACAGGGACAGTAAGTCATCTTTCTAGTCTCCTTGTAAATAACAAAGAGGAAGGAAGGGCCTCTAGGATACAGTTAAGAAATGTTTGTGAAATAAATCAGAACATTTTGCCCTCTTTGTAGAAGGTAACTTCTTAGAGATCCTGAGCTTCAGACTCCTGATCAAAAAAAACATGGTTATTGCTGCTATAGGGGAGCATCTGGTATAGAAACTTCTCTGGAAAAGAGGCTGCATTAAGAAAATACATTAAATATGCTAGTAGGCTATGAACCTTCAAAGACACTGGACAACAAGTTATTTCAAGTAGTGCATATTTGAGATTTTTAAAAGTGTAAGATTTTAAGGCGACATAATGCTGTCCCATACAAAAGAAAAATAGCTTCAGGTGCTTAAGGTAGGGGGCTCAGAACAGATACACATTGTTTAATGAAGGATACTTGGCATGCCAGGGCTTCTTGGCCCTAGGGCAGCTGAGGCTGAGCAGGAATCCAGGGCACTCAGAAAACAGAGGGCCACTCTCCCTGCATTTCAGGTATTTCTAGATCTTCTATGTGATGGGTGACACCAGGAGGAAAAAAAGAAAAAAAACTTAAGTCGGGTTTAAGCTGGGTGAATGAGTTCATTGCATACTTTTCTTGTGTTGAAATGCTTTTGTTTTGTTTTGTTACTGAGACACAGGAAAGAGTCCAAAATGTAAATCTGCAATCTTAAGTCATTGAGTGGGCTTGAAACAAAATGATCTTTGATCAGAACTGCCTTGCACAGTGCCGAAGACAACATTTAATAAACATTGTTGAATAAATGTAGATTAAGGGATTCCTAAGTATTCACAAACATAAATGGTCACAAACTAAGGGAAAACGTACATAACCTAGCAAATTAATTTTCAGAAAAAGATTTACCTTCCCGGTAAACCTTTCTTCTGTGTCATCATTTTTTCTTCTGTACACTACACTGATGGCAGTAATTGCTGAAATTGTAAAACTCAAAACAAATTTAAAAACACAAATAATGACGAAGAATAATAAAGGGAAACCACAGGACAAAATGACCTGAAACCTGGAGATCTGGCACCTGGGGGAGAGTCCCCTCAATACCCACATCTTTCAGAATTATTTAACTGATTTCCCTCATCAATTGAAGGAACTGGTTCTTTGCCTCGAGTACCTTTAGATGCCCAGAAAGGTTTGTGTGCAGGGAGCGCCTGTCATATTCTTTGATGGTCCACGAAGGATTCTTCTTTCTTTCTTCCATAGCTTCATCCAAACTTATGTCACCATATAGTGGGTTATTCCTCAAAACTGACGACAGAGGCGGTGGGGGACTCTCTGCAGAGATGGCGCCCTCCGCATTGGACCCCCTCATTCGCTGAGCAATCATATTCTTCTTTTCTCTCTGTTAGGAGGCAGAGACAGGGCTCCTCTTACTAAGGGGTCACTGATGGCAGAGAACGTCATGTGAAATAACTGTGCCTGAAAATTTGTTGATTCTGCCTAGAAACCCACGAGATTAGGACAATGAATGAGGGAAGGAATCTAGAATCCAGTTCGACCTAGAATCCTATCATTAATTGAATTCTTTCTTTCCTGTGATCTTGTTCAGCTTCAGTAATCATTCATTAAAATACTATTTTATAACTACAAAGAAAGAATACTGTTTTTTTAATTCAAATAGTAGAAGTCTGAACAAAGCCATTTTTTCCAGCTCACTTGCATTGAAATTTAATGATGTTTTACTTCTTTCTCTTTGCACGTTCCATGACTGATAAGAATAACATTTAACATTGCCGTGTGAATCCAGTGAAGTCAAGATTAAAAGGCATTTTATAGACAGATCTCTTGGGACTCTTATTTCAGATAGCTTGGAGAACTGGACTAACTTAGCATCACACTCCTATATATGTCTACAGACCAGCTGGCTGTTAGATGGCTCTCAGATTTTCAAAACTTTTTATTGAAGCATAATATAAATGTAGAAAAGTGCACATATCAGAAATATATAGCTCAATAAATTTTCACAAACCAAATTAACCTAAGATTCTACCAAGAAACGAACTATCACCAGCACACCTCATGATCCCTTCCAGTTACTATCCCCTCCCCACCCAAGGATGACCAGCACCCCCAATTTAATGGCATAGTCTTGTTTGGACTAATTTTGTATTTTATGCAAATGTAATTATATTATGTGTGCTTTTCAGTGTCTAGTTTGACCTCAGATTTTTTACTTCACTTTTTTTTTCTATGACCACAAAACTATCATGAAAGTAGAGAATTTTTATATTAAAATTTGTTCACTGGCCAATAAAATTGAGAAGAAACAAAAGCTTATAGAGAAGTGCCTCATTTATCATGGGACATCAATTTCACACAAGTTAATTTTTAAAAAACTTAGGTTTAATCCTTAAAACTGGTGACAAATTTCATTAATTTATAACAATTTTCCAATAAATGTGTTTCAAATATTTCAGCCTTCCTAAATGGAGAATGTTAGTATTCCTCTAAGTCATATTTATGATCATTCATACATTGATTCCCTCAGCATCTTTTGGGGTATATAGGTCACATTAAATATGTATTTATATAAGCTAGGTTGTAGATTAATATTAAATATAGTTTCCTTCTGAAATGGCTAGTAGTCTAAAATCATCCATATAAAACTATTCACATTCTCTTTGGCCTTAGGTTTCCCTAATTTTCTTATTCCATACATTTTTTACATAATTGGAAATCAACTTGGAGATCTTCCCTGATTTTAGGTTGTTGGTCTGCTCAATATCAATTTATATTCTATAATACTGAAGTTTACAATAAAATAATAAATCGTTTTGACTTAGTATTTTTCTTTAAAATGGATGACTTCATAAAAAATGTTTTTGAATTGAGGAAAAACAATTTGATATAAAATTTAGATCATTTCAGATTAGCATAACTCTGACTCAAGTTTTTTTTTTAAGGCTAGACATCTTTGATCATCTTAGAAGAGGGGTAATTCTTCTGACATTGATAAATTAGCTTTGTCAGGTTTTTTGCCTGCTAGACTATTCCTTGAGCTTCTTAAATAAGTAAGATCTATAAATAAAAAACAGTTTCAAGGGTCAAGAAAAAATAATGTACTATATAACAATGTATAAGGACCTTGTACTATATAACAATGTATAACAGACCTCAAACACTAAGATATGGATTTATTAATTTTTTTAAAAAAAGCATTGAGCCAACAAATTCCATTGAAATTTCTCAGCTAAATGAGGTAACTCAGGGTAAAGATCATATTAAGTGTGTGGGTTCATGACGATTATTCTTGACAGCTTTCAGGTGATTGTCATTGAGTCAAAGGATAGAGAAATGAAGGCAGAAAAGCAAGGCATGAAAGCCTACTTAAGAGCTATGCCTTCAAAGAACTTTAGATGTCCTTATTGACATAGAGAATTGGTCTCAAGTGTATAGAGAAGATTACATTAATACATAGCTTACTAATTTTTGCAAGATATATACTACCAAAGGAACTTACACTCAAAAGCTATCGATTGTTTGAAATTAAAAAACAAAACAATGACAACCACCCCAGGTCTCCAAATATCCTTGAGTAGGAGTAAGCTTTGAAGCCTACACCACCTTGAAGGACAGCCCACTTCTGACACGGCAAAAGAAGACGATGAACAGGGTGATGTTTCCCAGAGGGTGGAACCAGGGACGCCAGAGGACAATGCAACAGAAGGTCTCCAAAAAAGCAGAATCGCAGTCTAATCAAGCTTCTCCACCTTCCAGGAAGGAGCCCACAACACACTATTTCCAGGAGGATCTCAGAATTACTTTGGAATAGTGACTGCTGTGTCTTTCATTTTTCCCATTCAGAAAGGAAGAATTACATACATAATAATAATGTATGCGTGTGTATACGTTAAACAGAATGATAGCCTGTGGCAGAGTGGAGGAGCCTGGCTGGGTACTCACCGAATCCGTATCTTCTTCATGGGCATACAACATCCAAGGGAGTAAAGGTGATTAGGAAATAAACCCATTAAAGGACCTTGTCTAGAAGTCAAGGAAAGAACAGCCTCTTACCCTTGGCCTTTCACTCCGGCTCACAGGTTTAGTATGGAATGTTCCTGGGTTCTGAAACAGATGTGATGGCAGCCAGGAAAAGATAAAACAAAGAGATTAGTCAGAAAAGATTCTGAAGTCTAACTGCTAATCAGAAAAAAAAAAAAAGGCACACCACAATATCTGAAAAACATTTTATCATTTAAATAAAATTTTAAAAATCAGCTTTTTTCTTTCATTACCTCATTTTATAAAGGGATTGGCAGAAATATTTGACATACAATTCCAAGGGCCTTCATCAGGTACATACCTCAAATAATTTTAACAACCAGAAACATTAGATTGTGACTCAGCACTGAGATGAAATTTACTGTGAGGCTTCTTTATTTCTCTAGTCAAAGAATCTAAGAAGGAGTATACATTTAGTAGAATTAAGAAATATTTGCGCGCTCTCTCTCTCTCTCTCTCTCTCTCTCTCTCTCTCTCTCTGCAAATACAGGTGACCTGTGTGTATGCACAGAAGGAAGCTAACAGTGCCCAGGGCAGGAGGCACAGCTGAGGACAGCAGTGCCTACTTTTCTTTATGCACAATATTGCTTTAGTGCATGTAAAAATGGCAGAGAGAATTTCCTCTGAAAGTGAGCTGTGAATTTTGAAATAGCTTAAATATAAATCATGGCTATAAATATGATCTGTATATTTAAGAAATCAACTTCACCTTTGGGATCTAGGGGATTTTTGTTTTAACTACTTACCGCCAATTTTGAGGGCCATGTTTATAGGTTAAGTCCTTTGACATACTATGAGGTAGTCTGAGTCTCAAACACCATGCATCTGGGTGGTGTGGGACCAAAGGAGAAGTTAACACAACTCTAAAGTCTGTGTGGATTTCAAGTGAGTATAAAAGCTACTGCTTGAGTTAGCCACATAGCTTGACAGAGGTACTGAATACATCCTCCAATACCACCATCTACGCACACACATCCTTCCACCCACAGTATAAATTTAAAAATACAAGTTGATATTGTCTGCTGTTTTCCAAATTTTAATGAAAGGATAACTTCAACATATTTTGGAATATTGGCAAATGGTTAATAATAATACTAATAATAATACTACACAATTTTTGTACTCTTATAGGAAATCCTTTTTCTCAATTATTTTTACATTTTATTTGCTCTCAATTTTAAGGAAGTATGTAAAATGAATATTATCCTAATTTTGCAAGTGAAAATACTGAGGCGTGGACAGAATAAGAGCCATAATAAATGATTCAAACTGTCTTACCCTGGATGTGACACAGAAACCAAGTTTCTGACCTCTTTATTCAATGTTCTTCTTATTCGCTTAATGTCTTCCTAACAGAGCAAGGGATGCAAGTTAAGATTTGATGGCTGCCATGTTATATATCTCAATAATGCAGTACACACAGTATATTCAGTGCCTTCTTCCAGGCATCATTACAACTACTTAAAACTTTCATATGTCCACTTCTTTTAGATTTATTTGTTATTCAATGAATACATCGCTCTTATATTTCCAGATCCAGATGAGAGAAGAATTACTTACTGACATATTGCAATCTGAAGTAGTGAATATAATTATTGTTACTCGTAAGATATGCCACACCTACCCAACTATCTGATTTTGTAATTGATCTAGTCACCCTTCCATGTGTCATTTCAATAGTAAATTGGCCTTTATTCAGTCATTTAATGTCTCTTTTTAGGGTAAAAGGATAATGAAGTCAAGTTGATCTGCAGTTTACAATGACCAATAACCTATTCAGTGACATGTGAAGCAGATTTTTACCTCCTTGGCTTTTTCTCAAATAATTATTTCCAGCCTTTAGAGCTTGTTGGAAAAAGATGTCCTTTAAAAATTTGCATTTCATTCAGGTTTAGGAACATTCAACAGAACTTGAAATCGTGAAGTTCCACATGAAGGAAATAGGTCAACTCCAGCACCAAACAAAAGATGTTAGATCAACGTGTTCTAGCCTCAAAGGCATTTATTGGATGTTTTCTTAGACTAAACTTCATAGCATAGGATGGCCAAGGTTTTCTGAACTGATTTTTGAATCATTTTATTCCACGATATAAACAGTAAGGATAAAAAAGTAGGAATTTCATTGCACTAGTTTAAAACTAAACAAAACATAAAAACAGCCACCAAAAAGGTACACATGGATGGGCAGAAGGGTTTGGAGGGTTACAAATGGGAAAGATGCAAAATTTTCAAAAATCCAGTTGTCATAATAGGCTGCCTTACCATGGAGATAAATTAAAACCCTTATAGGTGGAGGCGACACTTACATAATCATTTGAGTGTACTTGATTTTGAATGACCTCATGATAAAGGTCCCGAGGAGCCCACAAAATGGATCACAAAGGAGTCACTTTACACAAGGACTCATGAGTAGCAACTGTTTCTTAAAAGAAAAATTTCTGTTCAGGGAATTTGAACCACTCCAAAGAATTTAATGACTTGCAGGGGCTTGTAGGTCAGTCACATCTGTTCTGAAATGAAATGCTTCTTCCTGTTTCTAAATGCACTTACCCTTAACCCCATTAGCCCTCACATCTTAAAACAAAGATTATTCCTGTTTCATGAGCTATGCAACAGTCGGGGCCTTTATGTTTATTCCAGCACATGGAACTCATCACAGTTCTATTCTCTTCTGGTCAGCAAAAAGAGGGAAGATGCAAAAGAAGAAATAAAGCAAGAAATAAAGTCTGCATTTAGGTCTGAAGGTTGGATTGGTATGTCCTGTCCACGTGGACACGTGGAAAATACGAGAATCTAAAATAATAGCCAGCACCTTTCCAATGTGGAGAGTTCCCTCTATATTCTTTCTCTCCATCATTAAGTTTCCATTTTTCTGCTGAGCCTTCTCTGCATGAAATGAAAGGGAGCCAGTCTAAATGAGCTGAGCCCCTGACTAATCTTCTGATGCTTTGGGCTTAGAATACACCAAAAACTAAAGGAAGGTTTCACCCTGGACCCTTATTTGCCAACATAACAATTGGTTTGGAAAATTCTAAAGGAAAGGAGTAAAATGAGGCCTAGGCGAACTCAAAAATGAGCTAGTGCTTGGAGGGAAATAAATGGGGGGCAGGGAGAGAATTTACATCTTATAGTGTGATCAGAGAAAGTCTCCTTATGTTAAGGAAGACAGAAAGACCCTTTCTCTAGGGTAAGAGTGAGTAGCTCCCTTGTTCTATGTGGTTCCCTGTAGCCTTCCTTTTGTACAAATGATGAAACGGCACTCCACCCCGTGTTTATGTGCTCCCAGGTCTCACCTGTGAGTAGACGATGTTTTGCCAGCATTGTGCCGCAGGGTAGCTGCCACCTGGAAACTGTGCCAGGCTGGCCTGAAGAAGGGCCGAGCTCTTCATTAAAGACTTCACATCAAGCTGCAAGAATTTGTCAGGATGGTTGTTATTTGGCAAAACAGAGAGATCCATGTCTCCCTTTGTCTACAGTGGGCAACAAAGGCAAGTGAGGCTGCCCCATCAGACTCGTCCATTATTCATGAGCCTGAGAATGCTCCAACTGGCATGAGACCAGGTCCCTCTGCTGCACTCAGATGCCACTCTCAAAATGACATATCAACACAAAGGAACAATGCAGCTTCCCCCGCTTTCTCTTTCACACCACATGAGCGCGCACACACACACGCAGGCACGTACGCACACACGCACGCATTTAGGGTGCTTGAATGAAAAGATGGGCCTACAGTTTAGGAAAAAGGAACTATTCTTTGAATAAAGGCTGCCAGAATTTCAGTGTCTCCATCCCTAATTTGGAGCACATGAAATAGTTACCTGTAGAGAGACGTTTTTTTCTCTCCAAACACTGCTGAGCACACACAGCTGACTTGGCCTTGCCTGCGCAGCCTCATATGTGATATGCAGGATCTTGTTTCTTCTCCTGTTTTGACTCCCAGAGTCTCAGGCTCATGTGAAACCTGACTCCGCTTAGGTTGTCAGCTTCGTTCTGAGGAGGGAAATGTCAAGAATTTGCTTTGTAGTTTGCTACAGTAATTTAGTGTCCTGACCTACTGCTTTGACCCATTCACTATCTGAGGTCCCTTTGATTCTCTTCCTAGCTGTATAAAGCCCTCCAATATGTTTTGGTGTTCATATAGGACATTTGGAACCAAAAAGGAACATGGCTGCTGTGATGGGTGACATGCTGTCCTAAGCAAACCCATCTGCTGCTCAGGGAGCCGAGGCGAAAGTGAGGCTCTGGACGATGTATCAAGGCAAGAAGTGACAATGACTTTAATGGAGATAAGCTCTCTCATTTGAAGCCATTCTGCCTTAGGCAACCCATACTTCTCACTGGGAAAGTCTGGATTTCCATCCAGAGAAAGAGGAAACCTTCCCACTTGTGAGAAGGCAAAGGATAGACACATCAGCAGTTTCTAACTGACCTAAGTTGTTTGTTATGTTTGCACCTCTGTAAACCCATCTGACTCAGCAGGAAGGCTTCTCTTCCAGGGGTAATGAGGTTACATGTGGAATGTATCAGCACCAGATTTCAGAAGAGTGCCATACAGCTTACAAGAATTGCAGCCAGGATGTTCTTGAATCAAGCAAGACACTGGAGAGTACTTATCTTCTTTATAGCAATAAGCATGATGGTGTTAAAAAAAATTATCTGATCGACTTATAAAACTGGATTAAAGAATCAACATTTCCTATAAGGATTTTTTGGACCCAAACTCTATTACTGTCTTACGATATTTGAAGTACATTTGGGTGGTTTTATTAACACATTTGCTGGAGAAAGTAAGAGGTACTTCATAATGATAGTTAATAATAAAACAGTTAAATCACAAGTATTTCAAGAATCAAGTATATTATGTGCATGTGCATTTGCTTGGTATTTTCTGGATTTTTCTGGCTGTTGCCAGAATATATCTAATGAACAAATATTTCTCAGGCTGTTTGCTTTTCCTAAAAGATTCTTTGGGGAATAACAAACATCTTCAAGAAGAACCTTACTTCTCTTTGGCTCTTTTATATTGGCAAGTGAAGACACAGAACTTAGATCCAAATATATTGATTAGGCCAGGCCTTTTCCTTAGCCAAAGTATGAAGTAGGTGAAATGATCCTTTAGTTTTCCTTAGGCGTCCTTCCTTTAGATTCCTCCGCCATGCTCTAGGTGCCCAGAGGATTGTATTCTGTCTCTTTTCATTTACGAGTCAAGTTTAGCCTCAGACTCATCTTCTCCCACCATCCTTTGTCTAATCCTTACTCCCACACCATCAGTTCTCATTCCTCACAACTATCCCTGTAGGTAGCTTACATAACTGACAATCAGGAAATCAAGCTTTCTCCTCCTTCCCCTGCTTCTGGCCATATCCCACCCCAACCCGCCCTCCACCCCACCCTCACTAAACCTGTGCCTCTGCTTATGCAGGTCTTTCTGCTGAAAGACATTTCTTCCCAACTCAGGCTGCTGACCATCTCTTAGTCCTCCTTCATGGGCCACTGCTAGTACCTAGGCTTTTTCATAAAACCTTCACATATTTTCCTTAGTACAAATGAATTTTCTCTCCTTTGAAATCTTACATTGATTTGTTTATACTGTCATCATACTGTCTTTTGTTTATGTATTTCATACTTTTCTGAGTCCCTACACAAGATGATATGTTATGAAGAACGGCGCTGTGGGATGTTTCCTTCCCCACAAGTCATCTCTGTGGACCTGCAGAAAGCTTTTTGCTCAATAACAATGGTTCTTGTCCCTTCCAAAGCTCTAAGAAGGGCCCTACCCTGGTCAGAAATTGATAATGCAATTAAATTCGATTTTAAAAAGTGGCTTAGTGCTCTGCTTTCCAATCGACTGTGCTCAAAGAAAAAGAAATCGACTGCCAAATATGTTTGTAACGTACTCTATATCATCTTCTAGTATTTTCCAATGCATGGACTCACACTGAAGACTCTGAGAGTTCTGCTTTAACTCTAGCATTTTCCAAATTTACTGGATCACATAAAACCTATTTAATTGTTTCCCTTTTAACTCTTCAAATATTTACCTGAGAGTAATGAGATAAATATTGACTTAGGGTTTCTATTTCTTTCCTGTCATTAATCCATCCTTCTACAGTGACAAAGGGTATCAGTAAATATAGATAAAGAGCTATATTGCAGGAACAATCAGGTGGAAATGTGGAAATCTAGGACTTCTTAACCCTTATTATGCAGGTAACATTTGCTTTCTTTCTTTACAGCAATTTTTAAATAAAAGTATCATTTTCCCCTTGGATTTGGACTCAGAATTGTTTTTTGAACTCTGAGAATTGTAAAAATAGAATTAAATATGGTTCACTAGGCAAAATTGACTAATGTTAATTAACTTTCTTTTCTTTCTTCTTAGCCTCTCTCACCTTTCCTTCTTTCCTTCCTTCCTTCCTTCTTTCCTTCCTTCCTTCCTTCCTTCCTTCCTTCCTTCCTTCCTTCCTTCCTTCCTTCCCTCCTTCCTTCCTTCCTTCCTTCTTTCCTTTTGGTCTCTGTTTCTCCATTTCTCTTCTTTCTCCATTTCTCTTCTTTCTTTTTTTTCTTCTCTCTAAATTGCACCAATAACCTACCAAAATATCTGAAAATATTTCCAGCTAAAAAAAATTGCACAATGTTCAGGTGAGCAGTTGGGATTCATCAAATTACTGAGAGAATTTCAAATTTAGTTGAATAGTTTTGATGATAAAGAAAGCTTGAGATGAAGATATAAATCTTGGTGCATCTATTATAAAATATTTTCAAAATTGGTGAACAAGGGAAGCAATCAGGGTAACTGAGTGCACAGAATTTAAAGTCCTAGTGGATTTATTACATCCAAATAAATTGTGTGCTTGGGCAAGTTACTGAAACCTTCTGAGCCTCGGTTTGCTCAGCTATAATATGAAGGTATTAATAGTAGCTTACAAGATTGCTGTGAGATTTAATAGGTATAGTGGTTGACTTTGATATAAAGCAAACTAAAAAAAATTAAAGTCATAGTAGCCATCTAAAGCTAAAAAGCGAACTATATTTCCCCGATTCCCCTTCTCTGTGTGATTCTGGGTTAGACTTGACCAAAAGAGAACCCTGCATGAGATTTGAAAGGCCAAATGGAAGCAGCATCCATTAATCTGAAAGCCTTCTTGCAGTCAGATGCAGTGACAGACAGAGGCATAGGTGCCTGGCGGGTTCCAGGTTGCCTTTGTTCTCTTGAGCTCCATGCCCATTTCTTCTTTCCAACTGTTGGTCCTGTTGACTGACAGCAAACTCGGATCCACTATCAGATGTCCAGCTGTGGACCTACAGAGGAGGAAGCTATACAGAGGCAACAGCATTCCATAGGCATCTTAACAAATTAAACTTTCACAGTCATACTTGCATGGTGGTTCCTGGTAGCTCAGATTGGTTGGTGAACCCTCCGATCCTCCAACTCCCATTATGGACCTTCCCCAGCTCCTCCTCCTTTGTGTGAATTCAAATCCGTGATCCCACAACACTCTAATGCTCTTCTGCTGATAGAACCACGACAATTGCTGGTACAAGAACAGAATTTTAAAATTGGAATCTGGAATTAGTTCCCTGATCTGACTAGACTTAAAAGGCATTACTGACCCTGTTTCCAGTAGTAAGTAGGATCATGGTCGTCCATGGCATATAGTTGCAAAATGGTTATTTAAATTCTTACCTATAGTAAGCAAGGCTCTGAGTTACCAAGTGCCTGCTGCATTAAGACTTTTTCATAGAAACAAAGAGAATCATGTCTATGGGGTTGATTCATTGCTTCTAAAAAGGCTAAGGAGCTTAGAAAAAGAGAATAAAGTCACAGCTCAAGGTCTAAGTTGGGACCCAGAAAACTTACATGACTATCTTAAAAATGAAACCTTTTTAACTCGACTGCTGATGTTCCACTATCTGTCATGTCCTCTAATTCTACATCCAGATTCGAGTTCCAGAAGATTCAAGAGGGCCAGGCAAAACATGTGACTTGTGAAGTGGTATCACACATGCCAAAGGAATTACAAGATTTCACTAATTCATATTTACTAAAACCCAAGGTATATGTTTCTTCAGAGTGTTATATTAGGGGTATATGTTTCTTCAGAGTGTTATATTAGGGTGGAAGGAACACAATGTCAAATTACCCTAGATGTTTTTTATATGAATTCACTAAGTAGAGATTCTGTATTAATAGTGTTAGTTCATGTGGCTCAGAGTAATTCTAACAATTTATCTGAAAACCAGGTGCAATGGTGGCCTATACTGAGTGAAATTGGGGTGCCCCAACCTTCTTGCTATAATGTAGTATAAAGATTTATAAGCATTTAGGGAGATTGGCTTTAAATGATAGGTGGGCTCACCCACCTGTTATAAATCCCCAAACAGCGTCTAGAGGGCATTCCCTTCACCGAGGCTTTGAAAAATACATTGGTGAAGACAGCGTTGGAGTCCTTACAGAACTCTGAACATCATGAATAATATTAGGAAACCCTACCATAGAACTGGGCTTCTGAAATTTAACGAGAATATAAAATTCTTTAAGGGCAGGAACCAAATGGCTACATTTCACTGCCAGAGGCCAGGTGAGCATGGTTACCAATAAGGGGTAGTAGAGTCAAAAGGGGTAAAGGGAATGGTTTGACCTGCAAAGACTTTTGGTTTTGGCTAATTGATCCTGGAGTCCTAGAACTGAAATAAATGGGCATTCTATTAAGTCTTCCTTCATTGATATAAGCGTTAAATCTCTAGACTTAGTGGAGAGAAGTCTGATTTGACTCACCACGGCAGGGAATTGCATTTCTTGGTCAAGTTCCAGATGAGAGCCGATTCACAGATCCAGAGATCCTTGAATGAAGGGAAGGCTACAGCTTCTTGAGGAAGGTTCCTGCTACCCTATCCAAAATTCAGATTGTTAATCTATCTTCTAGTCTTTCCTGATGGGAACTGTATATTGGGGGAAAAGAAATAATCAGACTTTTTGATGATTACTAGATTGCTGGCTCTAAACTAATTCCTGGTGACCCTACATTGCCATTGTGGTCCCATAGTCAGAACAAGAGCTTATGGAAGTCAGACGATTTAATTAGGCTTTGGCTTAAATCTTCTCACAGTTGACCCAAGAGCCCCTGGAACCACCCCACTGCCATTTTCCTAATTCTGGAAGGTATACTTGAAATAGATATAGCCAGAAGACTCTGGGTAGTGAACACAAAATAGAGGATACAGATGTCATATTATAAAGTTGTACACCTGAAATTTATATAATGTTATTAATCAACATTATCCCAATGAATTAGTTTTTTTAAAAAAAAAAAAACTCTAAAAACTGCAAACCCCCCTCTTCCTCTTGTTGGTTCCATAATCTGCAGAATGAGGGCTTTTACAGTAGTCATGCCAGTGGAAGCCACTAGACATGAAGAAGGCCAGATGACACCTGCACATGCAGTGGATTGTATGACAGGTGAGGGACCCCAATTTAGGGAATCTGAAACTCGTATAATGGGAAATGAGCATGTCTGCCCTTTGCTCCCAAGAGAGACACTTACTTTATCTTCCAAGGCTGTTCACTATATAAACATCCCTTAGAAGGTATTCCAGAACAAAAGTAGACAGTGCCAAGACGTGTGGAAATATGAAACCTATGAAGAATTGCCTCCCAACAGGAAATTTCACATATTTTATTGAAAAATCTAAGAAATCATGTGAATCATGTACAATATTTTCTCACAAGAAAAATTTAAGCTGGTTTTTTAACGTTTCACAGAATTGCAAAACTTTTTAATTTTTAAAAAGAAAAATCACAATGAAACTACCACAGTATTATCAGCTTTTTGTTTTTCCTTGTTTCTAGGGAAAAGGCTGAAAAATATTTAATAAATTTTCTCATGATTCGCAAGGCTAAGAACTATACTCTTTTAAAATCTGCTAAAAAGATACAAGGAAATGGATGGATCAATGCTTTCTTTGTTCAAACTATTTTAAAAAAGCTAAAATCTAGTGACAACATGTTAAAATAATACACATTTTTGTAGGATGTTACCATTTCTATAACGGTTTCTCTACACTATATCAACAGTGCAATGGTGATTCAGTGTAAGTCATTACAGTGTTTCATTGTTACAATACTTGTGTTCAAGCACATTTTCATGAACGTGATCAAAGTCTCTATTTTGACTCTTTTCCTTTCCATTATTAAAATAAGATTATAATTACAGTAGAATTTTTTTCCTATGGATGTCTCTAAATCTGAACCAAATTCATAATACATTCTCTAAAAACCTGTTCAGTACCACGAGGTTTGTCACGTTTACACATCTCCTGCAGATTACAGAAAATGGGCTAGTTCTGCATCAGGACATCAAAACACAAAAGTGATTTCTCTCCATAAACAGCTAACCTATTACACTAAATCAGTATACATTCTGTATAACTCAACAGTATTGGTGGGGAGAGAGTAGCACCTTAGAGAGAGCCCTAACTTAAAAATTTTTTAAAGCCTAATGTTCTTAGTTGTTTTTTTTCCTTTTTCTTTTTATTCTGGTAACTGGATCCAACTTATTCATATAAAATTACTTATGAAGCCATATAGTATAAATCAAAATGTTTGTATTACCAAAACAAACACCATATTGGAGGTTTGGTAGGCCTCAAAATAAATTAATTTGATTAAATTATATGTAATCTGATAATATTTGGTCTGAAAAACATGCTAGTGTGTGTGTTTATAAATAATGTAACAAAGAGCTGTGAGCCAGCCAGCCTGCTAGAGGTCAACTCTTCTGCTGCAGCTTTTGGGCATAGAAGTCCCTGCATGTCTCACAGCAGCGCTGGTACCACCGCATGTCCTGACATAGGTTCTTCTCACGTATCACTCGGCAGTACACAGGCCATTGATCTCCCAGGCACTTGAAAGTCAGAGCAGCTGTGAAGCAGAACAAAGAGAACTCAACACCTGTAGAGACCTCTATGTCATGAGCAGAATCAAGAAGCAACCGTGTAGGTGGGAGATTTCATACACTCACTTTGACTCGTTTATATTACCTTCTGGAACTTAAAAGACAGAGACTCACACACAGAGACACAAATACACAAATGCGTATACACCCTATAATAAAGGAGTAAAGTGAATGAATAACGTTTTCACTTCTGAGCTGTTTTTAGACTTCTTAAAGACAGATTTCTCAAAGTCACGGAGTTACTGTAAATGGCTTTTAAGGCTCAATTTATGGCTTTCATTTTAGTATCTTTTGGATTTTTAGTTGACAAGATTAAAAAGAAAAAGAAATGTGCTCACTATATCTACCTTTATGGGAATAAAGATGAGTAAGTATTGTTATGGATGAAAGTGGAAAAAAATATGCTCATACATTTCAGATCCCTCATTACCTAGTTGGCAGACATGTCTAAGGGGGATATCAGGCATCATTAAAATTAAAGCTGATTATCGCAAGTGAGTGACATTTATAGCAATACAGTGTTTGAAATGAGAACTTAATATAAAAACTTTGGCCATGTAAATTTGGTTCCAGGTTTTCTGAAGAAATAGCGTGTTCTGGCATGCAGAATAAAAGTCAGTTCTGCTATAATTCTTTCTTTTGCCGCTATTCTAATATGATTCATTATTTTACTTTTAACAGTCTTAGATTTTTCCAACCACTGTGCTTCTGTGTTTCGGGGTACACCTTCAAGGAGTAATAAACAGAGAAAATGCAATTTTAATTAAATTCTTTTATTTCATTATTTTCTGCCACGTGATACTTCAAGAAGGACTCCAAGTAATTGTTGCAGAAAGGGATTATGTTGTTTCTGAATACATGGATTCAGTGCATCTGCTCTAGGATTGCTTAACTTTTTGTCTTAACTAGTCTTAATTCTCCTTGAACTGATTATTTCTTAGAAATGTTAATTATTTGGCTCAAAAAAGAATTTCTGTATTTCTATGAAGAACCAAACTTTCCCATGTGATTGAATCTGAAAAACAATCTATAACAATTTATGATTAAATTGTTACCCTGGAGATTAAATGCACAAATTAAAACTGAAGGTGTTAAACATAAATTAACCAAGTAATAGCCAGGTAGCAATGCTGTTTAAAGCCACTAATTTACACAGAAATAAAGGCTAATTCATTCGTGAATATTTGTTATGTTGGTGCAGGCTGTATTTACTTAGACTATATACTCTGCTCTTCCTGATGGATTAAACTGAATAACAGGAATTGAGAATATATATGAATACATTTTGTAACATAAAAAACTATGTAAATAGACATGTGACTAGTACTTATTTGTATTTAATATTATATCCTTAAATATGAAAAAAAATGGTACCTCTTGTTTGGTGGTACATACCCATGCACCCATTTTTCTTGAAAGTCATATTTTACTCTATGTTTCTCCAAAGAATAATTTGTACCCAGGATCACAAGGAAGGCTATTAACAGTCCAGAGATCTAAGGTATATACTCCAACCTTACCTTGCCACTACACCTTACTTTAATTGATAGTTCTGCCATGGGACTTGGTCAGAACCCAAAATGTGATTACAGCCTTCAACCCTTTATAAGATGACCTTGGGTGGTGTGGCTTTCATATGCCCAGAGCCTGGCTCCAAGTAGACAGTTTCAGGAATCAAAATAGTTCAGTCTTTAGCATTTTTTACCCAACTGACCATTCAGACTAAAACACAGTCAAATAGAGCCAATTTAGTCAGAACCAAACTAATTAGTATACTATTATAACTAAAATTTAAAGTGACATGCAAAATAAAAGAAGCCATGAGTATTTCCATATTTCTCAAAACCATCCCTTTTTATGGTCAACTTACCCAGCCTAGGTGATGTTATGGTATTTACGTTAATCTTCTCATTGCAGGGCTGAAGGTGGCATGGCCTGTATGCTGCAGGTTTTTCTGAGGAAAAACATTCATTTCCATGTCTTCCTGTGATCTTATGCATGCACTGGATAACGCGGGACTGCATTCCTTTGCCACAGGTAATTGAGCACTAGGAGAGATACCAGATTTGTTAAAAGTTCTTTTTCTGTTTGTTTTTGTTTTTGTTTTTTGTTTTTTTCTGGACTGCAAGCCACCACCTCCCTTGGTTTCTTAAAACTGAATGTGAGACACAACATCCAGAGTTGACACAAAACATGCGTTAGGAACGTTGGTGTTCGTAACTTGGGCACAATGTTATCTGTGGCCTCTGACTGACCTAAGGCAAAGCATTGGGCAATGAAGGACAGAGGCAAGCAAAGATGGATAAAGAAAGCTGGAGAGTGTGACTTGGAGTGAAAAAGAGTGAATGAAACCAGGAAGCTGGGCAGACAGTTTTTAAAGTTCTAACATCTAGTTTGCAACAAATACTTGACTGGTTATTTTTTTAATTTAGTCATTGATGCTCAAGAGTTATCATTTGCCCAGACATGAAGCTGGATATCTGTTACAGTCTTTCAATTTACTCATCCACTCCTTTTACTCTGGTCTTGAAATGTTTATAAACAATATCAACATGGCTTATCAGCCTGATGTGTTATTGAAATAACTGCTATTTCTTGGCAGATTACATGACATCCAATATTGTGATAATAAAAATATTTGATAATCTGGATTTTTCTGATAAAATACCCTTTCAGTGGACTTTCTTTTATTTTAGCTAAATGTAGTTTGTCTTCATTTGTAAGATATTTTCCAAAGATGAACATATTTAATGTACAATGGTCTTTTATTAGAAAAACCTCTTGGGTCCACATGTGTCACTAGATTTAATTTGTTACACAAATAAGCTGGTACTTCTTCGGCTGAGAAAATACAATGACTTTATGGTATCATGATTATATATGAGAGAGGGAATGAGCTTGTTTCTGAAAATAATAACTTATTTATCGGTCATATTATTTTCTGTATGGTTAGAATTTAGCCTTATTTGACTATTTTCCAAATTCTTTAGAACTATTTAAAGAGACGATCTCAGTGTATCCTAACTGAAAACTGGTGAATACTTTCTAATTGTTGCCTTTTAGACATATAGGCATAAAGGTTGTAACTTCCGCCCTTCCTCCTTGTGTTTTAACAAGTCATTATTATGATTGTACTCTTTGCTCTCAGTTCTTCCTTTACTATTATCATGGGTCCCAGCTTTCCTCATTTTCATTTGCACAAGAAGCGTTCTACACAGACCCTTGTCCCCTCAAGCCTAGTCTACTACAGTAGTTTGTCTTTAGTCTCTAGTCTTCCAGTCAGTCCCACATATTAACACCGAATATGTATTCCTTCAAAGTTGCTTTACATATATAATCTCCTTAGACAAAAATGTTTGATTATTGAGTCCGTTGCCTACAAGACAAAGCCCAATATCCCAGAATCTCCAGGCTGGCATTTATCTACCTCCTCAACCTTATTTTCCACCCTTCACTTTAGGAATCATTTGTTGTATTATAAACTAATCATGCCCATGCGATTTCCACATCTACAATTGTGTTCATAATATTACTCCTTCTCAAATGCCTGGCCACTTTTCAAATCACAATCTCAAATCCACTGCCTCCATGAAGTGTTCCACAATTACCCCAACTACTTATATGTATTTATGGTTTAAAACTATATATTCACGTATCTAAGGCTATCCTTCAGAATCACCTGGAGATATTTTTTAATTACAGAGTTTAAGGCCTAGAATTTCTAAGTTAATAAACTCAGGTGGGGTATGGAAATATGTATTTTTTAAAAAAGATATCTAGATGAGTCTGCTACATAGCCTGAGTTTGGAAACTACTGGTCAATAGTATGTGTTCTGTATTTAACATAGACCAATTTGGATTATTTCTTATTTTTGATTAATATCTTTTAATGCATCTAGTCTGTCTCTTGAGGTAAATGGTAAATTTCTTGAAATTAGGCTTATTGTCATGTCGCAAGTAATAAAACCTATATGTCCAGTCTGAAAATACCTTACTGAGAATAATGGAATTTTATGTGCATGGCATTAAGTGAATCTAAGACATCATGCTTAGAAAAATATTTTTGGGAAAATTCAAAATAGTTGAACTCAAAACTTTTAAGGGGTTAAGTTAATATGGAAAAATATATTCTAGTATCTATTTCTAAAATTGCTGAAGATCTTGAAAGCAATCACAATATTTGAGAAACCAAAAGAATAACAGAAGGTTTATAATAGATGAACTCATTCTGATGCAGTAATGAGGGTGCTTATCATGTATCAACAAAACCCAGGAATCAGTCACAGACTATGCCAGATACTTTTGATTAATCTTATATTAACTCCAAAGGATGTGAGTAAACCCAAGTAACACATCATTTTTCAGGACTATAAAAAATTAAGTAACTATAGACATATGATAACTCAGAATACAACCTTTTAGCAGATAATGGCTGAATAGTATCTTTCATGAAAATTTGAAAAACTTAAGAAAAAAATGTTAGTTGCATTCCTTATGCAAGTTAAATTTTGTAACTTGCACTTGGGAATAACCTGGAAATAAAAACAGTATTCAGGAAATAAAGTTCTACAATTTGTTTAACTAAAACATTTCTGCCTTTATAACTAGTACAATAAGCTTTATTATAAAACATGGAGTAAATAGCCAAAAATAGCCTTAGAATCTAATTTTCATTAGAACACTTTAATAATAAAAATATCAAGCTCTTGCTAGTAATTATTTTCTTTATAAGATATATTTTGGTAAAAATTTTATTACAAATGTGTGAAAAATGAACAGATGTTTGAAATGAAAGACTTGGAGTCCTAAGGTATCTTCTGAACTAGTTCTTACTTTATTATAGAAGATACTACTAACTAATTGGATATTTTCTCAAATCACATCCCAATGATTAAAGATAGACATTAAAAGAACAAGCCAAAATAATTCTGGCCTTAAAATGAGGAGACCTGGGCTCTAACAATTGTCCCTAGTAACTAATTTACCTAAGACTTATTTTTCATTTTTGGTAAGCAAGACACTAGAGTAGATCATAGCTACAATTTCAGTTCTAAATTACTATGAAAGTAAAAATCCAAAATATCTTATTAAAAATTACTGTAGTCTGATAATTTTTAAGTAGTGAAGCTACGTAACATAAAGACTCTAATTTCATTATCTAATTATTCACTGTACCACCCAACAATGGTATGACAGAAAATCTGTTAAATGAAGTCGCAAAATATAGTTTGCTTGAATGTCTCAGAATATTCAATCATTTATTGGTTTTTTCAAATATTTATTGATCACTCATTATGTTCAGGATCCTGTGCAGAAAATAAAATAGCAGAAATTATTAATACTACAAAGCTAGTACTTCATTCAATAAACTATTACAAAACACAATGATATAAAATAGCACTATAGACTTCCACTAAAGGCCAAAATGCTAAAATGTCAACATCAGTTTGCCAGCAATTGGTAAACAAACACAGAGTGTACCAGATAACTTGCCAATGATCTTTCTTTTACAAGGAAAATTTCCTGCCTAGAGTATTTTAAAAAGAGAGACTTGAATTGTCTGACAAATATTCTGTTCTCCAAACTGTTCATTATTGCCCTGAGGTCCTTTGAAACAAAGTACCCTATGAATCAGTTCCACGAACTAGAAGTCTTTAATTCTGAACTGCAAACATAATCTTGATGTCCCAGCTTCAGAAGATTAAAAAGGAAACAGTAATCTTTGGAACAAACTTAAAAAGCTTAGAAAATTGCTCATATGATTTTGGAGTTAGAGACAGAGTTTTTTGTTTGTTTGTTTGTTTTGTTTTTTGACAGAGATAACAAGGCACAAGGAAAACTGATGTTGTTCATCCCTCTTTTCCACGAAAAACTGAGTCCCTAGATCTTTTCAAATGAAACTCATTTTAGTGATTTAGTGACATTCCTCATTTTAATCTGCCTGAGGAAAGTATGACCTTTCCTGCACTTGGGTACACATGAATTAATATTTTTAGATAACATTGCTGTACATTTCTCTTATAATGGAATAAATCCTCCCTTGACCTGGGACATTAATGACAATTTCTAAGGCTGTATTAAATTATGTCTATGCTATAGCTTGCATGTCAAACACTAAGCATGATAAAGGAAACTCTCAATAATTCAAACAGTTTGAAATGATTACTGAAACTATTTAAATGATTAGAGAAACAGTTTAGTAAATAAGAATCACGAATAAAAATAGTAGTAAATCATAAAGAAAAAGGCTTTATCCTCTCTTAAAATGAGATATCTTATAGAACCTTATAATCATTTTCATTATCTAAAACTTCATTTTCCTTCTGTCATTCTTATGCCAGGTAGTAAGAGCCAACTGACCTTATTTCACCTGAGAAAATTTCATCTAAATAAACTGAGAAGGAAATATCTGGAGAAGTATAAGCAAAGTCCAAGTTAGCATACAATTGGCAATTATATGGATCGGCCTAACTACAAACAAATGAGGGGGGAAAATGTAAGGGAAAAAAAAACACACTCAAAAAATTCTTAATAAATTCTTAACTGTGGCATTATTACCAAAACAAAGGGATGAAATAAACTCTGAATGGCTGTGAAGTCCATCTAAAGGACAAGCTAAGGTGTGGAATCCTTTCTTCTATCACAAATGAGAGGTGAATAGTGAGGCACTGACCAAAAGAGAAACTGCAGGAAGAAACTGATCATAGAAATTTCATTCCTGACATACTATTATTTATGGCACTAATAGTGTTGCTAAAATCTTGGTTTAATACTTCGAAAAATATGTAAATACCTTATAGAAGGTGTTCAAACAAAGGCCATTTATCCTGAGACACGTAATTGATGTTATAATTTAAGTATGTTCAAGGGCAGTGAATATGTGCAGTTAAATAACTGTGCCCTGGTGAAATTAAGTTTTAACTCTAATCTGATGCACTGAGGATAATTAGGTCCTAATTAGCACAATGGTATAAATAAGTTTTTGATGGATCGAATACTACATATATGAGTGTACTCTGTTGCTAAATGTTCGTTAGTGTAAATAGAAATATTGCTTTTATAATATTTTTGAATATATTTATCAAGAAACTGAATCTTTAAAAAATAATCTACACATATCGTTCTTCAAAGTTTCTATGAATGCTACTATGCTTACTGACGTAAATCCATTAAATATTAGTGGATGACAGTAAGTATGCTCTATAATATATCAATATGAGTAAAACGTGTTTCATTCAAAGGAAAAGGGCTAGACAGGCACCAATAAATAGTCATCTACAAACTTATAAAGTGTCAAAATGAGGGAGGAGAATTAGCAACCAAGGTTTTAGCAGCTTCTCAAGGCTTGTCCATTGTATCACTTGACTCTACTTTAGAAAAGTATAAAAGTATCTTCCTGTCCTTGGAAATTCATAATCTACCTAGTATCATGTCTCTATCAAGTTCACCAAAGAACATTCTTGTTCTTTGTCTTCTTGTCCGAGAAGTAGTAACCTATATACTTTTGGACAACTTAATTTCACTTAAGAATGCTTTATAAGTGGGCTATCCATAAGTATCTCTAACTACTCTCCCATTTAGAGAGGAGATACTATTTCTTTCCACTGATCTCTGATTCTTGCTAGTGCTTCTGTGCTCCATGGGTTCTGAGATCAAGTAGGTTTATTCCAAATAGGTGATTTTGAACATGGAGCTAAAGAAGACTTCCAAATCTAGGCTTAGGTATTGGGATTCTGTGGTAAAATGCCAAACTTTAAAATTAGGGATTTAATGTGAGTTTCTACCTTTCTTTTCAAGACTTTAAAATTAACTATTGTCAATTCATAGATGCTGTCTTGGTGCTAATTAGTTAGTTGTTACTCTGAATATTGAGATAACTTAGTTTTGGGAACCAATTGGGACATTATGGTATAATACATTTGTAGACTTAAGTTAAATAATCAACTAATTTGCCATTGAGTTTATGGAACTATTAATCTGTGCATGCTAAATTCTAATGTTCAATTGTAAAACTCTTCAAGCTGTAAGTCTTGTAAAATGTCCTCTTAAACATTACAAACCAAAGAGGCAGAAAATCTAATAGTAAAATTACACACTACTATAAGGTATTTATTTGAAGTTTTGTTGGTTAAGAAACAACTAAATTAATACTGGTCTGTTTTTGAATTCCTTAAAAAAAATTTCAGTGTATTTAGGGTTAAAAACAGTAATTCTCCCACTTGGCTAGCACAAATATTACCCGAGATTCCTTCCTTCTAGATTGTGCCAAAGATATATATTTTGGAGAGAATGTGTATTCTCCAGGCCAACAGCTAAGGAAGGCTCTGTAATGCTTTACTCATTTCCAGCTGGCCTCCGTAAGAAATAGGAATTCCTAAATTAAGAGAAAATTGTCACTGGCAGAGTTCAAAAAAAATTTTTTTACCGATATAATAGACAATCTTACAGAACCTGATAAAATCTGTAATGATAAGGGTCAATCTATAACAAGGTTAACAGTACAAACTTGAATAATCTGTCTTTGGGAATTAATGGATTATTCCAAAGCAGTTTTAACAAGAGTAAAGTAGCATTCACAGTGGAGAATGGACCTCATAAGGAAACTAAATGATGACTTCTACTGGAAATTATTAGTGCAGCATTCCTATTCATTTATGTATATGTTTGGCAGTTCCATCTTTCAACTTTTTAATAAAGTGAGTGTGAAACAAACATACTAAGGAACAAAAGTTAGGTTTGTTTTTTAAGATTTGCTATTTATTTTGGTCAGTGTTTCAGCATCTTTTTAAAGTGGTTCATCTGCCTTGTTTAACACATGGGTATTTGGAATTGAACCTATTCCTAGAGGTCAGACATTTGAAGATTTTTTTTTTTTTTTTGCATATGTGTTTAATTGATTTGGCATTTGTTTCTTCGGTTCAAACTATTTTTGTTTCTTTAAAGAAAACATTTGCATATAGTTATAGCAAATCAAGAAAATGTGTGTGGCGAAATCAAGCAGATTGCTTATGAATGATCAGCAGAGAGCTGAATATGTTATGAAAGGACTGCCAAATCATTTTTATTTCAAAGTACACATTGATCACCAGAATGATGGAAGAAAAAAAGATATTTCGCATTAAGAAGCAATTAATAAACAAAAAGTCTTGGGCACATGTGCATTTCTGCCAGAGGTCTGCCAGAATCGCAGGGTGTTGCAGAGGAGAAAAAAAAGACTATCAAGACAGTTCTATTTTATAACTCTCCTTCCAGTGAAAGATCTTCTCACCAAAGAGAACTGTTGAGAATGACAACAATTAAATTTGCTTTTCAAATAGAATACTTTCTTGGTCTAGTTCAGTAATTCTAGATCAAAATGGATCGGATCCCCCTATAGCCATCTTGGAAAAGTGTGTATTTTCATTTTGCTTAGTTTTAATAAATAAAATCTTGATTTAAAATGGCACAGAGGGCATTATATAGCTAACTTTCACTTAGTCCAACCTGAAATGAAGAATATATTTGCCAGTTCACAGAGAAAATTCCTAAGTGTGCTTTGCCTCCATCCACAGCCTTCCTTCTGCAGTAGATAATTGCTGTCTAACCTGATGGCAGGTGTTCCAGCCAAATGGATTCACGAGAATGCAAAAGAAGTCTGCCAGCTTCCTTTAAGCTCAGCATTAAACACCTTTTTGGCTTCCACAGCATGTTATTCAAAAAAGGGTGGATTTGCTTTTTTAAAAAAAAAATCATATTTTTAAGTAGTTTGATTTACCATACAGGAAAATGTCAGGGGAGTCATGTGTTTACATAAAATTATATTTTTAGTTTAAAATATAATTAATTTTCCTGGATAAAATAAGCTCGTTACTAATTCTTTTGTAGTAAAATCTGAGAGACGTTGTTGTTGTAAAATTAAATTGAGAAAAATAAAATAGACAAGAAGAAAGGAAATACAATGCTTAGTTAGATATATCACACATTTTTTTTTGTTTGTTTACTTGATGAAAAGGTTTAACAGTCATTTATTTAATAAATATCTCTACATGCAGTGCAATGTTCTGGTCACATATTTGTGGAAAGGGCGAAGGGGTTAAGCCATTCTTAGTGAAACAGCAAAAATATAAGGCATTAAATAATTGAGAAAAAGTAATATAGTCAGTAAGTGCAAACAAATTCTGCCACTTGCTGGGGAAGCCCTTTGAAAAATTAGGTACTTGAGCTGGTCCTTGAAGGACCTAGATAGTTGGAAGAAACACTTTCCAGGCAAAGTGAACTGTATAAACACAGACATGAAGATTGTAGAAGTATAAACTGCTCAGGCCCGAGTTTAGGAGAGGTACTAAAGTAATGAGGATAATGAGACAGTTCTCAATAGGTAGGTTAAGACCAACATATGGAAAGCTGTGAATGCCGGGGTGAGTATCTGCTAGTTGACAGTACAGCCACAGAGAATTCTCTGGAAGAATTTAGAGCCATCCTTGTGACTGAATAGATCTCAAATCAGAGAAGTACAGGGGTAAGAGAGCACCTTAGAAATCATTACTCTGGTCCTGGCGAAAACACAAGAAAGACAGCAAAATGATATTGTGAATAAAAAGCAACTGAGGTAACAACCCTACCTGTGTATAGAAGGGCCAAGGACGATTTCTAGCCTGGGTAAATGGGAAGATGATATTGGCATTTTTCTAGGAGAAGGAAATTGGGAGTAGGATATGGTTTGAGGAAATACAATGAGGAATTTTCTTTTAAATATACAAAATTTGAGGAGCTGTTGCAATGCCAATGACATAGGCCTAGGGCAGCTGAAGTTCAAGTTGAGAATAAAGATCCAGGCCCCCTCAACTCCCTCGAACTTGGCCCTGATCTCACTGAACATTCTTAAAAATACTTTCTTCTCTTGTTCTCCTGATTTCCCTCCTTCTCCTTTGCATGGCCCTTTCTCTGTCACCTTTGCTAACAGCGCTTTTTCTCTCAAATGCCTGTAAAGGGAGTTTTTTAAGGCTGTATCTTTTCTTCTGTAGCTGTACTCCCTCTCATGCATTCCTACACTGTAAAAATGTAAACACCTTCTAAATGTCGATGACGTCAAAATTTATATTTTCATCCCATTCTTTTTCTCTCAGCTGCTTATTAGATAAGTGTGTAACTCTCTTATGGGCACATGAAATGTAATCCAAAAGAGAATTCATATCTTTCCCCTCTAACTTGATTCTTCTCTAGGGTTTCCTATCTCATATTCAGAACCAGCATCCATACAAGTTGTTCGGACCAGAAAGCTAACCTAGGAGTACTTCTTAACAACTAACACCTGCCCCTTTCTCACCTCCCCCACAGGTAATCAACCCTAATCCTGTTCATTTTAAACTCACAACCATTTCTCAAAGCCAACCATTTCTCCCCATCTCTACTGACATGACAATACAAATAGCCAGCGTTTATTTAGTTACTACATATCTGACACTATGCTAAGAACTTTCTATGAATTATTTCATATGGAGTCATTAACTTATCCAGACTTCAAACCCAGGGTTGTCTGACTCCATTCACTGAGTTGTCTTACCTCTCAAAGTCCCAAATCCTCTCCCCTCTTTAGAAATTCTGTAATAGTCTCTCCACACCTCTCTATATGCACAGAATCAATCATTTTTGAAATTGCAGCCTGAAAAAAGTATTAAAAATGTATGAGTTTTATTTTAATTTCAGACAGAAACTGTCAGTTTATAAAATTAAAAGTAATATGTGGATATGACAGAACTATAAGCTCAGAAGACATTTCCCTCTAGTATTAATTCAAATAAACTGTTCTTTGTATATCTGTGCAGAAAATTTTTAGTGTGTATAAAATAATATGTGTAAATAACTGTAATTTCCACTATCTAACTCTTCTGCATAACATTTACTTAATAGTAGGTCTTGGTAAAATTTTCTCTTCTCATCAGTATGTAGTTACAAATATATTTTTTAAAAACTATAGTATTACACTGTTTGAACATCGTTTTGCAATTATATAACTAGTGAATGGATATATGGGTCATTTCCACATTTTTGTTGTTCCAACAAAACTGCAATGAGCATCTTCATAAATACAGTTAGCAAATGGTTTGAGAGTGTCCGTAAGACAAATCTTTGGCAATAGAGCTATTATAGAATGCATGTATTTCAAAATAAGATCTCATTTTTTTACTTATTGAATTATTAAAAAAGTTTGATAATATCCAACCTCAGAAGTAGTATGGGGAAACAGGTACATGGAAGCCAAGTGGGCAGAACTGGGCAGAATCTGCTCCATTTATATGGAGCTGTCTGGTTGCCCTACATCTCTGAATCCACTTCTCTCATGTTGCCTCTCTGAGCCCTGAAGTTGTGTGTGTTTGTCTGTGTGTGTGTGTGTGTGTGTGTGTGTGTGTGTGTGTGTGTGTATACTTCTAAACATGTTTGTTGGTTTTATTTATTATACTACATGGACTTGTACATATTCTGTATACAGTATATACAAGGTTATAGACATATTTTTCTAATCCATTCTGCTATTCGTGTTTTGTCTTCTAAGGTAGATCCTTCGTTTTAAGTAGCTCAAAATATTTTTTGTTGGACTATGCACATCACTGACATTGGATTACTACTTTGATTTATATAGTTGGAGCATTCTGAAGTTCTGAGAGACTTACAGATGCTTTGGCACATGTCATAGATGTGGGGGTAGAGGTTGGGGGCCTAAGAAACTAGTCCTCTGCATATGAGGTGGATGCTGGTTGTGCACCCTGGCTGTGAAAAACTGGAGTGCCACCCGGCCACCCTAAAGTCAAACCAGAGACATGTTTGTTAAAATAATTTCCCTTTCATTATATTTTGTATCTAAAGAAGTCATATGATGCCTTTTTAACTGGTCATTTGCATATTTTTCTCACATTTTAAGGATGTCTTTCTCTGGTTGTCCTGGTGATCTTGTTATGCCTATCTCTGGAAATGCAATGGTATTGGATGAATATATGCTGCACTGTAACTCAGTAAAAAACGCTTGATGCTAAGACTACTGATTTTAATTGTATAATATTCTTATCAAATTTCATTATAGTTTTCATTTGAAAAAAATCCCCCCTCCATCACATTCAATGTTCTCAAAATGAGTTTTGGCATGCTCTATCCCCTATAGAGAACATTGAGAGTAATTTTTAACTCAATCACATTTATTTACTGAATTACTCTCAGGTATTATATAGAAGATGAAATTATAGATGTCCTGGTATGCAGCATAAGAGCACTGATAGCATTATTTTAAGAGCCTAGTGATTTTTCAAGGATCTATTAAGACAGCATTATTAAGCACTGGAGATTTAAAAAAAATTTGGCTTGCTTTTTCCAATCCAAAGGATGTTAAACATATGTTCTTATCTCTGTATGTAAAATATAATTCTACGTGTATTTGCATATATAATATATACATTATATATACGAACACATATACATATTCACATACACACATATATAAATACAAAGAGACAGAGACACTACCGTGATCTCTCTAAATTATAAATTTTCTCTATACAGAAGATATATACACATAGTATGTGTGCCTCATTCTTTTTAAGCTAATATATTCTATGTTCAATCATACCAGCCAAATGCATTTGACAACATTGAGTAATTTGATCATTGTGAAAATTATATATATGTAAAGCAGTGCAAAAAATGTCCCATTCTCTGGCTGTGCAAAGAGACAGAGGCAAAAAAAAAAAAATGATATACAACAGTTTGGGGATTTTGTGGATGGTTTAGGAGAGCTATATTCTCCAGATAGAATGGTGAGTAGTAAGTTGTATAAATGCTCAGTGATATATCAAAACAAAATAATTAAAAGTCTTTCTTGAGGAAAAGGATCCTATTTATCATTGAGTAATTTCTTCAGTGTGAACAGCTTACTCACAGACAAGTGAGCTTTCAAATAAATGTCCCTATAGTGCAAAACATTTCTTATTTAGGATACCTTAGGATAGATTTCTTCAATGTCCAAACGTAAACTATTCCCACAATCTCTGATTTATATAATTCATTTACTGATCCAACTATGATACAATTTCAGTATGATCGATTCATACTTGCTCAAATTTTCCTTTCTTATGAGATTATTTATAATTATAAAAATGATAAGCAGTTATTTTTCCAAATACCAAGATTTGTCATAATTAGAATATAATTCTGAATAGAAATGATAATCCATGTCAAGAATAGTTTCTAGATTTTAGATAACTTCAGTTTGGTTTCAATGTACAGTTTTCTCTAGTTTGAAAAAAAAATTACAAAGCTTTGAAATTGGAATAATCTAACGTAAGCTTTCCCAAAGCATATTACACTAAATAACAAACTAGCTACATGCTCTGCAAAAGTGATCTTTAGTAAAAGGAAGAAAAGAGAAATACTATTGTCTCTCTTTGTGATTTACCAAATACAGAAGAATGTTAAGGGATCTGAGAAGTCCTACAGTAAAAAGTATTTGTTTATCATTGTTTAACTATAGTATTTCTCATATATGGAGATCACATTCCAAGGAATGAGTTTTCTACGGAATATAATTTTGGGAATGCAAGCTTCAAAAATTTGTAAACTATCATGAATTTAGTCTAATAAAAGTGATGACATTCAGGTCTTTGTATATACCAATTTTACAAATGTATCTATCTTTGACAATATACTTTCTCCATTATAGAAGTTCTCATTTTATTCATGCTTTTGTTCTCTAGTTTCAGCTGATACTTAACATTTTCTATTTTTACATTCTACTAGGGTATTTAATTTGGTTATTTGCTGTCGTTGCTAATTATTTATTTAAATTTGAATGGGAAATCCTTCTAACAACTGATTGAGCTTCCCTCTACTAACTTGTAAAAACCCAGTTAGTTTTACTTTGATTAAAACCAGTGAGCTATAAATATCAGTTGGATTCTGGGACTTCCCACAAGATGATTTTAATTGGGGTAAGGTATGCATCAGCACTGGGTGAGTGCAGATATGTAGGAAGTTACAGTCCTAAGATCCTAGTCTGGTCATCAGGTGACAAGAAATCCCTCCTCTGGATTTCTGGGTCTGGCTCCTTTTGACTTAATGCAAAAACTCTAGGCTGCAGAAGTACATGATTAAAAACACAGTGTTATCCAGTCATTCAGTTTAAGATATTCCTGATTGCATTGATTAAGATTAGTTTCTTTTAACAGTTCACCAAGTTTTCCTTCAGTGGATAAGCCACAACTGCGGTAAGTCACAATTACTCATCGATATTCATTTTAAGGAGTGACAAGATTCTATTCAGCAAATAGAAGGCAGATTATCAGGCCAAGGGCCTTATGAGAGTTGGGAGGTAGCCTATTATAGTATTAATGTATTCAGAGCTTAAAATTCACATGATTTATCATTCTAAGAATCCAAAGAATAAGAAATAAAATAATTTTTTTTCAGGGTTACATGGAAAGGTGCAAACCAAACCACGTATATTGAATGTTGGCCAATCTGGACAAAGGTATGACAGGGTAATAAATCTTCTATTTGTCTTTCTAGACTTGTTTTAAGTATGTCAATAAGGAATTGTTTCTTTGATCTTGCACTTTCCTGTTGAATTGTTTTAATTTAATTATTATACAATGAGAACACTTTAAGGTTATAATGCTTGATTATGCAAAATCTCTTCAAGAGAGATCTGGCATAATTTACCTGATTAATTTGAAATTCTATTTCTGAGTTTCTTTTTAAAAATTAGAGTACTAAATACTCAGGAAAAGGCACACTTATTTTCCTGTAATTACTAGAGTCCTGGGACAATATTATACACGAGATGGATTTCAGTGACATACGGAGTACATGTAGTAAGATAATTCACTTTACTAGAAATAATCCAGATATATGCAGGTCTTTCCCAGTTACAAAAATAAACTATTACACAATCAATATATTCTGAGTTTCAGCCACGATATTGTTTTCAGAGAAAATGCAAACAATTATTGTAAAACATCACTTTGGGATCTGTAACCACATGGAACTAGAAAATCTTCTCTATGAGAATGACTTCAGAAACAGTGGAATTCTTATTCACTTAAATGCAGTTTTTATAGTCAGAAAGCATGTATTCAGTCTGATATATTTCCCCTATTCATTAGAAGGAATTACCTTAGTTTTTGGATTCTTCTAGCTAACTCCTCTTCCATTCAACTGAATATAATTGTGGTTTCCTTTTTCAGGAAAAGTTTAAAAATGTCTTGTTATACTGCAAGCTTTATATTCACCACTTCTAAACAAAGATATCCCATACTATCTGTAAAACTAAATCATCCAAAATGATTTACAGTGCTTCCAGCATTATTTTGAATTATATCATCAAAAAAGACTCAATCTCTCATCCAAAAATCTATTAACCATGTCATGTGGCCAAAACTATTCATTTCCCAGAATTTTAAAGGACTAAGTTAAATTCAAATCATAGAATATGAATTTATTCTAAAAATAGACCAAAAATAATTACGTGCCATTCCAAGGTGTTTTGTTGTCATCATAATTCACTTGAATAAGTATAAACCACTTATTAATACTGCACAGAAAAGTTAACTCTATAAAAGCTTCATGAAGGACCAAATTCTGTTTAACAGGTAGGTATATAAAGCAATATTATTTTATTTGCTCCTCTACTGGCCTCCAATAATGAAAACAAGAAGTTGCAGAAGTTCAAATAAAGGCAGAAAGGCCAAATTCAAGCATTAAATATAGCATTAAATAACACATAAGGGACTGTGTTATTTTTAAAGTCAGTGCTCTATACTTAGGAGAGCTTAAATGAGTAAACACAAATTTATACTGCCATGAAACATATGGGTTTACTGTGCTCTCTCAGGAAAAACCCTAAAGCCATATCTGTATCAGAGATACAGTCAGAATGTGGCATATAACTGGGTCAATGGTTAACCCCAGCCAGAGCAAAACGACCACATTGTTTGTCTTCTATTTTTGCTAACTTCCTGGTCTCAATGAAATAAACACAAGCACTGTTCAACAGAGACTGCATTACATCTACTTAGAAATCAGAGGTAATACTTTTACCTCAGATTTTTCTCTTTGAGTATACCTGGATCTATATTTTTCCCTCTCAAGCTGAGGCAGTTTTTCTACTGTTTACACAAAACCACCAAAACATAAATGTTAGAAACCACAAAGCTGATACAAATGCAGTGAACACAGTTTGAGGCATAAAGCCAAATTCTTAGTAAGCCTCTGCGTAGCCAATATTACCTTAGCCAGTAGTGGTCAATGACTTTTAGAGAGTGATTCTCTAGTAATTCATCCATAGTATCGAGGAAAAAGCAGGGTTTCAGAGCTAGACTTTATGGATAGTCCATTGAATATTCTAGATTAAAGAATCCTAGGCTGAGTTTTAAGTCCACTTATGCTTATCAATAGTTTAAATATATTAGTAGAATTTGAGTGAAACTAACAGACTCATAAGAGCCCAGAAATCCACCCACAATTGCACACATATACTGCTATTCTTCTTGCAGGGTCAGAGATGATGAGAATAAGAGAGCTACATGTTTCCTCTGTCCATCAATATTTTAATCATTGAAACTTAAAAATCGCAGCATTATTTTTTTCCCTGTAATTATTTTGGGACGGTCTTCATTTTAACATGAAAGTGATATCTTAGGAGTAAACAAGGAGAGGTGACATTGACATGGAGCCTCTGGCTTTAATATATGCATGCCCTTTGAATCTGTAATGCCAAGATTTTAGTTACGAATGAAGGAGAAAACATCTTTAAGGAGAAAAGCAGACTTATATAAAGAGGGGAAAAAATACGACATACTGGATCTTCTAAACAAATAAAGAAATAAACAGTCCAACAAACAAAGGTAAAAAATCATGGAATAAAAATAAATATTTATTGTAGCTATCCATTTCTTTCCTTACAATTGTTATGTTCTAGCTGAGTAGCAATATAGTAATGCAACAAAATTAGTCTGAAGTAATTAAATCCAGGTAGATTTAAAAATTACATCATTCATGTAAATGTGGTAAAATTTTTAAATATATTTCTCAGGCTAGCATGAAAAACCAAAGTTAACATTTTCTATGACCTTCCAGTTAATTTTGATTTTGCTTAAGATTTAACCAGAGGCTACATAATGGACACAATTTAACTAATAGTAATGATATTTATCATAAAAATAGAATTTGTTAGCATTAGCTGCAATGTAGGAGCTTACAGTTCTGTGTCATAAATTACAATAAAACCTGATCTACTTTTTGCAATTATAATTTTTGTGGGGTTTTTTTGTAGTTAACTAGGTTAACAACATTTATCACTTAGAATATTTCTATTAATTAATAAAGTTGGAAAAATATAGCTTAGTGATTTTGAAACTTGTCCTTAGAGCAGAATCATTTCATTTAAGGAAAACACCCAGAATTTTACTAGCCAAAATAAATAAAAGCAGAGTTCTTACAACTGGAAGTGAGCAATAGGTGACCTTCCCCACACCCCACCAACTAGTATTTTATTTTCTCATTCTATTTTATACTTTTAGTATTGAATGAAGAGTTTATATATACATATAGCTTGAAAATAATAGTGATGTCTAGTTTCCTTATTTCACTATACAGAAGCAAAGACACAAAGGTATTCAAATTAACCAGTTTGGCCATCTGCACAATGGGGTAGTCCAAACTGTCGCCATGTCTCCTGAGTTCCAAATCACTGTCTCTTCCTATCACCCCACTTTATTTTTCTCTCTTAGAGTTAGAGAAACATAAACTCTGAACATTAAAAAAAAAAGTTATCTGTGGTTAATTTAGAATTCTCTAAAAGTTGTTTTAGAGAAGTTGTTTACTGAAAGTTGTTTACTCTGAAGGAAGAGTTTCCTTATATGATTCAGCAATTAAAAGCTGCATGGAATGGGCTAAACATTTCCCAATTCCATAATCAGGGATTAATTTACATAGTTTACTAATGCACCCTCTGAATGCTGTCAGTAGTGCAAAGAAAGTACAGTTTACTGAAAACTCAGATGCCATGTTAATATGTAAACTTTTGTTAGGGAGGCATGAATAATAAATAATCACAAGAAAATAGATTTTAAGGCATAAATAATCAAAAGAAAATAGGTTTTAAATGTTACAGATTTCTTTTGGGGCAACACTGGGCAAACTGGCTAAACACAGTACATTATACAATGAAAAGATTTCTTCTTGAATGCCCCTTAGTGTTATTGAATAGCCACCATACTCCCCACCATGCCCTGGCAGCCCCCCTTTTTATCATTTATACAATAAAAGGAAAGGAGAAAGAATTTATTATCTCTCTTCTAAGGCCTAGAATTTTATGATCCCATGACAACAGGAATATAATATCACAGCTAAATGTGGCAAGGCACTGGGGATCATTTGGTTAATACTTATATTTCTGAGAACTAGTATTTAAGAGCCGTTTTCCCCTAGATATGATCAGAACTTTATCTTAAACCATGAAATTTATTAATACTTTATAGAGTGAACATGTGACTATTTTCTACAGCTTTATTCATAACTTTATTTTATAACTTTATTCATAAATTTTAAGTAAGCATTATTATTATCATGGTATTAAACTTACTGTTCAACTGCCAATGAATGAATTGTGTCCACTTGATTTGTCCAAAGGCTTCAAGAATTGTGTTCCTTCCTACTTCTTCTAAACACAACCCCAGTGTTGGTGGGAAAAAGAATGCCTTTTACCTACTATGATGGGAATTTCTTTGCTTGATTCTGGCGATACTTTCCTTAGTTCTATTTTAAATTGACTTACTCAATAGTATTCTATTTATTAGGTAGGTTTTATGCAAAAATATTTTAACGAAGAACTATATCAAAAAAACTAGCAAAAAAACCAACAAAAATTGTATTTTTGAGAACTTTCTTTGTTTTTTTTTATTTGTTTTTAATTAATTTATTTTTTTATGGTGACATTGGTTATTGAAATCCAGTAAGTTTCAGCTGTATACTTTAACAGTAAGGCATATATATATTTACACTGTGTGTTCACCTCCCATAGTTAGATTTTTTTCTGTCACCACATATTTGACCCCCTTTACCCTGTCTACCTCCCCCCTCTTTTGTATCAAAATTGTGTTAAGCGCTTTATATATTTTATCTTATTTAACCTTTAAGGCAGTTTTATAGAAATCATGATCATGACAGACAGGCAGGATTTGAACCTGGGATGTACACATCCCACGATCTTTACCTCTACTCTCCATCTCTCCTAAATGTCATACTGCATGGTTATGGTACTTATGGCAATGCTGACATTATTGAAACTAACACTAAGAATGCACAGAATGATTCTCACCTTAGACCAGTCACCCATTCGCCACACGTAGCATTTCGAGTAATCCTCACAGTCCTCAGCCTCCCTGGGTCTGGTGGAGAGGACGCATTTCTTTCTAGGGTTAGTACACCTCACGGTCCGGTGACGGACACCTTTGCCACACTTGACCGAGCACTGGAAGATAACATCAGAGTTTGGATAAAGTCAATGACTAGGAGATATAGTTGAATGAGGAAATTTTGTTAAGTATTGGTTCTAATAATCTCTCATAAGCCTATAACTCACATAAAGGCCAAGTAAAGAATAAAGAAATAAAGAATAAGAAGAACAGGCTATGTACCAGTATCAGAGGGTAGATGGAGCTTAGGGCATAGCGTTGGAGGTGAAAGGATTTCAGCAACGCAGAACCATTAGTACAGACGGTAATAAAACATAAGGATTATTTTGAACAGATAATATACAATGATCAAATGTAAATACTAAATTTGATTGAGATCAAATTTTTACATATATTACATAATAAAATCATTATTTTATTTTTGCTAAGATTTACTCTGTTTTAGCCTTAAGAACTGTTTGTAAAAAAATGACAATTTTTTAAATTAAATTTTTTGGAGTGACATTGGCTAATAAAATTATATAGGTTTCAAGTGTACAATTCAATAATATGTATAGTGCATTCTGTGTTCACCACCCAAAGTTAAATTTCTTTCCATCACTTTGTATTTAATTCCCTTTATGCTTATCTACCTTTCTTTGCTCCCCTTTCCCTCTGGTACCCTTTAAACTGTTGTCTGTGTCTATGAGTTTTTATTTGTTTGTCTTGTTCATTTGTTGCCTTTAATTTCTTATTGAATGTCATTTTTCACAAACTATTCTTAAAGCTAAAACAGAGAAAATCTTAGCAAAAATAAAGCAAGGAATTCCTTTACATAATTATATACCCCTAGAAATCATTCTAAATGGCTGTATGAATTGAAATATAACTTGGTTCGAAAATAGTTTACTTCATAAATAATTGATGCTTGATTGACAATGATGACATAATAGATACAAAACACACATGTATATTCCACCAGTCTCTTAGGTGCAACTTACCCTGTCATTTACATTTAAGCTTCCCATTATGTATATAATATGTATAAAGTTCTCAATTTTACAAAGGTACACATCATCACTTACTATCTACTATCTGGACACAAGAACCAAAATGGCATTGGGTGGGACAGGGGAGGGTGAGGGAAATGAGAGCAATGGCAAAACTTGAAAATCCAATTTATATTTGCATCTCAAAAAGATCTAAAGAAAGAGGTGGAGGTAAACATTTAGCAATGATGTAGTATAGGAGTAACCATGTAGATTCCAACAGTTGTGTTCCTGAAAACTTGAGCATGGAGTTAATGATACATTAAATATACTGAACTTTGCACAAATAAGTAATTATCTCATAACTTAAGGCTTGTGTTTGAATATGTTGAGCTTTGAGGTAGACTACATGTGTAATTTGGAATTTTAATATTTATATTTTTGGTTTTTGCAATTGAAACTAACCCTGACCCATAAAATCAATTTTAAATTAAATCAAAACAAGAGGGCCATCTTTTAATTGGCATATTGCATTTAAGACACATCATTTCACCCAGCTGGTGCCAAAGTCTGTATAGTAGAATATTTCTGACCCATTTCCTCCTGAAGAGTTTGCCAAACATTATGTTTAGGCTGGAGGTGGGGTATTTTTGTTTCCCTGATGCTCATGTGAATCTTCTCTCCAGATTGAACTGACTCATACTGATATAAAACTGAATAGTGCATTCATTCTCAAAAGTACACACTATACATGAAGAAGAATCTACTAAACAGCAAGGTATAGCTCAGGAAAATAAGACAACAGAAAGTCACACTATTTGCTAATGTGCTTTTGGGGGCATTGAGTTCACTGAAGGATATTTACAAATCTTATTATGTAAGCTATTTTATCATCATGTTCGAAAGAATGGGTACTTCCTGCAACCTAGCATTTCCTATTTGTCATTTTTATATCTTATGTAATATTCTGAAATTAAGCACATGGATGATTTGGCTCTGGGTATGTGTGTGCATTGGTTTTTTAACATGTATATGAGAATAGAAATGTGAGTATGTGTGCACGTGTGCATGCTCCCACATACTCATCTAATATGTTTCAGAGCAGCCAGGAGATATGACTGGTGTTTATTATTATCTAAAGATATGAGCCATGAAAACAGAAAATAAAGCATACAGTTTGACACAGAATGTACCCATATGCTACATACTACAAGCTAGTGCTGTGTGGTGCAGTGAGTTAGACAGCACCGGGTTCAAATACCAGCTCACTTAGGTAGGTCTTTGGGTAAGCAATTTAATTCCTCTGAGTTATATTATAAAATGATAAAACTGTTAATTTTCTTGCATTGGTGATTGAATATAAACAATATACTAAATATGAAGTAAAAACACAGTCCTTGCTCACAGGAAATGATTGTTAAATGTTAATTCCTTTCTTCTCCTTTCCCTTTTAAATGTTCAAGGATAGAAAATGAGTCAAATGTGTATTTTAATACGTGCCCACTTAAGAGGATATTCATGAAATATAAATGAAAAAGTTAAATTCGAAAACATATATAAAATATGCTCTTAATCATGTTACCACATTTACAGAATAAAGAGTAAATAATTTTGTTACTTCCTGTTTTCAAAATTATTTATAACGAGCATATAGATTTTTTTTTATTATCATCAAAATCAGTAGATGGCATTGAAAAATATCAACTGTTGTGCAGAGAGATTCTGAACATGATATGACATGACCTTCTACAAGCCAAGAGTCAAAAAAGAAAAAGGAAAATAAATGGGTGTGTACTGCACCTCTGACCACACTCCCGCCTCCCACACGGTCATGCAGTCCTGGCCCTCGCAGCGCTGGGCAGAGGCAGGCTTAGGCCCAGCACAGTCCCTCTCCCGGGCCCTAACCAGAGTTCCATTGCTCAGTTGCTGGGTACACGCCACTTGTCTGCTCTGCATCCCTTTTCCACAAGTTCGTGAACACGGGGTCCATTCTGTCATCATCCATCTAAAAATAATGCAGAAGTCACTAAAACAAGTTAACAGATATCTACCATTTCTAATGAATTGGGATTTCCCCTCAGGACCAGGCATTTAAACAATTTAAACAACGCTCCAAGTATATATCAAGAAGGAAGTAAGGCCTATGCTGGAAGAGTGATTTATGAAATTTGGTATTTGAATGATTCCTGTCAATGATTCCCTCTCTATATTTCCCATGATCTGGATGACCTTAGTGGGGGATCTGAATCCCCCACTACACTTCCTGCACAATCCTGTTTCTGCACAGCTCAGGGCAGTCAGAGCCTGAGCTGAATTCTGGGTTCCTTACGAGGTGCACTTTCTTCAAACAATACATAACAGCTGGCTAAGTTTCCACTTTCTCATTTGTAAAACTGTTAGTATAACATCTGCATACAATAGGCATTCAGTATATAGTATATACTATACATCTTACAGCGTATTTATAAATCACTTATATGTATTTATAGATTTCTCTAGCTTCATCACCCACTTAATTAGAAAAGAACCATATGCTCAGCTTGTTCCCCAAACACTTTCTGTGTTCACTTCATGGCACTTGCTTGTGGGGCGTCTGCTGCCGGAGTCCTTGACAGCCAGTTTCCTCCTAGAAGGGCTTCTCCATCCAACTCCCAGGGACTGTCACCTGGCTGTGGCTCTCACATAACTTTTTAGATATTCTCTAGGGAAGTGGAGGAGCTCAAAGCTACCTATAGGACTTAACCTCCTGTTCCTGATTAGCAAATAAGGCCTTCAAAGGCAGAGATCAATGCCTTATTCTTCTTTGCATCCATAAAACTTTTTATACAATAGCTTTGCATTAAACATTTCTTGAGATGGAATTTATATTTCTCTCCCTGTTTTCTAGAAATAGCTTCACGTCTTTCAAATTTACTTGAACCCATGTGTTCTTGGCAATGAGCCGAAATTTGAGATGTTACACCCTCTGATAGCCTAGTTTTCTTGTCTGTATGATGGTTTAATTCTAAATAATTCTAAGCTTCTATTACTGAAAATTTTTAAAAATTCATGATAACATCTGCACTACAGTATCGTCTCTAGCAAGGTTCTCATCTGCTAGTCTATCAAGTATGAAGCAGACCTACCATTTTGCTTTGGAGTCCTCAAGTTGATTTTTCCTAAAGTGCACATTTATCTTCCAATTTCATTTAGCTTCTGCTTCATCTTTCTGCTTAAGGATACCCATGCTATAAGCACAACATTTTAAACACATCTTTGTACTTTCTCCCCAACTACGGAATCCAGAAGACATTATTAAAAAGGAAAGTATCTGCAATTTCATGGAACCTCATATTTTTAAAATAAAATTAATTTTAGAGATCCTTCATATAATGATAAAAAGTTACTTTTTTCCATTCCTTGTGAAAACTGCTCAAAAATAAGAACTACCATGTAAAATGTATTGTAATGAGAGAAAACATTTGTATTATAGAATTTATCTAACTTGGAATTATCCTATTTCTTTATCTTTAAGATTCCTTTTTACAAAGCTATTTGCTAGTGCATCTATATATTTTATATTTGGCACATAGAGTTCCATCAGACCAGTTGGAGATTTTTTCAATAAATGTGAATGAAAATTAGAATGAGTCTTACTAGGGTGGGGCAAAGAAAAGAAAGGAGAAATAAAGGTTGTGCGATACCAGTAAGCCTTGGTAAGCCTTCCTGTGATGACCCCTAAGAATTGCCCACGTTCATATCTTACTTGCCAAAATTTTGGTTAACCTCATTGACATTGCTTCTCAGTGGGTCACAATATACTGCCTCCTTTTCCAAGAAGGAAAATACTAATAAAGACTTCTAGTCTCCAGCTGTAAAACTAATTCCTCATTCAGAAATGTACTGACCTTTTAAAATTATTCATTTTACCAACTCATTATCAAGGCATTTTCTCCTACTATAACTGAGGTCAGTGAATGAACAGCAAATGGTGCGCACTGCACACTGCAATCCTTCACTGGCTGAGTGAGGGAGCAACAACTACACCTAGTCTTCCACTCCAGCTCATCCAAGATTCCTGATCTGTCACAAAAAGCCATCGCTCTTTCATCCATGTGGAAAAGTTATGTGGTATATAAAACAAATGTTTTCAAATATTTTAATAAGTTACTTAACACAAGGGAAATTAGCATTTTAGTAAATATTAAAAGAAATAAAGGGAAGATAATTCTTAGGAATAATAATGACAAAAAGGACCTGGGTTCTTTAGCTGATAGGGCAAAGGCCAAAAATGCTGTTTCTTTATCTATCCAGCACTAAATGCAAAGGACCCAAGGACCTGACTGTAAGTAACAATAATTCCTTAAGTCACCCTTCTTGTTGATTACTACACTGCCTTCTAAAAAATCCTAATTTGTTGACCTATTTATGGAGTTAGGCTGAAAAGCACGGAGACAGGCAGGTGTACAACATTACTGAAAGTATTGTAATGTACTTTTATTTCTTGCACATTCTTTTATTTATCATTCTTCTGTCATATTCTTCAGAAGCATATTTTTGCCTGGGGGAGGGGTAGGCTTGTTAGAGCAGGAATGCAGAGAGAAGGAAAGGTTGGTAATCAATTTTTTACACCTGAGACACATTGAATCTACAGAAAAGCAAGTCTCAAAATATCAGCTTTGTAGAAGAAAAAAGGATTTTCCAGATTTTTTTAAGCTCTCATTAACATTGCACCAACCAGATCTGAAGGACTTCCTGAGTTTTGCAATAAGCAGAAATTGAGGAAACTCAGGATACAGTGCTTTTTCAGAAGGGGGTGGGAGTGGGGGAAGGAAACCAGAAGAACTGGGCACTAGCCTCCATGGCACTCATTCCCAAAGAGATTACTGAAGACAGAAAAGCCCGGAGTTAATTGGCAACTTTGTCCCCGCCCATTTCACTGCCCATACTTATTCACTGTGATGCAGGGTCATGAAGATGCTATTAGTTATAGATCGCTACAAAGCTCCAAATTTGTTGTATATCCGAGTTGCAGGATGTAAAACTTCACTGATTCCAATGCAGAAACTATTATGAGAGGAGATTGATGCTCTGTTTGACTCCCTAAGAATTCACAACTACACCTTAACTCATTGAGCTTCTACAAACCTCTGAGTGTCAGGATAGAAAGGTTCCTATTCTCATATTCTGGAGGAATCAATCCAGCTTCATTCTTTTTGTTATTCCATCCCTAAAAGTTTTCAAGACTTTTGACACTGGGACTTAGTCCCACTCAAGTTCAACATCAAGTTTTTCAGGAGCCCTGTGATGAAGACCATTGTAAACGGCCTTGCTGCTAGCCTGCTCTAAAATTGTACTAAGGTTCCACTCATTTGTCTCTGAAGGTTACTAAAACATAGCTTCTTTCTACTCCACTTTCAGCTGCTCAGCACTGATGTTTTTGTCCTCTACTCATGAGTTTCTTGCCTACTTTGTTGCCTAATACTCACTGGGAAGTCACAGGGGACCAAAGAAACTAACTGTCCAGTAACTAGGACCCAGGTCAGGAATCCGGTGACAAGAAGTCAGGAGTCAGGCAGTTTGTGTTAGGAATTCTGGGAGAAGTAAGGGTCCAGCTAAGGAGCCAGAAGGACCACACCGCCCCCATTGTTAAGCAGGGGACTGGGTCCCAACCAGTCCTGCTTATATCACCCTTGGTAAGTCCCAAAACACCATTTGAAAGAATTCAGAAGTGAATAGCTCCATTCAATTCAATAACTAGATTTCTGAAGAGCTTACCAACAGGTTAACAAGTAATTGTAATGACTCTCCCTGATCCCAACTATCAGTTGTTTTCACATTGTGGAGAGCTCAGTTACAGGGAAGGTGAATCCAAGCCTGGATGCACCAATATTCACTCCATTAATTTTTTCTTTCTGAGCCCTTGCTTACTTAAAACCTTATATTTTGGTACAGATCCCTTGCACTGTTTTCACGAAACTGTGATTTCAATGCTATTTTGAGTGTGTTTTAAAGACCAACAATGTCATGGCCAAACAAAGCCTTAATGAGTGGTGGGATAGGGTCACCTAGTTTGGCATGGTTGCTCATTGCACTTGCGAATCTGCGGCTCTGGCTTGGTCAAGTATTTGCATTTCTTGTTGTCTACGATGCTGATGTTTTTGTTCATGATTTTTGTGCAAGACACTGTTGTCTTCCTTTCTCCTGAAAAGAACAAATAAACATATAAAGAAAAGTTATTATACGGCCGTTGTATAATGGATGTAGGAGGTGTTCACAGGCTTGTTATAATTTTCGTAGATATTTTAGACAAATTTTAGGTTAAATCAATGAAGATGATATTATTTACATAACAAAATGTATCTCTAGGCTTAAGGAAGACAAATTGTAATTTTTGCCTCATTAGATATTAAATGGCAAGTTTTATATTACAAAAAGATTGTGGCACCATAAGTTGACAAGATAATAATTAAAGATTGGTTGTAAAGAGCTATGCCATCTTTTGGCATTAAGTGCTGAAAAGGTGTATTTACATAACACTCGTGTACCTTTATGAAAGCATATGAACATGCATGTAAACATGCATTCACCTTTTTCATTCCATTGTACATCATCAGTGCTCTGTGGTAAGTTACAGGAAGCAAGCTTAATTTGACTATGACTCAGATAAAGACCCCAAGAATTCTAGAAATCCTCATTCCCTAATGATTGCAATGTTCTCTAAGAAAAGCCATGGGACTCTTACCATTTTTCACCAGATTTCAGAAAACTGACTTTTCTACTTTCTGATATGATAAAGTCTGATTATAGGAAGTAAAAATGACCATTTGTATTCTGCATTCATTTTTCATAAAGCCCTATACACACACTTGTTTACAACCTTTTATTATTTCAACTTACACTTCAAAAAGCCTACCAAATATGTGCTCATTCTGTTTCTCAGCAAAAGTCTAAATATCTATATAAGATTTAGTAATCTAATTTAACTTACAGTCTGACATTACAAAATAATTATGTCAGCCAACAATTTCTAAAGCCATACAGATCATGAAGGATTAAGAAATAAAATCACAAGTCTTCTGGACACTATTGTAAGGCCCATTAGTTAGGGTCCTGTGACTGCCTTGCCATGATACTTAGGAAGCTCAGAGTGTTCCTGCTGGTCATGCCAAATGGGACAGCCTGGGCTGCTGGCAGAGAGGTCACTCTGTTATTTAATTAACAGAGAGGGAAGGCTGGCATCAGGGGAAGAAAAAAGACAGGATGGAGAGGAAGAGAGAGAGAGAAAGTGAGAGAGAGAAAGAGCGAGAGATACTTTAATAATTTTTGAATATCTTTTACTTTGACTGGAATGGGGGGTGGTGTGGAGAGAAACAATGGGTAGCCAAGTAGAAGGGAAAAGACAAGTGCAGAGTCAGGATTGTCACCTGATTTTCCTCTCAACAATACTGAGCATAGTCCCGACAATTTGTAGTACACAAGTACGACTACATTTATATATATATGGATTAACTAATAATATATCTGTAGTTATTGTGTATCACGTAATTGAAAATATTTAGATCTTCAGTTGTATCTTCTAGCATAAGCAGCACCATGTTGGCCAAATTATTCCCTGTCTGGAGAATCCCAAGGTTCTGATGCAATGAAATTATTTTATGGGAAGCCAGGCAGGTAAAAGGCCCTTACCCTTGAGTGGGAGAAGGCGTGCCTCCAACCAGGCCCCCACGCATTCTGTGACTGTGCACTACTGGGCCAACAAGGGGAAGGGCCAACCACAGAATAGGAAAAGGTGCCTATTAGGACATATGGATTAGGAAAGAGTCATGCTCTCTGGCAGATGAATTAGCAAACAGTGTTCCTTTCTGTACACAGAAGGGTGCACAGCTTGGCAAGTGACTTGCAGTCGGCGGGCCAAGGACTTTATGGGGCCCCAGCTATGTCTCAGAGGTCCTTTAGCCTGACCTGTGCTGCTCATGCAGCCAGGCAATCTAATGCTAACTTGTGGAAAAAGGCAACCTTTCATGCCCCTGGGGTACTCTTAGGGGCCATCCAGGCTATTTTGTCCTTGTTAGGTCAAGAAGAGTGGATGGAGTGTGGCATTAGACTTACTCATAGTAGTGTTTAAGACCCATCAACTTTACATAATTTTCAAATAAACTGCTAGAGAAGCAGAAATGACTTATTATGTTCATTTTCTTTTCACAGAGAAAACTGGCCCCACAAGGTAGGAGTTACTAAATATAAGAATTTGGGACACAGTTTTGGTCGAGTTCTTCTTAGTTTTCAAAGTATCAGGTGTTCCTCTATGACCTGATACAGATATTAAATAGTCATTATGCCAATTTTGCACATTGCTAGCATATGTAACTATTATTTCTACATTATAATGATACCAGCCTAAAAGTAGGATTAAAAATATTACTTTTATAAAATACAAATGTTAGTTTTAAAATCTAATTTAAAGCCTTCACAGTCATAAGACACTCTTTTGCAAAATAGATGCAGTTGCCTAAGCTAATTTAAATAATGGCTTTTTGCCAACTACAACACAAAAAGATGACAGATATTATCCAGAAGGCTTTTGCTGAACATATATGTAGTCACGGAATAAATAACTCAGGGCTAATTATACTGCATTTATTTCCTTTCTCAGAAAATATCTATCCTTAGCTACATTAGCCCAGAGCTAACATATTGAGCTATTGAAAAAAATCTTTTAAGTATAAGTATTGTTATATCAAAAGGGATAAAGCTATCAGCACCATTTCAGGGAGCGCCTGAGTGGTGCTCTAAGAAAGCTTGAAGGCATGCAAGTATGAATTGGGACATTTTCCACAATGTAGCAAGGAAGCTCACATCATAAGTTTTTTGGCAGATAGAAGATGCTTAGCCTTATTTTTTTTCTTTTATTGAACAAAAACAATAGAATCAGGAAAAAAATCTCTATTGCTGAGCTACAGACACTTCATGCCTATGAAAATACAACTAAGATCATGAAGCCATATGGAAATGTTATTGTTTGAGTTTTTTTCTTTTATATATTTTATGTCCCAGCCAACACAGGAAATTTCCATTCTAGCATTTAATAGCAGTATTTATAATGCATCCAGTCCTGTGGAACCTAGGGACGAACAGAAAGTGATGAAGTAACTGGCTTTCTGCCTGAACCATGAGTAGCTACAGGCTGTTGACAGTGTATTACTTGCTTTATGGCAATTTACTTCACCTCTGGGTCATTCCCATTAAATCGGTATTGGGGAAATCTGTTGTGATATGTTGAATGCAATTATGAGTAAAACAAAATAACCATTATACATTTGTCTCATTATCAAATTTGGGCAAAATCTGAAAAGGTAAGGCAAGTTTTACATACTGATTCTTGCTTGGTTTTCCAAAGACACTTAACAAAGACTAGATATGACATTGTGCTCCTTCTTTCCCAGGCTCAGACATAAGCTGATACTTTTTTCTATGCTCTGTATTTAACCCCTGAAATGGATATTTTTAATAAAACTATATTCTATCCACGTAGGTCACATTTCTACAACTTGCATCATAAATACAGAAACACATTTTTGGGAATGGGTTTAGTGTTTCGATATGCACAGCTGAAATTCTCTTACTGGCCGTTTCAAACTTTTAAATAAGATTGTGGAACTCTCTATAAGAGAGACAACATGTATTCATTTGTTTTCACCATTTTCTCTTACAATTTTAATTTATTTATTTATTATTGAGCTACCATAGGCAGCAAACAAATGAACAAACCGTAAGTAAATACACTTTAATGAAGACGAAGGACTTTTCTCTGAGCACTTCCTAGAGATACCTAATATGCTGGCTATTTTTTATGCATACATTTTAAAACTTGAACAAGTTCCAAAGTCATGTCATGTCACTTACTTCTTAGCTATTTTATATTTCTATAAGTTATTTTTTTCCTCAGGGTTTGGGCTTAATATTAAAATAACCATTTTTTATTTTAGTAAAAACGTTTTTATTTTGCATTGTTCCCAACACCCAGTATATAATCCAAACTGATCTTGTCTTTTCTATACACAAATATTTTAATGGAAACTCATAACTTCCAAGTTAAATATAACTTTGGTGCTAGCATAACACTAAAGGACCTTCATGAACTAGCTTCTTTCTACTTTTCTGGTCAAATCATTTCCCACAGCTTGCTCCTCATATTTTGCACCCTAGTAATAAACATTCCTACTAACCCCAGTGCCTTTGTACCTATGCGTATCCCTGGAAGGCTTTCTACATCTCCCCATATTACTCTGTGTAGTCATTTTATTATCATTTGGTCACTACTAGATAGACAGTGAATTCTCTAAAAGCAGAAGGTACTCATCTTTGTATTGTCCAGCAAAAGTGAGTACATGGTCAGTATTGACAAAGGAATCAATGAGTGAAAATACAAGCATATCATTCAAGCCCAAAGTGCTTTCTATACAAAGAACTTAACCTCAACAATGTGTTTTCTAGAATGATAAAAAACCATCTGCAAACTAAATGACTAATTATGGGCAGTAGTAATCTACAGTGTATCCAATTAATGGGCTAATATTTAGGTATTAAAATTCAAGTTTATAAAGAGTTTACATTAACACAAAAATGTTCCTATTAATTTAAGTAAAGAAAGTAGGATACAAAATTGTATTAATATTATTGAAATAGAATAACATAAAGAAAAATATATGTTGGTGTATTTTCTTTGGCTAATAACATTTATTTGGGTACATGTAAAGTACCTTTAAAATGGAAAAACAGGAAAAACGTGCACCCTTGAAAAGATACAGGCATTTGTATATGGAGATGTTTCCTCAACCAGAACCCAAAATCTTGGGTGCCTCCATAGAATCTGGTCATGGACAAGGAAAGCCATGTCTAGGATAACACAATATAAGGATAAGAGCATGAGAGTCGTAAGCTAGGAGGATTTGACTAATGTGAAGAATGTGGAATGTTGGCTTATATTTTTCCTCTTCAAATTGTACATATGTATATTTCCTAAAAGCAGGCTCAACTCTTCATTTATTTCAAAAGAGTTATTGGATTTGGGGGTCTTCCCTCATTCCAGGTTTTATTTCATTCATTCATTCATTCATTCATCCACTGGATCACAATAAATCCTAATGTACTGCAGTTACTGTATGCGGTGTATGGATGCTGATTCCACAAACAACTCTCAGATATCAAGGAATGGTATACCTCTAATGCCTCTGAAGACCAAGATCACTTAAAACAGTCTTTTATGTCAAAAAGAACTTTACACACTGACCCACACTTTGGATGTGCCAAAATAAATTTGAAACATTCCTTCAAAGTTTTTAGATGTTTTAGAATATCAAAGGCAAAGTAAGCATTTGTTTCACAAATACGTTTTCAGCTGTTTGAAAGTAAAAGGACTGATATCAATGGCCAATGCTAAAATAAAAAATGATATATTCATTTAAATTTTTCTAGAATTATCATTAGAAATACAAAAGATGGTGATCAAAAGTATATCTACGTTAAACTTTAAAAATATTTACTTGAGATCACCAGTTATCTATTAGATATTTTTAAATAGTATTCCTTCTAAAAGAAGAGATTTTTATATCTTAGGATTTTCACATCTGATAATAACTGGTATTGATAAATTAATAGAAATGCATAATAAAATAACTTTAATTTGGGTTGTCATTTTAAAACTTAGTTGGAGATACTGATATAAAAGATCATTACAATAAAAACTTAGCTACATGACACTAGGCATCTTTTTAAAATTTCTTTTTCCCACTTATTGCTGGCAATCTAATGCCTTGCAATCAAATTCAAAAACTAACTTATGTCGAACAATGAAATTATGTAGTGCCATGTGATACTTTATTTGCTCTTGCTTAATATTTTCCTGTGAAGTAGAATAGTGCTATTATTCCCCTTTTCCACTGAAGGTAAATTTTGTATGAATCTGTTTGCAATGTTCTGTGCTTTGAACTTCCTCTCATTTAATTCATAAATATGCCGAAAGATTACAAAGCTCTTTCTGGCTAAAAAATCAACAATGAGAAGTCAGAAATAAGATTCTCAAGATCCTGTCCATTCACTTCATCTCTGCAAAGGAAAATAATCCCCAAAAGCCCAGAAATATTTTGGCTTTTCTGAAGTGAATATGTGCCCTATTAACATAGAGATAATTGAACACTGTTGACTGAACACAACGGAACAAATTTGAGAAAGGTCTATTCATGCACAAATCATACAGAGGCTGTGTATAATCAGAAGGACTATTTTACAAAACAAGCCATTTGGAATAAAAATAAGAACATATCTAAATTCTATTTTTAAATTTCATTGTTTTAAATTAAATTTATTGGGTGACATTGGTTAATAAGATTATATACATGTCAAGTGTGCAATTCTATAGTACATCATCTGTAGATGGCATATGTGGTCACCACCCAAAGTCTAGTCTCCTTCCATCACCATATATTTGATCCTCTACCCTCTTCATCCTTTTCTCACCCTCCTCCCCTTCTGGTACCCACTATTCCATTGTCTGTGTCACTGAGGTTTTTCGTTTGTTTGTTTCTTGCTTTCTATTTTATATCTCACATATGAGTGAAATCATATGGTTCTTGTCTTTTTCTGACTTTAACAGATTATAGTAAAACACCTCTTTCAATCCAAAGAAACCCTATATAATCTCTAAGGGACATGACCTATTTTTGTGGGAATGACATTAAGCCTCCTGAGCTGCTCTCGAAAAAGGTATAAGATGAGAAGGAAAGGAGACTTGAACTCAGGAATCCTGGATTCTAATCCTGGCTCCTTTCCAGTGGGCACATGACCTTGGGAAGTCACTGTCTCTACCCTTCGATTTTCTCATGTGAATAATTAAGTTACACTTAAGACTTAAAAAAGGTCTCTGACTTCAAAATTAAAAGAATTTATAATGAATCTCTACTCCTCAAGATTTGGCAATTGGCAAAACATATTCTAGGTTGGAATCAAGATGTCTTGGGAAAAAAATTTAATCCTAATACTTTGCTTATTCAAACTGAAGACTGACGAGTTCTGAATGTTTACTTCTGATGCAGCTTTTATTAGACCACAATAACAGAAGAAAGAAGAAAATGAGGATAACAAAATTCACTGGGCAAACGTTTTCCTGCCTAGAGTTTTAAATGTAAACAGATTTTAAAGTCCGCCTGTCAATGCTCTCACAGAAACCATCAACCTTTTCATCGTTCCCTCCCCTACAGCCCTCCACTGGATGGGGCTGGCCATTTTTATCTGAGTTATATGGCAGAGAAAATCTAACCATATAGATTTTCATTTCAAATGTGCTTGTTTCTGTTGGTGGTTTTGTTTTTTCTTTGGCTAGAGGACTGAAGCAGCATCCCTTAGGTGAAATGGGCTCTGGCCTCAGCGAAGAGTGGGTGAGACCGAGGAATGAGACCTTGGGTATACACGGGACAGAGGGTCAAGGTCCCAGTCACGTGGCAATCATGGAGCCCTGGGAAAAACATGGCCAATGAAAATTTTACCGTGGTGAGCATTACTGATAAAAATTTTTGAACTGTGAGAATGATTTGAAATCTCTTGGTTGTAATTATTCTGCATCCTTGGGAGCAAAACGTGCTCTATATCATCTCCTTCCCCTGCCCCAATGTTGCCTTTGCTCTGGTGGCCTCAGCCAGCCAGGTGCTCCAGGGATCAGATGAGAACCCAGAGTTCTGAGTGCTCCCTCCAACCTCCGTGCCTTTTTTCTCTCCCTTGAGTACTCTTCCTTGTTCTCCCTACAGCGTCCAGAGGCCATTTTCATGCTACTCCCCCATACCCCGGGGTCTAGAGGCAGCATGTCCCTCACTGCCACTAAGAGCGCATTCTTCCTTTCTTTTTCCTACACCTTCAACTTTGGATCTGACCCATTCCCCTTCTTGCTGTAGTCAAACACCAACCTCAGGAGTGCTCCGTGTCTATAATCTAAGATTTCAGCCACCGCATTATTGTTATATTTGCTAACACCACTTCCAGCACAATTTTGGTAATTACAGTATCTATCTCAGTGGTTGTTAACAATAAAGCTTCTCAGTTCCCAGCCCTCTCCTCTTCCCAGTGATATTGCCTTTCACTTTACTTAAGCCACTGCCTCCCCTGGTCTTGTTATTACTAATAACAAGAGCCCCTCCATAATCTTAGCTTGATTTTCTGCCACCATCCATCTCCCTTTGGTAGCCAAGTCTAAAAGTCTTTAACTCCACCAGGTCCTATAAGTCATAAGCCTACCACCTTCCGCTTTCTTTCAAGTCCTTCATACCTTTACTTTTCTCCTTATGCAACTAAATTCCAAGTCCAACCATGTTCAACTCCTTACAAACCACCTCAGGTAAATCACATCCTCCTTTTATTTTATTATACTCACCTGGCAATTTCCAGACTTACTGCACAAGTGCATCTGCATACTGTACACGGCTAGAGGGTAACATACATTATAATGATTGGGGTCAAACTAAATTCATGACCATTACCTTCAAGTGCTACCACACAATTAAAATCCACATACCACTCTAACAGGTGTGAGGTGGTCTTTTATTGTGGTTTTGATTTGCATTTCCCTAATAGCTAGTGAAGTTGAACATCTTTTCATAAGTCTGTTGGCCATTTGTACATCTTCTTGGGGGAAGTGTCTGTTCAGGTCCTATGCCCATTTTTTCATTGAAGTTTGTTTTTTCGTTGTTGAATTACATGAGTTCTTTATATTTTCGATATTAGTCCTTAATCGGAGGCACTGTTCACTTGAAACCAACATAATTTTATTAACCGATGCGACTTCAATAAAATTTTTAAAAAATCCATGCACCCATTTCATTCATTCTCTCATTCTCTAAACTGACCTCTTTTCAAAATTTGAATATCTCCTTTTCCACCTTCCCTCTCAGCAAAACGGCCTTTGTTGATAAAATAGGTGCAACTGGAAGAGCACCACCGTAAGTTCACAAACACTGTCTTTTCTCCTGTTCCTAGCAATGGGCTGTCCATGTTCCTACCTAAAGCCAACTACTCCATTCAATCCCATCTTGTCAACTCTAAGATACCACTCATGATTTTTTGCTCTCTCCTTTGCATCACTTGTTTTATGTTCTATTCTAGAAAATGCATACTGGCAATCACGTGTAATTTCCCCTATTAAAAATGACAACCTCTTTGACTCATTCTCCTGTAACTACTGCCACATGTCTCTGTTTTCTTCTTTCAGTAACATTTGCTGTGTTACCTTGAGTTCTTTCTCCAACTCATCACTTGCAATTTTCTCTTGAATCCACTCCACTTAGTCTTTTGAGCCAAATACTTCATTAAAATTAATTCTGGCAAGGTCATCACTGGCCTCTTCATTTCAAATATATTATAAAATATAATAAATCAAATACATTTAGATATAATAGTCAATTCTCAGTCCAAATTATTTTTTACTTATTAGCAGCTTTGATCCAGTTGTTTGTTCCCTTCTTGTAATGCTTTCTCACTTGCCTTACAGGAAAGCATTCTCATCTGCCTGTTTTTTCTCTTATGTTGTTGGCCACTCATTTCAACCTGCTTTGCTGGTTCTTTCTCATCTCTCTGAACTTGAAATGATATAGTCTCCCAATGCTCAATCCTCTAACAGCTTCTCTCAAAAAAGTCACTCCTTAGGTGAATTCATAACATTTAAAATATCATCCATATGTTGTATATCCTTAGCCTAATCGTCTCTCCTGACACCAGATTTATATATCCAAGAGCTTACTTGACATCATACTTAGATATCCAATAGACATCTCAAATCTATGTTGAAAATCATACTCTCTCCTAATTCTGCTATGCCACAGGCTTCCTATGTAGGTCAATGGTTAACTTCATCCTGACAATTGAAGTTAAAATCGAAACGATCACAAGTCATCCATGACATCACTCTTTCTCTCATATTCCACATCTAGTCTACCAATATATTTTATTAGTTCTACTTTCAAAATATATACAGAACCTGGGCACTTCCCCCTACCTCCACTGCTACCACCGTGGTCAAACCACTATCATCTCTTTCTTGGATTACTCCAGTGACCCCTTGACTGGTCTCTCTGCTTCCATCCTTTCCTTCATTCTATCCATTCTCAATGCAGAAACATAAGTAACTGTTAAAAACATAAGCCAGAATAAGTTGCTCCTCTACCCAAACCCTCCAATGGCATCTCACATCACTCAGAGTAAAGGAAGGACATACTAGCATTCTTGCTAGTTCTTGATCATGCCAGTTCCATTCCTGCCTCAGGGACTTTGCCTGGAATGCTTTGCCCCCAGACATCCTCATAAGTGGTGATCTATTCACTTTATATTTTTTATTCACTGTGATTTCATTGAGGCCTTTTCTGACTACCATCTTCTGCATTTACCCCCTCCTATCTTCACATCCCTTATTTATTTCCCTCTCGTGTTTAAGTTTCATCCAGAGTACTTATCAAAATTTGATACCATAATATATTACTTATTTCTGTGCATATTTTGTTTCCTTTTCCCTCAAACACTCTTTCACATGCCGGTCTCTTTGTGCACCTTCACCTGCTCCTTCTGCATCAAATTTAGGCTAGTGCAGCAATAGTTTCTTTGCCTAGAAAACAAAATTGATATTCTACTTCTTTGCACAAATCAGTTTATATTACATAGATAATATATGTAATATTATACTTTTATATAGTAGAATAAAATGTTTCCTTTTAGCCTCAGAAGGCATCTGTTACTAGAGAACAGTGAGAAATTTAAGTGAAATGAGAATTGAAAATACCATGCTGCTGATACACAGAGAGAAATGGAAGTTGAGAATCTCAAGACTTGGGACCTAGCTGTGCCTTACCGCTAATTGGTTCTGTGAGTAACTGACAACCCATTTAGCTGTGGTACTTAGCTATGTCCTCAATAGGATTACGTGATTTCCTAGTTTCACATCTTATGTTGAAATAATTTTGTTCTTTTGCCTCCTCAACTTATAATATGAAAACAAAAATAAAAAAAACTCTGAGTAAAATTTCAGGATACTTTTATATTTATTGAAAATAGTGACATACTCTAAAAGAAATAAAAATAAAGGAATTAGGGGAATGAAATTATTTTCTTTATATGCTTTATACATATTTAACTCAAGTACACAGACAACACAGAAGCAAACTCAATATTACTCTTTCCTAGAATCTTGACTTTCATATCAGGGCTATAATTCTTGTGGGATGATATAGTTTGGAATTTAGAACTTTTAAGATTTTATAAAAATAAAAAAGTAAAATATAAAAAGTAAACATAAAAGTATATATATGACATAATCAGTATGGTAGCTAAGGCAGCCCCTGTCAGCAAACACATTAATATTTATGCAAAGTAATATTAAGTGATATCTGTAACAATAGCTTTTCTTCAACTCACATCAGATTTTGCCACAAAACAGTTCAGGTGTTTAGCTGCTAAATGTGTCACAGAAAACTTTCAGTTTCCAATTCTTTAAAGATTTTGGAATTTCAGGTATGAGATTGCAGATCTGTCTTAATTTTTTCAGTGGTCAATCAGAAGATAACTACTCATTTTGAAAGATAACTACTGGAAAATCCTTTACCTCCTCCACAGGTGGCATCGCAATCTTCCCAGCCTGCGTGTGTCCACATGAACAGGGGTTCAGGCGCTTTTGCACTCTGATTCTCTGGAGGAGGGTCTGATGGAATAGTGTACTCATAGTGAAGTCCGTAGTTCTGATCTTGAAACAGAAGCACCTACAATATAACACATTAAGATGATCAAGGCAGATGGGTCAAAGTACAGCATGATCAATTTGAAGCATAAAACTAAGGATATTGGTAGCCTAACTGCTTATTATATGCTGTGCATGCTTCTTGAATATATCATAGAAATGTGACATTCTTGCTTAAATGTTGACACTGTCATACTTCTGAAAAGGCTGACATTTTCATACCTCTGAGCTGAAAACATCATGAAGAAAAGACCATTTCAATGAGGTCAGAGATATCAGATCATTTTCTTTTAAGTCAATGAACTAAACAGCTTCTCAAAACATGATACACATATGAGATGACTTAAGTAGTGGGACAGGAATATGTGCCCTATCTAACACTAAGATACAACCTACAATCTAATATCAATGCAGCCTTTCCATTCATACAAAACAGAAAGATGGATAGTAAGTCCTTGGATCAAAAGAGGAAGAGGATAGAAGACTTTGGCACTTATTTTACTCCATAAGGGCAGAGAACTTCTAAGCCAACTGGAGGACAGGAATTTCATTCCATGTATTCATACAGTTAGCTTTTAATTTTGGCAAGATTACTAATTTTCCATTTGTAGTAAAGATCACTTCCTTCAAAAAAGAATTTATGTTAAAATGAACTTTTTGATAAATATTAACTTAATAATAGTACAGTTATGTACACATATGTAAACAGTGCAATAAACCATAAAGGATATATGAGAATGACTGAATTTGGGACAACATTGGACGTAAGCAGGGGCCCTGTTTTGTTCTCTCTTGGTATCCTGTGCCAAGCTCAAAATCGGTCATGATGGGCAATCATACATATTTTAAATGAAAAAAGAAATAAATATACCTAAAATATACTCATTTTAAGTAAAAGAATGAGTAAGGATATATGTTTCTTTATGAACACATTTGCACAAAATATGTCAAACAATTCCAAGGGATATAGCACTCCTAGGAATCTGAGGATTTATGGAAGCAATCTCTGTTATACAAGGTGATGCACAAAAACATATGTATTTAAACTTTAAATTATGTTAAGTTATTAGGGAACTTTGTTCAGTACTTAAACTGTGTCAAGTTACTTGTAATGATAGGTAATTCAGAGTTAACATTTCATGAGAAAATTTAAAGGAGCTCAAGGTTAACGTTCTTTACTTCTTTTTTTTCAAATGCTATTCAATATATCAACAGAAATACTAAAATATATTTTAATTGTGGACTGGGGAAATGGTGTGATGACATTAGAAGTCAACTATGTCAATAATAAAAATAGTTTTTAAATTCACATATACATAACATACTGGGTACTAATTCTAAGTACATCACAGTGCTTATTTTTGCTTGAAATATCTCATTTGATGTTCCCAGTAATAAGTGATTCTCCCCTAAATTAGGAGAGAGGGAGAAAGAGAGAGAGAGAGAGAGGGAAACTTACCTTGTTTAAGGACACAACCAGACTAACACATAATTTTGAAACTGATGAAATGAACATATAAATAATAGCATTTTGCCAACTTACTTAATTAAATGAAGTGTCTATTTTTCTAAAGAAACTGCATTTTCATTGATAGAGCTTTAGATTGTCCTTGAATAAATAATGCATTTAAAATAGAGACATTGGCTACAAAACCATTAGCTCTTTTTGAAACCATTTGAAGTTGGCAGTGTGTTTTTGCAAGAAGGAAAGTGTGACCGTGTTACAGCTGAGGGCACAGACTGACGCATGGCAGCAGAAGGTATTGCCTTTCAAAGTGCAGTACTGGCTTTCAGTCTGTAATAGTCATTAAAGAAAAATATCTGAGAAGTGCCGTTTCCCTTGGATTACTGAATAAATCCAGGTCACATAGATGCCTTCTTTTAGACATAGTTCACAAACTTTAATTATGCTTCATGCTTCCAGGAAAAACCTTGGTAATTACCAGTCAGATTAAGGATTCTGCAGCAAGGAAACTCCCCTTGCCCAAAACTGAGGTCTCACATAAACTTTTAAGATTTTGAATTAGAGGCTCAGTAAAAGAGCTTCAGTCCTGTTCCATAAAAAACATGTAGGTTACACTCATATAAAACAGGCAACATGATGGCATTTCCTGCAATCCAATCATTAAAAATGTTTGTTGTTGGAAACGATGTTATTCTAAGTGACTCCAGGTGAGCACTTTGTAAGGTATGTAAATATCTAATCACTCTGTTGTACACCTGAAACTAATATAATATTGTACATCAACTGTAAATGAAAAATAAATTTAAAACGATAAGTTGGGAATAGCTAGATATTGGTCATAGGTTGTTTGTTTAGCCATTTTTTTCCCCTCTCTCTAGACAGCATGGGGCACAGAGTTTCCAATTTGAATGAAATAATAGGATCCAAATGAATTATGGAGAGATGAACAAATATTTATGCAAAGTATACATACATTTATGATCCCGAGCTGTCTGGTGCAAAAAGCTTAGATCTAAGCTTTATATCAGGAGAGACAGCATAGATGATTAACACCTGGTTTGTGCACAGCTAAATAACTTATTGAGAGATAACACTGTGCAAATCATCTAACCCTTCTCATACTTAGTTGTTGTTTTTTACAATCAGCAAAATGGAGTAATAATAATACACATGACACAGCATTATTATCAGTATTAAATGCTCTAATGAACGTAAAGCACTTTTGGATAGCATCTGACTCTTAGTGCTCAATGAATAGTGGTCATCATCATCCCATCATTGTCATCATCATCATCATCAAGATTTGGAAAAGAAGGTCCCATTTATTCTCCTTGCTCCCTTTATCCCTGTTGGTAAAACGCATCAGTTGCAGTTCTAGAAAACATCGTTCTTTGAAATGTGGTCCGTGGACCAGTAGTGGTGGCATCACCTGGGAGCTGGTTAGAAATGTGGACCTCAGGACCAAATGAATCAGAGTGTGCCTTTCAAAGAGAACCCAGTGTTTCGCAGGCACATCAAAGTAGGAAAAGCAAGTGGGCCAATGCGTGATTTCAACCTCTGGCTCTTGGACTAGCAACACAGATGTCTCCAATTGAAGATAAATTCAACTTAAATTGTGTGCAGGTACTAAATAATGTGGCATACCACACTCCAAATAAAGAGTCAGTTGATCGTGTTTTAGAGTTGTTTTTATGTGTGCACTTAAAGAGGTGTTGAAGTGTCTGAATTTTAGACTTTGTCACTGGGATGGAAAACACACCAGCTGTGCAGTCAGTTCTCTGGCTTCTGTGCCGTTAGCGCTGACTGCAATGATCAAGGTCAAAACAGGCATTCGAACCTGCCACCAGTTTGGGCACAGAGTCCTACTGTCCTGCTTCTGCCATTCCATATTCTGTCCTGCCTCATACCTAGTCTTTTATTACATGCTAAAAAAAACTTATCCCAAATATTCCAATTTTCATAGTTTTTTTTCAGGAATTAATTAATCTAATAAGAAAGCAGAATAGGATAATCGGAAGTACTATTAGATATATTTACCAAATCTTTTCCCCAGAAATAGCAATCATTTTATCACAGACATTTTATACAGATTCAGACAATGCCCACCTCATGGATGTATAAAATGCTATGATTTACCATATTATAGTACTCTCTTCACAGACATCTACTCTGGTTAGTAAATATATGATTTTAGGAAAAAGGAGTTCTTTGTTGCCTGTAATCCACCTCTACTTTGAGTCTGAGTCCTGTTCCTCTTGTAATAATTTCCATTGTTTGTTTTTTTTTGTTTTCTTTTTTTAATTCCATTTTTATATATTATGATTTAAAACACATTTTTAAAAAACCCTAAAAACCCACCTCTTAAATCATTTTGAATATCTACCTGACAATTCAAATTTGGAAAAAAGATTAGAGAAGGCACGGTGGGAATGGCCTTTGCCATTGGGAGCTGATTACTCAATGTCCCCGACTCATACCAGGAGGTGCAAAGGTGACGTGGTAGGACCTTTGGCAGAGAGCTTCTCCCAGAGGCCTCGTCTTACGTAATGAACAGTAGTCCCCGCTAAGTTGAATGCTCCAGAATGTTCAATCTTCCAGTCACTATTGATAGACTGTTTTCCAGTGTCTCGGAGAGCTATAAAGATGTTTAAAAATATTATAAGAATTAACAAGTAAGCAGCATTAATCCATATCCACATCACATGACTTCATTAAAAGGATTTCGTTCGTTTCTAAACTAATGGGTCAACTCCCTGACCTAAAACATGAGGCGTGTCCTTGACGGGAAAGTCTAAAATCATAGCAAATTCCACAAACTCTCCTCACCTGAAATTGTCCACAACTACGTGGTCATATTTATCTTGGCCTCCTGCAAACTCCTTTGGACACGTGATGTCTATAATCCTTATTTTTGTCCTTAATCATATATTCTTTAACATATTCTTTTTTAAGGCTTGTTATGTGTGTTTATGTTGTCTATGCAATGACCCTACAAACAATGTGAGGACTGGCATGACATTTTTGACATGATCTGGATCTCCTATGCCACCTAGAAAAGTGTGTCATTAAAGACAAGTCATTAAATTGCATGTTAACTAACAGATCAAAATGACAGTGTTCTATTCACTACAAAAAAAAATAAAATTCTAAAATAATGTTAGTTTTAAAAACTGAACTCAGGACCTTTTCACACCTTTAGCTGTGTATAAAAAAATGGAAGATAAATGTCAATTTTCACCCATCGACAGCATCATTTGTATAGAATTTTGCAAAACAACATTGTTTACCTAAACTTTCTCTATTTCTGTTTTGAGCTGATCTCTGCTACTCTTTAAATAAGATTCATGACATGGAAGTGAGATGTTATGATTACCATTTTAAATTAAAGATCCTTTTTTTTTTGCAAATTGTTTAATTTTTTTTTAATTTAAGCTTTTAGACTCTCCCGTTTAACTGAATTATCTTCCAAAAAGTCATTTATGTGTTCATTGAAGGCTTTTATATTATAATTCTATAAAAATGTTTTGATAACTTAAGCCAATAAATCTTTCTAAATATTATTTAAGCTAATCTCTATTTATTGAATGCTTGAAGATTTCCAAGTTTTTTATATTGTATATAATGCTAGGATAAATATACCGTATGCTAATTATGTGTATAACTCAATATTTCCCTTGGATAAGTTTCCAAATTTAGGATTACAGAGCCAAAGAAAATGAACACTTATAGATTTTGAAAAACAATTTCAAATTGGCTTTCATAAAGGTTGCCTCAATTTATGCTTTCATGATAGTGACTAAAGTGTCTATTTCTGAATACCTTCTTGGAAGCACATTTCTCTTGTATAATATTTAATCAAGACTAAATAATGATGTATCAATTATCAGCTATAAAGCAGGCAATCCTCAAAGTCCTAAGAAATTCTAAAATGGACAATATAAATATATTCTCTAGCTTCACAGAATTTATAATCTAGCTAGTGAATGAGAAGTGAAACAAGTTATACAAATTACTAATTCTAATTATGCTGAAGCTTGTGTGAGAGGAGTCAAGAAAGGCTTGCCTGAAGGATGTCATTTACTGGAGATGTTGGACAGGGGAAAAAGAGAAGTAGCAAAAGATCATTCAAGACTGAGGAAACTACAGAAAGCTCAGTGCAGCTTGGGGAGCATCCCAAGACAAATGTGCGTGATGCCGAACGCACTGAAGTGAACCACAAAGATGAACCTGGAGAAGTAAGGAATGGGCAGACCTGATGGGCCTTGTTAATAGTTTGAGTTTGAAAGGAAGTGTCAGGTATGATGCTAGGTTTCTAAGATGAAAAAACAGGTGGGTTATGATGGCAAATAACGAAGTGGGAAAGACTAGCAAGAGAAATGGGTGAGGAGAAATATCAGGAATTAAATTTTGAACAATCTTGATTTTCTAAATAAAAATTTCTTGTTTTATTGCTATGAAGCTTATTATTCATTTACTTATCTGTAATTTGCATTTTTATTTAAATTAATTAAATAAATTATTCATTATCTTTTGATGTTTTTCTGGTCCACTGAGGGATTTTTCTGGTGCTTATAATTGCATTATTACAAGCAATGTATTAATAAAACTATTGAAATTTTACCTCAATAATTTTAATTTCTATCAATAATATCATTAGCATGTACTGCATATTAAGTATTTTTGGATAAAATATTAAGCATATATATTTTCAGATTTATGAAAAACATATAAATATTAATTTTTACCTTGAATTTTAAACTTGAAAAGAGATATGTTGACAGAAAACTCTCAACACTGCAAATACCATAATACCATTTACAAATGGATATGCTTCAAATAATGTTAAATTGATTTTTAAAATAATGATTTTGCCTAAAAGATAAACTGTTTCCTTGTATGTCTCTTAAAGTCTATTAAATATTTAGAGAAATCTTTTTGGCCTAGATTTGTACCATAGCCAGTATAATTCCATTCTCCCCTCTCCTCGCTCCCGTATTTCAATATATATTCAGGGCACAATTATAAAGGAATATTTTTTTGACAGATCTCTAATAAAAAGTGCCAGAAAAAAACTTCTTAAAAAATTCCATACACCTAAATTATTTTTAAACTCCAGTCTTATAAATTTTGTTTTTTAACTAGAGATTAAGTTTTTAAATGCTTATTGAGATTGCTGGCCTGTTTCAATTTGTTTATACGACCTTATTTTGTGCTTTCTTTTTTCCCGCTTGCTATATATTTCTGTTATTTTTTCTCCTATCTTGTTTTCTATTGATTGAGTTTTTAAAATTTCATTTAAAAAATTATATTTGGTTCTCTAAATAGGTGTTTAGTTGATTCTACTTATTCTTGTAAATTTGTAAATTCCCCTTTTGTATATTTAAACATATTGACCATAATATTTTTGTATTTTCTGTATGTGTATCATATACGATACAACTATATCTATGTCTGGTTCTGCTCTCCCTTATTTTCACAGCTTTTGTTTGTAGCATCTATTTCCTTTGATGTTGTCTGGACTTTTTTTACTATAACATTTTATTCATTGAACTTTATAGAATTCCTTTGAGGTTTGTTTTGAAGGTGCATTACTTCAAAAAATTTTTGGATTTGCATATGCCAGCCACCTCAATAACCTCATTAAAATAAATGTCTTGAAGGCTTTCAACTTCACAGTTAGAATAAATTGGTGCCACAAATCCGTATGAACATTTGCTTTCAGTTACAAATTTCCAGGAAAGTTGATTTTCTACCTCTGCCGAGTATCAGTGTTAATATAGACACATTCCCTTTCTTTCTTCTTTTAGGTGCACGTGTATTTCTCTTTCTTCTTCACAGTGAGCTTGTAGCCCTTTGGGGTCCTGCTTTATGCAGGGGCCTCCTATTACAGTCTCTACTTTGCAAAGGTCTTAGGCTTTGTTTTCTGTCCACAGCATCCCTTGGCTCTCGAATTTTAAACTGGTTACCAGTGTTGCAGGAAGCAACACCTGATGGAGAAATTTGCACACTCAGACAACTTTGTTAGAGGAAGTAGAATTTAATGCCGGCAGAGAGCATGGGGCTTTCAACAGACCCAAAGCACGAGCTTCCCTTGATTAGATTTCTTATAGCTTATATACCCTTGCAGTGTCCATGCAAGGGGTGTGTGATTCCTTTGTCTGAGGTTCTACATGCACTTTGTGACTCAGTATGGAGAGGGGGAGCTTTGAGTTGGGGGGTGCAAGGGAGGAGGAATTTCCAGACCCCTGGTCTTATCTATTTACAGGGCATTTTACCTTGTAGAACCCACAACCTTGGCATTATTAACACTGTTATAGGATTCTTAGAGAGACGGGACACTGAGGCTCTAAGCAGAAAGTAGCACTTACTGATGCCAGTACCTGCTCAGCGGATTCCTATCCAAAGGCTGAGCCCTGATTGTAACATAACTAGCAGTTTTATACAGTCTTATCATTCCTACACAGCTACAGAGATAAGGAAGGACATTAGTTGATTGGCAAGCCATGAATCAACAGATGTGAGCTGGAGAGTCCTGGAGGAGGGAGAAGGCAGTTAGGAATGGACTTTAACTGACTGAGTTGGTCATTTCTGCAAGCCCTTTCCTTTGCATTTCTTAGATGCCTCCTTTTCTCTCTTACCAGAATTAAGCATTAAGTGGGACTTCAGGCAGCCGAATACTCTGGCTTCCTATTCTCACTTTGCTTTATAGCATGTGAGTATTCATTAATTTCTTTTTGGTTCAGAGTTAAATTTAAAAAGTGTTCTTTTTTCCTCCTTTTGTGTTTTGCTCAACATTTTTAATTGTTTTTTGTGAGAAGTTTTTCCACAGTGGTTGTATGCAAAATGGCAAGCAAAGTAAGATGACCCATGTGATCTTTTTTAGGTTTTTAAAAATCATAAGCTATAGTGATGTTATAAAGATATAACATATGATCTCTCTGATACATTTTACTATCTATTTTAGGCTTTTTGATAAATTATTAAATTATTAACCAAATAATAAAATCACAATCTTCAAAAAAGCAGATAATAATTGCATATGGGAATATAATTCAAAGAGAGTAATGAAAAAGAATAATTGTATGGGGAGGAAATTAAATGTCTCCTATGAGATAATATATAGTTCGATGTAGACAAGTTAATTTGTTACAGAATGATTAGTTTGCCAGGGTATGATCTATTTTACTTTCTTTTTGCTAATGCTTTTTCAGATGAAGATTTTCAATGACTTCCTTCTAATGCCCAAAGGAGCTTTTAGGAAATGTGATTTATGATATGTATATTCTGCCATTCTTTAGGTAGACAATACATAGCACAGGCTTGAAATCTAGGATTTCAATACTGTGTTATTTCTTTTTTTTTCCAAATTTACCCCTCATCCATGTGCTCTAACCATCATTATTTGCCCAATTGTTTAAGCCAGAAACCTAGAAGTATCTCTGAATCTTCATCTTCTATCAATATTCACATACATTCTCCAAAAAGTTTCAATGGTTCGACTTCTTCAAAGTCTCTAGAAACCACTGGTGTTTTCCTGTTCTCTTGATTGGATTATGCAGCTGATCAATTTGTCTTCATGCTTTCACCCAGCCACTAATTCATCAGTATAACTGTTTTTTTCCCCTTGCTTAAGCAAGTAAGGAAACTTAGTGGGTTCTTGAATAAATATGGTAACATACTGGTATTTTCAACCTTTATTTAACCTCAGACTAGTATTCAGGATGTTTAGGGACACTGATTCTATTTCCTTATACAAGGAAAAGAACCTGGCAGCTCAGGCCTAAGCCTAATACTAAGCACAAGGAAAACTGACATATACTTAACACAGATATGTGATTCCATATTTAAGCTGAATGGTCTTTTAATAACAAAAAGCTATTGGAGATTTATGTTTACAGATCTGCATCAGGGAAAGAAGATGGGATCTGGAAGACTTGGAGGTAGTGATTAGAGAAGAAAACTGTCATTTCATGATTTGTATTCCTCTGAATTAATTCTATATACCAACTGACACTAGTTAAGAGAAGGGGAAAAGAGAGAATTCAGAGGAAATTCAAGGACAATGTGTTCGTATATGACATGTACTTTAAAATCACAAATGTTGCATGGAAGGCAATGATTAAAAAGAAAAAGTGAAAGGGAGACCATAGGAACCAGACACTGTGGACACACTGCTTGGATTTAAATCCAGGGTCACAGCTTTTTAAATGTGTGACCTTGGAAAAGAAACTTAATCTCTCTGTTCTTCTACTACCTGATTTTAAAAATTAGCGGCACATATTTCAGAGTTGTCGTGAGGATTTATTTAACGGATATATTTAATGCGCTGGCTCAGACTAATCACTATACAAATGTGAACCATCTTTTCTTAATTAAATTTCACTCAGAAAGTCTTTACTACTTCCTGTGTGCCAGACTTTGTTGTATTTACTGCAGATATAGCTCTGAGCAAAAGGATTCCTGCCTTTAAGAATTAACAATGGAGATAGAGACTATAAAAGCATACATGTAAACAAATAAGAAAATTTAGACAATGATAAGTGCTATAAAGGAAATAAAGCAGGACAATGTAATACGGAGTAGCTTGGTTAGGGGTCACAGTGGACATAAAAAGAAAGTGACAGATTTGAATAACTGATAAGATTTGCGGATATATTAGAGTGATAAAGAGAATTATCAAAGGAAATTCCTAGCTTTAGTATAATCTACTGGATAGAAATTAGTGACTGTGATAAATAATGCCCCCTCCAAGATATCCATGTCCTACAAGGTAGATATTATACAAAGTATCTTCTCTGAGCACAATGAGGTGAAGTTAGAAATCAATAACAGAAGGAAAACTGGAAACTTCACAAATTTATGGAAATGAAACAACAGAAACAACAAATGACTCAAAGAAGAAATCATAAGGGAAATTAGAAAATATTTTGAAACAAATGGAAATAAAAACACGACATTCTGAAACTGATGGGACACAGTGAAAGCAGCACTATAGGAGAAATTTATAGCTATAAAAGTTTACATTAAAAAAGAAGATGAACAATCTAACTTTACAACTTAAGAAATTACAAAAAGAATTAACTAAACTGAAAGATACCAGAAGGAAGAAAATAATAAAGGTTAGAGCAGAGATAAGTGAAATAAAGAATGGAAAATTAATTGATAAAAATGAACAAAACCAGAAGCTGGTTCTTTGACAAGATCAACTAAATTGACAAACCTTTAGCTAGCTTGACTATGAAAGAAAAAAGAGAGACAACTAAAAAAACAGAAATGAAAGTGGGAACATATGATCAATGTTACAGTAACAAAGAACAATAAAGCACTATGAACAACTGAATGCTAACAAATTGGATAATCTAAGTGAAATAAACAAATTCCTGTAGACACAAAACCTACCAAGACTGAATCACAAGGAAACAGAAATCCTAAATATACCTTTAACTAATAAACACACTGAATCAATAATCAAAATTATCCCTACAAAGAAAAGCCCTGGACTTTATGGCTTCATTGGTAAATTCTACCAAACATTTCAAAAAGAACTAACACCGATCCTTAGATTTTCTAAAGAACTAAAATGGAGGAAAGACTTCCTCACTCATTCAATGAGGCCAGCACTTTCCTGATACCAAAGCTAGACAAAAATGCTACAAAGAAACAGAACAAATGAACAAAATAAAACTACAGACCAATTTTCATTATGAACATTATTGTAAAATTCCTCAGCAAAATACTAGCAAACCAAATTCAGGAGCACAAAAGGCATCCAAATCAAAAAGGAAGCAGTAAAATTATTTCTCTTCACAGATGATATAATCTTATATAGAGAAAACCCTAAAAATTTTACAAAAAACTAAACTGTTAGAACTAATAAATGGATTCAACAAAGAAGAAGGATAAAAAGTCAACACACAAAAAGTAGTTGCATTTCTATGTACTAACAATAAAGATCGGAAAATGAAATTAAGAAAATAATTCTATTTACAATAGCATCAAAAAGAATAAAATCCTTGGGAATTAACCAAGGAGATGAAAGGCTTATACAGTGAAAACTAAAAACATTGTTGAAAGAAATTAAAGAAGATATAAATGGAACCACATTCCAGGTTTATGGATTGGAAGACAATATTATTAAGTTGTCAACATTATCCAAAATAACCTACAAACTCAATGCAACCCCTATCAAAATCCCAGCGGCCTTTTTTTTTTGCAGAAATAAAAAATCCTATCTTAAAATTCGTATGAAATCTCAAGTGACCCTAAATAGCCAAAACAATCTTGAAAAAGAAGAACAAAGCTGGAGACTCACACTTCCTGATTCCAAAACTTACTAGAAAGCTACAGTAATCAAAACAGTGTGCTACTGGCATAAAAACAGACATGTAGACCAATGGAATAGAATACAGATTCCAGAAATAAACCTTCTTCTATTTAGCCAAATTATTTTTGAAAAGGGTGGCCAAAATCATTCAGTGGAGAAAGGACAGTTTTTCAACCAGTGTTGCTGGAAAAACTGAGTAACTACATGCAGAAGAATGAAGTTGAATCCTTAACTAACACCATATACAAAAATTAACTCACAACAGATCAAAGATCTAAATGTAAGACATAAGAACTCTTAGAAGAAAACATAAGGTAAAAGCTTCACGACACTAAATTTGGCAGCGATTTCTTGGATGTGGCACCAAAGGCACAGGTAATAAAAGAAAAACAGACAAACTGAACTTCGTGAAAATTAAAAATAATTGCATATACATAAACTTTTGTGCATCAAAAGACACTTTTAACAGAATAAAAACCCACAAATTGAGAAAATACTCATATATCATATATCTGGTAGGGGAATAATATCTAAACTACATATAGAACTCCTAAAATTTATCAACAAAGAAAAACAAACAACCTAATTCAAAAATGGGCAAAGGACTAGAAAGGACATTTCTCTGAAGAAGATATACAAATGACCAAAAAGCATACAAAAAGATGCTTCAGCACCGGTAATCCTTAGGGAAATGTAAACAAAACCACATTGAGATATCACCTCAAACCCATTAGGATGGCTACTATTAAAATAAACAGAAAATGACAAGTGTTGGTGAGGATATAGAGAAACTGGAACCACTGCACACTGTTGGTGGGAATAAAAAATGGTATGCGGCAGTTTCTCAAAAAAATTAAAAATAGAATTACCATATGATTCAGCAATTATACTTCTAGGTATATACTCAAAAGAATGAAAAGCAGGGTCTTGAAGAAATATTTGTACACCCATTTTCACAGAAGCATTATTCACAACAATTAAAACATTGAAGCAACCCAAGTGTCCATGGATGAAGGAATGGATGAAGAAATGTAATGTATACAAACAATAGAGTATTACTCAGCCTTAAAAAGGAAGAAAATTCTGACACTGCTACAGTGTGGATAAATCTTGAGGACATTATTCTAAGTGATATAAGTCAATCACAAAATGATAGTTACTGTATAATTCCATATCCATGAGGTATGCAGAGTATTCAAATCCGTGAAGATAGAAAGCATAATAGTAATTATTGGTTAATGGATATAGAGTTTCAGTTTTGCAAGATGAAAAGACTTCTGGAGGTGATAGTGGTGAATATACTCAGTGTCAATGAACTTGACACTTAACATAGTTAAGATGGTAAATTTTATGTGTATTTTACCACAATAAAAAAAAAAAAGTATCATTAAGGGAAAAAAAACAGATATACATGTCCAAATCTCTGGAACCTGGAATGCTACCTTACATGGTAAATAAACAAACAAACAAACAAACAAATAACTTTGCAGATATGATTAAATTAAGGATCTTGAGATAGGGAGATTATCCTGGATTATCCCAGTGGGCCTGAAATGCAATCAAAATGTACCCTTAGGAAAGGTAGAAAGAGGGAGGTTTGAACACAGAAAAAGAGAAGGCAATGACACCAGGGAGACAGATGCTGGAATGATGTGGCCACAAGCAAAATAATGCTGGTAGCCATCAGAATGGATGTTCCCGTAGAGTCCTCAGAGAGAGCATGGCTTTGCAGACATCTTGATTTTGGGTCCATTCAAACTGATTATAGCCTCCAGAACTGTGAGAGAATACATTTCTGCTATTTTAAAACCACTAAGTTTGTGATAATTGTTACAGTCTTAGACCACTAATGTGGTGACATTTACTATAATGGGCAATGCTAAAGGAGGACAAGATTTCTGCATGCAACGGAAATAAAATTTTGGAATTAGACTTATTATTTCTGAGGTACATATGAGACATTTGATCATTTGCATCAGATAAATGGGAACAGCAATGAAGCTCCAAGGGATTCCCTAAGGAAATAGCGTAGCAGGGAAGTGAGCAGGGCTGGGCTTGAGCCAACAGCGTGGGAACATTAGGAAACCATGTAGAGGTTGAGAAGCCTACACAAGAGACCATTAAGGGGTGTCCAATGAGGCAGGGGGCCTCGGGTCTGAGAAGCCAAAAGAGAAAGTATTTAACGAGCTGAGGAAAGGTCAACAGTTTTGGACACTATTTATAGTGCAAATAACACATGATCATTGAGTCGTCAATATGGAGGGCATTTGCTGACCTTGACAAAGGCAGTTACAGTCGAGGGAAGACAGAAACAAGAATGGATTGTTTGAAGAGTCTGAGAAATAAGGAATTAGAGAGAGTATGGAGACTTCCATCTGTAAAACCGATTTGTTTACTTAGCCACATTTTTTAGGTTACTAAAAATCATAGTACAATGTAGACTTTTGAAGAATTTGAGAAAACTCCATTTGAGACATCTATATTCTTTTCCAGCTTGGAAAAAAAAAAAAAAAGAAAACATATTCCTCAGCAGAACAGCCAAATGTCTGCTAGTGAATGAGGGCATTGAAATTGTCTAGAGTTAGCATAGTGTCTCCAAAAACTGGGTATTGGAGCTTTAATCTGAATTTCGACATCTGGGATGATTTACTTGCACTCAAAATGCATTTGAAAACCACATTAGGTAAAAACAGATAAAATTTAAAATTAGTAATAACAAACTAATGAGTGTGCCACATGACAAAGTGTTTATTTTCCTGTCCCCTTTTCTCAAATGTTCCTGCTCCTAGAAAGCAAACCCTAATGAGAAAAATAATTTGATTCAAATGTAGACTATTCCCAATACTACAGAGTAAAAACAATCCTGTAATATTGGATTTTTTTATCATCTACAAAATGTTTCCCAACTGGGACACTATTTCTTATTTGAGAAAGAATGAGAACATTATTTTTGTTACAGAGAAAAAAAGCATGACGATTTTCTGTAAAGATATAAATATACAGTTTAAGTCCCAGGGAAATATTAAGTCTTTTGCCAGACCTGATCACATTAGATCTCTCTATCTGTGACTTTAAAAGATCATTTTATATGACTTAATTAGTTTGAAATTTTAATATACAAAACAATATGTACTTTGACAACTTACTATTTTCTTCCATATATTTAAAAGTCATTAATTGGCCTAATTAAAATAGCTGATATAATTCTTTCTACAACAATAATTAAAAATTTAAAATACCCTCATCATAGGTGAGTGTACCTGAAGCGAGGCAAGAGAGAGCGTTGTTTCCCACTAACAGATTAAGGTCCTTTAGTATGTAGAAAAAAATTTTAAGAACTTTATAAGATTTCCTAATTCTAAAGCAATTATTATATATACACACACACATGTATATGCATTTACATATGCAATAAATTTCAATATGTGTATATGTATGTGTGTATATATGATATAAATATATTTATGAAATATGTTTATATAAATACATATATATGAAATAAAACACCCAAATCCTCCAATGACTATTTTCTTTTTTTAGTATGGACTAACATGTGGAAGCAATTTACACCCCCCTAAAACACATAGACAGCCAAATTGCTTTTGCTCCTGGGAAGTCCCTGAGAGAGAAGGAAAGAAATTTCTACTTGATATGACAAGAGGTGCTTCCTGGGAAATTCAAACACGTAACTAAAAACAGACTGACATCCTCGTCATCACAGAACTCTCAGGGCCTGGAGTGGGGCTCATGTGTGAATGGGCTCTGGGTCTGTAACACAAGTTACCTAAGTAGCTATGTGCCGGCTTTTCCTCCACGACTTTGATTCTTCTGGCTCCAGTAGGTATCACCAGCACTTCCACATAACCTGTAAGAGTCAATAAAACGTGAAATAAATCTCGAGTTCTCATACGATCCCTTTTCTTAATTGACTTGCCCTTCTTTTTTGGATTTTGGGTTTTGCTATGATATTTCAATACTTATGGGAAAAAAAATTTTCACGTACAAAAGCTATCATAATTTTAGGTGGAGAAGTTGTTTGTAAAGATGTTAAGTCCATAGCATGATCAAGGGCAAACAGTCAATTGCATTTTATGTAAAAAACTCAATGATATCTTATGAGTTGCGAGTTCAGAGGGAACACAATGGGACAGCCCGGTTAGAAACATGTGGGTCTTGGAACAGAGCAAAGACCTCAGATTTTGCTCATGAAACTCCTTTAATTTAAGAAGTGTGTGGAAGAAGAAGATGCAACTGGAGAGAAAACAGCCAGAAGGGACTAGGTCCCTGGAGTAGCTGAGCTGAAACAAAAGAAACTAAGCCCTCCCTTAGCAGACTAACTGAAGCTGGGGCTGGAGACAAGTAAGTGTTAAGGCCATGCAAAACAATCTCGCGTCACCTAGGGAGGTATCAGACAGGTAGAACACAATTAGCTGTTTCTCAGGAAAGGTTTTTCAGCAGAAGTTTAGGAATGCTCACTGTAAGATAAGATAAAGTGGGATAGAAGTAATGCTCATTATAAGATAAAGTAGAATAGAAGAGAAGACGTACAGAAAAAGTCAAAATCAAGACTTCATTTAGTGTAGTCAGTATAGAGTAGACGCCTACTTTTGGCTGAATAGTTATGCTTTCAAAATATATTGAAAAAATATTTAATATTCTAGTATATCTGTGTAGCTCCATATATATGATAAAAGTCTAATTTCAAAATTACTTTTAAAAAGGCACAATAGCTAATCCCAGAGTTGTTTGCTGTTGATTAATTATTCAAATTCCTGAAACTGTTTCAATTATTTGATCTATATCAAAAGGTAGCATACACCCCACCTGGTGGCAGTGGCTGGAATTAGAGGCATATGCTTTTTGAATCATAATTTCCATTAGTGAACACTGCTTATTCAATTTAACTGTTTTTAGTAATAGTAAACCATGCAAGCACTATCCTTTCGTTACTTGAACAAATAGGCAGCAATGAAAATAGAAACAAATGCTTGCTGCCTATTTATACTCAGAAGTAAGGTAAGAAGGCCTCTGCACCCAATGAGCTTATAATTAAATTGGAAAAACAAGGCAGAAATACCTTATAAAAATATGAGTCAAATAAAACTTCACAAATTAAGTTTAAAAGATAATTCACAAAATGATATGGTTACCTCCTTACTAAAGAACATAAACCATGTTGTTTAAACTGCCCCCTACTCTGCTCACATCACCACTGCTATTTTTAACTCATAGAAATGGGATTTATTTTTCCTTTTTTCCTTTTAAATATCTATATACATTATTTGTGTTTAAGAAACACTGACATCAACCAGAATCACTATGATTCAGAGAAGAGAATGTTTCTATAGCCGAAGAAAGCTTCACAAAGGAGTAAACAGACAGACTGTCTTTGAAGAATGAATAGGATAAGGATATAGAAAAAGGATGAATTCACTATATTATAAATAGAAGTGAGGAAGTAAGTGGTATTCTTAGTAGCACGTGAATAAAATAATTCTGACAGAATAAGAAGGTATAAGAAGATGCCCCTACTGAGAGTTTAAATGTATGCCCACAACAATGAATTTATCAATTTGCAGCTACTGAACATTCTAAAGCAAGGAACTTGGTAATCAGATACTAGTTCGAGAGGTTTTATCTGACAGCAGGTTGCAGAATGACCAGCAATGTAGTTGTAAATAACAATGTTGAGAGTCTAGTGTAAAAATTCAGGCTGGTAGAGGCTAAGGTAGAAAACCCAGAAGGCACTGTAAAGGAAAAAAAAAACATTCTGAACTTGAGAACCAATAGAAAGTGGGAGCATAAACATTAAACACAACGTTTTATTATTACTTATGTGAGAATGGGTCCATCATTTACAGGAATATGGAAGTCAAGTTGTAGGGATAATCTGATAAACTCAGCTTTGGGATTTGTGTTTAACAAAATGGTGTACCACACTAGTAAAAATATCCAGTAAGAACTCTGGAACATCAAAAACTCCAGAGCAAGGTCAGGCTATTGTCCCTCTGGGAGGCATCTTTGCAGAGGCAGTCACTGAAACCATGAAAGTAAGTGGAAAAAAAAGAGAGAGAGAAATCAAGGACTCCATCTTGGTGACAGTCATTAACAGAGATTAAAAATAAATCAGAAAAGAATACAGAGAAGGAATAATCCTGAGTAGGGGGAGATATGCCTATTTTGGTGCAGTGGGGTCCTGTGGATTGGAACATCTTAAGAGGAGTTGTTAGAAAACTGTGTCATAAGCTGTAGAGACATGAAAGAGAAAGGTGACTAAGGAGATGGTGACTGGATATCACAATCAAGAGGTGACTGTTAAACTCTGAGCAAATAAATTTAGCAAAGTGTTTGGGGATATTAAATTTCAGTATGTTAAAAAAGAAAAGCGGACAGAGGACAGTAGAGATAGTAACTGTAAATTCCTGTTTGAGCTCAGCTGGAAACTCAGGTGCATTGTACATCAGGATAGTAGTTACATCTAAGTTTATAGTTATATCTAGAACAATTTTCTATCATTCAGTTGGAATTGCTTGGAGGATAGGTGACTTAAACCAAATTTAACTAAAGAAGAAAAAGAAGAAGAAAGGTATTAAGCAAAGACATTTGAAGAAAGATAGCCAATAACTGGGGGTCTTGATATTTTCCAGTAAATAAGCCATCTAGCAAAACTGAGAATGCACGTTTTTAAAGAAGTGAATATTAGAGAAGTTACTGCCAAGCTTAAAAGTTGGAAAAAGGCTGTGAGGTCAGTGTTATAAATTTTACCCTCATGTTGTGACAGTTTGCTTTGTATATAGGAACACCTTATCCTACTTTATAACTGTTTCCCATTATTAATCAGCCATCTTAAAATGCCAGTAACCATCATTTTCATGGTAGTTACAATGAAAACCACCACATTTGGAACAAATGCTATGTGCTAGTCACAATTATAGGTAATGTACATAAAATTATTACACTTAATCAAAATGATAGCATCCAAGGTAGATATTGCATTTCTCATTTAATAGGTAAGAAAATTAAGGTAGAAAAAATACATTTTTTATGACTGCATTGTAAGTAACTAACTGACCCAAGCTTTGAACCCTTACAGCTATGACCCACTGATATTATTTTATAAAATGAATACATGACACTATGACTCTCCTACAGCTGTGGCGACCATACAAACAAGAATATGTTTGTGTTCCTTACATAGAATCAGTATCATTGTCTCTCATACTAAGAATAACACATTTTATACCCATTTTCTTTTTAGTGTATATTGAGAACTATATAGTTCCACAACTGGCCAAATACACAATTTACTTTTAAAAATTCCTTTAAAAAATTATCCCCTGGCTAGGCAAATTACAATGAAAAACATGATAAACGTACTAAAAAAAAAAATTCCTCTTAAGTTTATTTTCTAGCTCCAACAAAAATGATTTAGCAAACTCTAAATAGAGCACAGGGACCAAAAACATCCACATATGTCTGCACATGTGTTACTCATACAATATATACAGTGCGCAGGGCCAACTGGACTGAATAAGGCTGCTGTCTCTTCAAGAAATTCTAGGAAGTCCATAAACTATAAGGATAAAATTATCTCAAGAGAAATGAATACAACATTCCTAAAGCCACAAGTAGAGAAGCTCATGATATAATTAAGGACTCATGCAGATTTTTGTTTTTTAAAGTTCTTAACAACATAATGCTTCATTGTCAATTAAATTAACAAATATTACTGGATCACACACTATGCTGGTCATTGAGGATATGATACTGAACAGAAATAGCCATGATATTTTTCCTCACCAATCTTAAAGTCCAGTGGGGAGGTAAAAACTAATGAGGGTCCAATTACAAATGTGATTAGAGCTGCACCATACAGATACCAACATGGTACACATCACTAAACTAGTTGCTAGTGATAGGAGGTGGAGGACGTTCAGGGAACATTTCGCTGAGTAAGTGACATATAAATTGAGATCTAAGTGATATCTAGGAATTAACTAGGCGAAACTAAGAGAAAGCTAACAGAACAGTATTTTTAAATGCAAGGTACTGAAGAAAGCATGGTCAGTTGGAGCATCTATAAGAAGTCAGTGACTAAAGCTTAGAGAAGGATAAGAACCGTGGTGTGAGATGATGTCGGAGAGACAGATAAGGACAACAACTTCATGTAGGACCTTCTTTTTATGGTTCAAGTTAAGAATTCTCATCTCTTCCATGTGAGCAATGTGAAACTAGCACAGAATTTAAGGAAGAAAATAATATTATTAGTATCTGATACTCTTAATATCTTAGGCATTGCAGACATATTCCAAATATCACATGCCATTTGTATAACCTACCCATGGCAAACAAACAAATGAACAAAAGTAGAAATTAAGGTGCAATAAAAACAAAGGAGGTTTGAGTAGGAATCTGAAGAAAACGTAGGCACATAACTACAGTCAGAATGACTAGCATCATTGATTTGTTAACTGTTATTTCTGTTTTCTATGCTTGGTGGAAAAATCAAGTGTTATTATAATTAAATAAAAATATCAGTGCTGAATGTGCAACAGTATTAGTCAATGAACTTTAACCACGCATATTAAATAACTAGGCAAGAATATGCTTCAAAAATTCTAGCATCTTTAAATCTTCAGTTTTTCAATCTTTATTTGAACTTATGCGCTACAAATACTTCTCCCATAACAATCAAGCTGAAAAGCTCATTATAATTGTACTTCTTAGTTGAAAGTCTGGGAGCCTGTTACAGTGACATATAACTTTTCTAAATGAGTTCTGGCAGATTTTGACTTGTAGGACTTGTCACCTTTTATACAGCTATAGAGACTGAGATTTTGATCTGTAATTTACTCTGGGCCTTTGTTACTTTTGGGCCTCAAAATCTTCAAGCTCACTTATCTTTTATTCTGCTGGGGCCTAGCCACAGTTATATTCAACTTTAGAGGGCTGTGTCTAATTTTCTTTTCTGAAGGACTCTTTTATCTAGAATGAACTGTTTTCTTGATTATTCAAACATTAATGGTTTGTTCTTTGTACTCAAACTGTAACAGATATTTTAGTCTCAGGTTTTTTGTTTGTTTTTGAACAAGAAAGGAACTTAAAATAGGCAAAGTTTATATATGTAATTTAACTATACTACAGATGATGAAAATATCATCACAAACACTAAGATAATTCAATAGATAAATGTCCAGTCAAGACACTAACATAAATGCCAAAATGTTTGCTTCCTCTCAGTAAGCTTGAGGACCTGAATATAAAGCATTTTCTATATGTAAAGTATATTTGTGGGTCATTGTATTTCAGGATAGATAGTATTACTTTTTGCTGTAGATCACTTTAAACCTCATACTATGTAGATCTCTCGTAGTCATTTTATCCTCATATCCCCTGATTATTAGTATACAGAGATGAGGAAACAAAAGAACAGAAGATGACTTGCCATTATTAATATACCTGGAACATCATCCCACATCTTCTGATTTCCCTGTTATTGTTTTCACCATGCTACACTGCTACAGACTCTCTGTTTCCAAAAATTTGTTCCCTTCAAATTTAGTAAAACATTAAGAAAAAATAAAGAAAACGAAAAGCTGAAAACCTAAAGACTAATATTCTCAGTAGTTGCTTCAGGCTGTTACTAATCACTGTTTTCTGTTAGACATCACACTTTACATTGGAGAATAAGGTCTGTAGAAGCCTGATAACATATGCCAATGCAAATTAGGTTATTCCCTTGCTGCTCCAATTAATTAAATCCACAAAAGATGATTTCATATTTTCATTATTGGGAAATGCGCTTATCAGAATTTCTGGCTCATATCACGTGTATTGTATATCATCATGAAAAATCATTCGATACCCATTACAAAAGTCTTCAATAGAATCAGAACTGTGATTTCTAAGTCAAGTTCTATGTAATCTCTGTCCTCAAAGATATTCGGATTATAATTTTGAAAAAAAAAATAAAAATAATTACCTGCTCCTCTGGTATGATTAAAATCTCCTTTAATTATTTTGCATGATTTTCCATTGCCATTGCATACACCACAATGATCTTCCCTTGCAAGAGACCCTAATAAACCATCACAGCCAACTTTCTGTAACAAGAGAATGACAATATGTCATAAAGTGAGACATTTTCTTTTTATTTTTTAACCACTAATTTAAGACAAACCTAATCTCTACAAACTAGAAATATTTAATTAAAAAAATGACTAAAATGTCATATTCTCTGGTGCAAACTAATACAGCAAGCTCATGTCAAATAATATCATCTGTAAAGTGAGCACATAGCAGGACAGCGATGAGAGTACTTTTCTTATATTAAAATGAAATGATACCCTAAAACAATTTGGAAAAATATTATTGAGACAGCTGCAATTTACATAAGTCACAAAGGAAATCACATTTCTATTAAATATAACTTAATCTAATGCATTCTACTCAACATAGAACAGATAACAGATATTCATTATATGGATAGTTTCGCTTCTAAAGTGGTTGTAAATACTGAATATTAAATATTAACTTTGTGAAAACCAAACACAAATGTTTATTTTCACTACAGTTCACAAATAAAACTTCTATGCCCATCTTCTTTGGCCCCCAGCACACAAATATAAGAAATGCTCAAAACCCATGGATGCCATAAGAAAATATAAACAGTGGGAGAATTAATTTTTATATGCTTTCAGAATAATTATATATATAAAAATCTTCTGAGATTAAATCACTGACTCTTTCCTAGTGAATAATGTTGGTCTCCCATTGATGTTCAGTAAATATGATCATATTTTGCCAAGTCGTGTGTACTCAAAGGGCTGAATCTCATATGTCAATACTGTCAGAAATAAATGGTAGGATCACACAATTACCCCTAAATAGAAGGATCTGCAAGAGAGACTAATGATATATCCATTTATAACAAGTAAAAATTATTTTAGAGGAATTTTTAAAATATTAAATAAAACAGAAACAAAACCGGGGTCTTTTTTCCTGTGGTTGATGTTGTGATGGGAGAAGCAGGAATATGATAAAACACAGCTGTAGGGTAAATGTCCTAAGAGAACAAAAATCAAATGAAACCTGCATAATACAGCATCATTTCCTTTTGTCACGGAGAATGTATCAGTGTCAAGAGGTAGACAAAGCAATGCATTAGCGGGAGAATTCTGACCAGCAATTCAAAGTATATATACCCAGGGAGAAATAAAGAGAACATTTGGTTGAGAGAGGTGGCCACCACAGAAAATTCACAAAATGCAAAAACAGTATGAGAAATGTTCACTAAGCAGCAGCCATGAAAAGACCCGGAAGTCTTGGGGTGGAGAAAAAAAATCTCTCCTTCACATACAAATGAAGAAAAAATTTAAAGTCCAGAGTGGTTTTGAAATGATAAAAGCACGTTTATTACTCTATCCCTAGCATCCAGCTTGTTTCTTGGCAAATACAATAAATCCAGTAAAAAGTAGTTAAACGAATGAATAAATGAGTACCTAGTAGTCTCTTGTTTTTTTTCTGACCCTTATAACTGTGATATTACAAGTCTGTAAATCTAAAATAAAAGTCAGGAATAAACATAATGCCATGGCTTGATAATCATGCATTTTTAATATAAGAATCAAAGATTTTGCATTTTGTAATGGATAGTCTCAAATATCCACACTTATCAAAATATGCTCACATAATTCCAAAAGTTGAGGATAAACAACTTTGAAAAGGCAATACTTTTTAGCTGGTGGCAGATACCTTGAGGTACCACTGGTATGCTGGAGATAGAAGGATAAGGTGATAACACAGAGCAGAGCTTTCCCTGTCCTTTCCCATGATGGAAATACTGCAGAGCCAAATTGGGTCACCAGAAGAAAGCTACCTATTTTTAATAACCTTCTTGGTCCACTCACCACACTTCGAATTCTACATTCAGCTTGGGTGCTATGTATTTTGTGATAAAACAAAACACTCAAGCCAAATAATATATACAAGGTTGTCAGGGGAAAAAAGCATGTTTCTAATTATATTGAAAGACTGAATGAAGTGTTTTATTTAAAAACCCAGAATTTTGAAGTATTTCAATTCATAGAATTTTAATGATAGTCATTGGATACACATAGCACTTATACATAATTTTTTTGTTGTTGTTATAATTTTAATGTCTAGCTAAGGATCTGGATTATAGAATACTACTGTTAAATGAAAAGCATAGTAAGTGAGGCTAATGTACAGTTAGAAAAATATACAGTTAGAAAAATAATTTATTTTGAAAAATAAATTCATTTAAGACATATATTAATCAGCCAGATTTACATATAATGACAAAATAAAGTTAAAAGCTTTAATTGCACAACATGTAGTTCTGAAAAAAAAAATGTAGAGATATATACCTGCAATGATTTTTTTAACAGACATATGAAAAATTATATTTCAGATTACTGCCATATTCTGTTAAAGAATATAGGAAATTAATATGTAATTATAAGGCTGTTTCTTATGCCAATGATATTACATGACTCTGTGCTTTAAGCTGGATAGACTGCTGGAAAAATACAGAACCTTAGAGCTGGTGAAGCATTTAAGTTTCATGTTTTCAAGTTTTTACCAGAAGTCCATAGACCTCTCTAGGATCACAGACTGATCCATCCATAGCTTGCAATTGTTTTCAAATCATGGTGTGTGTGTGTGTGTGTGTGTGTGTGTGTGTGTGTGTGTGGTATCTGGTGTGCATTTTTCTGGGGGTGCGGGGGGAAGCAAACTTTTCATCAAATTCTCAAAGGAGTGTATTGCACAAAAAAAGTCAATGACCATTGGTCCAACAACTTCATTTTACAGATTAGTTCATGGACACATATATATTTTAAGTGATTTTCCCAAGAACAGAGTTTCCTAGTAGCTGTCATGGATTCAGTGCTGCTCCACTCAGATACTCTTTCACAACTAAAGGATTTATTTCCCTCCCATGCCTGGAAAATTTATCAACTGATGGTTCTCAGCCATAAACTTTTTTCAGAAATTGCCTAGCCTGGAGAAACTGCCTTTCCCAAGGTCACATCTCCATCCTCGGGCAACTTGTATCCAAATGCTCCTAGAGGCTGGGGGGTAAAAAGGGCTGTTTTTCTCACCCCAAATGGGGACAACTCTGAAGAATCATCCCTGTTTCAATGTTCCCCACAGGGTCATTTGAGGTCTTGTGACTGCACTACAGCTTAACCTCCCCCTGTGCCCAATCCTGCCTCCTTCCCCTCCCCACACAGATGTTGATCATCAATGAAAATACTTGGCATTAAACTCCTGCATATTATTAATCTTCCGGGAAAGCCAACCTAAGACAGTGGCAGAGCTATAACCAAGTTCTAGCCTTTGATCTTTCCACTATGCTCTTCGTCCTCACTTTAACAGAATTTCTGCCTTTCTGGCATTACGTGAAGAAGAGCACACAAATGCACGTACGTAGGTGAAGATTATTTTTAAAAAGGAAGAGAAAAAGAAAGGAAATGTTTAAAAATTCTAAGAAAACTGAATATACATTAAAAATCAGTTGATTCAAGTATGTTGAAATGCTTTAAGACTAAGTGAGTAATAGGGCTGATTTTATAGTTTTTTTACCACATGGCTCAGTCTTGGACACAAAACACGGAGAAGTGGAGTGCTTACATTTTTGGTACAGAATGTTTTGACATAAAATGCCTGAAGTGTTACAATTTTAGACCTGCAATATGTACATGACAAAATTAAACTCTCAGACTCTTTCAGCTAGTTATGAATATTATAGATTATCTAGTCCAAACCCTACACTATACAAAGCAGATCAGACCTAGTCAAGATCACGGTAAGGCAGGAATACATCCTCATCTTCTGAATCCTGGTGCAGAGTTCTCCACCATACTATGCAGCTGCTTTGTGGTCTCACAGTCCTCCCCCAGCACATACATTCTCCCTTTTAGACTGGTTTACCTGACACCTGCCATTTGCACAGATATCCAATCCCTGATATCCACAAGAAGTCCCATCCATCACTTTTTCTGACAGAAGAACAGGCTGTTCTTTTCCAACAGGAGAGCAAAACAAGGCACATGGTTTTTCTACATACAGAGTGGATAAAAAGAAATGAACAAAAGTGACTCCATAAATATTTTTATCTGAGGTTTTATTTTTCAGCACAGTGTTGAGTAAAAATATAGTTTCATGTGAATTAGGTCATATAGTACTAGAGCAGATAATACTAGAAGATTATTATGAATAGTAAATAAAATGATACCCAAGAAAAAACAAGTATCCAATGAATGTTAACCTCTCTGTTAAGAAATATGTCTTCCAGTTACTTATTACTTTCTGGCACTAAACCTTGACCAATCATTCTTCCTGAAAACCCAAGCCAATCATTCTTCCTGAAAAATGTTTCTGTCAACCCCCAATTTTGCTCATATCTGTTGGAATGAATTCCCCTTTACCTTTAGCACACATCAGAGTTCTACCTTTTTAAGATTTATGTTATTCATGAAATCTCTCTTGACGTCTCATTTAAATTCCAATACACTAATTTTCAATCCTTTGCATCTGGCATTCTCTAATTGAAAAATTACTAAAGGGGAAAAAAAGAACTTCTAAGATGAGCAATTCCCATGAGATTTTCCATTACAAGGATGTTTAGAAATGCAATACAACCTCATGAGAACATCCCTTGGTATGCACAGTTGCTGAAGTGTTGGCTGGGACTCAACCCCCTTTACTGCTTAGTCAAAAAGCATATCAGTATATAGTGCATCTAGATTGAGAACCACTGATCTAGGTAAAGAATTCTTGAATGCCTGGCCATCTTCTTCAGTGCTTTGTTAAATAACACGGTGGGATGATTAAAGTTAAAACACTTGCCTATTAGTCTCAGTCAAAGAATGCTAAAAAAAAAAAAAAAAAAAAAAAAGTGTTGTTTCTATTTCTAAGCATCCTACACAAAAGAGCTGTAGTATTTGGTAACACCAGTAGTAGGATTATCCAAATCTGAAACTTCAGAGCAATTTCCATGCTACATTACTACTCTATTGGCTTAACACCAGTCAGGCCCTTTACTGTTTATTAAGCTCATATAAATAGAATGGAAAATAGTTTACAGTCTCTGACACTGATCTTCACTTATGTCTTCAGTAAGGTTCCACGTATGCTGATGGGGTTCTATAAATACCAAATAATAGCCAGAGGCATGGAACAGGGTATCACTTTGCAGAGAGAAGACAGACAGTTAAATGAGCCTTTAGAATTGAACATTTCAAACAGTTTTCACATGTGGCTTCTGAATACTGCTTGAACAATTTTGAGGAGTTGGAACAAGGCCTTCAATGTGCATGGTTTTGAAATTTTCCTTTAAAATACCATTATAAGCTGCAATAAAGCATTTCAGTGTGCTCTCACACCTCAAAGTAGGTTGTGTTTATTCAAGGGCTGCTTACTATGTCATATCTTTGGACTTAAAAACAGCTGCTATAGTTGTAACACTTTAAAAGTGATATGTGTACACACGTATAATTCTCTTTCTGGAGTTTTCATTGAAAAGAGGAGCAAACCAGATATATGAATAATGCTGACAGGAGTTAGTCTAGAAAATTTTACTCACATTCCAAGCAAGACCTCAGATAAAAATCTTTGTATTTCTCCTTTACAATGCACTGTCAATTCGCTGTGCTTACTTAAGCTTTATAGACGACATAAACATTTGATACCAATCTTCCTTCCTGGAGTGTACCCTGGAGACTGTGACATTACAGTGATCCATTTAACATGCCAGTACTTGGCAGGCAGGCTCTGTCTTGATTTAAGAGACCAATCCTTTCCAAGATATGCATTAAACATGGATTTCAGCCAAATTTCAGTACAGATTATACAAAATACCTGAACATTAAAGCCATGCATCTTTTTTCTCTAAAAATAAATGTTCACTACTGCATTGATACCCTACATTTAATTACCCCAACCAGAGAGTCATGTATTACATAAGAATAACAGAAACAGCCACTTGTGTGTTAAGCTATCATATGCTATTAAGACTTAGGATTTTAAAAAGGATTGTATATTTCAAGTTCGTCCATAGTGCTATAATAATACAGACTATTTTGTTGTGTATTTTGTTCATCATACAAACTGATGAATTGATATATGTTGCAAAAATCACTTCCCAAAAATGTTAACCTGCTAATTATATAAATATCTATTATGGGTTATTCTGATGACAAATGTCACTTTATAAGAGTTAAGAACTTAATTGTGATTTCTAATATCTTTAATATTTTAAATTGATCCCCATCTAATCCTAATTTTCTTTTAATCTGAAGGGAACCCAATACCTGGCTCTTATTTTACATCTGAGTAAATAGGTTTCAAATGAATCTAATATTATCAAATTGCACAGCCAGTTAGAGCCAGAGACAGGATCAATCCTCAAATGGTCAGATGACAACTTTCATGATCTGAAGTCATCTTGATTATATTTTTACAATGAAAAGATATTGTTTATATATTTCAAATTTATGCAACAAATATTCATCAAAAGCTTAATAATTGCTAGACTTAACACAAGACACAGACAACAGAGAGGATGCAGACATATTAAAATCTGTTTTAACAGGGTGCTTGTAGGGTACTTGGAAGAGGCACATACCCGGTTTGGAGGATCAGGGAGATTCTTTTTTTTTCTAGAGGACTTGAAATAAACTGAGTTCCAAATATCAGAAGTTCTCAAGGTAAATAAATATATGAGGACAGAGAGATCAAAGCTTGAGAAAGAAAAGGTATTATGCCAAGAAACTAGCATGTCTACAGGCCCAGAAATATGAGAGTGAGATGTATGTGAGGGAAGGAATGGAATAGCCTAACTGTGCTGGAGATGGCAGGAGGTAAGGAGAGAAGTTATAGGGGTGGGCCACAAGGATGGCCTTATGAACCAGGTAGCAAAGTTTGAGACTGGTCTTGAGAGCAACGGGACTCGGGGAAGGGTCTTAGGGTATTAGCTGGTGCAGAGACGGGCAGATCTGGCCTTTAAAAAGGCCAACTTGGCTGAAATGAGGAGTAGGGGCTGGAGGAGGGTGAGGCTGCAGCAAGAGAGATGATGAAAAAGCTGCTCAAGGAATCCAGGTTAGAGACGGTACAATTATGAACAAAGATACTGGCAGTAGAAAAGTTTGGACAAATAGGGTTTGTTGACTGATTACAGGTAACTGGAGATTGAGGAAGAAGGATTCTGGCTTAGCTTGGTCATGAGGTTGGTGATGATGCCATCTCACTGTGAAAGAGCAGTGAGAAAAGCAGAAGGAGCAGGGGCCGTGTTGAACTTAGAGTATGCCGAGTTAGCGATGAATGGGCTGTTGGATGGGGATGTCCATGCAGCAGATGAGTAAGCAGCTAAGGAGCTCAATATCTGGTGATAAGTATGTGTTTCTTTAGCATTTAGATGATAAATAAAAGCTAGCAAATAAATAAGATTATCCTAAGGGAAATGGTTAGTGAAAAGACAACTGGGGCCAAGACAGATCACTAGAAAATTCCCATTAGATATATCATTCATTCACCTAATATTTATTCGGTGCCTACTCTGTTCAAGTACTGTTTATAGTGCTTAAAGATAAAGCAATACACAAAATCTAACAAGCCTGCTCTTACAATTACCATGGGGGGGGGGTAAATAATAAACAAATAAGACATAAAAGTATCATGGCAGATGATAAACTCTGTGAAAAAAGAATAAAGAAGGGAAAGGCTTTGAGTTAACATTTAAGGAAAGATCTGGAGGAGGCAAGAGTATGAATCATACTGATGTCTGGGGAAAGTGTTTCCTCAGGGAAGACAACTTCCAAGACAATGAGATAGGAAGGTACCTGACTTATTCTAGGAAGAGCAAGGGAGCCAATGTGGGTAGAAGGGTGTGATGAGGAAACAGCAGAGATGAAATTGGAGGGTAACAGGAAGCTAGGTAGTGGAGGTTCTTATTAGCCATTAGAAGAACCTTGGATTTTAACCCTTAGTGAGTTGGGAAGATATTGAAGGGTTTTGAATGGAAGAATAACATGATGTGACTGACATTTTAAATGTATCACTCTAGCTGGTATGTTAAGAATGAAGGCCAGGTAAGGACACAGGCATAACAATCAGTTAGAAGGCTACTGCAGTCATTTGGGTGAGAGATAGTGGCTTGTACCAGGGTGGCAGTTCTGGAGATGTTAGTAAATGATCAGATTCTGGATATATTATAAAGATAGGGCTAATGTGACTTTATTGATGTTTTAAACGTGTAACAAAAGAGAAAGAAAAGGAAAAATGATGGCTCCAAGGTTTTTGGTCTAAGTATCTGGAAAGACAGAATTACCACTTATTAAGAGGCTTATGTAAATAGAAGATTGTGCTATAATTTCTTCTCAACTGAGGAAACAGTATGTTTAGAGGCCATATAGGAGAAGAAAACATGATAGGTTTGAAACAGTAATACAAGACCAATATCTGGAGTGCAGTGTGAAAAAGAGTGAGGTTTTAGATGAAGCAGGAGATAATAGAAGGGAGAAGAATGAGGATCATGTTGTGCATATCATGTGGTATAATTTGGCCTTGCCCTAAAGAGTTATGAGAAGCTTCTGAAATGCTTTAAGTGGGAGATTGAAATGATCAGACTTGCATTTTACATAAAGATCTCTAGGCTGCTCTATGAAGAGTGAACTGAGGCAGGAATAGAGTGAAAGCAGAAAGACTACTTTGGAGCCACTACAATAGCCCAAGCCAGAGAGAGTCTGGAAACAGATGTTTAGAATAATGAGAGTAGAGATGGAGAGAACAGATATTCAGGTAGTAAAACAGATAAGATATGGTAATGGATTGAAAATGTGGGGAAGGAAGGTGGAAATGTGAAGACGACACATCTCTGCTTCTGCAATTGAAAAGCTGGTAAACCTTCCCTGAGGTAGGAGAAACTAAACAGGATTGAATGGACATGGATTAGAAGGGTTGAAACCATGAATTTAGTCTTAAACTTGTAGATAGTCAAGTAGAAATATCAAGGAGGAGGTTATAACACAAGCTCAAATGAAAAATCTGGGTGAAGATATAAATTCATGAGTTATTTGCCTGTTTCAAGTCATGGGAATAGATGAGATCACCTAAGAAAATGTACAGTGAAAACTGAATAGCATCTGGGATAGGCAGAGAACACACAGACATAGAGTAAGAAAGACATGACGGCATCACGTCATGGAAATAAAGGCACATAAGCATTTCAAGAACCAAGGGGTGGCCAACCATTTGAATGTATTTGAGAGGTCAGGTATAGGACTGAAGATCATTCATTAAGTTTAATTTCTATGACAGTCTTTGATGACATAATAAGATTTGCGCTAGTGAAATCCAGGTTGAAAGTAAGGAAACAGAGGGCTCTTTTGAGAAGTCTGTCTATGAGGGGGAAGAGTATAAATGCACCAGCTGGAGGTGGCAATGAGCTTGAAGGAAGATTTGTTATTTGTTCGTGGAAGGGTCCTAAACACACTTAAAAATCAAAAGTGAAAAATCACAGAGGGTAGATTAAGTGTATAAGACAAAGTAGAGATAAATCAACAAGCTAGCTGAAAAGATTAGATGGGGATGACATCGAGGGCACAGCTGGAAAAACTGGTTTTAGAAAGGAGGAATGAAAATTTTGCTAAATACCAGAAAGCAGATGGAATGCCTGCGGATATAGTTAGGCTCATGTGTTTGATAGCAAGATGAGGAGGTAATCATCTGATGGCTGCTTCCCCACACACAGACCATTATGTAGTAAAATAATTTGCCCTAATTTTTAGCTGTTCCTATTAGTGCTTGTTTGCTCAGATGTTTCCACGGAAAGAAGGGTTTTTTGTCAGATGGGTGCACTGAAACTGACAAAGGAATTTAGGCTATTAACAGGAGTGCTATTGAAATGATGAAAAGCACAGTCCAAGTTGACTAAGGTGGCTGTGGATAAGGAGAGACTAGGATGTGATGGTCAATTAAGACAGAGAATTCACCACCACTTTTGGTAACTGCAACTCAAACCCACAACACACTGACCAGAGGCAAAGTATTATCATTCTTAAGTAATACAGCAACAATTGCCTCTATTTAACCATTCAGCAACTTAGAACCTTTTTGGTTGTTTCTGGTTTGGGGGCTATTGAAAATAAAGCTGCTATGAACCATGTGTACAGGATTTCTTATGATTGTAAATTTTCATTTTTTTCAGGTACAAATGCACAGGACTGCATTTTCTAAATTTTCTAAATTATATGGTAGGTGTATCTTTAGTTATTTCAGAAAATGCCAAGCTTTCTTTCAGAGTGGCTGTAGGTACCATTTTACATTCCTACCAGCAATGTATGAGAGACCCCATGTCTCCTCATCCTCATCAGCACTTGGTGCTGTCATTTTTTTTTTTTTGTAATTTCAATTGATCTAATAGGTACACCCCCATCTCTATATTTTTAAATATACTTTTAGTTAGCTCCTGTGTTCGTTATATGTCAGTAAAAGTGAAAAAAACAGAGCTCTGAAATACTCAGAATATAATCTGTAAAATAACATTTACTACTGCAAACCTAGAAATCTATTTAATTAAGGTGGTGGTGATCTGGCTGGTCATACCTTCATCCATGACAGCTTGCCACTGAAGTGCATGCTTTGGGTACGAAGTTCTAACACTATAGGCCTGACATTGCCAGTCTCTGAATCCAGGCAAACCTGCAGGACAAGGTGGATGCTCACATATTCTGTATTGTTTTCTGGGACCATTACAATCCCTTGCTTCAGAACCTAGCCTAGAAAAGATAGTATACAAATAATCAATTTTATCTTTTTTTTTATGTTAGCGACTCATTGTTTTTAAAAATAAAATAAAAAGTTAAGGTGTACTCCTTTATATTAAATCTAATTTTGAAAATGTGGACTCATTAAATAATTGGTAATATTAGAAAATTTACAAAACTACATATTTTCCCCATCCTTAATCAATTTAACTTCCAAAATACATGAGAAATAAAAGCCAACTTGCAACGAAATCAAAGAGAAGAGTAAAGGAATGAGGCTGGGGGCAAAACTAGAAAGCCTGCAATTCCGATGAAGGAGTTGGCCCTAAGAATTATTGAGGAGATGCTTCTAGCGTTTTTATGCAAATTCTTTAAAATCGATTATGAAGCAGTTGGGCCACTGAGCCCACAGCAGGAGTTAAAGCATAGAGCTGAAGTGACTTTCTCATACACTTTCCTAGGATCACATTCACAGATCTTGTCATGCTCCCTATCTGTAAATTGATAGCATGTTTTCATTTCTTTTCATTCTTAGTTTCTTTTGACATTACTTTTGTTCTCATGCTCTCTCTTTCTGAAGTCCTATCACCTTCTTGTTCTTCTCACGGTTCCTCTAAATTTTGACTGACTTTTTCTAATACATGTCTCCCTGCTTATTTAAACACATTTCATTTGATTTAATCAAGAAACCTGGGTAGCATTTATTTGTTCTTAGAAGGATCAGTCTTATTATTTTTTCTTAAAGGGGGTTATTATAGAAAATAAATAAATTGAGGACTTTTCTGCTTCCCAAAATGGCATAGGGCTTGAGGGGCTCCTTTTGCTTTCCAACATGCTCTATCGGTAAAAGTTTTGCGTTTCAGAACTGAAGAAAAACCTGCCCTCCCCCAGTCCAGGAACTTCGCATTTACCCAGGACATTTGCGTTCTCGACTGCTGATCCCAGAACTGCAGGTGCGGCTGCAGGGGCTCCACACACTCCACTCTCCAGTCACGTGTCCAGGTGCTGAGGTCCTGCTGGTACATTCTCCAGCCTTACACCACTATTCCAAAAGTTATGTCTTAGGTGAACAAATCAGGGCACAACAGAAAATCATTCACTGGCCTATAGAGTCACTGGAATTGCAATTAAATCTAGGGTCTATGAGAGCCCCAAACATGTGGAATTGAAAAAGGCCACCGATAATAAGTCACAGTGATTATTGCCATAAGAATAGAATGGTCCTGTTTTCTCAGTTCTCATGTCAGATCGTACAGTCTTGTCCCAAAAACAGCACACAGATATTTGTACTACAGCTCAGGATTCAGTACTGCGACAGAGATAGGGTGGAGAGGAAATGTGAGATTGCATGGGCCAGGAAAGAAAACCTAATACACTCTAAGAAACAAAACAATCTAAAGAGACCAACAAAAAAAAGCAGAATCATATATAAGAATGGGAAATAAGACGTAAATGTCCTTCTATATATAACCAAGTTGAAAGCAGACATTTTAGCAAATTTAGCAAGTTTGATTTTAAATGTCACTGATTCAGGGCACTCTCCTTATAATTAAAAAATAAGTATTATTTAATTTTAGCACTTTCTTTCATGTTTTTTTCTTTCTTTTTTTCTGAATTCAAGCCTTAACATTATAGCAAATTTTCTTCTAAAAGCCATTTATTTGAAAGACTTAGGCAATTAGACTCTTGGAATGAAATTCTGTCACTTCATTCCTATTTTTCTATAGCTTATTTGGTATCTATTCAGAAAGAAAAGGTAACTGTGAAAGAAGAGAAAGGAGTGTGGTCCTTCTCTTTTTTATATTTATTTTTTCATTAAACAAAAGCAGTGAAAGAGGATGTTTCTGTGGTCACCAAGGAATGGCTGCCAGACCATGGTGGACAGATTATTATCATTCTTGGAAAATCAGTTATGTGATGGTTATGGGCAAACATGTTCAAGGTAAAAATTAATTAAACAAAAGTATGTTGAGAACAATAAGTAAAGATTAGGAAAATTTAGATTAACAACTGCATAATGACAGGGGTTGAGCAAGCTCATCCTTTCAGTTCTAAACAATCTTTTGCACCTAAGAGCAATCTGGTTTATAAGGAATTTGGGAGGAAATGACAGAAACACTCTGAACCTCAGTTTTCCCCCTTCAAAATGTGAATAATAATCATAGTTATCTAAAAGACTCTTTGCAGGGTTTGAATGAAGTACTAAGCACAATGCATAGCCCATACTAAGGATTTAATAAAATTCAACAATAATAATATGTTATATGTATTATTACATTACTGTTATTAATAAGGTTCCAGAAATCTAACAAAAATTCTATTCATTCTGACCCTTAATGACTTATGTTTCTTTAAAAATTTATTTTGAGAATGTTTTTAAATGCTGTTTTTAGAAGAAAGAACTTAGAGATGACACTATGTAGTTTTGTTTGAGCCCAGTTAATGCTTTTGTATGCAATAAAATAATTAGTTCCCACAGATTTTCTCAAATAATGTCAAATTTTAAATCTGACCTCTTTTAGATTCAAGAAGTTTTAAATTCAGGCTTAAAAAAATAAAACTCAACAACTCAGAATGTATTACTATGCTAAGTTGGTCACTGAATAAATTGAGATTGTGTATGAAGAGTCAGTCTAAAAGTTTCAAGGGGGTGGGGAAAGACATACCCTATGAAAGCTTTTAAACAACTAACTGGTTTTAAGGATTTAACAATATTAAAGCATTCATGGGGAAAAAAATCCAAGGTGAAAGTTGTCAAACTTCAATTGGTCAAATTGTTTTGGCCTACTCGAAAAGTGTTTATTTTTCCCAGACTGAATGTCATAGCTCCTTGCCCATTTAGCAGCAAACTGGCATTCAAAGACCAGGCTAGAGTTCACAGCTAACTAAAAATATTCTGGGAAAGATGGGGATCTAGACCTGCACATCATTTGAACTAGACCACATCTTGTAAATGAAGAGAAATGAAAACTGATATGCAAGCCAAATTTACATACACTAATCAGTTGCAACGTATAGAAAGCATAGTGTAATAAAGTGTGTCACCTTGCCTATAAGCAGATCTCTGTACAAAACTATGGAGAACCTATTTGTGTCTTCTAGGGGGTTCTGTGCCTCAACACTGAGGCAAGTGTTAAATGTATTCTCTAAATTATTACACAACATATTCTATTAGATTTGTATATAAAGTGATCCTAATGGTGTTTCTCATAAAATTTCTAGCAGCATGTTTTGTTTCATTTGTATTTTTTAGCCTCAAAAAAGATATGTATGGTTTACAAAAGTCAAAATTTGTAATATCTACTAATTCAGTTGATTTATGAAAATGCTTAGAGAATATATAATATAGACTATTTCTGGGACAGTACATGACCTAAAAAAAAAAAATGGGTTATGTTTCTCTTCTCTCAAATTTTGATGTAGACATGTCTAGGAAGTTCCTGAAAAACACCTGATGAAAAGAGGTCCACGAAGATGTGAAAGGAAACATCATTTTCTAATCAAATCTTGTACATACATTGTTGGATGAGAGAAGGGGAGAGGGGGAAAGAAGGCAACAAACTCTGTACACACGCAAATTTGTGATTGTAAGGATATTATAGTCTTCGTTTTTTCAATAAAAAATAATCATGGCAACTTTAAGAACCTCAAACTAAGGAAGTAAATAACTAAAATATATTATATAGAATGCTACAGAATAGTCTAAAATCCTGGTAAATTGGTATAGTACTTTCCTTTTTCTTCCCCCAATTCCTAGCAAATATTGTAAGTAAAAAACATATTTCTTGGTTTTTTACCAAGTCATTTATCAACTCTTTAACCTCTGTTCAATATAAATGTAAACACAGACGACAGTATTATAAAGAGAAAAGAAGAAAGAAAACAGGCTGCTTTTAATTTGGAAAATGCCGTGTATAAATAGTAGATAAATCCCTATTTTCACAACCAATTTGAATCATAAAATTCTGCAGGCATCTTCTTAGACTTAACTATATACTCTTAGGTAAATTAGTTATATAGCTAAATTAACATCATTAGGGTGTAACACATAACAAAATTCCCAGCTTTGTTTCTTGGTTTGCAACGTATTGAGTGTTTAGTGCGAAGTTCCAAGCTTTCAAATATTTTAGTACTAGAGCACTCAACTGCAGAGTGTTGGAAGCTATTTTCGTGATGGCTCCTTCAACAGCTGGAACAGATGGGTATGTGAAGAAGCCCATATAGCCTGAAGAACTAAGAAGTTCGTTAGTTATTTTAATACACAAAGCATTACAGAACCACTAAAAGAATATCATTAGCACAATTACAGGGAAATAAAACATTTTACTTTTAATAAGTATAATTTTGATTGCTGAAAGAATAATTTCATTTTAGAGACCTCGGGAATGCAAATTATTTTCATAAATGTTGGGAAAAAATAACAATAGAAAAAATATTTAGATAACAGATTACAAAAAGAAAGATTTTATAATGCTAAAGAAGAACTAAGTAAGGTGAATGGGTTGCATGATGTTTGAAGAAATATGGTCAATATTTGGTTATCTTTGTTTATTAGGGCTTTGTGCTTCAGGGGTAATGAAAATTACTGCTGGTGCAGATTTTTATGATTCAAGCAATAAATTACTCAGCAAAATACTATAAGTCTTGCCCAACAGACACACATTATTTTACTTTCACGTATAATTTAAAAAATAAAGCAAACCTAAATTCTGACTCTTCATACAAGCTCATAGAAAAACATTTGGCACAGTGTGTGAACAACTGACTAATATTTCAGAAGTTCCCTTTTAAGAAACCGTTTTCTTATTGATAGTATCTAGTGTTAAAACATTTCCAGTCTTTTAAAAAATATTTTGGACTTAAACAACTTGTACATTTTTTTTTATTTAAAGAAATCATAGAAGTAATAAATAACTATGTGCTTATGTCAAACAATCCAGAAATGTCTGGAGAAAACTTATATTCACCCTCATCTCACATTGCTTTACTTCCATCCATCAATTCCACTTCCCTCCCAAGAGCTAACTCTAATTTCAGTTTAGAGTTTATATTTTCAAACCATTGTCTATGAGTCTAAAAATATATACTATGTGTGTATGTGTGTTTACACACCAACAAGACTATCTGCGCACATGTGTAAATATTTCCTTAGGACAAAATTCTGGCCATTTTTTCAAACCAATGTGTTTCTAAACTAGCACTCCACGACTTGATTTTTTTCACTAAGTAGCCATCCCAAATAATCGTCATGGTGTTGTTTCTTTTCAAATGCAATAAAAGTTCAGTGTTCTTCAGAGGCAAAGTTTCTGACCTTTTATCTAGAGTAAAGTGATAACCATTCCACTTTTCCTTCATAGAATAAACATTTAAAAATTATATCAACTATTGAACTTTTGATTAATTACACATTTATATGGGATCTATCTCCTTCATATTCTTCAAAATTTTTTCAATAGTAATTATTTTGATGGAAATATATACTAGTAAATTTCTAAAGCCTTATGAAATACATAAAACTACTTAGCCAAATATGTACTCAGCCCAATATGTCAATTAGAATATTTTATTTATGAGACTTGAAATTACAGAAAAATTATACTCAGTGGGTCTCCCTAGACAATATTTTACACCTGAAAGTATTCAAGAAGTTTTACCATATATGCTATTATTTGTGATTATTTTACTTATATTCAAATAATAAAAAATATATATATATATATTTTAAGGTAATATGTATATCTGACTCTCAAAATTCTCATAACCAACAACAATAAAAATAATTGCATCAATATTAACAAAACAACCATGAATTTGAAAAAACATAAAAGTTAAAATGAAAAATAGATGAAATGCCGAAACTTTTATATATACTGGAATAATTTCACTAGTGTTAACATGGACATATATATAATTGGCAAGAGAGAAAATGCAAGTTTCTTAAGTTTCATTTACTATGCTAATGAACTTCAAACAACATAAAACGACTTACCTTACCAGTGTCACAATCAGTTCCATCCATTGGCGGATCAAGTTTGGTTCTGCATTCTTTCTCACCTTCTACCTTGCACCATAACCCTGTGCAAATAACATGCTGAAAACAAGGGCATAATAATAAGGGGAAGGTATCACATTTTTTAGGGTAAGTTGATAATTTTCGAGAAAGCTACTTTGATAGAACAACAGAAATTATTTGAAGAAAAATATGTTTTGATACTTTTAATACTGGACTTATGATTGAAATGGCATTGACTTATTTATAGTAATGAGAAGATTGATACATAAAAAGAAAATCTGTTTAATAAATTTAAATATCTTTAAATTTCTTTAAATAAAACACATGTAATTACGCAACATTAAGTAGAAACAACAGAAAAATGTAAGCTGAAAATCATTATTTATACCATGATATGAACCAGGCTGAAAGAATTAAAGTGATGTGCTTTAGTGTATAAATTTAGTGTCTCCTGTCCTAAAGCCTATTTTCACTTATGCTGTTTTATGCTTAAATGCCACGGCTACTACTTCATGATTCCATTATATAGTCTTGGCTGTTGACATAATACAGAGACTCTCGGTGGGTATGTTTCTGTAAATTACCAGACATTTTGCCTTGGTATGAATGAGTTCTAGATCTCCAGGACACAATAAACTCTTTCTAGGGAAAAGTTAAAAAGAATTTTAAGAAAGCACTGGGATAAAGCAGTAGAGACATAGCAACAATGAAAGAAGAAAGCTCTGAGGAAATGCAGGCGGGAAGACAGAAACCCAAGCCACAGCTGTGGTTGTGGCCTGCCCAGAGACACAAATAAAAAGGTACAACTGACATATTCTTAAGGATTTTCTATTTCTCTAAGATGGTTAAAGTTTTTTAGACAGAAGCATATTATTAACAAATTGAATAGCCGTATGAAATCCATGAAGAACACGTAAAGGTGATTAGAGCAATCTACAGTGAAGAGGATTGTGCTACTACCTATCCAGACACTTGAAGAAGAGGGTGGAAGCGAACAAGTCAATAAAGAACAAGTAGTCAGCAATGTGCAAGACACAGTTATGAAAGGGGGAGATGGCCAGTGTCAAGAGATGGGGCATGTAACAGAGGGGAGTCCTGAACAAGATTTTAAAGATAAAAGAGCCAGATCTTGAATGCCAGGAAGGACTAGGGACTGCATATTTGGAGGGAAGCCACTTAGCAGTTGACCAGCAGGTTGATAAGATAAAAAGCCTATTTTAGGAGGTTCGCTCTGACAGTGGTGTTCAGAACAGACTAAAAATCACTGCCAAGTTCAAATTAACTCATGATCCAAATCTATTAAATACTTTGGGAAAGATATATTTAAACTAAAGTTTTGAACAGATCTGGTACAACTCTAATGCTGGATTTGTCATGACACCAAAATAGTATTTCTTATTATTTTTTTATTAAAATATTTAGATTTCTGAAATGTTTGTAAGCTGTTAAAAATTCAATAGGCTATGCAAGAGTGTGATGTATTTTATTTACATTATTTTATCTGCTGTGACAGTTTTTCTGCTTCAAAATATTTCTTACAAGTATATCTTCATATATTTAAGATGATTTTGCCTAATTTCTGTGCTTTTATTTGCACACATCATTTACTAAAAATTTATCTAGAACTTTATTTTTAAAAATGCCTAAATTAAATTGCTTCTCTACAGTATTTCAGATTCTTGAAAATAAACAGAGAGCTTAATTATTTAATGCACTTTTGTGGACACATTTATCTTTGAATGAAAGGATCTCTAACCCCAGAATTTTAGCTCCTAAAAGTACTCTGCAACCCTCCCAAGCCCTTTATGTTAAGGATGTTTTATAATCATGAGCTCAAATGCTGACTTTTCCACCGAGGAAGAATTTTGCTTTATTTATACTCAATAAACCTTAGTTGTGTGATAACATGAATTATATTAGTCAAGTTCATTAGTTAACCAAAACATATTGAACTAAAAAGCCAATCGTCTATGATCGTTTTAGAATAATGCTGGCTTGTTGAACACTGTTGGTGGTCTGAATTCTGACCTTCCACCATTATCTGCTATTCAGAACAGCAGGTACTTTAATTGATTTCCACTTGAGGCACTGAGAGCATAAAAGCAAACTTGGCAGCTTTTCAAGATAAGCACAGTCATGTAGAATAAATCTCTCACAGAGGAGATCTCTTTGCCCTTTATATTCTGCAAGTCTAGGGATCTTATGGTAAATCACAGCCTCATTCTTAAAAATAACTCAGACTCAGAATTTCAAATCAACCTGTCAAAAGTAGAACAAGAAAATGCTGAAGAAATGGTATGGGCTGTTTTTACCTTGAGAAGTGGAGTATCTCAGATATGTGATATTAGAGCTATTTAATATCAAGCCCTTGTCTAAGATAATGCAGGGCACAGTTGGGTATTTTGTTAGAACCAAACACTTTCCATATGTTATACAGGTCAGAGTAGAATTTTTTTCGACTTAATTGCTGAAACCACTTAATACATCAGTCAGGAATACATTAAAACTTAAAATGTTTTGCATAGGAATTCAGGGCAGAAATGCACAATTCAGCATTTCATAGCAAACTAATAAAAATAATACAATATCCCTTTTTTATTCTTCTATAATAAAAGATCATTAGAAGCATATAAAATGAATTTGGATGTTTATCTTAAGTAGGCTTTTAAATGTTTACATGAAAATAGTATATATTTTAAATTGAATAATTTAAATGGAAGATTAATTGTCCATGTATAAATATTATAAAATTTATCTTCAAAGATAACCTGTATCCTTGTCTGTTTATAGCAATACTTCTATTAGGATGTTCTGAAATTTATGTTAAAATAAAAAAACATAAGTGCATATACATGGAAGTAATTATTAAATCTTGAATGTGTAATTCTTTGTTCTTCCATACATTATCTTCCAAAATACAATTTCAATAACTTAACATTTGATTGCAAATGTAATTCGATATGGGATAATGTTTTCAAAAACACTCCTCTCTATCATAGGATGTTCACCTTAGTATTATCAAGAAAGGAAGAAAGGAAGAATGGAAGAAAGAGAGATATTAGAAATAGAAACAGACTCAAAAGAAATAATAAAAAGTTGAAATCTAGTTCTTTGTAAAAATTGAAAAAAATGAAATCTATCAAGAAAAAAGAGAAGGCAAAAATAAACACTATTAGGAATAAAAAGGAAGATATAACCACAGACCATGGGAAGTTTAAACAGAAATAGAAAGACATTATAAACTTTACGCCAATAAACTTGAAAACTTATGTAAAATAGAAAAATATTTTTAAAAACTATAAAGTTGCTAAAATAAATCCAAAAAGAATTAGAAAAGGTAAACTATTCAGTAACCATAGAATACTTAAAATTGATTGTTGAAAATCTTCCCACAAAAAATACATTTGGTTCAAAACTAATAACCTTTCAAGAAACTTAGATTCTCAATTCACATAAACTCTCTAGAGAAGAGAAAAAGAGGGAACACTTCTAAACACACTTTATGATACCCAAACCAGACAGGGATTTTAAAAGAAAGTGAAAATAGTGATCTACCTCATTTATTAACTTGAATTTAAGTCTGCTAAATACAAGACTAAACCAAGCAACCAGTGCATAAAAAATGCAATGCATAATGACTGAGTTGTGTTTTCCTTCAGAATACAAGGTTAGTGCAATATTAGAGATTTGGTCAATGTAATCAAGAACATAAGTAAATTTGAAATATATGATTCTTATATATATGGATACAAAGCATATGATGCAAGTCAACATCCGTTAAAACATTCATTAAAAAAGAAAAATCGTAGCAAACTAGCCACTGAAAGAAATGTCTTCACAATTAATGGACATCTATGAAAATCTACAGCAAACCTCAGAAAAAAAAAAACAGTGAAATGTTAAAAGATTAGGAAAATGGCAAAGATGGCATCTTGGCACCAAAATAAGGAAGTGAATATGTGATGTATTCAAAGTGGCAAGAGGAAAAAAATAACTGTCAATCTAGACTCCTAAACTTAGCCAAAATGTTATTCAAGGCTAAAGGTTAAATAAAGACTCTCAAGAAACAAACACTGATATCTCTGCCCAAAAGGAACACTGAAATGATATACTTCAAAGAATATGATCTGATAAGAAAGGACTGAAAAGCAATGGTAAACAAAGAGACTGATAAAAATGATAAATCTAATTAAATGTTGACTACATACAGCAACAATAATCGGATTTTAACCATTATTTTAAACCTTCATTTTAGTTGGAGAAATTCTAGAAGTCTAGCTCATTTATATCTCAAAACTTTATTCTTTAGCAAAGATTTGGCCACTAACAGTTAAACAGTTTTATGTCTTCCCTTTTACCTCCCAGAATACACATATTTTGAGATTGCTAGCAGCGGAAGTTAAACAGACATGGAGAGGAAAACGCAGTCTATGCTTCACCAGCAACTGAAGACACAAGCTGCAAAGGACTCCTCAGTGGAACACATCGGAAAGTGTTAAAAAAAGCCAAGGAATAAGAGAAAAATTAGAGAAAGGAGAACTGTCAATGCCTAGTTCATGAAGCCCCAAAGGGGGAAAAGTGAATAGTGGGAAGAAACGATTTGAAATATTTTTACAAAATGATCCAGAATTCCTTAGTAAGAAAGAGCAATATAAGATCAAAAGATTCCCTTTTTGGAACAGCAAAGTAAGTTCCCAGAAGACCAACCCTCCTGTAGATAACAATCATAAACTGTAGACAGAACACAAAAACAACTTTCTGGTGGTTCTGGAGAATAAACAAAGGCAGGTAAATTTTTTAGGGAGCTGAAGGGATTGGCTCAAGTTGAGTTCACCATCTTTGCAGTTTTGATCTAATGGCATGACATTGAGTGGTTAGAACAGTGAAAAATATGCCACCTTTTTAGACTCATGAAGGCAGAAATCATGGTAGTCAAAGCAACCAGAAACTGAAGGGAATATTCCAAAAGAAAAACTGTTAGAGAAGCCTAAGTCTTTAGCTGGCACTTGACTCATAAATAAATACATGATACACATTCCAAATAGCTGAGATAAGGGAAGAGTGAATTGATCCAAGATATGAACTGCTGTACACGGTATGTAAGATAAAATTTTCAGTTTGAATATAACAAACTTAATTGTCCATGAAAACAAAACAAAACAACAACAACAACAACAATAATAATAATAATAAACCATGCTTTGGAGGAATATAACAGATTCCAGAGTTTCTGCAACAGCCGTCAGCAAATTTTTCTATGCAGTGCCAAATAGGATATATTTTAGGCTTGTGGGCTGTATGGACTCTGTTGTAACTATTCGACATTGCCATTGCAGCTTGAAGACAGCCAAAGAGAATGTGTGGATAAATGAGGGTGACTGTATTCCAATAAAACTTTATTTACAAAAACAGGCAGCCAGTCTCTAGGCCATAGTTTGTAAGAAATTAATCTATTACTATATAATGTGTCAATGTATTAATATTAAGAATAAAAATGGGTCCACACAATCATTTGCAAATGTTCAGAGTAGCCTCACTCATAGTAGCTAGCATCCCAGATCTACTAAGAGATGAACTGATAAACAAAATAGTTTATCTACCAGTGGAATACTATTCAACAAGAATAAAAGGACCAGTTTCCAATATGCATAAAATCATATAAAGAATGTATGACTTTGCAGAGAAAATTTGGTTTCTCCATTGAAAAGTAGAAAGGAGAAAAAGAGAAAAAAGTAGAGCATAAAAATGAAACACAAACCAAAATAGGTTGAAGAATAAAAATCTTAAAAAATACTAATTTAAATAAATGTAAAAATGTTAAATTTGTGCTGAAAATACAAAACAAAACTGTAACATTGGTTTAAACAGAAAAATATGAAATCTAGCCATTAGTTGTCTTTGGTAATCATTTCTAATTATCTATTATCCATGTCCATATTTATATTTATATCAGAAAAGCTGAAGATAAAGGTATGGCAATATTAGCCAGTATAGTATTTTTAATGCAAGACAAAACGTGTTTTAAGGCATAAATCATTAAGAAATGGAAAAGGAAAAACAGATCAAGCAGGTGAAAAACAATAAATGTGTACCTTGTAATATAACTCAATATTATATAAAATAAAAACTAACAAAATTAAAGGGAGAAATAAATAAATTAATAGAGTTGGGTATTTTAGCACATGCCTCTCAGTTACTGATAGATAGATCAAACCAAAATAAGCAAACAAAAAGATAATTTTATAAAGAAAATTTAAAAATTTTCTTTGAAATGTGGAAAATAGAATACTTTTTTTCATTTGTACATGTAAACTTTATTTTTTTTAAGTCTATTGGGGTAACATTGGTTAACACAATTATATAATTATCAGGTATACATTATAATTTGACAATTATATATTCTATTGTGTGATTACCACTCAGAGTCCAGTTTCCTTCAGCTACCATATATTTGATCCCCTTTACCAACTTCACCCTCCCCAGCCTCCCTATATTTGACCCCCCTTTACCCTGTATACCTTTTCCCTCCTCTCCCACCCCCTACCCTCTGGTAATCACTAGTCTACTGTCCATGTCCATGAGTCTCTGTTTGTCCTTTTTTGCTTTTAGGTTTATATCCCACATAGAAGTGATATCACGTGATTTTCAACTTTATCAGTCTGGCTTATTTCACTTAGTATGGTTATTTCGAGGTCCATCCAGGTTGCTGCAAATGGCAGTATTTCATCTCTTCTTATGGCTGAATAATATTCCATTGTATATATGTATCACAGCTTCTTTAGCCAATCATCTATCATAGGACACTTCGGTTGCTTCCATGTCCTGGCTACTGTGAATAATGCTGCTGTGAACATCAGTGTGCAAATATCTCTTTGGATATGGTTTTCAAGTCTTTGGGGTAAATACCCAGTAGAGAGATTGCTGGATCATATGGTAGATCAATTCTTAGTTTTTTGAGGAACCTCCATACCGTTTTCCATAGTGGCTATACCAATTTGCAGTCCCACCAGCAGTGTAGGAGGGTTCCTTTTCCTCCGCATCCTCTTCAACATTTGTTATTACTTGTCCTGCTGATTATAGCTATTGTAACAGGTGTGAGATGCTATCTTATTGTGGTTTTGATTTGCATTTCCCTAATAGCTAGTGATGTTGAGCATCTTTCTTGGCCATTTGTATGTCCTCTAGGGAGAAGTGTCTGTTCAGGTCCTCTGCCCATTTTTTCATTGGATCGTTTGTTTTTTTTGTTATTGAGTTGTATGAGTTCTTTGTATATTTTGGATATTAGGCCCTTATTGGAGGCATTGCTTGCAAATATATTTTCTCATTCAGATGGTGACAGTTTCTTTTGCTGAGCAGAAGCTTTTCAGTTTGATGTAGTCCCATTCATTTATTTTTGCTTTTATTTCCCTTGCCTTTGAGGTCAAATTCATAAAATCTTCTATAAGTCCAAGATCCTTGAGCTCAGTTCCTATGTTTTCTTCTATGCATTTTATTTTTTCAGGTCTTATATTCAGGTCCTTAATCCAGTTAATTTTGGTGTGTGCTGATAGGTAACAGTCTAGTTTCATTCTTTTGCAGGTGGCTTTCCAGTTTTCCCAGCACCATTTATTGAAGAGGCTTTCCTTTCTCCATTGGATGTTTTTGGCTTTTCTGTCAAAAATTATTTGCTCATATAAATATGGGTTTACTTCTGGACTCTCGATTCTGTTCCACTTGTCTGTGTGTCTGTCTTGCTGTCAATACCATGCCGTTTTGATTACTGTCACTTTGTAGTATAATTTGAAGTCAGGCAGAGTGATGCCTCCAGCCTCGTTCTTTTTTCTCAGGATGGCTTTAGCAATTCGAGGTCTTTTGTGCTTTCATACAAATCTGATGATTTTTTTTCTATTTCTTTAAAAAAAAATGCCAATAGGATTTTGAGGGGGATTGCATTAAACCTGTATAATGCTTTAGGTAATATGGTCATTTCAACTATGTTGATTCTTCCAATCCAAGAACACAGAATATCTTTCCATTTCTTTGTATCTTCTTTGATTTTTTTTAATAGAGTCTTATAGTTTTCATTATACAGATACTTCACATGTTTCATTAAATTTATTCCTAGGTATTTTATTCTTTTTGTTGGAATTATTTTTCCACTTCTTTTTCTGACGCTTCATTATTAGAGTATAGGAAAGCCATGAATTTTTGAACATTGATTTTGTATCCAGATACTTCACTGTATTTGCTTACTGTTTCCAGTAGTGTTCTTGTGGAGTCTTTAGGGTTTTCTATATAAAGAATCATGTCATCACAAATAATGACAGTTTGACTTCTTCATTTCCTATTTGGATGCCTTTTCTATCTTTCTCTTGTCTGATTGCACTTGCTAGGACCTCCAATGTTATATTGAATAACAGTGGCGATAGTAGACAGCTTTGCCTTGTTCCTGATCTTAGAGGGAAGGATTTTAGTTTTTCACCATTAAGTATAATGTTGGCTGAGGGCTCGTCATAGATGGTCTTTATTATGTTAAGGTACTTTCCTTCTATATTGATTTTCTTAAGTGTTTTGATCATAAATCGATGCTGTATCTTGTCAAAGGCTTTTTCTGCATCTATTGATATTATCATATGATTCTTATTTTTTAATTTGTTTATGTGGTGTATCACATTAATCAAGTTGTATATGTTGAAGCATCCCTGTGCCTCTGGGATGAAGCCCACTTAGTCATGACGTATAATCTTTTTAATATGTTGCTGTATTCGGTTCACTAGTATCTTATTTAGGATTTTAGCATCTGTGTTCATGAGAGATATTGGCCTGTAGTTTTCTTTTTTTGTGTTATCTTTACTAGGTTTTGGTATCAGAGTAATTTTGGCCTCATAAAATGAGTTGGGAAGTATTGCCTCCTCTTCGAATTTTTTGGAAGAGTGTGAGGAGAATAGGTATTAAATCTTCATTGAATGTTTGGTAGAATTCACTGGTGAAGCCATCTGGTCCTGGACTTTTACTTTTTAGTAGGTTTTTGATGATTGTTTCAATTTCCTTACGGCTGATCAGTCTATTTAGATTTTCCAGATCTTCTTGATTCAGTCTAGGAAGATTGTATTTTTCTAAGTACTGGTTCATTTCTTCTAGGTTATTAAATTTGTTATTATATACTTTTTCATAATATTTTTGAATGATCCTTTGTATTTCTGCGATGTCAGTCTTAATTTCCCCTCTTTCATCCCTGATTTTGTTTATTTGTGTCCTTTCTGTTTTCTCTTTAGTGAGTCTACCAGGGGTTTGTCAATTTTATTAACCTTCTCAAAGAACCAGCTCCTTGTTGCATTTATTTTTTCTATTGTTTTTGTTTGTTTGTTTGTTTGTTTGTTTTAAATTTCATTTATTTCTGCTCTAAATTTGATGATTTCTTCCCTTCTGCTGACTTTAGGCTTTATTTGTTCTTCCTTTTCTATTTTTTAAGATGAAGTGTTAGGTTGTTTATTTGGGCTCGTTCTTGTTTTTGGAGATTGGCCTGTAATGATATGAACTTTTCTCTTATGACCACGTTTGCCGTGTCCCAAAAGTTTTGATATGTTGTACTATCATTATCATTCATTTCTATGTATCTCTTGATCTCTCTTTTCATTTCTTCCCTTACCCAGTTGTTTAATCTCCATGTATTTGTGGTTCTTCCTGATTTATTTTTGCAGTTGATCTCTAGTTTCAAAGCATTATGATCAGAGAATATAGTTGATATGATTTCATCTCTCTTATATTTGTTGAGGCTATTTCTGTGTCCCAGTATGTGGTCAATTCTTGAGAATGTTCCATGTGCACTAGAGAAGAATGTATAAGCAGCCGTTTGGAGATGGAAGGCTCTGTGTATGTCAATTATGTCCAGATGGACTAATGTTTCATTTAAAGATGTTATTTCCTTATTGATTTTCTGTTTGGATGATCTGTTCATATCTGACAGTGGGGTATTTAGGTCCCCTACTATGATAGTGTTTTGGTCTATTTCTCCCTTTAGTTCTGTTAGTACTTGCTTTACATATTTTGGGGCTCCCTGATTGGGA